>OY744516.1:8054740-8072240 GCA_963556195.1 Sepiola atlantica | reverse complement strand
TTCCGGAAATTTCAGAATATTAATGTAATAAACTGAATGTAAGAAAAGAAATTGCAAACTATAAACAGAATTTGTGTTCCTCAAACGCTGAAATGACTCTTATTAAATCTTGGGAACCAGCACTTTCTCTCTGCTCTTTCTCAAAGCAACTGCCTGCTTTCAATCCGTCCTTTTATTGAAGTTAGTTGGTCTCCAGACATGCAAATTAGTTCATTCACATATGCAAATCAGACCAAACTATGAAAAATCTACCGTTGGTAATAGAAGCATTCCTCTGGTTGATGGGCATGCGCAACATGCAAAACATCTCATTCTCATTTCAGCTGGTACGTCTTCACTTCTATTGTCACAGTTACATACAAAACGTCCCATTCTCTTTTCAGTTGGTAAGTTTTCGTTTCTATTGTCACAAATAATTACTCTTCACCAGACGATAAATTATTATAAATTCTTAAAGAAGTCTGTCAAAATTTTGGTAAAATGATTTTTAGTTATTATTTGAAAATATATATATATATATATATATATATATATATATATATATATATATATATATATATATATATATATATATATATAGTGTGTGTTAGAGTGAAATGAATCCCAGAAGAAAATCCGAGTATGAGAGAATAAAATAAAGTAACACAGAATCACATAATTACCGGTGCGATAATTTATTTCGCCCTTCCGGCCTTATTCAAGCATCCAAGCAAGGCGATTACATGTTTCAAAATGAAAAAGAGAAACTCACACTCACTATTCAATACACATATAGAGAGAGCGACAACATATTTAATACATATCTTGAGAGAGGGGGAAATTAACTTTAAGACGTATATTGAGTGGGAAAGAGAGTGACAACATATTTAATATATATATAGAGAGAAGGGGAGATTTCACGATTTATATCGGAAGGCAATACAGTGAGGAGGAAAGACAGTAATACATATATAGAGAGAGGGTGAAATTGTATGATTTACAACGGAAGGTAAATAGGGAGGGGGAGGAGGGGGAGATATCATAACCAGGTCAGTTTGTCTAGGTCCCCCTCCAACCGCTAAACCCTACGTTCTTTTAAATCGTTTATGAAAGCCGGAAATTCAAATTACGATAACTGCATATATATATATATATATATATATATATATATATATATATATATATATATATATATATATATATAATATATATATATATATATATATATATATACAGATATAATATATATATATATGGATATAATTATATATATATATATATTATACAGATATAATATATATATATTTATATATATATATATATATACAGATATAATATATATATGGATATATAGATATAATATATATATGGATATACAGATATAATATATATATATATGTATATACAGATATAATATATATATATATATGGATATACAGATATAATATATATATATATATACGGATATATATAATGTATATATATATATACGGATATATATAATATATATATATATATATATATATATATATATACGGATATATATATATATATATATATATATATATATATACGGATATATATAATATATATATATATATATATATATACGGATATATATATATATATATATATATATATATATATATATATATATATATTAAAGCAAGGAATACAGACGTTTGTGATATTTTTGGGGGGTGGAATGAAATTGAAAAGTGTAAAAACGAGAGGGAAAAAAATACATGAATATACTAAGCCGTCTTTCGTCCACACTCATCAGAGTAATACGTTGTTAGCAAATTTGATGCTAATATTACCTAATTAAGGCACGATGAACCAAACATTTAATCAGACTTATTTTTCTTTGTATGGTTTATTGATACGGGCCAAAAGATTATGCTCGTGAAAACCTACGAAGATATTGGCCAACGCAGGACCAAGGGGTGACCCCATAGAAATGCCGTCGGTTTGCTGATACATGACATTATCAAAACTGAATTCGACAGACATGGTAGCAAACCGCATCAGTTCTACGAAGACCTCTTCACAGATAGTGGGACCGACTGAGAAAACACGATATAGTACATCAGCACAAATATCGATGGTTTCTTGATAATGTTGGTGTTTTTTGTTCGACTCCAAATTGTGATGTTAATTAATCGGGGTTGAAGAAGTTTCAAATGAGATTTTAATAAATAAAAAATCAGTTCGTCCATGAAACGACCGTACGTACACCAAAAATATTGTTAATGTTTCATTCCTGGAACTGATATAGATAATATGTCATCATTTTGTTTATTTCAATTGACCACACACACACACACACACACACACACACACACACACACATATATATATATATATATCAAATAATCTGAAAAATATGTAGTAGATGTTTATATATTTTTATTTATTTTTTATTTGTTCATGTATAGGTATCCAAAATGTCTTACAAATCCTTTGCTTAAGAAAGAACAGAATGTTGTGCCCTTTCCTTCGGTGTCAGCTCTCTTTCTCCTTGTCTGTCTGTGTGTCTGTGTGTCTGTCTGTCCTTCTCTCTCTCTCTCTCTCTCTCTCTCTCTCTCTCTCTCTCTCTCGGGGATGTTAAAAATAGACTGTCAAAAACTTCTAATGCAAATTTCTGAATACGTTCGTCAAACACTCTCGACTAGTCTTTTATCTCCTCCAGCTTCTAGGTATATATAGATCTTAATTTTCCTCAATCACGTGACAGTTTCCGGTGGCCAAGTGGATATGCCGAACATCTTGATAGTACTCCTTTGTCACTGTTTGTCCTTCCGGTGCGTATTCGTGATGCACAATTCCACGGATATCAAAGAAGACAGTCAGCATCACCTCGATTTTGCTTCGCACCTGTCGCACTTTTTTGGCGTTGGACACTCGGGATGCTTCTATTGCGACGACTGTCTTTTTGTTTCTGGGTCGTACCCGTACACCCATGACTCATCTCCAGTTATCACGGTGTTCAGAAACCCAGGATCAGTGTTGACGGTTTCCGGAGGTCCTTTAGTTCCTGCGACAATAACTTGGGCACAAATTTCGCAGTGCATGTTCAAATCATCACGCAAAATTGCATGTGCGGAATTTTTACTCACTCCGACCTCTTCGGCGATCTCCCGCACGGTTGAACGACGATCTTCCATCACTAAATTTCGCACCCTTTTAATAACAGCTTGATTCCGAGCAGTTTGGGGCCTTCCAGAACGCGGGTCACTCTCTGCTGATGTGCGGCCATTTTTGAATCGGTTGAATTACTCATTAATTTGTGTTACACCCATCGCATCTTCTCCAAACACCTGCTGAATCTTACGAATTGTTTTGCTTTGAGAATCACCAAGCTTTTGACAAAATTTGATGCAGTACCTTTGCTCAACACGTTCAGTCATCTTGACAGAATCGGTAATCCGACGAATACGTTGTGTAGCACCTCACCCAGCGACCGACAGGCAGCGACTAACGCGCAGGAAGGCGATGATAAAATTCATACATGCGCATGAAGGTGTCTTCTTTAACTGCGTAGAGAGGCGCCCCCATCGTCTCTATTTCGCACGAAAAAAATAATGATCAGAAACTTTTTAGACAGGCCTCGTATATATATATATATATATATATATATATATATATATATATATATATATATATATATACTGGAGTTCCGCTTTCGAATCTCGCTAGTTTTACTCACACTGATGAGTTGTAGATACGACGAAACATGTCTCTAATGAAAGTTTTTCTTTCGAAAATTTAAGATTACCCTTTGCCTAACTGTTACTTACTGGACAGTATTTACTATTGCATGATATCTTTTCCCTATATCATCATCCTGATGAAGTCTTATAAATAAAGACGAAACGTTGATGTACACATAAAAAACATCCAGTTTTTGGTTTTCCTTTTTCATTTTACCATCACGTCGGATTACCTTCATCCCTCTCTTCCCATATATATATATATATATATATATATATATATATATATATATATATATATATATATATATATATATATATATATATATATTTATATATATATATATATATATATATATATATATTGCCATTAATACAATAGTGAAAATAAATGCACTGCGTGAAATAGGAGGAGTCTTCGGCTTCTTCCCGTTCGAAGATCTCTTGGGTGGCCGACGCCCCCCCCCCCCTCCCGCCGTACCCAAACACACGGATTGGAATTGACTCCACCCACCGCGCGCCGGCCCACACATCGACGCTCACCGGGGTTCGCACTTGTCATCGTGGAAGTTTCATTTTACGCAGTTCGAAGAATTGGAGAGGCGAGGGGCCACGGGGGAGTTGGGGTGAATCGTTTGGCTTTTCAGACGACAACCAATTCGCGGCCTCCACTCTTACCTCGACATTTATTTATGTTCGACTTTCCTTTTCTCATCTTTCTCCGGTTACGTTCTTTTTCTGTCTTTTTCTGTCCTTTTTCCTCCTAAAAATCTTTTTTTATTTATTATTATATATACATGGACGGCGGCACCGGGGGGGGGGGGGGCTCAACCCCCCCCACACTTTTTGACTTGACCCCCCCCACTTTACGGTCATCAATAATGAAGTTATATATGCATGTGTTTAATCGCCCCCACACTTTTTAGGAGACCCCCCCCCACACACACTTTTATAACTGTCCCGCCGGTCCTGATATACTATACTATACTCTCTCTATTTCTCTCTCTCTCTCATATATATATATATATATATATATATATATATATATATATATATATATATATATATATATATATATATATATATATATATCATTATATGTAGGTAAAAATAATTTAATATTTTTTATTTAAAATTAATATTGTTATAAACCCTGTTCGGGGATGTTAAAAATAGACTGACACGTAGCTATAAGGCATATTCCGACAAAGTTTGTAGAATCTTTAGTCAGTCTTTCTTGATATGCTGTTCTTCGCATGAATAGAACTTAAATTCCCTTCTTGAATGTGTTGATGCCAGCTTGCTTACGTCTAGGTTAATTCTGTGGCAGGGGTTCGAACCGTGCGACATTCTGAGATTATCATCCCTTACACTGATGAGAGCGAAAGCTTGAAACGTTAGCGTATGTAAGTAGAAATAATTTAATATTATTTATCTAAATTAATATATATATATATATATATATATATATATATATATATATATATATATATATATATATATATATATGTAAATTATAACTAAAAGGTAAACTTTTAGAGAGTTGGACCTATTGTGAAATAAGGAAAGCTCAATATACTGGATAGAGCAAAAATATGGTAAGTCAATGAAAATTGATTAGGCCTGCAAATGGAAGCAAATCGATATCTTCAGTTGTTCAAAACAAGGAGCAGTTTAGTTAATAAAAACATTTATTTTTCTTCTCTTTCATTCCTTAAACCAGGTTTTTCAAAGATTAAAATCTTATCATTAGAGTAAAATTATGATTGATAAGTTGACAGAAGAGGACTGTCAAAGTTCTAAATTTGAAAGAGTTTTAAAAAATTTTTTAAAGTTCAAAAGGGTATGAGAATTACCAATAACAAAATCCAAAAAAGTGTGGGGCTCAGAAATATTGGTAAATCCAGAGGAATCTGTATAAAAATCCAATGACGACGATTCCACCTAGGTCTGTTGTCTTCGAGAAGGGATCAAATAAGATTGGCCATGTTAAGGAAAACAATATTCTTCATGTCTTCAGTTAAGCGTATTCCAAGGCAAAAACAACAACAAAAACTCAATGGAGTCAAAGCGAACTGTTGCAATGTATAAAAATTACTTGGGAATTGTGACAGTCCTCTTCTGTCAACTTATCAATCATAATTTTCCTCTGATGATAAGATTTTAATCTTTGAAAAACCTGGTTTAAGGAATGAAAGAGAAGAAAAATAAATGTTTTTTATTAACTAAACTGCTCCTTGTTTTGAACAACTGAAGATATTGATTTGCTTCCATTTGCAGGTCTAATCAATTTTCATTGACTTACCATATATATATATATATACTGGACTAGCTGACTTGCTATCGCTTCACAGAGTTCTCTACTTGAAATACTTGAAACATTAATTTAAAATAATACACATCTCATTCATAACTTCGTTGAACACCCGAAAAGATAGATAAACATTAACATTTCGATAAAAAATTATTTATATTAAAAATGTAACCGTAAAGAAATGAAAAGAAAGAAATCAATTGGCGATTTCACTTGCAATTGAGAATTAAATCGGTCTTTCTCAAGAAAGAAACATTTTAATACAAATGCTTAATATTTGTCCAGGAAATAAAACAATATTGTTGAACAGAAATATTTGTTAAATTAAAAGCAAAACAATGATTAAATTGAAAAAACAATAATAAACAAGCCGCGCGTGCGTGGTCCCCCTCTGTATGTGACTCGATGTGGCGAGTGTAAAATGCAATAAATGCGGGCAATTTGGGGCATTTTTGACCCCCCTTTGACACCATGAGGGCGCTAACTAGATTTCTCTGAGGTAAAGGATGCTTATTTTATATCCAGAACAATTGCCTCTACATTTTGGCCAAGTTTAAGTAAAATTGAATGGATGGATCAAACGTTATGGGAGAAAAGGGTAATTTTTTGCCATTTTAGGGGACTTTTGACCCCCTGGGGGCGCGAACCAGATTTTTACCAAGTTCAGCGATACTTATTTTTTATTAGGAACAATTGCCTCCACATTTTGGCCAAGTTTCAGAGAAATTGAATGGATGGATTAAAAGTTATGGGGCAAAAAATGTCATTTTTTGCCATTTTGGGGCCTTTTGGCCCCTTGGGGGGCTAACCAATTTTTTTTTCAAAAATCGGAGAATGTCACTTTCTAACCTGACCGAAGTTACAACTTCATGCAAAATTTCAGAGAAATTCAATGGATGATTGCGGAGAAAAATCCGGACGGACGGACGGACGGACGGACGGACGGACGGACGGACGGAAATGCCTCAAAACATAGGTCTCCCGATTTTATAAATCGGGGGACCAATAATAATTAATTAATAAAAAGGTACTTTTTCAAAATCAATATGTAAATTAGTTAACCTTGCGACTGAATCGCATATACATAAGCAGTATATAAAAAAGATGGGGTGTTTGTTGTGTAAAATTCACGTATCTGGAAATATGACGCTTTGATTTTACCTTTAGTGCTATAGATAGGTCCAACTGTTACATTTATTTATTATATGAATATCAATAACTAATATAACGGGTGTGTACCCGGCGTTGCTCGGGAATCAATGAGATCCTCTAATTGTCTTAGTCCTGAATTCATTCACATTTTGTAATGATTAAAATAAACTAATGCGTTGTCTTTGATCTTTACAGGAACTATATATATATATATATATATATATATATATATATATATATATATATATATATATATATATATATATAATAAACTTGTAAAGTATGTAACTTTACTTTTGTTTTATTTTTTCAATATTTCATGTCTATATATATATATATATATATATATATATATATACATATATATCATGATTTTTTGGGAAGTACAAACAAAATTTTATCATCGCAAGCATGAAGGGAAGACGAATTTTATCGGTCATCATTAAAAGTTAATCAAGAAATAAACAGCTAGCTGACCGGTTTCGCCCTCTCTTAACAAAGGCTGTATCGAGGGATTTAATATATATATATATATATATATATATATATATATATATATATATATATATATATATATATATTGTTGATGATTTTATTCCATTAATTGCGACAAAACATATTCTGTTTCGTTAACACTTGCAAATAGCGTCAACTTCGTCAGGCTACAATGGAATCAAATGGCATAGATCTTAAATTCACCTCAACAGGAAATTGAAGATGCATTGGGTGGGGGGAGAGGGACAGAGATGGAGCTCTGCCTATGACGGGGACATGAGACATGAGAAGGGAGGGGGAGACCCCAACAAGCCATGTTTCAAAAAAATGCGTGGGAGGTTTTCTCGTGTCTGGGCCATAGTGACCTCAATTCCAGCCGGGGCGACGGGCAGGGTGAGTTTAATTTAAAATGAGAATAGAATTATAATCATAGTTATAACTGTCATTTTTGTTGTAATAGGTAATTATCATGTGGATAAAAATGTTTGATAATTTTAATTTAGGGTATTAATTGCTACTTCTGCATTCTATTTTATTCTATTTTAATGTAGTTATTTATGGCTTGCTCATTATTTGTAGTGAATTTTGTTGTGATAATATTTTTTAATATTTTTTAATTGTGATTATATTATACTAAGATCAATACTAGTGGAATCATTTTATAAAAGAAGTTTAATGGTGTTACCATTTTTAGCATTAATAAAATCGATTACAATAACAATAATGATAACAATGTTAATCATACCTACGATAGTCGAAGTGATAATAGCATTAATAAAATAAAAAATAAAAATAACAAGATAATAATAATAATAATAATAATAATAATAATAATAATAATAATAATAATAATAATTATCACCATCATTACCATCCTGCTACTTGCGAAGTCATTGGGCGAAATAAGTCTACAAGTGATGGTAGGCTTTTATAGTTCTACTACCAATGACAAGGACTAAGTACCAGTCAATAATTAAGTGTTCAAGATAGTAATCGAAGGATTAAGTAATTGAGATTAGATTAGTCTAAGTGATATCAGTGTTAATAGCTATCCCAGTTATGGGTTTATGTGGGAGATGATTTTGGTAGAATTGGTAGTATGACTGAGAGGCTATTGAGGCTGTGCATTATAGGTAATACTTAGAGATTTGATGTTATTGATAGTTTAGTGGGGTGGTTATATATTTATATATTTATAGATTCATCGGGACTTGTTGGGGTGGAGTTGAGTGGTAAATTTGGGTGGGTGGGTAGGGGGTTATAATGTGTTTTGAGGTAGTGTATAATGGGGGGTCAATGTTATCATTCATTTTTGTAAAAAATCTTTTTTTTTTAAAATTATGTGGGGAGTTGGTGTGGGGTTAAGGTGGGGTATGTGGGTTGCTAAGGAGGTAGAGTCTACTATGTTTACAGTTGATAGATGTCTCTTGTTTTCTATTTAGGAGTTTGTTTTTGTCTTTAAAGCGGATAATTTCCAGTTTTTCATTTAAACATAATCTACATGGAGAGTTTATTGATTTGCAGGTGCTAGATTTTTTCAAGATTTTCCATGACAGTTATAACTATGATTATAATTCTATTCTCATTTTAAATTTAACTAACCGTGCCCCCTCCCCCGTCGCCCCGGCTGGAATTGAGGTCACTATGGCCCAAGCACGAGAAAACCTCCCACGCAATTTTTTGAAACATGACTTGTTGGGGTCTTCCCCCCCATTCTCATGTCTCATGTCCCCGTCATAGGCAGAGTTCCATCTCTGCCCCCTTCCCCACCCAATGCATCTTCAATTTCCTGTTGAGGTGAATTTAAGATCTATGCCATTTGATTCCATTATAGCCTGACGAAGTTGACGCTATTTGCAAGTGTTAACGAAACAGAATATGTTTTGTCGCAATTAATGGAATAAAATCATCAACAACAAAAAAATATTTTGCTCTGAATTTTCATTGAGCACTCTCATAAACCCGGTTTCAACCTCCTTCGGATTCATACCCCCTGGATATTGGTAACAAGTTAATTATATATATATATATATATATATATATATATATATATATATATATATATATATATATATATAATAATGGTAATAATCCAGGTGAAAAATATCCACAGGGTGGTAATCCAGAGAATTTTAACCGGGTTTATAAAAAGTGCTCAATATCAAAATAGAGCTTTATATATGATAATTTTATTTACACAGACATGTACAAAATCTGCGACACTGGCATGTCGATGTTATCGATCAACAGTTACTATAAACTGAGATCTCATCAGGCAGAGTTAGAATCCGATCTTAACCTCAGATCAAATATGATCTGAGGTTAAGATCGGATTCTAACTCTGCCTGATGAGATCTCAGTTTATAGTAACTGTTGATCGATAACATCGACATGCCAGTGTCGCAGATTTTGTACATGTCTGTGTAAATAAAATTATCATATATATATATATATATATATATTGGAATTTAGGCTCTGGTTGCTTAATTTTTCATTGTCTTTGCTCTTTTGCATTGATTTATATAATTAGCACTGAAGATAGCCACACCAAGATATAAATGCACAGGAGCATTTTACAAATTTCTAGGTTTAAGCCGAAACAATTGTATGCTGAATAAAAACAAGTTTAAACAAGGAATAAAATATGAAAATGTCCTTTAATCCATGGGTTTTAAAAAAAATTACTCTTATCCTCAGAAGGGAAAAACAATAATTTACTAATTATTGGTAAGTATTAATTCAAAAACCGTACAAAACAATTTTTAGTTATGCTTAAAGCACAAAATAGTAAAAATATTTGTTCAATAATGAGCAGAAAGTCATTGTAGGGATGAACGTATCAGTACATTTGTTAAAAAATCCGATAGCCACGTGAAAGCTCAATATTTAATATACACTAAATAGAGCTTAGTAATAAGTATTCCGAGGATTATGATAGCATTTAAATCAAGTTTCGAAATAAAAAGCATCAAAAGAACCCTAACCCTAACGTTTCAAAAGGAATAACTTTAATAGTTTTCATAAATGAGTTAGCTTCAACTGAAGATGCAACGAAAAGTTATTCCCTCTCGGTAGAAAATCACATTGAGTCAAATGAATACATGCACAATTTAGCACGTGCTATTTAGCACAATACATGCACAATACATGCACAATACATGCACAATACATGCACAATTTAGCATGGAGTAAAAGAGTCAGTATTGTAACACCAACAATAAGAGAAATCTTATTGTTAATAATCCGTGGGATAATGTCTGACGAAACTACCGCAAAGTTTACAGCCACATTTCCATTTACTATTGCTAGATTTATAAAAAGAAATCATGTTATTATATATATATATATATATATATATATATATATATATATATATATATATATATATATATATATATAGTAATCCAGGTAGAGTAAAAATCCACAGGGTAGAAATCCAAAGGGAATCAAACCGGGCCTATAAAAGAGTGCTCAATAAAGATATAGAGCTGTATTGTAAATGTTTTTATTCGAACATGTACAAGGTCTGCTACACTGGCATGTCGATGTAATCGATCTACAGCCATCACAAAAAAACTTTCTGCCTGATGAGACCTCAGCTCTTGATAGCTGTAGATCGATAACATCGACATCCCAGTGTAGCAGACTTTGTACATGTTCGAATAAACACATTTACTATATATATATATATATATATATATATATATATATATATATATATATATATATATATAGGAAAGGAATTGGAAAGGGTTAAAATGAATAAAAAATATTGGGGAAAGTTAACAAGTGGATCACATTAAGTCTTAGAAGCAACTCTTTTTATTTACATATGGAGGATTTTAATGGCTTAATATAGATTGTTTCTAGTACTTTAAGATGGATTAGCGAATGTGATCTACTTATGACAGGGAAACTGTCACTAGTGTAAGCCGACGCACATTCGGCGCTATTTATAAGGTGTTGAGCGATAGCTGACCCGGATGTGTGAACTAAATTAGGACTAATATATATATATATATATATATATATATATATATATATATATATATATATATATATACATCCAGAAATATCGCCCCAAAAAACTAGAACTGAAGGTATAGCATCATGGTAATCATGCTACCTTCATGGACTTTGTTATCACTATCACGAGAATCAATGGTTATTGCTGGTCAGTCAATACAATTTTACTTACATCCTGTAAATGAATTATTTACAGGATGTATTTAAAAGATTTCAAAGTATGGCCGGTAGAACTTGGCTAGTTCCGCTTTGGTGGATGAAACTTATTAATTAGTCTAACATTGTATTTTTCATCTCGGAGTAAGATTCTAATTAGTTTTTAAAAACTTGAAATTCGAACTTTATCACGGCCGTCGTAATATAATGCAATGCCTTAATCTTTGGACGCCATGTTGGATTTAAAAAAATCTCTCTTTCGCGTTTGGAAACATAGAAATAGTTTGAAAAAAAGGAACAAGTTAACAATGATTTCCAAGTGACTGAATAATCCTTAAGAGGGTAGCCGTGTTCTTGGCAGGGGAATAAAGTCACAATAGCAGGAACAAGTTAAATATGATTTCTAAGTGAATGAATAATTTTATGGAGTTGAGGCTCTGATTGCAGATGGACGCATGCGCGTTAAGTTTCGGGTCACTTCCGGTCCTGATTGATAGTGGGAGTAAGAACCACTATCAATGACATCACCAGAAAATCTCGACTTAGTGCACCGGCCTTAGTTTATTATATTACGTAGGCCACGGTTTAATTGTTAGTCATTCTCAAAACTAGTTAAAAATCGGTTTTGCGAATTTAGAGCAGTGTCCCCCCCCCCCGATTATCATTAGTATAGACGCCAAACTTTCAGATTATCGCGACCCCCACCCCCGGAAAAATGTATATTTCCAGTAAGGAGGTGGGGGGGGGGTCATTGTGTCATTTATGGTTATAGTAAAACGGTCCTAACCTTTAGAAGATAGAAGTTTAAAAATGTATTCATCTGATCCCCGTTTTTAACAACAAGTGTACAAGGGTGTAAAACCGTAAAAATTGATCCGGATTGTAAATATTCACACCCTCGCGCATTCCATGTTGAAAAGAGAGATCAACGGGAATTTAAATCTACTTTTCAAGGAGTTTTTCACTCATCGACAATTTTTAGTCTGCGCTGGTGTCCGCAGGACATGGACTATCGTCGTTTTCATCTCAAAGAAAGACAGCATTCAATGTCCGTGTTTCCGCCCCGTTAGGAGGCCATGACAATGCCTACCATATCCAGGTTCAAAGTGGCATTGGACAAACTTTCACACTGTATATAGATGTAAACATCTTCTGTCTTTTTACAAAACTTGTTGCACTTTGTTATTAAAAAAAATAATTGAATCTGAATTATACTTTTATTATGCGAGTGAAAAGTCTATATGAACTAAGGGGAGACAATTAGTTGTATTACACGGTGTACAGATTAATGGAGTTCGGCGAAGGTTGAACCATTCAAAATTGCGTACGTATCTTCTCTCTTGCGCATGAGCAAACGGCAAGGGGAAATAAGTAAACATTTGTCGGGTCTCCAACAACAGCGGCATCAGAAATCATTCCGAATGAATGACGGTGGTCACTCACAACCCGCCCTCATCGGGTAGTCACTTACTCGGGAAAGACTCCTAATGATAAGCTTGATCGCAGCAAAGCGATGCGTTCACACGACCCTTAATAAATCCGCCTCCCTCGCCACACCTGTTGGACGACGTCCACGCCATCCTAAAATGTGGCCGGCAGTTTACGGCTTCTTCATAGTAGATAAGTCCGCCATAAGTGGTTGTCAGATAACGCCGAAACAACGAGATCTCGAAATGTTTCTTTCATGAAAAAAAAAAAAAGAAATAAAAGAGTTATCGCCCTTAGTAACGCACACACGTGGATCTATGTTTTATGCATACAACTATGTGGAAGCAACATGACCACATAGACAGATACGCAGGCACATATATGCACACACATAAATGTAGCATCATAAACGCACGCACATATATACACATATATGCACACACATAAATGTAGCATCATAAACGCACGCACATATATACACATATATGCACACACATAAATGTAGCATCATAAACGTACGCTTGAATGGTCATCTCTCGAACACAAAGACGACAGTCTGAAATTATCACGTGTGTAACGATCATGCTGGAAATAGTATTTTCGTTGGTTTATTGCGTTTAAGTTTTAAATAGTATTTTCATTGGTCTGTCACGTTTAAGTTTTAAATAGTATTTTTGTTGGTCTGTCACGTTTAAGTTTTAAATAGTATTTTCGTTGGTAAGTCACGCTTAAGTTTGAACAGCATTTTCGTCAGTTCGTCACGCATACGCTTAAAATAGCATTTTCGTTATTCTGTCACACGTAACTTTAAATAGAATTGCCGCCTGTCCGTCACGTATACGTTTGAAATTCGATTTCCGGCCATCTGTCACGCTTAATTTTGAAATAATATTTTCACTAGTCTATCATACATCTGTTAGAAATGTTATTTTCGTTAGTCACACTTAAGTTTGAAATAATATTTTTGTTAGTCTGTCACGCTTAAGTGTGAAATAACATTTCCGTTTGTTCGTCACGCTTAAATTATAAATTGCATTTTCGTCCGTCGGTCACATGTAAGTTTGAAATAACATTTTCTGACTGTCCGTCACACTTAAATTTAAATGGCATTTTCGTCCCTCTGTCACGTGTAACTTTGAAATAACATTTTCGTCGGTCCGTCACACTTAAGATTAAAATAGAATTTTCGGTGAAAATTTTATTTGAAATTAGTTTTAAAAAATAAGCTTAATTAAATTTAAATTTCATTTTTATTTTTAAATCCTTTCTAAAACAACATTTTTCATTGTTTTTAAGCTCTGACGGCGAATTAGACTTTCATATTTTTCCGACACCGCGGTTTTCATTTTTTATCACGTGGTTTTCATTTTTTGAAAACCTGAATTCGTTTTGATTGTATATTTTATCAATCTGATTGATAGGTACATTTTAAAGGTCACCGGTTTAACATCCATGTGCGTTTGCGAGCAAGTCTGGCACATGTTCCCCCACCGTGTTGCCGCACCCAATTATATTACATACTAGACCACCCGTGACCCGTTGGGTCAGTTTGTTATATTAGCTATGGAATTCATGTATGAGCGTGACACTTGTGGCATAAAGAAAATAGGTTTTTTTTACATAACAGAAGCATTTCTATGAAAGTATATTAAAATGAAAAAAGAATATAGATAGATTTCTATGAGTCGTTCTGTTTATTATAATTGTTTTTTTTTTTAATTACAGTTACTGAATTATAAGTGGTTGGTTAGGGCGATTTGAGAAAGGAAGGGGGAACAGCAGGCTTTCTCGCGTACGTAACGAAAACAGAGGGAGTAGGAGTGGTGAAATCTATGAGAGGGAAAGTGGGAGGTGGTTTCGTTCACCGACCGCTAGTATGGTTGATATTAATAATGAGTGTTGTTTTTTTGTTTGTTTGTTTTTGTTTTTTTAAAAGTGAGGAGTTTTTTTGAAACTGCGACAGACTTTACGAAGTCCTCCCGTTGAATGTTTTTAACCGTGAAGAAAACAAATAAACTATTTGATGAAATTAAATGAAATTGTTTAAAAATTTCCAGAATGAAAAATTTCATGCGTTCGTTAATCATAATAGAGAATAACGGAATTGGAATAACAGATTGAAGACGATGCTATTTACGCATGCGCAACCGGATGTTGAAAACCGGAAAGCTGAAAGCTGATTGCAAACATACAAGACAATAGAGTTTTAGTATTATATAGATTACATCCGCATAAGCAAAGTCATCCTATATGCATGTTTTGTAGCACAACGGTGGACCATTTTTTTTTACCCTAGCGGATTACCTGAACGGCGGCTCATCAGCTGTAATCTTGTTGTGTAGATGACACGTAGCAGTAATAGACGTCGTTCTATTTCCTTCTCTTCTTTTCCGTTTTTGTCGTCTGCTTCTTATTTTTAATAACAGCGGTTGTACTAGAAGTTATTAATAATGACAGCCGACGATCATTTGGGACTTTCCTTTTTTATTTAAAGTATGCATCCATAATAACTCGTAGATATTCATATTCCCCGAATCTGTCCAGAACATGACCGTTCTTATTCACAGTTCAGAAACAAAAGAGAGAGATTTTATCAGCTTATCCTTTACGTGTCACTGGATACTTCCCGTCTGTGACGTCATATCGTGACATGTCGCCATAATTCTAATCTTTAACTTTTAATGGAATTTTTCACTTTTCTACTTCATCTAATCTAATGTGGAAAATTCCGTCTTAAATAATTTGTTCACACACCCACTTCAATATTGCTACAGTCTAACGGCGCGCATGTGTGTATGTGTGAGGGGGGGGTACGTGTATGCGTATGTGCGTATTGAACGTATGTTAGTATACGTGTCAGTGCGCGCATATATCCGTGTGTATGCGTCTTTACATGTGTGTCTGTGTCTGTGTGCGGTGCGTATAAATGTGTGTGTGTGTGTGTGTATGTGTCTGTGCATAACTGAGTGTGCGCGCGCACGTTTCTGCAAACGGCGTTCTATGGTAGTTGTCTGTCTATCTGTCTGTCCGGGCGAAGATGAGAGTCTAATTCGAGGGAAATTCTAATGAAGATATAATCGTTTTTAAATCTTGCCAGATCAAATGAGTTACGCGAGATTTGAAATCTCAACGTAATTTTAATGAAATAAGTACCCCTCCTCCTCCTTCTCCTCCTCCTCTCTTGTCTTCCCTCCTTTTCCCATTCTCTCTGTCTCCATCTTTCTAATTATTTCATTTACGCTATTTCATACTTAATACTCATGCTATTTTAAACTTAAGCGTGACAGACCAACGAAAATGCAATTTTAAACTTAAAGTTGACACCCTCACAGACCGGAATAGGCTTTCATAAATTTCTGGATCTTTTGTAGGAGGGCCCCGCCCCAAAATACCCTGGCTACCCCCCCCCCCAACAAACAAACAACAAAAAAAAAAGAAACAACAACAACAACAAAAAAAAAAAAAAAAAAGAATAGACACATTTCGGGTTGTAGTAAAATAAAAAAAAGTTTTATAACGTACCCAAGAGAATAGAACTCATTCATGTCATTGGATATTTGCATAAAAAGAATCGGTTCCCTTATAGTTCTGCTTCCTCTACACAAACCTGCATAGAAAGATGTCCACCATTCCGCGATGCGTTCCACGGTGGCGTTTATTCTGCATTTTATACTGCCTAACCCGAACATAATCATAACCCTAACCTAACCCTACCACTAACCCTAACCTGACGCATGTTCAGAGAGGACTTATAAAAGTAGCTCATGGAGTGCTTGCACTGCGCATCATCGGCTCAGGTTAGGGTTAGGGTTAGGGTTAGCGCAGGTGTTTTTTATTGTAAAGTTCATTTTCCATTCGTAGCGGGGATTTTCTACAACGGTCCCGATGCGTTGACACGTCTAAAAATGTTACTTTCAACTGTAGCGTAACAGATAAAATGTGAAAATCCACTTGTTCGTTTTTATTAAAACTTCAAATATTATTTTTTCTAACAATAAGCAGTTTGTATAAAAATAAAATTAGGCTCGAATTTACTGTAGTTAAAATGATAGGCATTTACGAATATTCCCCCCCCCCAAAATGCGCGAAAATTTGAAATTAAAAAGAAATGAGCGACTCAAATTTAGAATTTTATTTACTGTACTTACTGAGTATTGTTATTTCAAGAAGCAATTCGATTTTTGAGCCGTTGAAACTCTACAAAAGAAGTTTTTATTCACTAAACATAACACACGTG
>OY744516.1:8039740-8042240 GCA_963556195.1 Sepiola atlantica | reverse complement strand
TCGGGGAAGTTAAAAATAGACTGTCAAAAAGCTCTAATGCAAAGTTCCGAATACGTTCGTCGAACACTCTCGACTAGTCTTCTATCTGTGCCCGCTTCCAGGTACATATAGATCTTAATTTCCCTAAATTACGTGACAGTTTCCGTGGGCCGGGTGGATATGGCTTACTCTGTGAACCAGGTTCGCGCCTCCCGACCGTCTGAAATTGTTACTTCCCTGCACTGATGAGAGCAATAAGCTTGAAACGTTAGCGTCTGTAGGTATAAATAAATTAAATATTTATTTATAAAATTTATATATATATGTATGTATAAATTAAATTATATTTTAATATTAACCTACGTCTGATGTCGTTTCGTGCTTTCGACACGCCTCAGTGTATTGAAATGACAATCTGATGAATACAATCTGATTTTTTTTTGTTTTCATCCAACTACTCAGCCTGATAAAGCTGAGCCAAAATAAGGGTGTAACATTATATATATATTTTTTGATGTAACATTATATATATATTTTTTGATGTAACATTATATATATATTTTTTGATGTAACATTATATATATATTTTTTGATGTAACATTATATATATATTTTTTGATGTAACATTATATATATATTTTTTGATGTAACATTATATATATATTTTTTGATGTAACATTATATATATATTTTTTGATGTAACATTATATATATATTTTTTGATGTAACATTATATATATATTTTTTGATGTAACATTATATATATATTTTTTGAGAATAGCTCGCGTTACTTTAAGGTTAATAGATTTTATACGCCCAGTTGCTGCTTTATTAATAAGAATGATTAAACATAGCATATTTAGACAGTCAAATAAGACAATAACTCGCCATTCTGATGATTCTAAGTTATATCAAATCAATCAAAGTAGATTGATAGAGCAAATCGAAACTATATAAGAAATGCAGTATAAAATATATAGCTTATGTTAATAGTACATATAGAGTACTATATAAAAAAATTAAAATGTATATATGTATATTAAATATATTTTTAATGTACACACCAGAGTTATACTATACTGTGATTGATTGTCATTTTCGAAGCAAAGAAACGCTAACGCATGTTTCTAGGAGAATCCAAAAAACATACTTTCACAAATTGAAAGAGTAAACATAAAAACTCACGTCGTTACAGAATTGTTGTTAAAATTATCACGCGATACAGAGAAATTAAGTTATATACATGCCGAATGCAGCGGGGTATATATATATATATATATATATATATATATATATATATATATATTATGTTTACCATAAGTCTATTTTTTATCTGTCAAATGTAAAGAAATTCGATATTTTAGCCAAGAAACGAATTTTACATTACAACAAAAGCATATGTGCATTTATTATATATATATATATATATATATATATATATATATATATATATATATATATATATATATATATATATATATATATATATAATCCATTAATTTTATACGTACATAAAAGTAATCCATGGAAACGTGTTTCTGACTCATAGCCGTCATTAGCATAGCGAAGTTTTCTTTGGATTTTGAAAAGAATGGAAAGCAATGAATAAAAACTTGGTCACTGGAATTTTGCGTAATGTTTTTCATACACACACACGCATATATATATATATATATATATATATATATATATATATATTTATATATATATATATATATATATATATATATATATATATATATATATTTATATATATATATATATATATATACAGGGTGATTCATAAGTCACTTCATTTAGCTATTTAAAATGATTACCATATGAAGCACACACATACTATGAACTTTTGATAATTGTTATCTTACTCTCTAATTACTGCTATTTGTTAGGCAATGGAAACGTGATGTGAACAGAAAGCACCCTTCGCACAACACCATAATCAATCAAATATGCTACAAAGAGTCGTAAATTCCTTGCAAAAAAGAATGGAGAATGCAGAACGAAGGTGGAAATGTTGAAAATTTGCTGTAATTTCAAACTCCCATAAATGAATAAGTTGAATACACTTTCTGTTTTGTATTACCGTATTTTTTAACTTTAGAATTTCAAAAATAAATAGCTAAGTGGCTCTTTTCAGTTTCTGTTGTCATGTCTATTGAGATGACAACAGAAGCTGAAGAGAGCCGGATGGCTAAGTCCTTCTGTGCTTGAAACCGACGGTACGAATGTTGTACTAATTTTTCTGTATATATATATATATATATATATATATATATATATATATATATATATATATATATTCTGGATTCTTGAAGCCAATACTAATACGATATTTTGTTGAAAACACTGTTTCATAGAAAATCATACGAAACAAATGTAGGTAAAACGACAATATTGATGAATTCATTTATTTTCGATTAAGTATTTTTAAAGATTGTATGTTGTTTGATTTTTTTATATTTCGAGGTTAATTCCTCCTTCTCAAAAATGGGCAACCCAAATCAAGATGCGACCGGGATTC
>OY744516.1:7967240-8034740 GCA_963556195.1 Sepiola atlantica | reverse complement strand
CTATTATTTAATAAAGATTGAAGGAATCTGAAATCGTTATGAAAAAAAGGACATTTTAAACTTAGTGTAACGTTCGTTTTGAAATGAAAGTTTGTTTATTAAAATAAATATTTGTTTTTAACATCAATTCCAACAGAACAAGCGCGCGTACGTTGATATTAAAAAAATCTAACGGTTCGTTTTGCCATTCAGTAGGACGCTTTCACGCGAACCGACTTGTACGTTATGACGAAGAATTAGCCTTTCACAAAGGTGGAAATGTCTAGTTTTTTCATAAAAGTTTCATATTCATTCAATTTTTTTAATCAAAATATACATTTTTTGATAAAGAACGGAGGACTGTTCGAAATATTAAAAATTAAAATTATAATACTACCTATTTTTTTTATTTGTCAAGTGTGAAGAAATATGTCATTTTAGCCGAGAAAAAATCTTTAAATTATAACAAAATCATACGTGGATTTATCACACACACACACACACACACACACACACACACACACACACACACACACACACACACACACACACACACACACACACACTAATTTTATTTTCCCAGCAACGATAACAATATGTCGTCATAGACGCGAATCAAATCCAAACGATTCTACTCGAACTAAAAGCATTTTATTAACAAAGAATGATTTCATTATGAAATACAAACATTGAACGATTAATAAAACCAATTAAACCTTTCATTGTCGATTTTTTTTCTTTCTTTTCAACACTTGGCCATTTTTTTTTCAAAATGGTTAAACAAATTGGAAGCAATTAAATATTTTATGCGTGAATCTCAAACGGGAATTGTTTTGTTCGATTCCAGGTCCAACATCCGTACAATTCGTCTCAAATTTATTTTTTATTCTTTCATTTTGTCATTTTAATAATAAAATTGTCTTCTTTGTTATTTTTCGCTAAAAGTTGTCCATAAAAGATTTAATAAAACGTTTGATTGGTTGATAAGTCAGAAAAGGTCAATTGGAAATTGGAAGCCAGTCTTTTGTCAAACGGTGACTATTTCAATCTTTTTATCTTTTGGTATGTGTACGCGCGTGCGCGTGTGTGTGTGTGTGCAGGCGCGTGTGTGTTGCCTATTTTTGCTAGGCTGGAAAGATTATACAAAAGTGAAAGAACTACATCGAATACGTAGTTAAAGCAAAATAAATTATTTCCAACACTATTGATAATGTTTACCCATGCATTTATTATTTTTTTTATTATCATGTTTTGAAACATGACGTAAATCATAAATCTATGACGTCACGCCAAAGCTATAATTATTTGTTCAGATAATTTTTTAAGCTCTATTTAAGAGAAAGTCAAAATAGGTCAGTTAGTAGAACCTCAATCTGAAGATCGCAAGGTTTAGGTTTCGATTTCTGGTGATGGCATCCGCTTTGTTTGCTGGATTTTTTTTTACTATTATTGCAATATTTTCCATTTCTAAAAAAATAGTTAAGATCTCTAATATTTCGAAATGAGACAAATTCTGCAATGTGTTTATTACGTTTTAAAAAATTGTGACTAACGGACGGACAGGCAGACGGACAAACCGTTTATTTATAATAGATTATTATTAACTAGGTGGGCTCCGTGGAAATTCCACTGTTCATGTCTTCATCTATCTTTATAATTTACTGTTAAAATGACGGGCAGTGAAAGTGATTTGATTTTTAATGAAACGCACTCGATTGAAAAAATCCACAAAAAATCAGAGAATGATCGGTGATCGGATCTTAATGACATTGTTGTTAGGAATAACAAACGAAACGACTTATCTCCCTTGCATCATTCAGTAAGGTTAAGAGTTATCGCCCTTTTATCGATAGTGTCTGGCCGCAGTGAAAAGTAAACATTGACACAGATCAGACTGTCTCATATTTCATCTCGCGTTACAGCGGCTAAATAACTCATTTCATTCTAATTACACTTTTAATAAATCTGTTAAACCTTTCTGTTGAAAAGTCATCCATTTTGTTTTACGAGTTATTAATTATTATAACCTAAATTAAATGGTTTACAACAGTGGCGACGAAAGATTAGATAAACTTACAATTTTTTCAAAAGAAAAACAAACAAACAAAAAAATGGATCGTACAATTCAGCGATTACTGGAAAAACAGTTACGGTTGATGGAATTATTTTCAGAGAGATTTTCCACACTCACATCGTCGATTTCAGAAACAAATCTTCGGACGTCTACAGATTCCATTTCACAAACAATAACGGGATTTCGTTATGACCCAATGGCAAATTCGACGTTCGAAACATGGTTTACGCGGTTCGAGGACATTTTTCGAGTGTATTTCAAAGATCAAGCTGACGACTGGAAGGTGAGACTTTTGTTACGTAAGCTTGGGACGTCGGAACATGATCGGTATGTAAATTACATATTGCCAAAACATTCTCGTGACTACGATTTTCAGAGCACAGTACAAATTCTCACTCAGATTTTCGGTGAGCATATCTCATTATTCAATATGCGTTTTAATTATCTTAACATAACGAAATCTTCCTCGACCGATTTTTCAACCTATGCAGGCCTTGTAAACGAAGAATGTGAACGTTTTAAAATCTCTTCCATCACAGATGCTCAGTTCAAATGTTTGATTTTTGTGTGTGGTTTGAAAACAACAGACGAAGCAGACATTCGCACAAGGATTTTGTCAAAAATAGAACAAAATCCAGACATAACATTGCAACAAGTTGCCGTGGAATGCCAGCGTCTAGTGAATCTAAAACATGATTCAACTATGGTATAACAAGCATCAGCATCCATGGTAAACACAGTTCAAAAACAACGTCGGCCCACCTCACCGACTTCAAAATCAGTCCAGCTCCCAACAGCTTGTTGGAATTGTGGCAACTGGCATTTTGTGCGATACTGCACCTTCAAGACACACCGCTGTCGCAGCTGCAATCGACTCGAACATAAAGAGGGATTTTGCACCTCTCCAGGACGAAAACCAACCCATAATAGGCAAACCTCACATACACACGACAGGCAACGACATCAACACAGTTCAAAAACAAACAGTTTTTCAAAAACAAACAGTCTGATAGCAACTTTTCTCTCAAAACAAAAATCCAAACGAAAATATGTTACAGTACAATTGAATGGCCATCCTATTCAATTGCAGATCGATACAGCATCAGATATAACTATTATATCACAAAAACTATGGGAAGCCATAGGCCAGCCTTCATTGACACCAACAAGTCAGGTAGCACAGAGTGCTTCTGGAGATTGTGTTCACATCACGAGTCAATTACCCGCTACCGTCAAAATGAAAGAAAAAACGGTGTCAGGCACCGTATACATAACAAACTCATGACATAATTTGCTGGGACTTGATTTTATCGAGTTACTAGGTCTTCTCGACATTCCACTCAACCAAATATGTGAGGTGGTGTCCACATCGTCACCTCAGAGCAGTAAAGACGACCTCAGCAAGAAGAAACAGCAACGGCGGCGGCGGAACAATCGACCAACCACCAACCTTTCGTTTGAACCAACCTTTGGCTCCCCTTTCAACAGGAACTCCCACAATAATATCAACACCAATGATTACCACAGGTAATCCTAAAATCACCATCACATTAGGACCTACTTCAACAACATCAGTTCGATGTGAGTCTACTAAGGGTATGACTGATAAAACCCTCATACCTGATGACTACATTAGTGGAACACCAAACACACCAAACTCTCCAGTAAGTGATGGCAGACCTGATGGACTTGGATGGATTGTACCAGCGCCGATTACATCTACTGAACCTAAACCTAGCATCACCGTTAAACTGACTGATGACCCTCAAGGGGTAGAGCTGCTCAAAGTTGATGTCACCGGTAATGCTGAGAAAATCACGATTCTTGTACAACGTCCAGGATCAGAAGATTTTGTAGAAATTCCCGATGGCACTAAAATCACTGGTCCATTCATCTCAACCACATTTGACAAAGTTATGGCAATCAAGGTGATTTTGGAAGAAAAGGCAGTTGATCAGAATCCAGACTACAAAGTATGGCTGGATATTGAAGCATGTTTCCATTTGCCAACATCTCCAATAACATCATCTACAGAGAAAATTACCACAGCAGGACCTCGACCAACCACCTCCTACATGAAGCAAGCACCAATTCCCCATTGAGTCAACTACCCACCAGAGGTGTACCAGCCAGGACCCCACCTCAATTGGTATGGACCGCCACAGCCTCAATAACAGGCTCGCTACTTTTCTACACAGCATCTCCCGCCTGATGGTCCAGCAGCAGCAAGGTTCGGGTCCTCGCAATACAACAGTCCTAAGCAGAAATTGCGCACAATGTTGTGTGCTGGTCAGCCATCAACCCAGGGTTACATTCAGCATGACACACGTTCGGTCGCTACCGAACCATCCTCAATCCAACGGACAAGCCGAAAGATTTGTAGACACATTCGAAAGAGCACTACTAAAAGCAAGAGGGGAGGGAACAACAGAGGAGATACTACATGCTTTCCTACTTTCTTATAGAATAACACCAAATGGAGCTGTGAAGAATGGCCTATCACCAGCAGAGGCACTCATGGGACGAAAACTCTGTACCACACTGGACGCTTTACGTCCCCAGCCACAAAGGCAACAACCAAGCCCTAACAAAACAAAAGCATTTTCAGTTGGCACACCAGTGTTTGCTCGGAATTACAGACCTGGCCGGTCAAACTGGGTACCAGGCATCATCCGCAAAATAAATGGACAATTTCTGTATGATTTTCAAGTCGGAAATCAATTCTGGGCACGGCACAAAAACCAGTTGCGTCTCAGATAATCTGTAGGCAACTTAGTGGACAACAGAGCAACCATTCCATTTGATTTGTTAATGGACACATTTGAACTGCCATCTCCACCACCTCTCATGCAGACAAATTCAGATGAGAATTATCAAAGACCTCCCAGGACTTGGCCAAAGCGCAGTCGCACTAGAGTCAAGCACCTCCAAGTTGACCCCAGGTGCGCTCGATACAGTTAAAGACTAAAACGGGGAGATGTTAGGAATAACTAACGAAACGATTTATCTCCCTTGCATCATTCGGTAAGGTTAAGAGTTATCGCCCTTTTGTCGATAGTGTCTGGCCGCAGTGAAAAGTAAACATTGACACGGATCAGACTGTCTCATATTTCATCTCGCGTTACAGCGGCTAAATAACTCATTTCATTCTAATTACACTTTTAATAAATCTGTTAAACCTTTCTGTTGAAAAGTCATCCATTTTGTTTTACGAGTTATTAATTATTATAACCTAAATTACATTGTTTACAACATTAGTCTTAATTAATTAATTAATTAATTAGATGTTTAAATAAAGTATTTATTAAAAGAAACAAACTTATAAGATTTCTTAGGTCATTTAAATTACTCTAACCCCCTTCATTTCAAGACTGAAATACATCTTATTATACCCATAGTCGAAACTAAGTGACCACCTTTACAAAGAAATGACACAGTGAACGTACGAATAAAAACACTTTTTAATAGGCAGCCATTTAATAATTTTTTACATTCAAATTTCCCATTTTTAAAAATATCATTTTCTACCGAGAACTGCCCTTAAAGTGTTTCCTGCTTCTTTGATCCCGTACCGGAGTTCTTTTGCTCAGTCAATGAAGGGTCCAGAACATTTTACTCTAGAAAATAATGGCCAAGTATTTATACCTTTTATTCAATTTATAATATTTAATTTAGCTTAAGAAGCGTTTTCTGTTCTTCACAGGTATTCTCTTCCGGTCATCCCTTTCAAGAAGAAGAAGAAAAAGAAGAAGAAGAAGATGATGAAGAAGAAGAAGAAAAAGAAGAAAAAAAGAAGAGGTATGATAATAGTCAACAAGAAGGAAAATGTCATGTCAAATTCTTGATTTTGCCGTCACAGAGGATCACATAATGAACCTAAAAACCATTGCGCTTAAATGGGGCGGTTAGAATCATAACAAGATCTCTCGGTTGAAGTCTCTGAAATAGCGGGTCAATGTCTGGTATCCGGTAGGATGCTCTATCCTCAGCAAATCAAAAGATAAGAGATTGAAGAAAAAAAAGACAACCCCGAAGAATATTGGAACAAAAAGAAGACAATTGTAATACCAATAATAGCAAGAGTACTAGGAATAGTTCTGAAGCATCTTGAAAAGAGACTTGGAGAAAGTGGAATCAAAGTGAAAATTGACACTATACCAAGCACGGCACCGATGAAACAGCTAAAGTATTAAGAAAAATCTTTGAGTGCGGAAACCAATACCAGATAACGCCGACCAATCAGAGATAAACTGAAACAGAATAAAACTGCGTAAACACAACTACACACACAGAAATAACATTGCACAAAATCAAGGGAAGATGTCCATGAAAGGTTGCGTAAGATAAAAAGACCGAAAGGGCACAAAGAGTTGAGGAGGCTCATTGTCACTCAGGTTCCAGAGAAAACCAACAGTCAGTATCACCGAGAAATAAATGGTAAACAGCTGTTGCGATAATGCAAAATGATTTGCAATAGCTACTGAAAGAAGTGAAGAGTGCTGGAAATCTGGGGAGATTTGTTGTCACTCAGACTCCAGGGAACATAACCTGTTGTTTCTAGTGAGAGATCACTTGTATTAACTCGTGTAAGAACTCCTAGTGTTTAAATAATAATAATAATAATAATAATAATAATAATAATAATAATAATTTATTTTTTATAATTTTTAAAATACTTTTATTCACCCAAACAAGGCACATTGCCACTGAGACGCATGAATTAGGGGCCATACGTACAGGGACATCCTAAGTAGGGAGTTGGGCAGCGAGATGTCTGTTCGCATTATATTTAAATTTCTGCATGTTAGTACAGTCAATGAACAGGGAGGGAATTCCAAAGTTAGCAGTTCGAGGGAAGAAACTATTAGAGTCGAAAGCTTTCCGACATCTGGTAACCTCTACACTGAAGGGGTGGGATTTTGCTGATTGTCGGGTTGGTCGGGGGGTATTTACGTCGAGGACGCACCAGTGTCGCGAGTTCATCGAACCACATTCCATTGAAGTACTTGCAAAACAAGCATAGGGATGCAGCATTGCGGGGATGGGACAGGGGTTAGATATTGGTTGACAGTGTGGGACCTATTAGATTAGAGACTTTTTTTTTCTAACCCTGTTTAATAGGGAGAGACAAGTGGTGCATGCTCCGGCACAGATGTGACAACAATACTCTGTGAATGGACGAATGCTGGTTTTATAGAGACATAGGATACTGGCAGGTGTGAAAAGTTTTCTAGCTCGGTAGAGGGAGCCCACCAGCAGTTATGGAAATGTCTTCTATGCATTTGTTCCAATTCATGTTGGCCATGAATGTTAGGCCGAGGAGTTTTAATGATGCACTCATTAGGTAGGATACTATTCCCCATGACAATCGATGGTTGAAAAGGTTTATTGTAGTTATTAAAGGAAAGGGCTTTGTCTTAGTAGCATTAAACGTTAACATCCATTTATGCCCCCATTCCACTACGGACTAGCGGTAATTAACTAAGAATTCACCCATCGCCTTAGATATGTGTGCGTTCGTTTTGCCCACATGTCCAAAATAGAATGTGGTGTTGTCAGCAAATATACTCATCATGAACACAACTGCATCGTTTATGAAAAAAAAGGAATAATAAAGGTCCAAGGATCGACTCCTGGAGCCCCCTCCATATGTTCTAGAATCGGACACTACCAAATCAAAAGAAATGAAACAGAAGAACAAGAAAACTCTTAGAAACGAAATTATATAGTAGAAATCTTGTCAGGAGACCAGATGTCATAATAGTCACCAAGAAGAAAGAAAACATTTCCACCCAGCATTTAACAGGGTGAAGGTCAAGGAGATAGGAAAACGAATGAAATACACGGAACTTTCCAGAGAACTGAAAGGGATATGGAACAGGTAGAAATCAATATAAGACCAATAATCGTATGAGCACTGGGGTCAGTCTCGAAAACACTGGAACAAGACTTGGAGAAATTGGAATAAAAGATATAATTGAGACCATGCAAAGAACCACAATGATGAAAACAACCGAAATCTTAAGTTAAATCATTGAATGCGGAAACCAACCAATGAACACAAATCTACCACAGATAATTTTAAATGGAAAAAGAACCAAACATAGAAAGGACAACACACAAGTCCAAGGGAAGTGAAAACTGTCAGAAACCCATCAAACTCCCCCCTCCCCCTCCCCCTCTCCAAATCAGTCATATAGACATGCATATGATGACATCCGTCTCGGCTAGTACAATACACAACTGTCGTGAAAGGTCAAAGAGGATGAAAAGACCGAGGGGGAAGAGCACTGACCAGACCTCCACTGGAAGGTGGCGAAGAGTACTGAAACCTTGGAGAGGCTTAATGCCACTCAAATTCTAGAGAAGACCAACGGTCGTTGCTAGCGAGAAATCAATGGTAAACGGCGGTTGCGATAATGCAAAGTCATTTGTATTGGTTAACGAAAAGAGGTGGAGAGTTCTGGAAATCTGTGGAGATTTTTTGCCACTCAGACTCCAAGACTCCAGGGAACGCCACTGGTTATTGTCAGTTAGCAATCGCTAAAACTGACCTATGTGAAAACTCCTCGTGAGTGCAATTAGAATGATGATGATGATGATGATGATGATGATGATGATGATGATGATAACATAAGTCAGTCGTGAGATTACACATCTCCGCCTAAAGACCTAAGGCAGTGCCAAAGTCTTTTCTTGGCTTTACTTCTCCATATTGTATGAAGTATTTCCGGAGTTATGCCATGGATGGAAACACCGACGTGCGAAAGCACCAATCAGACCTCTACTGGAAGACTGCAGAGAGCACTGGGATCTTAGGAAGGCTAATTACCACCCAAACCGAGAGAAGACCGATGATCATTCCCAATGAGAAATCAAAGGTAAACGGCTGTTACGATAACGTAAAATGATTTGCAATGGTTATCGAAAGAGTCGGAGAGTGCTGGAAATCTGGAGAGACTTGTTGTCACCTGGACTTCAGTGAACACCAATTGTTGTTGCCAGTGAGAGATCCCTGCTAATGGCACGTAAGTAAATAATAATAACGTATCATTGCATATGTCGCTTATATCGACATTATAAGTTTTGAAACTTACGACCAGTTCATAGCCAAGTGGTTTTCTATACTAAAGTAGAACTGTTTATATTTATATACATTATCGTTATGGTGTATACATTTCTTCGTACCAGATATGTCACAGGTAGAGGAAAAGGAATATACAAAAGGAAAACAGGTGACTGTGGGAAAGAGGGGGAGCCTCTCAAACAAAGGGTGGTGCGACCATCCTAAACTTCAGTAATCTAGGTAGGCACATAATCCCTTTTATACATACCAGAATTGGTTCATGATACCCGGATAGGGCCAGTTTTCATACCAGCCACGTTTCGCCTTGGCGTCATTCAGGCAACCTAGGGGATGTTCCGAAGCATCAGACCCTTCTTTTGCCGGGATACGGTATAATCCAATTCGGTCCTCGGAGGTGTATCTTTCCAGGCATTACCTCATCCTTCGAGAGCAGGTTGGTTTATTGCCGGTCGACTAAGACGCCCTTATCGGGGATAGTCGATAGGTCCGTTGTCGGCTATTTTTGTACTCTACCTGCCCCCCCCCCCCACTCAACTTCATGTCTAATCTTACTTCAGTGGGAAGCGGGCAAATAGGGGTTCATAATACCTGGGCAACCGAAAATCCTTTAATCTCGTCCGAGAAACAAACAAACAAACAATAACAAAAATGTCATTTAAAAGACTATGGGATCAAAAACTAAAGACAACTTAAAAAAGAAACAAATTAGGATGATTTAGGCCAATATGGGCTTCCGTAACAACAAACAGTGATCGTTTGCATTAAAAAACAAAAAGATACAAAAAAGAAGTTTAAAAAAATATTTCTTTCTTTTTGGGTTTTCGCGTTGATGTTAAGATAGAAACTCTGACAAAATGGCGTTTATTGACAATGCAACGCTAATAAATCAATTGGATCGTTTATCACATAATTTTCCTCTTTTATTTCTAACGGGAGCGGTGATGGGATGGGGTGGGGGGATGAAGGGAAGGATATATTATACAGCTGCCTCTTATCTACCTCCATACACCCCACCCCCATTCATGAAACATGAATTATTCAGTTATTAGACTCGCTGTTTGATTACTTATCCACACAGAAGACGTTTACAAAAAACAAACTGATCTCAACTGAAAAAATAAAAGATATGAAAAAAAAGGGAGGGAAAAGTAATCGTATCAAAGCAATACATCCACAACGATGAACCAAGATAAGTGAGTACAATTACACATTCTTATGCGCATGCGCGAATAGGTCGGCCATAACCTGTTTTAGCCTTTTTAGATAATTTAAAAGAAATTCATACCAAGAGTTTTTTTTACAATTGTTTCAAAGCCAATTTAGTTCAGCACTCATATTTAAACAAATAAAATTCTGATTCATCATGTTTTTCTTCGTTATAAAAAAGTTCGAAACAATAAAAAAATAAACTGAAACTGCTCATCCGAAATTCTACGAAAAACAGTTCCAACAAGATATGAGCAAAAAATTAATTGTTACATATTAACTAAAAAAAATTAATTGTTACATATTAACTAAAAAAAATTAATTGTTACATATTAACTAAAAAAAATTAATTGTTACATATTAACTAAAAAAAATTAATTGTTACATATTAACTAAAAAAAATTAATTGTTACATATTAACTAAAAAAAATTAATTGTTACATATTAACTAAAAAAATTAATTGTTACATATTAACTAAAAAAAATTAATTGTTACATATTAACTAAAAAAAATTAATTGTTACATATTAACTAAAAAAAATTAATTGTTACATATTAACTAAAAAAAATTAATTGTTACATATTAACTAAAAAAAATTAATTGTTACATATTAACTAAAAAAAATTAATTGTTACATATTAACTAAAAAAAAATTTTTTTTTTACCATCAGAAGCCTCCCGATCCATTGTCGTTATAAGCAGAAATCATAACGTTCAAATCTTAAAAAGAAATGCGTTTTTATTGCATACCCCCCCCACACACACACATATTTTAATAGATAAAATAGTTATCCACGGACAAAATAAAATAATAAATAAACAAACATATATGCATATATATGTACACGCTCCTAAAAATGCGGTGTATTTCGTATTTCATGGAGGAAACTCCTAAATGCCCAGGGAGTAGTAAGTACTAGTATTTGTAGTATAGCAATTTATCGCTAACAATAACAACAGCACAAGTAACGTCATATATATATATATATAATGGAAATCGCTCCAGACAAGGCATGAAGCCACTTGATGTAAGGAGCTAGCAAGAACGAAATATGATTATCGCAAAGACAGGAGATGGCTATTAGCCTTAGTCTTGAAAAGACCAAGGCTATATACATATATATATATATATATATATATATATATATATATATATATACATGTATATATATATATGTATATATATATGTATATATATATATGTATATATATATATATGTATTATTTTTGTTAAAAAAGTCGTTAGAGCTCATTCAAATCATCAGCGACTCACGCAATGAAAAAAAAATCGAATAATGGAGTTCAAAGATCACTGTAATGTCTTCCGGTGAGTTCATGCAAGCGTCCCTTCTGGAGAAAGTACCGAGTCAATAGGGGCGGACTGTATGCTTATATAGGTCTTAATCATGACTAAGTATTATTTAGAATAAATTAATCGTTGATAATGGATGTTGTTTGTTTCTCTGCTTCAATGATACATTCATATTTAGCGGTGATAGTGTGTGTTGTAGTTTACTTGTCAGTGAGTGGGTTAGATTTTGGGTGGGGTTGTATTCCGATTATTAAAAGGTTTAAGTGTTATATTTATATTACTTTATAATTCTGGGATAGTGTTATAATTCTTGTTCATTAGCTATGTGGAGGCTTTGAGTAAATGGAGGGTGCATCTTTATCAGTAAAAGAAGTTTCCTAAGAGATATCAAAATAAGTAGATGGGTGAATATAAGCTTTCTATCGTCTGTATTGGTTCGTGTGGGATACTTGTGTTTAATTAACTCTGTTAGCTTATATCTAATAACGTTTATGAGCCTATTGGGGGGGGGGGGCTCTGTGTGAATCGGTAAAGTTTAGATCTTGGTCATTGTATATATATATATATATATATATATATATATATATATATATATATATATATATATATAGAGAGAGAGAGAGAGAGAGAGAGATAGAAGAAAAAAGAGTGATAAATATGCGACGAATGTCCAGATTTATTTCAAATTTCAATTGTTCAATGCAAGGTGTATTCAGTAATAAACTAGTGGTTATTATTCTTTCCTTAAGCCAAGGCTTTTCAAAGATCGAGATCTTATCATCAGAGGAGAAATACAGATAGATAAGTTGGCTTTCGAAAAAACCAAAGTTCAAATATTTGAAAAATATGAAAATTATTATTAAAAAAACTCAGTGAATGAAAAGAAAAGTTCCATAAAAAAGATATGCGGTTTGTCCGGGTGGTAAATTTCCGTTGAAAGGAAGTCCGATGAATTGTAGAACGTGAAAAAAAAAACTCTTTGCGTAGGAGCAGTATGGAGAAAGTGCTCAAAATTACAAGTAAATCCAAAACGCACCTAAAAGGGATTATATATATATTCCTTTTATTTAAGGGTATTCGATAGATATATTTCTATGACTTTTACTAGTAAGACTTAATATATTTAATATATTCATATGTTTACATATTTTTTAAATATGATGAGGTATTTAATAATTTATGTTATTTGTGATAGTTAGGGATTAATAGGGTGCGATTGTAGGTTATATTTGGGTTGGTAGGAGAGGAATTGATGCGATAAGTATAATATATAAATATCCGGGAAGGGAGGGGGTGTTATATTGTATAAAAGGAATTAATTTGATAATAATTGGAAAGGTCTTGATGTTGGATGGGAAAATAGGCCTTATATTTTACATATGATGTGAAATTACTTAGACTTATGTATGGAAGGGACTTTCAGTGAGTTATGTATTTTCGTTGTTAGTCCATTTGGCTAGAAGAAATTTTCTTATGTGGGGACATCGTTTAAAAACCTCAGCTTTGAGGTTCATACAGATTATGAAAGGGTTATTGATTGCCTGTACGATCCTGAATTTTTCAGTGGTGCATAGTGAGCAATTTCCGGAGGTATGGCTCTAAGTCTCTTGTTTATGGATGATTCTCTATTTAATTTCATAGGGGCTACTAGACTCCTTGGGTGCCTATATGGTTTCTAGGAAGGTGTTATATCTTTTCCCCACATATTTGAAAGTGTTAGTGTAGGCGTAGAGCCTCACCTTGAGTCATTCAGATGTACATTTCTTCTTTCTTGGAGTTTACACCAGATATGACTTTGGGACACGATGGATCCGATTGTGCAACCCTAGGGGGGCAGATTCCCCCTCTACTACATGAGCAGCGGGGGTTGGAGGGATTGATTGCAGTTGTGGGTTTAGAGGTTAGAAGGAATTCAAGAGGTTAAAGGGATTATTTTAATGACACCCCACCCCAAATCTAATCCACTCACTGACAAATAAACTACAACACACACTATCACCTCTAAATATGAATCCATCATCGAAGCAGATAAACATACAACATCCGTTATCAATAATTAATCAATTAATTTATTCTAAATAATACTTAGTTACGATTAAGCCACATATAAACATACAGTCCGCCTCAATTGACTCGGTACTTTCTCCAGAAGGGACGCTTGAATGAACTCACTGGAAGACATTACGGTGATCTTTAAACTCCAGTCTTCGATTTGTTTTCATTTCGTTGATCGCTGATGATTTGGATGGGTTCTAACGACTTTTTTTAACAAAAATGAAATGCCAGCCTATCTCAATGAAACCATGGTCTGTGAAGTATCTTACGCACAGTTTTTAATGAATCATATGTATATTAGTACCTATATTTTTGCGATCGAGCACTTTATTGATTTATTTTCAACATACACAGAAGCACTATATATATATATATATATATATATATATATATATATATATATATATATATATATATATATATATAACTTAGAGAAAGAGACAAAATTCCTTTAAAACCATGCGTTAGATGCAGATATTTTTTATTAGAATCAAAATATATATTTTTTCATCTTTACTTTTTTTAATAATATTTTCGCTTGATATCACGATCCTCGCCAGAGTTTTTAACAAATAAAAGGTATTAACAATTTTTTTTTCGTTAGGGTCCTTCTCGGTCTTGTTGAAGTGACGCCCGATGTTGTGTTGACTCTTTTAAACATGAACTTCAATTGCGTATGGTCGCAAGTAATTATAAATTTGGGCAAGTTCATTTTTTAAAGCATCTTTGAAATTTAAAACTGAAAGAAAGAGGCAACATTCCTAAAAAATGAACTTGCTGTATGTATGCGTATTGTCCTGAGTCTGTATTTGTGTGTCTTACATGTCTGCCAGAAGCCGTCATCAGCCTGCAAACGACACAACAGTTCAAGATAACGCTGGATGCATCATGGCCGCTGATGTTTGGATAATTACCCCTCACTTGACCAGCAGAGGATGCGAGGAGACATGATTCTGTCGTAAAACATCATCAACCAAAAGTTGAATAAATATACCTTTGGATGAGTTTTTTTTTTTTTTTACCTCAGCGGCAATCCTGTAAAATGTACCATAGGCGCTTTTGTCTCATTAGAAAAAAGGCGGCATTTATGCGCCGTGGAACAGCCTACCAAAGGTAATGACGATGCCTACCATATCCAGGCTTAAAGTAACTTCGGACAAACATTAAAACTGTATATAGATATACACATCTTCTAATTGTCCTTTTACATGGCTTGTTGCACTTTGTTATTTTTGACAATAAATTTGATTCCAAATTTGATGTGACATGTGTAAGGAAATACAAGTTGATGTAACGTAAAGAAAAGTATCCTTACAGAAAACTTTTTTTTAAGTGTTAGACCCATTAGACTAAGAAGGTTTACAGGGTCTATTTCCTTATTATTCCCTTTCATCAAAAGAGTTGCGTCCCCTTAGTTACTGCCCCCCCCCGTTACTGTTAGGTAGCAGGGGAGTGAGAACAAGAAAAAAAAGGGTAACCATGGCACTAGAGATATAAACACGTGTCTGGACAAAGCGAAAGGATTCACTGCGCACTCAGCGACTTCATCTTTACTTGTAAATGACGTCGAAACAAGTGTTAAATTTTATCCTACGTCCGTAACCAATTCGTTGCGGATGGTTAGTTTATGAGAGCATAAGAGAAAGGGATAGATTAGATATATGTTGATGTTTTGTAGGTCAAGAGGCAAAATCGAAGTTAGAGGGTTCGATACATGTTAAAAACTTCACACATATCTTATTTATGACATGAGAATTCTAATGCGTACATTTGTTATAAGACTTCTAATGAAGTTAATTAAAAGAGAACACATGTTGCCACTTCATTTTCTCCCACCAGGTAAGTGAAATGCCATTGTTCTTTTCTCTCTCATTCATTCAAATCACCGTTGCCCAAGAATTATCCGAGTTATCTTCCTTGAATTAATCCGGCCAACGTTAGAGAAATACATTCTCCTGTTCAGCAATTAAGAAAACTCATGTTTCGGAATTTTTTTAGATAAGGATTGATAATTTGTATTATTTGGATTATTCGGACTACTGTTTTCATCTTGGATGTTATTATCACAGCATTTCGGCCGATGTAACCCCCGACCTTCTTCAGGTGAGTCTTATCGAACTCGGGAATCTTCAAATTGAACGCAAAAGTCTGTACAGAATTTCGACTAGAACCCTTTATTTAACTTGCTCTCGTTCCGTCAGGCATGGCTGGGTAAACGTCTTAAATAATTCGTAATTGTATTCTTAGTATCGCCTGCTCTTGCAGACTTCGTGGTGCCACGGATAAAATTGCTAAGTTTAATCAGTTCCTACGTGACAGTCTTCTAGAATTTGAAAGTTCAATCTTCAGTAGGAGCGATACTGAGTATTCAGAGGTTACATCGGTCGAAACGTTGTGAGAATAACGTTCAAGATGAGAACAGTAGTCCGAATAATTCAAATAATCCACAAAAACCCATTCAACGCCTATAAGCTAAGATATAAAATATCGTTAATTGTGGGAAATGGATTCACTCCATGCATTTTAAATCACCTTTCCTTGTGCCGTGAAAGGTGGATACACAACCAGTGACTTCCCAACATCAGGCTAAACCGTCCATTGACCCAGCCTTCTAATTCTTTAACACTAGCGTAGACAAAGCTAGTTATTTATAAATTTAAGTATTAAAAATGGAAAGCGTATTCAAAAGTTGTTATGCGATTTAAAAAGAAAAGAAAAAAAGCGAAATAAAAGTGAAAGTACGAAGACTCCTTGGCAACGTCGGGTAGGCACATCACATGTAGAATAATATACGCCGTGTATATGTTTACATATTTATATTTTGTCTGTACGACATCATTAATTAAGATGTACAAGAATATACATGCAACAAAAGAATTTCCAATAGAAAAACAAGCCGAACTTTTAATCATCACCAGATGTGTTTTTTTACACAAACTAGTTGGAATACACGTTCCTGGACGGGTTTATAATACTGCATTTTTTTGGACCGTTTAAATAAATTCAAAAAATCGGACTCCAAAATAATTCAGATTACAGGACAATTGTGATACTATGGGTACGGGGCGGGGGAAGTCCCGAACGGCGATGTGAAATGATTCACGGGAAGGGGGAGCCGTTGGGGGTAGAATGGGTCGAAAGACAATGAGAGTAAATGATTCACAAACTCACACAAAGACAATCGGAAATAGGATGGGTGAGAGTGGCCGAAGAGCCAAAAAGTCCGGATATAGGATTTCCCATATGACTAAAGATGTTTGGGGTGAAATGTTTACGACATTTGACGAGTACGTTGCTTTACGGCAATTTAAGTTAGTTTTACGACAGTGCGTTAGTTTACGAGACATTTGACGAGTTGGCAACTTGGAGAGAAGACATAGAGTTTGAAGTCAACTTCGGGCGAGAGCAGATCGGGCAGACCTGAGATGAGCTAACGACTTCGGGTACCGACAATGGGGGCCTCGACAGTCCGCGACAGTGTCACACACACACACACACACACACACACACACACACACACACACACACACACACACACACACACGCACGCACACACACGCACGCACGCACGCACGCACACAGTTTCAACTGACTTATACACAATGTATTTGAGTTTGTGTTTTTCTTGTGAGTCTGCGTTCTTTTGTTTTTTATATACTTGTAAACCAGTGCTTATGCCTTCGACGATTCGTCAGTGAAATATGAACAAAAGATTAAGACGAGAAGATAACCACGGCAGACCACAGCGATTGTCGAGGGACGCACGTGGTTCTACACAATATAAGAGAGGAACAGATTACAGAACTGTATGGCTGAAGTTCTTCCTTGCAAGAATTGCGCAGACAACATCAACACTAGACAAACTAAAGCCCATGACAAAAACATCATGAGTCAGCTCAAAAACCATATTCGTGTGCTCCCTGATTATCTTCATATTTCTGTACGTGTGTGAGTCGTGAATTCTAACTGCTGCTCTGGTGTGAAGGATACGAGTCGCAGAGATGAGATGCTTCTGAAAGATCCTCAACATTTTATACAAAGACCACATTACAAATGAGGAAGTGAAGAACAGGTTTAGACAAGTAGTCGGGCCATATGAGGATCTACTGACCACTGTGAAACAGAGGAAAAAGAAGTGGTACGGTCATGTCACACGGTGATCAGGTCTCGCAGACAATCCTGCAAGGAACTGTACAAGGAAGAAGAAAGAGGGGCAAATAAAGAAAGGAAGAAGAAAGAGGGGCAAATAAAGAAAGGAAGAAGAAAGAGGGGCAAATAAAGAAAGGAAGAAGAAAGAGGGGCAAATAAAGAAAGGAAGAAGAAAGAGGGGCAAATAAAAAAGGAAGAACAGCATCTGAGAATGGATAGAGCTGGCGCTGAGTAATACGCTCTGGACGGCAGAAAATCGAGAGGACTGGAGAAAACTGGTTTCCATGACGTGTTTGGTACCTCAGCGGTCATCCAGCCAAAGGGACAGATGATGATTACAGGTCATAATCAGAAGCAAAACGGAAAAAGAAAGCATTTATATAATACTAAATCTCTGATGATCTTGTTTGCTTGCTTGTTTGCATATTGAATGCTTTAGATGGTGGGAGGAAGGGCGAATGAGAGAGTAATGGTTGATGGAGCGGGAATATGGGGAAGTGCTCGAAGGAGATGGACAGAGATAGTAGTAGTCGTTGAAGCAGCAGCGTAACAGGAAAGTAAGAGGATTCCGTAAATAAATAACATAAATAAAGAAAAGAAAACAGAATTAGAGTAAGACAATGACGTAAATAAATAAATGACATAAATAAAGAAGAGAAGGAAAATCAAATGAAAGAATTAAAAAACTGGGTCAATGGGCTTTTTGGCATAATGTTGGGAAGTCACTGGTGGTGTATCTACCGTTCACAACAAGGGAAGTTGTTTTGAAAGACATGGAGTGAATCCGTTTCCCACAATTAACGGTAATAACGTTTTTTAGCGGATATACCTGCAGCAAAAGAATTTTAATTAGCACATCAAGGGAGACAACTGCTAAACAGACCGGATATCTATACCAATAAGACGAGAATTGTATACCCCCTTCCAATGCTTAATTATAATATCATTTTGAGCGAGTATATCCGCTTTTCACAACAATAGGGTTAAAGAAAATCATATCTAATGCGCCGATTTGTCAATAATGGGCGTTTCTTTGGGTTTTGTTTTCTTTTTTCTTCTTTTAAAGCGATAAGAAGTTTTTCTTGTGCCGCTTTGTGTGGATTTTTTTTTTGTTTGTGGAATAGAAGAAGTCGACCTTCCTTATTCAGGTGTTCATCTACATGAACGAGTTGCGGTTCAAAATGAAAGTAAATCATTCACTTTGAGGGCCGAACGTGCAAAGAGGCGAGCAGAACGCTAATTTCGCCCACAAAGAAGAAGAAGAAGAAGAAGAAGAAGAAGTAGAAGAAGAAGAAGAAGAAGAAGAAGGAGCAGAGAAGAAGAAGAAGAAGGAGCAGAGAAGAAGAAGAAGAAGAAGGAGCAGAGAAGAAGAAGAAGAAGAAGAAGAAGAAGAAGGAGAAGAAGAAGAAGAAGAAGAAGAAGTTGAAGAAGAAGTTGAAGAAGAAGAAGGAGGAGCAGAGAAGAAGAAGAAGAAGAAGAAGAAGAAGAAGGAGAAGAAGAAGAAGAAGAAGGAGAAGAAGAAGAAGAAGAAAGAGGAGCGGAGAAGAAGAAGAAGAAGAAGAAGAAGAAGAAGGAGGAGAAGAAGAAGAAGAAGAAGGAGCAGAGAAGAAGAAGAAGAAGAAGAAGAAGGAGCAGAGAAGAAGAAGAAGAAGGAGCAGAGAAGAAGAAGAAGAAGAAGAAGAAGAAGAAGAAGAAGAAGGAGCAGAGAAGAAGAAGAAGAAGAAGAAGAAGAAGAAGAAGAAGGAGCAGAGAAGAAGAAGAAGAAGAAGAAGAAGAAGGAGCAGAGAAGAAGAAGAAGAAGAAGAAGAAGGAGCAGAGAAGAAGAAGAAGAAGAAGAAGGAGAAGAAGAAGAAGAAGGAGCGGAGAAGAAGAAGAAGAAGAAGAAGAAGATAATGAGCCTTTCGAGAATTTCTAGGAAGAAAAAAAGACAGATGTTTTCTTTTAAGATAATTTCTGTTGTCATTCTAAGAAACGCAACTCTTTCGGGGTGGGGCTATAATTGTGTTATATATATATATATGTTCAAATGGTGGGGTATGCAGGACCGGATTATGACCTTATGAGGCCTATAGGCTAATGAAACAGACATACCACTCTCGAAATCGCTCGCATCCGCCTGAGATATTTTACATAGCTTGCATTAAGCTTATTGCGAATTTCTTAAACCTAATCAAGAATTCTAGTTAATTTGATTCCATTGTTTTATTTTATTTTGTTTTCAATTTACTAATAAATCACCACTTATCAAGGCTAAAAGCCACTCGATGATAAGGGTTAACAAGATGGATAGATTGATACTTGAATGATGATGAATATTATGAGAGGATTGAAAATAATAAACGGAATGAATAAAATTTGATTATTAATGGGGACGCCTATGACAAGTATTCATTGACATTAGATTTTAAGATGACCATATTGAACCTCTAAGCGAAGCAATCTTGTGGTAAGTGTTCCACAGATAGGAGGTTTTTGGAAATAAATTTTTATTCATGGAAATTCCAGAGGAAGCAAGGCGAATTCTTTGCAGGTGAACCAGAGATTGTAGTTCAGTTGAGTTCTTTCAGTGGAAATACTGATACGACATATCAACCCTTTTTTGTCATTTAATGCCGAATTTAGTTATTTGGCAAAAATATTTTATGCTTCAACTATTTAAACTCTTCAAATAATAGACTAATTTGTCTTGTTAATAGTTCATAAACGATAAATTCTATCCAACCGATCGGTGTGAACCAGGCAGGTACTACGACTTCCGGTCAGAATGTGACAACCCCCACTGTAATGCTGCCAGACTGGGGTCTCACCACCAGGAAGCATTCTATTTAACCCATAGATGGGACCCTGGCAGGTACTACCACTTCGAGTCAGAGTGAATCTGGGTGTAATGATGACTAAGTTGTAACTGTGCATTCACCAAAGCTCCACAATTAGGGGCCTCACCACCGGATGTACATTGCATGGGGTGGGGTTAGGGTTAGGGTTATAGTTAGGGTTAGAGTTAGGGTGGGGTTGCCAAAGTTTGAGTACTTGGTTTACGTGCTTAACGCTGCAGCAAGACACGGCACATAGCCGCGGAAGGTGAGGAAAGCCAAACCCCCTCGAGGGGCACTCTGGCTGGTACAAGAATAGATGTGAACAGACTAGTCGGTATTCCTCGGTAGGGGTGCCTCAGACAACCAGCAATAACACCCTTCCTCTACTGAAGAAGGGGGTAATACATTGGAGGATGCACCGAACCATACCTCATTCTGACTAAAAGAAGAGTGTTCATCAGCGAGACACTCTCTATTCTGCAGGACGTATCTTTGGTTGGTAGAAAACTAGTCTGCGAACCAATGATTCGGATGCTGGGAAACTGATGTAGCATTTGATAGTTATCGCTTTTGCCAGTCCTTCTTCTTTTCTCTTCGTCTCCGTTGGGTATTCTAGTCAGTCACAGAAATAATAAAGTATACACCTGTCAGCATTCCACGGTAGGGTGATAATCAATACACTACACCCCCCCCCTAAAAAGAGGGGATACTGCCTGAGAGGACGCACCTAGGTTGTTGGATGGATTGTCGAGGCAAAGGGCTGGAAAGTAAAGTAAACATAAGTGAAATAAAATTAAAAAAAAAGGGGAGGAAATTTAAAAAAAAAAGGGGAGGAAGTGCTGGGAAAGATGGACGAAAGGGTGGTGCGTTGGTGCGGGTGTGGGTTGAAATTCTTGTCGAAGGATGTCTGAGAAAGTCTGGTGTCGATCCCAGTTTTTTTTTTATAGTTCTGACAGAAATAAGCACTATTTTTGCAACAATCAAAATAAATAGGAGTTATTCTGATATCATTTCAGATTATGAAACTATTTATGTCCTTCACTAAAGAGGTTATGTTTTCGGTCGAGTTTGTCGGCTTGTCACCATGTTTGTTTGTGGACAACATAACGTCCAAATCACTTGACCAATCGTCACCAAACTTGGTCAAAATATCGATAATGGTCTAACTTAGAACTGATTTAATTTTGGCATATCAAGGTCACAGGTGAAGGTCAAGGTCACGGAAAAAATATATATACAGTGTATTTGGAAATCGATGGTATAACTTTGGGATTATGTTCTGCATGTGTATATAGATCAGGAAACGCTTGGATGCCGCCATTCAAACACATACTGATAAACATCCTTTATTGTGAACATCTAACATGTACAATAAATGTGTGTGTGTCTGTGTGTGGCAGTGTGCATACATATTGTATACATTAACGCTATCCCCGTGACAAGTTCACAGGTAAAACAAGCCCGTGCCCAGTGTTGTCACATCCACAAACAAAGCCATAACAAAATTGACGCCAAACAAACAAAAAAAGCCGTGGGGCTCAGAAGAAAGATCTGAACGTCATGATCAGCAGAGGCCCTTGAATAGCCTACACGCGGAACCCGCACGACATCCTGCGAATGTTGGCCCGTTTTTATTTCAGCAAACAGAATACCACAGACCGATCGCATGGAAGTAAATATGATCAGAACAAACCAAACGCCACGCAGAGCAATAAATGGATGACGCATACAATTATACGAGTAATAGTGTGCTATTACAAAAGAAGGCCCTACACAAAGAGACTTCTTTATGCCTATACAACATAATCTCGAAGTTATTCCGTCGATTTTCCAAACACTATGCGCAACAGTAGCGATAACGTTACTAAAATGTCGAGTGTTTTAAACGTCCAAATTTGCGAAAGAAGATAGTTCTATAATCAAAGACAGAACGATCAAAACTGAAGCTACAACGCCGTTTACCATTTAAAAGCAAGTGGTTACCCAAGGAAATTTATAACAGAATTCGCTCAGTAGTTTCCCAACTTCGAAGAATGTATAGATTTACCTAAGGCCCACAACGAGGAAGTCTCCCTACGACATATTCTTTATATGGCGAGCTCAGCTCAGCATGAACTAACAAAATGTCTGGCTGAGGTTCTCAACCTGGTACTAGAAATATGTTCGAAATACTGCACCCCTGACTCTTTTCAGTTTGCCTCATATATTTGCAGACATGGTTATGAAATTTCAAGTCTGTTGACCAACGTATCCTGTAATGAGACTTGAGTTTTTTTCCGAATGAATGAATCTGACGAATCTGTATATTTATTTACTCCTCTGCAGGAGTTAGGCACAAGGCCAGTTTTATCTTACTCCCACAAGTAAGATGTGACCACAGCTTGGGTCGAGTAAGTGGGGTTAAAAGCCAGTGCTCGAGGGGTGAGCACTCTGGCCATTTAAAAATTGCCTGGGCAACCCCGTCGGCATTCCCCGGTAGGGGCGCCTCAAGCAGTAAGCAATAAACTTACTCCTCCCCAAAGAGGGGAGGCGAAGCCTGGGAGGGTGGACCTCCTAGAACTGCACAGGACAAACCCACAGACAGGTGGAATCAAGTCCCGAAGGACAAGACGACATCCGTCTATAGGGTGCAGTATCCATCGGAACAGATACTACACTTACTTCCTAGCGTGTGCCAGGAATCTGTATATATATATATATATATATATATATATATATATATATATATATATATATATATATATATATCTTATTATTTTTTTTTTCTTATTATGGTATATTTTTTCTTATATTATTTAATATTTATTTCGTTGCATATTTGAACGCCCTTATATTATATACATACTAGCTATAATATGCTCCTTCGGTCGCATATTATAGCTAGCCTGAACGGATGGTTTATGGTGAATGAACATGTACTACACTGACCCCCAAAGGAGGAGCCAATGGCAGAGGGGATAGTATCATGAGAAACAAACACTACCCCATCCCCTAAAAAAGCAGGTGTTAATGACTGGGAGGATTATATCATGATAAAAGTACAGATTCTACAATACTCCCCACCCCGTCATAAATGAAAAAGTAATCCTGGAAGAATTGCATCATGCCTCACAAAAAAAGAGGTAATGCGCGAGAGAAATGTATCATGATGAATGAACAGATACTACACTACGAGCCAAGGGAGGAAATAAAGCCTGAGAAGAAAAAAAGAAGTTGATAAGAAGGTGATAATGCCTGGGAGAATGGTATCATAATGAACAAACGAACATATACTATACTGCCCCCCCCCCCCCTAAAAGGAGGAGGTAATGCCTGGTATCATGACGACAACCGAACAAATACTTCACCCCCTCCCCCAAAAGGAGGTTAATACCTGGGAGGATCCTTCCATAAAAGGAGAAGATTATGGTATCATGACAACAGAACAGATACTACACTACCCCCTCCCCGAAAAAAAGGAGCAGGTAGTCTCTGGTAAGATGGTCTCATGGCAACAGAACAGATACTACATTGGCCCCTCTCCCAAAGGAGGATGTAGGTAGTATTCCTCCACCCTTTAAAAAGGAGGAGGTAATTCCTGGAAGGATGATCTTATGACAACCGATACTACACTACCCAACCCCATTTAAAATTAATATATTAGATTTCCGATGCAATCAGGGATATTTTCATTCCTTAAAAAAAGCCTAGTCGTAAAGATATTAGTTTTTATTATTCCGCGGCTTTTTGGCTTAGATCAAAGTGTGAAAAATAGAATTTCCAACAATTTGGAGTTATCTTAAGTAGGACAGCCCTTAGTGTAAATGTGGTATTGTGGTGACTGAGATGATTCTAGTTAAGAGTAGGATAGACATTTTTATCACTTTAGACCAAAGATGACCAATGACACCCATTTTCCCACACATTTGTTTTAAATGTACATCTTTAGTATTTTCTGCAAATAAATAATTCAAAGTGTAGTATCTGTTCTCAGCATCACTTACATCAGACGTTTTTACTAATGTCGTAAAAAAGTCTTTGTGTAAATTGTACCTCCCTTGAAAAATGATGAAACTGAAATTGTAAGAAAGATTTTCAAACGTTACCTTATTTTTTATAAAATCATTTTAATTTATATTATAATTAAGTATTAGAATATTACTATCGACAAAACTATTGTGTATGTATAAGAAAATATGATCATGAAAATTACAAATGTATATTACAGAATATTAATTTGTAAGAAGCAGTTTTAAAAAGAAATATTAGAAATATCTATCGCTGTTTGTGGGTGTTTGCAGATGACTATATATATATATATATATATATATATATATATATATATATATATATATATATATATATATAGATATAGAGAGAGATAGAGAGAGAGAGAAAAAGAGGGTAGTGCAGTATTAGTGCAGTTCCAACGAGAGAAAAGTATATATGTAAAGGAGTAAGGCTACCAACATTTGTAAAATGTTTTTTTCAACATTTATTTATTATTTTGTTATTTTATTATTTTATAATCTGATGAGAGCGGAACACTGCTTGAAACGTGTTATATAAAATTATAAAATGATAAAATAAGAAAATAATAAATAAATGTTGAAAAAAACTTTTTACAAATGTTGGTAGCCTTACTCTTTTACACCCCCCACATATATATATATATATATATATATATATATATATAAATAAATATTAAATTATTAATACCTACAGACGCTAGCGTTTCAAGCTTATTGCTCTCATCAGTGCAGGAAAGTAACAATTTCAGACGGTCGGGAGGCGCGAACCCGATTCACAGAGTCAGCCATATCCACTCGGGCAACGGAAACTGTCACGTAATTAAGGGAAATTAAGATCTATATATACGGGCACAGATAGAAGACTAGTCGAGAGTGTTCGACGAACGTATTCGGAACTTTGAAATAGTTTTTGAAACCAGTAAAATGCAGAGACTTTTTTTTTTTTAATAAACATATTATTTATTTAAAATTCAAATTTTCGATTCACACAGGAATCTTCATCAGGATAATAGACAATATTTTGTTCTTTTTTTTTTAACGACATGGTGTCGCTTGATCTTGTGCTTCAGTTATTAACGAGGCTCGTTACGTAATAATGTCCACAAGTGGCGTGTGTTCTCTTGTCGCATTATTAGTAAATTGTTTCCACTGTATAGAATGCATTTAAATGTTGTAATTGAAACGGTTTTCAAATTTGAATTTTAAATAAATAATATGTTTATTTTAAATAAAAGTCCTTGCATTTTATTGGTTTTAAAAACCGTTTCAAATTACAAAATTTAAATGCGTTCTATACAGTTGAAACAATTTACTAATATATATATATATATATATATATATATATATATATATATATATATATATATATACTAACTGTACCTATCCTGAATTTTCAAGATACTTATTTATAAATATAAAGTACAAAATTTGGAAAAAGTAATATATATATATTTGTTTGAATTGTGGTTGGAAACACATCCGAGGAGACCTAGTTAAGATCGAAATAACTTATAATGTGTACAATCCGAATGTATATCTAGTCTTTTTCAACCTCATAACTTATTCATTCTCTGTTTGAACGGACATAGAGCTCTCTGATTCGAATTTCTATCGAAAATAATCGAACCTGAAAACTATATATATATATATATATATATATATATATATATATATATATATATATATATATATATATATATATATATGTCATCCACGGACAGCTGTTTCGTCGTCTACGACTTATAAGTCCATATTGAATTCTAAATAAAACCCTATGCTTGTCATATTCATTTCTTGTAAGAATTATATTTCAATAATAAATTACGAGAGTTAGATTATCTTGAACTTTTCAGCTCTAAGATGTCTGCTGTTGAAACAACATTGTCATAACCAAATTAGTTCTAGTTTGATAACAATTTGGTTCAATTAATAAATGAATGACCAACAAATACCGTAATAATTAGGTTATATTATTACTGCATTATTAGGTCATTAAATTATTAATTGGACCAAATTGTTATCAAACTAGAACTGATTTGGTTATGATAATGTTGTTTCAATGGCAACCATCTTTACAGCTGAAAAGTTCAAGATAACCGAGAATTACATTCCGCACACCTTGTGTAATTGTAAAACAAATCGTGCCAATGTACTTTCTGCAGAGGTTGAAAACTAAATACAGAATTAGACATTTTATTTAGAAATGCAAGTTACGAAGTTACGAAGTTATTGGACATGTTGTTCGTCGTTATTGTTAGGAGTCGCCCCTTGCCTTTAAGACGTGGGTGTGGCGCTTTTTAGTTTTCGAGGACAGGCCCCTGGGCGAGAGGAAACTTTTGAAAAAAAATGGCAATGAGTAGGACATTAGTCATGTGAAGAAATGATTCGTGTTCTGCGAAGACAGAATTCGATTTTATAGCTTTTTGTTTGTTGGGTGTTATGGGAGGGTGGTCGGGTGGTTGACTGCGGCATGGACAGTGACCTTCGGTTCGTGGTACCAACGTGTACACCAATTTTTAGTCTGTGGCGGGGTGGGAGGAGGGTGCAGTGAAAAGGAAATTCAATTCATCGGCAAGACAGGACAAGAACAATGAATCAAAAATGACAGATTTTAATGTTCATTTTGGAATGAAGCCTTTTATAAAGGAGGATTGGTGCGAAATGCCAATGGTTAGGAGGATTGGGGATAGATGGAGAAGGGAGAAGAAAGGAGAAGGGAAGAGAAAGAGAAGAGGGGAAGGAAGGAAGGAAGGAAAGAAATATGAGAATGAATGAATAATGGAAAGAGAAGCGAGAAAGAAAAGAAAAAGCAGGAAAAGAAATAAAGAAAAGAAATGAAATGAAAGAAAGGAAGAGAGAAGTAAGGGAAGAGAAGGAAGCTAGTGTTGAGGAACGACGAAATGAAAGGAGAAAGAGAATAAATAGACACGGACAAAGAAAGAGAGGAAGAAAACAAAAGAATATAAGATAAGAAAAAGAGAAAGACGGAAGGATGAAGAAAGAAAGGGAAGTCAGGAAGAGAAGGAAAGAAATAGAGGAAAAAAGAAAGATAGAAAAAAGGAAAGAAAAAGAAAGGAAGAAAGGGAAAGAATAAAATGAAGGGGCGAAGGACAATAAAAAGAGGGAAAGGAAGAAAAAAAGGAAAAGAAAGAAAACAGAAAAAACTGAAGAAATAAATACGAATGGAGAAAGTAAAGTAAAAGAGAGTGAGAGAGAGAGGCAGAGAGAGAGAGAGAGAGAGAGAGAGAGAGAGAGAGAGAGAGAGAGAGAGAGAGAGAAGAAAAACGAGAAAAAAAAGAAAGAGAAAGAGATAGGGTAAGACGAGAGAAAAGAAAAAGAAAGAGAAAGAAATGAAGGAAGAAAGAAAGAAATAGAGGAAATACAAAAGGAAAATAGAGCGAATAAAAGAAAAAGGAAAATGAATCCAAGAAAGTTGCATGAGATACGACACATTCGTAATATGTAAATAAATACGATAAACGATATCGTTGATAATATTTGCTCGTTATAAACTTTATATATATAACCAACGTTGCCCGGGAAAATTGAGGAAACCAAAAATGGACCCCACCACCTCGAAGTAAATTGACCGGAAAGGACCGAACAGATTATTTACACACATCCATTATATTAAAAAGGTACTTACTGACTTGTTTGTTTGGTCAGTATTTGTGTGTGTGTTGGAGAAGTTCTTTGTTTTCAATTTACAATTTAACAAAAGAATAAGATGGCTGAGTTTTTTTACGAATGACCCGAAATGCATTATGGTGGATTTAATTTCGTAATGGAATTAATGTGGAGGGATACCTACTGACTCATTTGCTTTGCCGCGATGTGTGAGTGTGCGTGTTGAGCGGGGTGATTGATAATGTAGAACTGGATCGCTACCCTCAGAACCCTATCCTCACTCACGCTTACGCGTAGCAAAATAATAGTAAAAACGGTTGTTTCCACACAAGGTTAGAGTAAACAGAGAAGTGGAAAATTCTCTTAGAAGTTGAAGATTAAAACTAGGGATACGTGTCAGAATATGACGTCATGGACAGGAAGTTTAAAATAACACGTAGTGACGACGAGAGAAAGGTCTTTCTCTTTGGCAGGTGAACTGATTGGGTTCGGTCTTCTTTTTGGAAGCTATATCTTCGTTTGACCCCCCCCCCCCCCGTAAGCAGGCGATGATGAGTTGGCGTAATGTGTAACTTTACAGTTCTGTAAAAGAATAAAACACTAGAGGGCATTTCTTTTATTTGTTACATTATTACAAGATGAAAGAAAAGAGGAAGACACAAAAAGCACCTTTACAACTAGACGTTACTACTCATTAGACCACCTACTTACAACGTGTCAACAACGTATTCTACACCTATGTGACGTTACAGACGGTTTAGTAGAGCTTCTAAATAACCTAGGCCTGATTGACTTAACGATTAAACACAATGCCGTTTTGATGTTAGATTTAGTTCGAAAATTTGCACAGACATTCGGATTTATTCATGTATAACCAACAGCGAACGGGATAAATTACCGGAGGAAATCAGTTGGTAATTTTATTTAAACTGTGTTTTTTGACGAGACGAAACGTCTTGGTTTAGGAGGGAAGATTCTAAAAGATTTACATACCATGAAACGAAAACAGAAGAAAAGATGACAAATCAACGAAATCAACTGTCGAGATTGAAAGAAAACGGGCAGACAGGCGGAAATACATTTAAAAAATTAAAAGAATAAAAAGATAATCATCGAGCAAGATTACGGTTGAAGGAAGGTTAGGGTTAGGGTTAGGGTTAGGGTTAACTCCAGGGTGCCCCAAAATTCCACCAATGGAATCGTTAATAAAGTTCACAGTTCTTTCTGCAATCCAACCATATTTGGTACAAATGCAATTCAGTCATGAATGCCCAACAGTTTTTATTTCCTCGCTGTTGAATGATAAGCACACCTCGATACAACATGCAAAATTATCAAAAACTCTGATACTCTCCTTTCTTGGCACTACGCTCATTTGGTCTGCGATGGCCCTTTTCAGTTCAGAAATAGTTTGGGGAGTGTTTTGATAGATATTACATTTGAGATGAAACCACAGATTTATTTTTAGAAAAACCGCTCCAGATAAGGAGCAAACAAGAACGAACTATGATTATCGCAAATACAGGAGATGCCTCTTGGCCTTAGTCTTGAAAAGACCAAGGCTATAGGTAGGAGGAAAACAGTCAGCAGGAAGAAATTTCCACAAGAAACTACTGGAATAGGAAGCTGCATTATAATGAGGTATCAAAACAGCGAATTGATAGAGACCACGAAACCAACGAGTCAAACGAGCTAGGACAAAGGATGCAGGAAATAAATCACACAATTCTGAAGAACACATGCCATAATAGTATTTATAGAAAAAACTGAGACTAGCAACATCACGTCTGTAAGAGAGAGAGAGAGAGAGAGAGAGAGAGAGAGAGAGAGAGAGAGAGAGAGAGAGAGAGAGAGAGAAGGTGCAGAGAAGAAGAAAGAGTAGGGTCAATCAAATTACAGATAACATTCTGGGAGGTTAAAGTACGGTGAGTGTGAAGTCGATTCAAGATCACGCCTTCTACTGATGAGTCGTCCACCAAGGTGGCCATTCCAATGGTTTATTTGAAGGGTGGGCAGCTGAAACCGCTGTTCATCCTTTCAAGACACCTCATCTTCGTATGCCCAACACTTTTTAACGACCACTAAGAAGCGCCCAGTAATAAAGAGCCAGATACGTCCCAAGATGGAGTATTGCTGCCATATCTGGAGAGGCGCCGTTCGAGGCACACACACACACACACACACACACACACACACACACACACACACACACACACACACACACACACACACACACACACACACATACACACACACCACTCTCTCTCTCTCTCTCTCTCGCCTTGACAAAGTACAAAACCGACTTCGCAACACGGTGTGATCTCTTCTTTACCCTGCGGCCTCTTTCACACATAATAGATGTTACTGGCCACTCTCTACTGTATCGTTATGTTCTATCGTAGGTGCTCAATTGAGCTCCAATCTATGTCCCCCACCCCCTTGTAAAACATTCTCAGCAAGAACTCGTCTAGCTACAACAATAACAAATAACTTTACCCCCCCCTCTCTCTCTCTCGCTCTGTACCAAAATCCAGAACAGAAAATCCATGAACAGAGTTTCTTTCCTAGAACATCCCGTCTGTGGAAAAATAATGCAACGAGGCTGCTTCCCAACTGACTACAACAACATGGTCGTCTTCAAGTCTAACGTAAACAAATACTTGTTCTTTTTCTTTGTGTGTCTTTGAAGTGTCATGTGGTCATGCGACAGTTTCCCACTTTTATACGCAGTCTTTTTCATTATTGTTGTACTCTGCTAGCTCTTTCAAGCTGCACCGGTTGGGCAGTAGGGGACAGACAAGTCAGTGTTCCAACGTATGATCCTTCTCTCCACATTCACGGATGGTTGGATCAGTTTCGTAGCCCTATATACTCATAGCAACTTTTGATCGCCCATTCCTGTTCTCAGGTGGTTGAGCGGTCCTCTTGGATAACAAAGTCATCTTACGAAATATTTTGCCTATTTCACTCACTGTTGCCAATCCTCTCGTAGCGGCGACCATCGTACAACTGAGAATCGTTTTAAACTTTATACTCGAGTGGCCCCCGGGCCTTGATAAGCGGTGACCCATCAGTAAAAAGAAGAAGAGGAACGTGTACATTTGGAGAATAGATTCGAACGACGATAAACACAAAGACTGTTGGAGATTCATGACTGAAACAAACATAAGACGAACGGACAAACAATAATAATTTTAAAAAATGTGCAAGATTACAATTAAAGGAGAGATTGGCAAATTATGATTAATTACAGGATGACTCAAATCAAAATCCACAATCTTTTCTGCAATTCGACCATATTTTATACAAACAGACTTCAGTTTGTTCTGGACTTGTCCACCAAGTTTTAATAATGGGGGATAACAGTCTTTGTCTTACCGCAGTTCAATGATAAGCAGTTCAATGATACGACGTGTGAAATTGTTAATAACTCTTCTCTCTTGGCACTTCCGGCTATAATGTTTTTTTTTTCGTTTTTTTTTTGCTAATAGAGTAATATATTTTTGGAACAAATAAACAATGCAAATTGCCATTTTACGGCATATCAACTATTTGGGGTCATTTAATGTAGAATTCAGTCATTTTGGTAAAAGTATTTATGCTTCACGTTCTTAGCATCTGTAGTATTCATAGATTGAGTATTGATTTACTCCTCTCCAGGAGTTAGGCACAAGGCCAGTTTTTATCTTACTCCCAAGGTCGGGTCGGGAAAGTGGGGTTTAAAAATTGCCTGGGCAGCCCGGTAGGGGCGCCTCAGGCAGTAAGCAATAAACTTACCCCTCCTCAAAGATGGGGAGGCGAAGCCTGGGAGGATGGACCTCCTAGAACTGCACAGGACAGACCCATAGATAGGCGTAAATCAAGCCCCGAAGGCCAAGACAATACCAGTCTATGGGGTGCAGTATCCATCGGAACATATACTACACTTTGATCTTAGCCAAAAGGCCAATTCATAGATTGAGTAGATAAAATGTGGTCCGTTGGATCACCCACTGAGCTCGACTTAGATTGCTCGAATCAGGAAAATGTTTGCAAAGCCAATTAAACATAAAACATAAAAAAGACAAAATCCAAAATTAATCTCTGCTCGCTATATCCCTTGCCCTCCTTCCCTCTATAGCTACGAATTAAATAATATTATTACTTGCGATGATACTTCCTTTTGTTTAAATTGGACTATTACAATCATTTAATCTTTTCTTTTCTGTGCTACCTTTGGCTGTTAATAAACACACACACACACAGAGAGAGAGAGAGAGAGAGAGAGAGAGAGAGAGAGAGAGCGAGAGAGAGGGGATGGAGAGAGAGAGAAATAAGAAGAGGGGGTAGAAATAAACATAGTAAGAGATGGGTCACGACTAATTAAAATAACAAAAACTGAAAGACTTTTAAAAACTTAACTAAAAACCGAATTTGAGGAATATTTTAGCATATATTTTGCGTGATCAAATATATAGGAATAAAGCCGTAGGGAAACAAACGTTCATTAACTCAGCTTTGATATAATAATAGATTTGCTTTTTTAAGAATATATTTTGTAAATGATAGATTCTATTTAACTCACAGCTTAGGTCCTGACAGGTACTACCACTCCGCGTTAGTAATAGCAAGTTAATGTTCATTTCAGACTCCGTAATGCTCCTAAATTGGAGCCTCACAATCAGACATATTTTTAGATTATACCTCGGATGTACAGCCGAGTTACGAATTATAGGTCCTTGTGTAACTTAGTGGCCCCTTATGTTCTTTACAAGCGCCACATATGAAAGCATGTAATGCATCCGAATGGGTATGCGTGACTTTGCTTCTCGTGGTTATGTGTTCTGATGCCACGTGACATAAAACTGACACTCAACAGCAACTTGTTTCTTCGGTAAATTCTAATTTCTTTATGTACTGTGCCCCCCCCCCCGTTGAGCCCCACCAGGGGAGCAAATCTTTAGTCTCCCGTTTTTATTTTATTATGTTTTTTTTCTTGAGAAATATCTATAGATAGTCATAATGATTGGAGTGTCTTTCATATATTACACCTATTATCTGATGTATATTGGCAACACTGATGTCTCAGCTTTCAGTATACTGTTGTGAAAATATAGAGTGGAAAGATACAATCAAAGATCTTTTGATAAGTAGTCCTTATAACCAACCCACATTTTTATATATGGTATAAATCAGTGTTCTAACTATCCTATAAAGTCAAGTAAATATTTGAAAGTAATTTTAGTAACCAATAATATTGTATCTACAAAATATTTTTGCTAATAAATTGAAGAAAAAAAATTGGGGCACTAATTAGTTAAACAACAAAAGACAACTGTTTATTTTTCAATGAGACTGCCGAGGTTTTATAACTCACAACCTGTCAAAACGACATCATTTGAATTGGAAAAGCGCACTGAGAGCTACATTCCAATACTAACCTATATTTCATTAGCCCACTTTTTGTTTATTAGTCCACTTACTACTAATTATCATCTTAGTCTGATTATTATTACTATAAATCCTTCCAGGCTGTACATTCTCTCTTTGAGAAGCGGTGAGGTTATTGCTAATCGCCTGAGGCGCCCATACCGGGGAATGTCAATGGGGATGCTCAGGCATTTCTGTAGCCGAGAGTGAATTTCTAGTGCGCTTGATTTTTAAAACCTCGTCTGACCTTGTGTCTAACCTCCTGGAGAAGCGGCAAATAAGCTCCCCACGAGTAATCTTGTTACAATTTAGACGACCTTAAACCACACCGGGTAATCAAGTCACACACAAACCAATTGCCTATGGCGAAGCTTGTAGTAACTCTCAATGAGGCTGTCCTATCAGTTGGTGCAATGGAATCTGGAAAATACATTAGTTTCTGGTGGGGCCTCTCAATGCAATATTAGTGGGAACTGCAACGGCTTTTCTTTCTTCAATGGTTAACAAAGTAAATCGTCTTACTCATTCTCTGTGTGTTTCGTCTCTCTACCCATCTACTGATCTCTTTCACAATTTTCTCAAATCTTAGCCTTCGGGTCTTGATTCCGCCGGTCTGTGGGTTTGTTCTGTGCAGTTCTAGGAGGCCCACCCTCCCAGGCTTTGGGGTGGAGTAAGTTTATCGCTTACTGGCTGAGGCGCCCCCACCGGGGAATGCCAACGGGGCTTCCCAGGCATTTTTTGTAGGTCAGAGTTCTCATCTTCTCGAGCGCTGGCTTTTCAAATCCCACTTTCCCGACCTTGTGTCACATCTTAGCGCTGTGGAAGGAAGATAACTCCAAAAAACAAGATTAAACCCAGATCCCAATTTCTAACGTAGATCCCTACAGCCAGGTCCCCTTTTCCAACATTAGGGGTTGAACACAACTCACAGAAGACATAACCGAACCTTTTATTTCTGTGTGAAACGGGTATTAGCCAGTCAGCTTCCACTGACAATTTAATAATTACTGGTTACCCGTCAGGCCACATTTTTTAGGGGTTTAGCAATTTTTTTTGGGGGGGAACTTAAAATATATCTAAGGGTTGTGGGAGAGTGAAAAAAAGGTTGAGGGAAGCTGGAGAGATTAGGGGGTCGGGGAAAATTTTAGGGGTCAGGCCAAATTTTTTAGGGGTAGAGCAAAATTTTTTTTTTTTGAACTATAAATATTTCTCAGGGTTGTGGGAGAGTGAAAACGAGGTTGAGGGAGGCTGGAGAGATTAGGGGGTCGGGGAAAATTTTAGGGGCAAAATTTTGTAGGTGTCGGGCAAAATTTTTTTTTTTAACTATAAATATTTCTCAGGGTTGTGGGAGAGTGAGAAAAAAATTTGATCGGGGGGGGGGGGGGGGGTGCTGGAGAGATTAGGGGGTCGGGGAAAATTTTAGGGGTCGGGGAAAATATATATTTTTTTTAACTTAAAATATTTCCCAGGGTTAAGAATGCAACTACTGCAAAAGGATTATAGAAAACGCGATAGAGTCATATGCCCAACTCTAGAGTGGCCGAGCAGATGCTAGGTTCCCACGAGTTTTGGTAACAAATAGGGTTCTGAACAGATGTAAGGCCCCCATTCCAACCATCATCAACAGATCATAAGTTATATCCTAGGCATATGATAAAGCCAAGCTTTCCGCAAAAAAGTAAACTTTGCATCAAATTTCACCCTTTACGACCAGGGCCGTTTACCCCATGAATTTCCCTATATGAATTAAAACACTTTGAACGACATCCATATATCTGTCCGGGATGTTGCCAAACTTATCAAGAACCTCGATGCCAGCAAGGCCATTGGTCCTGACAACATTCTAATAATAGTGATTAAAAAGCTGCAACCGGAACTAGCTCATATTCTTACAAAGTTGTTCAATCGTTGCTTAAATGGGAAAAGCTCCCCATCACCTTCGAAAAATTCATCAGTATTTAAAGATACTGGAGATCGGTCTTCTACATCGCAGTACAGACCAATCAGTCTCCTATGTGTTATGAGTAAGTTGCTTGACACTGCAGCAAAAACAATCTACTCAGTGATAAACAATATGGATTTCGTCCTGCAAGATCAACAGCTGACGTACTGACTGTAATACTACACAGTATCAGCTAATCTATTGACGGGAGATTTATTCCTAGAGAAATAGCTCTTTATATATCAAACGCCTTTGATAGGTTTTTGGCACAAAAGCTTCATAAGCTTGATAGTTATGGAATCTCTGGAAATGTCGTCTCAGTCATCAAATATTTTCTCGCTGATAGGTTTATAAAATAAGTTGTTGCTGGTCAGAAGTCTAAATCACATTGTATCAATGCCGGCGTGCCTGAAGGATCTATTCTGGGCTCAACCCTATTTATAATATTCATCAATGATCTCCCAAATAATATCATTCGTTGATATCTATGAAGATGCCACGACCATCTATGGCAGCACTTTGAAGAGCATTAATGATCAAGATCTTTCTGGTTCTCTCTCTTCCGAACTGAAGCACGTTGTGCAATGGGGGAAAAGGTAGCTGGTTACTTTTAATACATCTAAACCCAAGCTTCTCTCCTTTCACCACCAACGCTTTGATCCTCACTTTTTCCTAGTTAAAATGGATGGAGCTCCCCTTGGGAAGGTCCCTTGTTACGATATGCTTCGAGGACTGACGTTCACCCGAGATCCGAAATGGAAAACTTGCATCAGATCTGTTGCTAAGGTTTCTGGAAAAATGCTTGGATCATTCTACTGCCCCAGAAAGTATCTCACTCCTGATGCAATCCTCTACCTGTATAAGAGTTCGATACGTCATAAGATGGAGTAAGGTAGCCACATCTGGGGAGATGCCGCTCAGAGCACTCTCTTCTGCCTTGACAGAGTAAAGAATAGACTTCGCAATCTAGTTCTCTTCCCTACAGTCTCTTTCTCTACTCTATCGTTATTTTCATAGTAGGTGCTCGACTGCGCCTCAATCTCTGCTTGTTCCCCCCCATGAAAACATTCCCAGTAAAAACTCGTCTAGCTACAACCACTGTAAATAAGTTTCCTTTCTTCCTTTGTGTACGTGGAGCTAAACGGAACTTCCAGGTGTAGAGTTTATTTTCAAAAAACTGTCCGTCTGTGGAACACAATACCACGTGGCTGCTTCTCAGTTGACTACAGCATGGTCGTTTTCAGGTTCAATTCTTGTTGAGCCACTCCATTAAGTAACCAATTTCAAGCCAAATCCAACAATGGTCTGTAATCCTCAAGGTGTGTGTCTCATTATTCATCTAACACAAACTATTAACCTTTGTCCTTGAGGTGCCTTCGGGCCTTAATGAGCAGTGACTCGTTAGTAAAAAGAAGTAGATAATGTATATTTGACTCGCGCGTGCGTCGTTCGTTCGTATCCGCTCGCATTGCTATTTTCATTTGTGTGTACATGTCTGCTCGTCGGGATTGCCAAAATTGAGTTCACACTCGGTGACAGATGGGATCAAGACCCGTTACTTTTAGTTCTTTCTTCTTTTAATTGTTGGACTCTGACCTGAATTTTAATACGGTGAGTGAGAATAACATGAGATCTGAACACATTTGTGTGGGTTCACATTGCAATCTAGCATGGGAAATAAATAATTAATTAAATTCAAGTTCCATGTAACATAAGTTAGTCTTTAAATTGAAGAGACAACAAATTGAACAAATAATCTATGTGGGGGCGAGTTACACAAACAAGCACAGACACACATACGGAATATCTATCTATCTATCTATCTATCTATCTATCTATCTATCTATCTATCTCATATATATATATATATATATATATATATATATATATATATATATATATATATATATATATATATATATATATATAGTCTTGGAAGTTTTTCAACCATTAAAACTATATGAAAGAAAACAAAAAACAAACACTTTTAGCCCCAAGTCCTTCGTTGGGAAATTACTTTGCTTGTAAGTCAATTGACTTTTTACAGTCGCAAAATTCATATATATATATATATATATATATATATATATGAAAGAGAGAGAGAGAGAGAGAGAGAGAGAGAGAGGGGGAGGGGAGAGCAAGCGAGAGAGAATTGGACAGGATAAATTCTCTTTAATCTTTTTTGATGACCAAGGGAAATGTCTCCAATTTAACAGTTTTCTTAGCCTGAATAAATATTTTCAGAAAAAAGAACTGAAGTAATATAAAATATATTTGGGCCAATAACACAGTGGAAAGGAAAAATAGTCTGTGTTATTTGGATTATTCGGACTACTGTTCTCTAATCTTGAACTCGACAAGACGGACTTGAAGAAGGTCGGAGGTTACATCGACCGAAACTAAAGAACTTTAGTCCGAATAATACAAGTAACTCAAATTAAAAATTCTCATCTAAAAAAATTCAGAAACATAATATAAAAAAGGCTAGTTCGAATCAAGTATCGATATGTCAGGTGGATTGCTATTTAGGCCGACAAGATAACTTCATGTTAAATATAAGAATTCTGCTTGCTCCTCCCATAACGCTGTCAATACGCATGCGCTGAATCAAAAGGTGGAGACTCATCACCACTTGACGCAGTAGTAGTATTGATACAGCTTTATTAGTATGTGTAAACAAGAAGAAGACGCAACTGATTTTTTTTTTTCAAGTAAATATATTTACAGACTTTTTTTAGTAACCTACAATATGTTTCCTCTGAAGATGAGTATACTTATTACTTTGAAATTTCCGGATATAAGGACATTAAACTCTTCTATTGAACATCTAAAGTAAGGAAATCTATGTTCGAACTTTAAAAAAATATATTTCTTATATAAATATTTTTTCATATATATATTGTCTTATTCATATATATATATATATATATATATATATATATATATATATATATATATATATATATATATATATTTACATACTCTGTATTTTTCTTTAGCCGATCGTCCCGTCATTTCAGGCAGCATTTTGTCCAACATGAAAGACGAAAAATAAAATGATTTTACGTTGCTTGACTTTCATTTCTTTTCGTTCTCTAATGGAGCTCTCTGGGGAGCAAAGTACAGGACGTTATTGCTTCTGGAAATCAAGTTCACTCTCCGTCGATTTCCGATCAGCTCACCGTATTTATCAACCCTTTGTTTTATTCTTACACATTATTTTCTAAACAACGAAACATAATGTCTATTTCGATAATTTACATAGCGATTTTCCTAAGTTATAAATTTTCGAAACAAACCAGCCTTTAATTCCAGATGCGATAAATCTGACCCAACACATTTTATTCGCTAGTCTAATGTTGATCACGTTATATATTATGATAAGCATTGTCTCCGTCTAGTTCGCAGTCGACCATCTTTAGTTTGCATGACACGTTGTTGGCTAACCTATTTAACTTGTAATAATAAAGTAAAACTATTCTATATGGTTCTTAATCTTTTTTAATTGGTTTTACAAATTCAGATATAACATCGCATAGACCGTGATACAAATTGCCCATGTGATCATGTATTCAAACCTCACCCAAGTTTTAGTATTATTGTTGTGGGGTACAAATCACCCCTATTGAAGAACTAATGGAAGCAACCATCTATAATAAATACCATGGTTGCAAAGACTCAAACAGAGCACACTCCTATCTTGTGAGTGTCCACGTGTGGTATCTGATCCGATGGATACTACACCCTATAGACCGGCGTTGTCTTGGCCTTCGGGGCATGATTCCGCCGGTCTATGGGTCTGTCCTGTGCAGTTCTAGGAGGTCCACCCTCCCAGGCTTTGCCTCTCTTCTTTGGGGAGGAGTAAGTTGATAGCTTACTGCCTGAGGCGCCCCTACCGGGGAATGCCGACGGGGCTGTCCAGGCAATTTTTAATGGCTAAAGCGCTCACGTTCTCGGGCGCTGGCTTTTCAAATCCCACTTTCCGACCTTGTGTCACATACTCCTATAGTGGGTAGGTGTTAAATATCGAGGACATTCCTATCATGTGAGTGTCCACGTGTGGTATCTGATCCGATGGATACTACACCCTATAGACCGGTGTTGTCTTGGCCTTCGGGGCATGATTCCGCCGGTCTATGGGTCTGTCCTGTGCAGTTCTAGGAGGTCCACCCTCCCAGGCTTTGCCTCTCCTCTTTGGGGAGGAGTAAGTTGATAGCTTACTGCCTGAGGCGCCCCTACCGGGGAATGTCGACGGGGCTGCCCAGGCAATTTTTAATGGCTAAAGCGCTCACGTTCTCGGGCGCTGGCTTTTCAAATCCCACTTTCCGACCTTGTGTCACATACTCCTATAGTGGGTAGGTGTTAAATATCGAGGATATTCCTATCATGTGAGTGTCCACGTGTGGTATCTGTTCCGATGGATACTACACCCTATAGACCGGTGTTGTCTTGGCCTTCGGGGCATGATTCCGCCGGTCTATGGGTCTGTCCTGTGCAGTTCTAGGAGGTCCACCCTCCCAGGCTTTGCCTCTCCTCTTTGGGGAGGAGTAAGTTGATAGCTTACTGCCTGAGGCGCCCCTACCGGGGAATGCCGACGGGGCTGTCCAGGCAATTTTTAATGGCTAAAGCGCTCACGTTCTCGGGCGCTGGCTTTTCAAATCCCACTTTCCGACCTTGTGTCACATACTCCTATAGTGGGTAGGTGTTAAATATCGAGGACATTCCTATCATGTGAGTGTCCACGTGTGGTATCTGATCCGATGGATACTACACCCTATAGACCGGTGTTGTCTTGGCCTTCGGGGCATGATTCCGCCGGTCTATGGGTCTGTCCTGTGCAGTTCTAGGAGGTCCACCCTCCCAGGCTTTGCCTCTCCTCTTTGGGGAGGAGTAAGTTGATAGCTTACTGCCTGAGGCGCCCCTACCGGGGAATGTCGACGGGGCTGCCCAGGCAATTTTTAATGGCTAAAGCGCTCACGTTCTCGGGCGCTGGCTTTTCAAATCCCACTTTCCGACCTTGTGTCACATACTCCTATAGTGGGTAGGTGTTAAATATCGAGGATATTCCTATCATGTGAGTGTCCACGTGTGGTATCTGTTCCGATGGATACTACACCCTATAGACCGGTGTTGTCTTGGCCTTCGGGGCATGATTCCGCCGGTCTATGGGTCTGTCCTGTGCAGTTCTAGGAGGTCCACCCTCCCAGGCTTTGCCTCTCCTCTTTGGGGAGGAGTAAGTTGATAGCTTACTGCCTGAGGCGCCCCTACCGGGGAATGTCGACGGGGCTGTCCAGGCAATTTTTAATGGCTAAAGCGCTCACGTTCTCGGGCGCTGGCTTTTCAAATCCCACTTTCCGACCTTGTGTCACATACTCCTATAGTGGGTAGGTGTTAAATATCGAGGACATTCCTATCATGTGAGTGTCCACGTGTGGTATCTGTTCCGATGGATACTACACCCTATAGACCGGTGTTGTCTTGGCCTTCGGGGCATGATTCCGCCGGTCTATGGGTCTGTCCTGTGCAGTTCTAGGAGGTCCACCCTCCCAGGCTTTGCCTCTCCTCTTTGGGGAGGAGTAAGTTGATAGCTTACTGCCTGAGGCGCCCCTACCGGGGAATGCCGACGGGGCTGTCCAGGCAATTTTTAATGGCTAAAGCGCTCACGTTCTCGGGCGCTGGCTTTTCAAATCCCACTTTCCGACCTTGTGTCACATACTCCTATAGTGGGTAGGTGTTAAATATCGAGGACATTCCTATCATGTGAGTGTCCACGTGTGGTATCTGATCCGATGGATACTACACCCTATAGACCGGCGTTGTCTTGGCCTTCGGGGCATGATTCCGCCGGTCTATGGGTCTGTCCTGTGCAGTTCTAGGAGGTCCACCCTCCCAGGCTTTGCCTCTCTTCTTTGGGGAGGAGTAAGTTGATAGCTTACTGCCTGAGGCGCCCCTACCTGGGAATGCCGACGGGGCTGTCCAGGCAATTTTTAATGGCTAAAGCGCTCACGTTCTCGGGCGCTGGCTTTTCAAATCCCACTTTCCGACCTTGTGTCACATACTCCTATAGTGGGTAGGTGTTAAATATCGAGGACATTCCTATCATGTGAGTGTCCACGTGTGGTATCTGATCCGATGGATACTACACCCTATAGACCGGTGTTGTCTTGGCCTTCGGGGCATGATTCCGCCGGTCTATGGGTCTGTCCTGTGCAGTTCTAGGAGGTCCACCCTCCCAGGCTTTGCCTCTCCTCTTTGGGGAGGAGTAAGTTGATAGCTTACTGCCTGAGGCGCCCCTACCGGGGAATGTCGACGGGGCTGTCCAGGCAATTTTTAATGGCTAAAGCGCTCACGTTCTCGGGCGCTGGCTTTTCAAATCCCACTTTCCAGCCTTGTGTCACATACTCCTATAGTGGGTAGGTGTTAAATATCGAGGACATTCCTATCATGTGAGTGTCCACGTGTGGTATCTGTTCCGATGGATACTACACCCTATAGACCGGTGTTGTCTTGGCCTTCGGGGCATGATTCCGCCGGTCTATGGGTCTGTCCTGTGCAGTTCTAGGAGGTCCACCCTCCCAGGCTTTGCCTCTCCTCTTTGGGGACGAGTAAGTTGATAGCTTACTGCCTGAGGCGCCCCTACCGGGGAATGTCGACGGGGCTGTCCAGGCAATTTTTAATGGCTAAAGCGCTCACGTTCTCGGGCGCTGGCTTTTCAAATCCCACTTTCCGACCTTGTGTCACATACTCCTATAGTGGGTAGGTGTTAAATATCGAGGACATTCCTATCATGTGAGTGTCCACGTGTGGTATCTGTTCCGATGGATACTACACCCTATAGACCGGTGTTGTCTTGGCCTTCAGGGCATGATTCCGCCGGTCTATGGGTCTGTCCTGTGCAGTTCTAGGAGGTCCACCCTCCCAGGCTTTGCCTCTCCTCTTTGGGGAGGAGTAAGTTGATAGCTTACTGCCTGAGGCGCCCCTACTGGGGAATGCCGACGGGGCTGTCCAGGCAATTTTTAATGGCTAAAGCGCTCACGTTCTCGGGCGCTGGCTTTTCAAATCCCACTTTCCGACCTTGTGTCACATACTCCTATAGTGGGTAGGTGTTAAATATCGAGGACATTCCTATCATGTGAGTGTCCACGTGTGGTATCTGATCCGATGGATACTACACCATATAGACCGGTGTTGTCTTGGCCTTCGGGGCATGATTCCGCCGGTCTATGGGTCTGTCCTGTGCAGTTCTAGGAGGTCCACCCTCCCAGGCTTTGCCTCTCCTCTTTGGGGAGGAGTAAGTTGATAGCTTACTGCCTGAGGCGCCCCTACCGGGGAATGTCGACGGGGCTGTCCAGGCAATTTTTAATGGCTAAAGCGCTCACGTTCTCGGGCGCTGGCTTTTCAAATCCCACTCTCCGACCTTGTGTCACATACTCCTATAGTGGGTAGGTGTTAAATATCGAGGACATTCCTATCATGTGAGTGTCCACGTGTGGTATCTGTTCCGATGGATACTACACCCTATAGACCGGTGTTGTCTTGGCCTTCGGGGCATGATTCCGCCGGTCTATGGGTCTGTCCTGTGCAGTTCTAGGAGGTCCACCCTCCCAGGCTTTGCCTCTCCTCTTTGGGGAGGAGTAAGTTGATAGCTTACTGCCTGAGGCGCCCCTACCGGGGAATGCCGACGGGGCTGTCCAGGCAATTTTTAATGGCTAAAGCGCTCACGTTCTCGGGCGCTGGCTTTTCAAATCCCACTTTCCGACCTTGTGTCACATACTCCTATAGTGGGTAGGTGTTAAATATCGAGGACATTCCTATCATGTGAGTGTCCACGTGTGGTATCTGATCCGATGGATACTACACCCTATAGACCGGTGTTGTCTTGGCCTTCGGGGCATGATTCCGCCGGTCTATGGGTCTGTCCTGTGCAGTTCTAGGAGGTCCACCCTCCCAGGCTTTGCCTCTCCTCTTTGGGGAGGAGTAAGTTGATAGCTTACTGCCTGAGGCGCCCCTACCGGGGAATGTCGACGGGGCTGTCCAGGCAATTTTTAATGGCTAAAGCGCTCACGTTCTCGGGCGCTGGCTTTTCAAATCCCACTCTCCGACCTTGTGTCACATACTCCTATAGTGGGTAGGTGTTAAATATCGAGGACATTCCTATCATGTGAGTGTCCACGTGTGGTATCTGTTCCGATGGATACTACACCCTATAGACCGGTGTTGTCTTGGCCTTCGGGGCATGATTCCGCCGGTCTATGGGTCTGTCCTGTGCAGTTCTAGGAGGTCCACCCTCCCAGGCTTTGCCTCTCCTCTTTGGGGAGGAGTAAGTTGATAGCTTACTGCCTGAGGCGCCCCTACCGGGGAATGCCGACGGGGCTGTCCAGGCAATTTTTAATGGCTAAAGCGCTCACGTTCTCGGGCGCTGGCTTTTCAAATCCCACTTTCCGACCTTGTGTCACATACTCCTATAGTGGGTAGGTGTTAAATATCGAGGACATTCCTATCATGTGAGTGTCCACGTGTGGTATCTGATCCGATGGATACTACACCCTATAGACCAGTGTTGTCTTGGCCTTCGGGGCATGATTCCGCCGGTCTATGGGTCTGTCCTGTGCAGTTCTAGGAGGTCCACCCTCCCAGGCTTTGCCTCTCCTCTTTGGGGAGGAGTAAGTTGATAGCTTACTGCCTGAGGCGCCCCTACCGGGGAATGTCGACGGGGCTGTCCAGGCAATTTTTAATGGCTAAAGCGCTCACGTTCTCGGGCGCTGGCTTTTCAAATCCCACTCTCCGACCTTGTGTCACATACTCCTATAGTGGGTAGGTGTTAAATATCGAGGACATTCCTATCATGTGAGTGTCCACGTGTGGTATCTGTTCCGATGGATACTACACCCTATAGACCGGTGTTGTCTTGGCCTTCGGGGCATGATTCCGCCGGTCTATGGGTCTGTCCTGTGCAGTTCTAGGAGGTCCACCCTCCCAGGCTTTGCCTCTCCTCTTTGGGGAGGAGTAAGTTGATAGCTTACTGCCTGAGGCGCCCCTACCGGGGAATGCCGACGGGGCTGTCCAGGCAATTTTTAATGGCTAAAGCGCTCACGTTCTCGGGCGCTGGCTTTTCAAATCCCACTTTCCGACCTTGTGTCACATACTCCTATAGTGGGTAGGTGTTAAATATCGAGGACATTCCTATCATGTGAGTGTCCACGTGTGGTATCTGTTCCGATGGATACTACACCCTATAGACCGGTGTTGTCTTGGCCTTCGGGGCATGATTCCGCCGGTCTATGGGTCTGTCCTGTGCAGTTCTAGGAGGTCCACCCTCCCAGGCTTTGCCTCTCCTCTTTGGGGAGGAGTAAGTTGATAGCTTACTGCCTGAGGCGCCCCTACCGGGGCATGCCGACGGGGCTGTCCAGGCAATTTTTAATGGCTAAAGCGCTCACGTTCTCGGGCGCTGGCTTTTCAAATCCCACTTTCCGACCTTGTGTCACATACTCCTAACGTGGGTAGGTGTTAAATATCGAGGACATTCCTATTATGTGAGAGTCCTCGTACCACGTGTGGTATCTGTTCCGATGGATACTATACCCTATAGACCGGTGTTGTCTTGGCCTTCGGGGCATGATTCCGCCGGTCTATGGGTCTGTCCTGTGCAGTTCTAGGAGGTCTACCCTCCCAGGCTTTGCCTCTCCTCTTTGGGGAGGAGTAAGTTGATAGCTTACTGCCTGAGGCGCCCCTACCGGGGAATGTCGACGGGGCTGTCCAGGCAATTTTTAATGGCTAAAGCGCTCACGTTCTCGGGCGCTGGCTTTTCAAATCCCACTCTCCGACCTTGTGTCACATACTCCTATAGTGGGTAGGTGTTAAATATCGAGGACATTCCTATCATGTGAGTGTCCACGTGTGGTATCTGTTCCGATGGATACTACACCCTATAGACCGGTGTTTTCTTGGCCTTCGGGGCATGATTCCGCCGGTCTATGGGTCTGTCCTGTGCAGTTCTAGGAGGTCCACCCTCCCAGGCTTTGCCTCTCCTCTTTGGGGAGGAGTAAGTTGATAGCTTACTGCCTGAGGCGCCCCTACCGGGGAATGCCGACGGGGCTGTCCAGGCAATTTTTAATGGCTAAAGCGCTCACGTTCTCGGGCGCTGGCTTTTCAAATCCCACTTTCCGACCTTGTGTCACATACTCCTATAGTGGGTAGGTGTTAAATATCGAGGACATTCCTATCATGTGAGTGTCCACGTGTGGTATCTGATCCGATGGATACTACACCCTATAGACCGGTGTTGTCTTGGCCTTCGGGGCATGATTCCGCCGGTCTATGGGTCTGTCCTGTGCAGTTCTAGGAGGTCCACCCTCCCAGGCTTTGCCTCTCCTCTTTGGGGAGGAGTAAGTTGATAGCTTACTGCCTGAGGCGCCCCTACCGGGGAATGTCGACGGGGCTGTCCAGGCAATTTTTAATGGCTAAAGCGCTCACGTTCTCGGGCGCTGGCTTTTCAAATCCCACTCTCCGACCTTGTGTCACATACTCCTATAGTGGGTAGGTGTTAAATATCGAGGACATTCCTATCATGTGAGTGTCCACGTGTGGTATCTGTTCCGATGGATACTACACCCTATAGACCGGTGTTGTCTTGGCCTTCGGGGCATGATTCCGCCGGTCTATGGGTCTGTCCTGTGCAGTTCTAGGAGGTCCACCCTCCCAGGCTTTGCCTCTCCTCTTTGGGGAGGAGTAAGTTGATAGCTTACTGCCTGAGGCGCCCCTACCGGGGAATGCCGACGGGGCTGTCCAGGCAATTTTTAATGGCTAAAGCGCTCACGTTCTCGGGCGCTGGCTTTTCAAATCCCACTTTCCGACCTTGTGTCACATACTCCTATAGTGGGTAGGTGTTAAATATCGAGGACATTCCTATCATGTGAGTGTCCACGTGTGGTATCTGTTCCGATGGATACTACACCCTATAGACCGGTGTTGTCTTGGCCTTCGGGGCATGATTCCGCCGGTCTATGGGTCTGTCCTGTGCAGTTCTAGGAGGTCCACCCTCCCAGGCTTTGCCTCTCCTCTTTGGGGAGGAGTAAGTTGATAGCTTACTGCCTGAGGCGCCCCTACCGGGGAATGCCGACGGGGCTGTCCAGGCAATTTTTAATGGCTAAAGCGCTCACGTTCTCGGGCGCTGGCTTTTCAAATCCCACTTTCCGACCTTGTGTCACATACTCCTAACGTGGGTAGGTGTTAAATATCGAGGACATTCCTATTATGTGAGAGTCCTCGTACCACGTGTGGTATCTGTTCCGATGGATACTATACCCTATAGACCGGTGTTGTCTTGGCCTTCGGGGCATGATTCCGCCGGTCTATGGGTCTGTCCTGTGCAGTTCTAGGAGGTCCACCCTCCCAGGCTTTGCCTCTCCTCTTTGGGGAGGAGTAAGTTTATAGCTTACTGCCTGAGGCGCCCCTACCGGGGAATGCCGACGGGGCTGCCCAGGCAATTTTTAGTGGCTAAAGCGCTCACCTCTCGGGCGCTGGCTTTTCAAATCCCACTTTCCGACCTTGTGTCACATACTCCTATAGTGGGTAGGTGTTAAATATAGAGGACATTCCTATTCATGTTTTACCGCATGGTAGGAATCCGGTCATCTCCTACCACATTTAGTGGCGTTACTGTATTGCTATGAATAAATACATTGTATATTTTAACCTGTCACAATTTGTGGTTGTTATCTTTGTGACCTCTAGCACGGGTCTACAACACTGGCGACGAGAAATTTAGTAAAGAACAAACGTGAGGATTCTGACTTATACCAGTCACGACAACACGCTACCAGGATTACTCAAGAAAGTTACGGGATCATTCGAAAAAAAACAACTGAATAACGAAAATTCGGGCAAGGATTTACTTGAAAAAAAAAAAAAAAAAAAAAAAGGTCAGACTTTTTTTCTGTATAAACACAAACGCTGAATTATTTTCTAGTGGAAAATTGCCACACAAGGAAAAATTAAATTAAGGAAATACTCGTCAATATAACCAGATACAAATATTGTAAAAGTTTTTTTTGTAGAGTTGGTACTATAGAAAAAGAATTGGTTTGTTTCTGAAAATGCTTTTTTTGTCATTAAAAAAAAAAAAAAAAAATGGAGGATTTTTCAAAACAGATTTTGGAAATTATAAAACTTCAACAAAATCAACGATTAGAACTTGAAAAAGGTTTCGAGAAGAACAATTGATAGTACAGAAACAAAATGACGAGAAGCAGTTAAGTTTAATGAAATACTTCGAGGAAAAACAGGGAAGAGAAAGAAAAGAAATGATGAAATACGCCGCGGAAGAAAGAAAGAAATGAACGAACAAATATTGGAATTGAAAAAAATACATTTAGAGCATCAAAACCAATCAGATAAAAAAATGGATTTGTTAACGCAAGTTTTAATGAATAAGGACAACGGACAGGAAAACAGTACGGCTTTTTCGCAAAATGCGATCTGGTCAGCCATTGATACATTTCGCTATGCTCCTGAGGAAGACCTAACGTTTGAAGTATACTTCAGAAGATTTGAAGACTTATTCAAGATTGATTGTGGTTCATGGACGGATCAAAAGAAGGTTCGTTTATTACTACGGAAGTTGGGTGCATCCGAACATAACAAATTCGTGGATTATATTTTGCCAAGAAAAACCAACGAATTGTCGTTTGACGAGGCAGTCAAACTGTTAATGGAGTTATACTGTCCAAAGACAAGCCTTTTCCATAAAAGATGGAAATGTATGAATATTACACATAAGGAAAATCAGGATTATACGATTTTTGCGTCTATAGTTAATAAAACTGTGACGACTTCAAGTTGTCATCATTAACGGCAGATAACTTTAGATGCCTAATATTCACACAAGGTTTGATAGCCACAAAAGACGCAGATATAAGACGTCGTGCTCTAAATAAACTGGAATTAGAACCTGATTTAACGCTTCAGAAACTGGCTGAAGATTGTCAGCGGTTCGTGGCAGTGAAACAAGATTCCCGAAACATAGAGGAAGCAGGTATCGCTCACATTAAAAAGATACGCTCCAAAAATAAAGGACACTCACCCGCCAGCTATTACCAACCAAGAGGCAAAAAGAACCCTTCACAAAATTATCAGGATAGACAAAAGCCTAGGATCCCTTGTAGTAAATGTGGAGGACCTCATGGGTACAATGCATGTTGGTACCATAAGAAAATAACGTGTGACCTATGAAAACGAGCAGGGCACAAGGCCTCATATTGCAGAGCAAAAGTAGGGAAAAAGAACTACATAAAAACTGCAAAAAGGGATCCATCACCAACAGAACATAAGGAAATATGTTACGGTGAGAATCGGAAATAGAGAAGTAAATTTGCAACTCGATTCAGGGTCGGATATATCGATTATAAATGTTCACACGTGGAAGAAATTAGGTAAGCCTACGATGATGAAGACGAATAAAATCGCAAGATCGGTAACTGGTGAAAAGATACATTTTGAGGGTGAATTAATTATTAATGTTTCACTAAAAAGAAAGACAAAAAAGCTAAAAGTATTCGTTCTTAGGAACACATCAAATTTATTTGGATCTGACTGGATCCAAGAATTTGAATTATGGGACTCGCCAATGAGTGATTTTTGTCAAAAAGTCGAAAATTTAACGGCCGAAGCCGACAAACTAAAAAAAGATCTAAAAAAAATATTTTCCAAGTGTTTTTTCTGAAAAGCTTGGATGCTGCACGAAAATAAAAGCGAGATTCGAATTGCTGGATAAAGCAAAACCAATATTCAAAAAACCACGTAGCGTACCGTTCTCTTCAAGAGAAAAAATTGAAGAAGAATTGGAAAGACTAGTTAACACATGGATTTTGACCCATATTAACTATAGTGAGTGGGCAGCCCCCACCGTATACATAAAAAAAATCAAAAGAAATCAGAGTATGCGCAGATTTCTCTACCGGATTGAATGCATCGCTCAAGGACCACCACTATCCGTTACCAAACGCAGAGGAAGTATTCGCTAAGTTAAATGGCGGAAAAATCTTTTCCAAAATAGACTTAAGCGAGGCGTATCTACAGATACCAGTAGAAGACGATAGTTCAAAACTTTTGTGTATCTCAACACACATAGGTCTTTTTAAATTCAATAGATTAGTATTTGGGATAAAAGTAGCACCTGCTATTTTCCAACAGATAATTGACACTTTGCTAAGCGGTTTGGATTTTTCAATAGGCTATCTGGACGATATTCTCATACGTAGTCAAAATGTTGAACAACATAGAGATCATGTATTTCAAGTGTTTGACAGAATAAAAGAATACTGTTTCACTTTGAAGGAGGCAAAATGTGAATTTTTTTGGAACAAATAAAATACCTGGGTCATATATTGAATAAGGACGGGAGAAAACCCGACCCGGATAGGTCCACAGCAATAAAAGACATGGCAGAGCCTCAAAATGTAACTACATTGCAAAGTTTTTTAGGGCTCGTTAACTATTATCAAACTTTTATTAAGAATATGCATAAATTGCGCGCGCCTTTGAATGAACTATTAAAAAAGGACAAAAAATGGAACTAGCCGAGAAGAATTATTCCCAAATTGAGAAGGAAGCATTGGGGATCATATTCGAGGTTACAAAATTCCACCGTTTTTTACATGGTCGAAAATTCAAATTACAAACTGATCACAAGCCGCTTATAACCATTTTCGGTTCAAAAACAGGGATACCAACTTACTCAGCCAACAGACTGCAAAGATGGGCGACCATCCTGCTAAATTACGATTTCAGTATGGAATTTCTTGCATCTGCGAAGTTAGGTCACGCTGACGGATTGTCGCGATTAATCCCGAAATCAAGGGAACCGCTGGAGGACACAGTAATAGCGTCACTACAAAGTGAAAAGGACTATACACAAATACTGTGCAATACGATCAGGGAATTACCAGTGACTTTGAAAGATATAATAAGGGAGGCTGAAGAAGATAGTTTCATCAAAGAAACGAAACAAAAAATGCAATCAGATGAATCGGCGGCGGAAGTTTATTCTATGTGCAATGAGGTACTGTTGTACCGAGAAAGGGTGGTAATCCCAGCCACGCTGAGGAAAAATTTTTTAAAGGATTTTCATACGGGGCACCCTGGGGCTACTAGAATGAAGAGCCTCATGAGGTCCTACGTTTACTGGAAGAGCATGGACACTGATATTGAAGACATGGCAAAGTCGTGTAAGGGATGCGCATTGGCTGCAAAAGCGCCCCCAATACAATTTAGCCCGTAGCCTAAAGCTGACCATCCATGGTCAAGGATACACGTGGACTTTGCAGGTCCATTGGAGGGAAACTATTACTTAATAGTTGTTGATAGCTTTTCAAAATGGCCTGAGGTATTTAGATGCAAGAGTCCAACGACGGATTTTACAATTAGTGCTCTTCACGAATTGTATGCTAGGTTTGGTGTGGTCGATTGTTTGGTGTCGGACAATGGCACGCAATTCACGTCAGCAGATTTTAAAAGTTTCTGCGAGGATTTCCAGAGACGCCCTCAGGAAAGGCGTTACAACAGTTTTTACAGGTGTACCGAATTACGCCAAATGAAAGCGCTCCATCAAAGATGTCGCCGGCAGAGTTAATGTTTGCGAGGAAAATTAGGCCGGTCTTCGAGAAACTTTTGCCTAAACAGGTAAAACCGCCGAATACTACAGTTCCTAAAAAGATGTATTTACCTGGGGAAAAGGTATTTTCCCAGGTACATAAAAATAATAGTATGATGTGGGAACTAGGAAAGGTCAAGCAGAGTATCGGGCGGATGGTTTACATAATCGAAGGTCCAAAATTCACTCACAAGAAGCATTTGAACCAAATTCGGAAACGTGTCACTGATGACGACAGACAACCTCCTGTTGAACAAGAAGTAATGGACCATATATATGACACGTTCGACCTGGTAACACCACAAGCAGCCGAACAACGCCGGTCTTCCAGAAAAAGAAAAAGGATCGATCCCATAGAGATCAATCCCAGGAAAAAGAGCTATACGATCATTCCAGGGAATGAAAAGCTCGGGAGGGGGGTGTTGTGGGGTACAAATCACCCCTATTGAAGAACTAATGGAAGCAACCATCTATAATAAATACCATGGTTGCAAAGACTCAAACAGAGGACATTCCTATCATGTGAGTGTCCACGTGTGGTATCTGTTCCGATGGATACTACACCCTATAGACCGGTGTTGTCTTGGCCTTCGGGGCATGATTCCGCCGGTCTATGGGTCTGTCCTGTGCAGTTCTAGGAGGTCCACCCTCCCAGGCTTTGCCTCTCCTCTTTGGGGAGGAGTAAGTTGATAGCTTACTGCCTGAGGCGCCCCTACCGGGGAATGCCGACGGGGCTGTCCAGGCAATTTTTAATGGCTAAAGCGCTCACGTTCTCGGGCGCTGGCTTTTCAAATCCCACTTTCCGACCTTGTGTCACATACTCCTATAGTGGGTAGGTGTTAAATATCGAGGACAGTCCTATTCATGTTTTCCGCATGGTAGGAATCCGGTCATCTCCTACCACATTTAGTGGCGTTACTGTATTGCTATGAATAAATACATTGTATATTTTAACCTGCCACAATTTGTGGTTGTTATCTTTGTGACCCCTAGCACGGGTCTACAACAATTATATATAGACTGATAGACATGAAAGATCAAAAGAAGAATTTGAAACCGTTTACTTCATGTTTGTTTACCTACGGATTTAAAAATCAAAACTCCAGAAACCATAAAGTGTGTTGGATAATTCAGATTCCATAAAATTTTGTACAAAAAAAACGGAATTAAAGAAACAAATGGGCGTTTTAAAAGCCAGTTGTTGTATCATAGTATTGTATTACTTGCATGATGATGATGATGATGATGCACGTATACTTGTAATTAAAATGTGTGTGATGAATTTATTCATATTCTAAAAAAGGAAAAAACATACCCTTATAGAAAGAAAAAAACTTGTATACGCCATAAGCTTGGTGCCAAATTTTAATGAGGACGAAAGCAGCCATTTTGAAAAGAACAAAAAATTAGAATTGAAAAAACTTGGAAACTGTAGAATTTAATACGAGTACAGGAAGAGAATAATTCCGTGAGCGAAAGAAACGTTTAAACGAATAGACAAATTAATAGAATGGTTAAAACAAGTAGACAAATAGATAGAAACGTTTAAATGAGTAGACAAATAGATAGAAACGTTTAAACGAGTAGACAAATACATAGTAACGTTTATACGAGTAGACAAATTAAGAGAGAAACGTTTAAACGAGTAGACACATATATACAAACGTTTAAACGAGTAGACAAATAGAAAGAAACGTTTAAACGAGTAGACAAATATATACAAACGTTTAAACGAGTAGACAAATAGAAAGAAACGTTTAAACGAGTAGACAAATACATAGAAACGTTTTAACGAGTAGACAAATCAGATAAAAACGTTTAAACGAGTAGACAATTAAATAGAAACATTTAAACGAGTAGACAAATTAAGATAGAAACGTTTAAACGAGTAGACAAATACATAGAAACGTTCAAACGAGTAGACAAATATATAGAAACGTTTTTATGAGTAGACAAATAGATAGACACGTTTAAATGGGTAGACAAATAGATAGAAACGTTTAAACAAGTAGACAAATAGATAGAAACGTTTAAATGAGTAGACAAATAGATAGAAACGTTTAAATGAGTAGACAAATAGATAGAAACGGTTAAATGAGTAGACAAATAGATAGAAACGTTTAAACGAGTAGACAAATAGATAGACTCGTTTAAATGAGTGTACAAATAGATAGAAACGTTTAAACGAGTAGACAAATAGATAGAAACGTTTAAATGAGTAGACAAATAGATAGAAACGTTTAAATGAGTAGACAAATAGATAGAAACGTTTAAATGAGTAGACAAATAGATAGAAACGTTTAAATGAGTAGACAAATAGATAGAAACGTTTAAATGAGTAGACAAATAGATAGAAACGTTTAAATGAGTAGACAAATAGATAGAAACGTTTAAATGAGTAGACAAATAGATAGAAACGTTTAAATGAGTAGACAAATAGATAGAAACGTTTAAATGAGTAGACAAATAGATAGAAACGTTTAAATGAGTAGACAAATCGATAGAAACGTTTAAATGAGTAGACAAATAGATAGAAACGTTTAAACGAGTAGACAAATAGATAGAAACGTATAAACGAGTAGACAAATAGATAGAAACGTTTAAACGAATAGACAAATAGATAGAAACGTTTAAACGAGTAGACAAATAGATAGAAACGTTTAAACGAGTAGACAAATAGATAGAAACGTATAAACGAGTAGACAAATAGATAGAAACGTTTAAACGAATAGACAAATAGATAGAAACGTTTAAACGAGTAGACAAATAGATAGAAACGTTTAAACGAGTAGACAAATAGATAGAAACGTTTAAACCGGTAGAAAAATAGATAGAAACGTCTAAACGAGTAGACCAATAGATAGAAACGTTTAAACGAGTAGACCAATAGATAGAAACGTTTAAACGAGTAGACCAATAGATAGACACGTTTAAACTAGTAGAAAAAAGATAGACACGTTTAAATGAGTAGACAAATAGATTAACACGTTTAAATCAGTTCCAAAAATATACACACGTTTTAATGAGTAGACAAATAGATAGAAACGTTCAAATGAGTAGACAAATAGATAGACTCGTTTAAATGAGTGTACAAATAGATAAAAGCGTTTAAATGAGTAGACAAACAGATAGAAACGTTTAAACGAGTAGACAAATTGATAGAAACGTTTAAATGAGTAGACAAATAGATAGAAACGTTTAAATGAGTAGACAAATAGATAGACTCGTTTAAATAGGTAGACAAATAGATAAAAACGTTTAAACAGGTAGACAAATACATAGAAACGTTCAAACGAGTAGACAAATATATAGAAAGGTTTTTATGAGTAGACAAATAGATAGACACGTTTAAATGAGTAGACAAATAGATAGAAACGTTTAAACAAGTGTACAAATAGATAGAAGCGTTTAAACGAGTAGACAAATAGATAGAAACGTTTAAACGAGTAGACAAATAGATAGAAACGTTTAAACGAATAGACAAATAGATAGAAACGTTTAAACAAGTGTACAAATAGATAGAACCGTTTAAACGAATAGACAAATAGAAAGAAACGTTTAAACGAGTAGACAAATACATAGAAACGTTCAAACGAGTAGACAAATATATAGAAAGGTTTAAACGAGTAGACAAATAGATAGAAACGTATAAACGAGTAGACAAATAGATAGAAACGTTTAAACGAATAGACAAATAGATAGAAACGTTTAAACGAGTAGACAAATAGATAGAAACGTTTGAACGAGTAGACAAATAGATAGAAACGTTTAAACCGGTAGAAAAATAGATAGAAACGTCTAAACGAGTAGACCAATAGATAGAAACGTTTAAACGAGTAGACCAATAGATAGAAACGTTTAAACGAGTAGACAAATAGATAGACACGTTTAAACGAGTAGACCAATAGATAGAAACGTTTAAACGAGTAGACCAATAGATAGAAACGTTTAAACGAGTAGACAAATAGATAGAAACGTCTAAACGAGTAGACCAATAGATAGAAACGTCTAAACGAGTAGACCAATAGATAGAAACGTCGAAACGAGTAGACCAATAAATAGAAACGTTTAAACGAGTAGACAAATAGATAGACACGTTTAAACTAGTAGAAAGGAGATAGACACGTTTTAATGAGTAGACAAATAGATTGATACGTTTTAATCAGTTCCAAAAAGATACACACGTTTTAATGAGTAGACAAATAGATAGAAACGTTCAAATGAGTAGACAAATAGATAGACTCGTTTAAATGAGTGTACAAATAGATAGAAGCGTTTAAATGAGTAGACAAATAGATAGAAACGTTTAAACGAGTAGACAAATAGATAGAAACGTTTAAACGAGTAGACAAATAGATAGAAACGTTTAAATGAGTAGACAAATAGATAGACTCGTTTAAATGAGTAGACAAATAGATAAAAACGTTTAAACGAGTAGACAAATACATAGAAACGTTCAAACGAGTAGACAAATATATAGAAACGTTTTTATGAGTAGACAAATAGATAGACACGTTTAAATGAGTAGACAAATAGATAGAAACGTTTAAACAAGTGTACAAATAGATATAAGCGTTTAAATGAGTAGACAAATAGATAGACTCGTTTAAATGAGTAGACAAATAGATAGAATCGTTTAAATAAGTAGACAAATAGATAGAAACGTTTAAATGAGTAGACAAATAGATAGAAACGTTTAAATGAGTAGACAAATAGATAGAAACGTTTAAATGAGTAGACAAATAGATAGAAACGTTTAAATGAGTAGACAAATAGATAGAAACGTTTAAATGAGTAGACAAATAAATAGAAACGTTTAAATGAGTAGACAAATAGATAGAAACGTTTAAATGAGTAGACAAATAGATAGAAACGTTTAAATGAGTAGACAAACAGATAGAAACGTTTAAATGAGTAGACAAATAGATAGAAACGTTTAAATGAGTAGACAAATAGATAGAAACGTTTAAATGAGTAGACAAATAGATAGAAACGTTTAAATGAGTAGACAAATAGATAGAAACGTTTAAATGAGTAGACAAATAGATAGAAACGTTTAAATGAGTAGACAAATAGATAGAAACGTTTAAATGAGTAGACAAATAGATAGAAACGTTTAAATGAGTAGACAAATAGATAGAAACGTTTAAATGAGTAGACAAATAGATAGAAACGTTTAAATGAGTAGACAAATAGATAGAAACGTTTAAATGAGTAGACAAATAGATAGAAACGTTTAAATGAGTAGACAAATAGATAGAAACGTTTAAATGAGTAGACAAATAGATAGAAACGTTTAAATGAGTAGACAAATAGATAGAAACGTTTAAATGAGTAGACAAATAGATAGAAACGTTTAAATGAGTAGACAAATAGATAGAAACGTTTAAATGAGTAGACAAATAGATAGAAACGTTTAAATGAGTAGACAAATAGATAGAAACGTTTAAATGAGTAGACAAATAGATAGAAACGTTTAAATGAGTAGACAAATAGATAGAAACGTTTAAATGTATAGACAAATAGATAGAATCGTTTAAATGAGTAGACAAATAGATAGAAACGTTTAAATGAGTAGACAAATAGATAGAAACGTTTAAATGAGTAGACAAATAGATAGACTCGTTTAAATGAGTAGACAAATAGATAGAAACGTTTAAATGAGTAGACAAATAGATAGAAACGTTTAAATGAGTAGACAAATAGATAGAAACGTTTAAATGAGTAGACAAATAGATAGAAACGGTTAAATGAGTAGACAAATAGATAGAAACGTTTTAATGAGTAGACAAATAGATAGAAACGTTTAAATGAGTAGACAAATAGATAGAAACGTTTAAATGAGTAGACAAATAGATAGAAACGTTTAAATGAGTAGACAAATAGATAGAAACGTTTAAATGAGTAGACAAATAGATAGAAACGTTTAAATGAGTAGACAAATAGATAGAAACGTTTAAATGAGTAGACAAATAGATAGAAACGTTTAAATGAGTAGACGAATAGATAGAAACGTTTAAATGAGTAGACAAATAGATAGAAACGTTTAAATGAGTAGACAAATAGATAGACACGTTTAAATGAGTAGACAAATAGATAGAAACGTTTAAATGAGTAGACAAATAGATAGAAACGTTTAAATGAGTAGACAAATAGATAGAAACGTTTAAATGAGTAGACGAATAGATAGAAACGTTTAAATGAGTAGACGAATAGATAGAAACGTTTAAATGAGTAGACGAATAGATAGAAACGTTTAAATGAGTAGACGAATAGATAGAAACGTTTAAATGAGTAGACAAATAGATAGAAACGTTTAAATGAGTAGACAAATAGATAGAAACGTTTAAATGAGTAGACAAATAGATAGAAACGTTTAAATGAGTAGACAAATAGATAGAAACGTTTAAATGAGTAGACAAATAGATAGAAACGTTTAAATGAGTAGACAAATAGATAGAAACGTTTAAATGAGTAGACAAATAGATAGAAACGTTTAAATGAGTAGACAAATAGATAGAAACGTTTAAATGAGTAGACAAATAGATAGAAACGTTTAAATGAGTAGACAAATAGATAGAAACGTTTAAATGAGTACACAAATAGATAGAAACGTTTAAATGAGTAGACAAATAGATAGAAACGTTTAAATGAGTAGACAAATAGATAGAAACGTTTAAATGAGTAGACAAATAGATAGAAACGTTTAAATGCGTAGACAAATAGATAGAAACGTTTAAATGCGTAGACAAATAGATAGAAACGTTTAAATGAGTAGACAAATAGATAGAAACGTTTAAATGAGTAGACAAATAGATAGAAACGTTTAAATGAGTAGACAAATAGATAGAAACGTTTAAATGAGTAGACAAATAGATAGAAACGTTTAAATGAGTAGACAAATAGATAGAAACGTTTAAATGAGTAGACAAATAGATAGAAACGTTTAAATGAGTAGACAAATAGATAGAAACGTTTAAATGAGTAGACAAATAGATAGAAACGTTTAAATGAGTAGAGAAATAGATAGAAACGTTTAAATGAGTAGACAAATAGATAGAAACGTTTAAATGAGTAGACAAATAGATAGAAACGTTTAAATGAGTAGACAAATAGATAGAAACGTTTAAATGAGTAGACAAATAGATAGAAACGTTTAAATGAGTAGACAAATAGATAGAAACGTCTAAATGAGTAGACAAATAGATAGAAACGTTTAAATGAGTAGACAAATAGATAGAAACGTTTAAATGAGTAGACAAATAGATAGAAACGTTTAAATGAGTAGACAAATAGATAGAAACGTTTAAATGAGTACACAAATAGATAGAAACGTTTAAATGAGTAGACAAATAGATAGAAACGTTTAAATGAGTAGACAAATAGATAGAAACGTTTAAATGAGAAGACAAATAGATAGAAACGTTTAAATGAGTAGACAAATAGATAGAAACGTTTAAATGAGTAGACAAATAGATAGAAACGTTTAAATGAGTAGACAAATAGATAGAAACGTTTAAATGAGTAGACAAATAGATAGAAACGTTTAAATGAGTAGACAAATAGATAGAAACGTTTAAATGAGTAGACAAATAGATAGAAACGTTTAAATGAGTGGACAAATAGATAGAAACGTGTAAATGAGTAGACAAATAGATAGAAACGTTTAAATGAGTAGACAAATAGATAGAAACGTTTAAATGAGTAGACAAATAGATAGAAACGTCTAAATGAGTAGACAAATAGATAGAAACGTTTAAATGAGTAGACAAATAGATAGAAACGTTTAAATGAGTAGACAAATAGATAGAAACGTTTAAATGAGTAGACAAATAGATAGAAACGTTTAAATGAGTACACAAATAGATAGAAACGTTTAAATGAGTAGACAAATAGATAGAAACGTCTAAATGAGTAGACAAATAGATAGAAACGTTTAAATGAGTAGACAAATAGATAGAAACGTTTAAATGAGTAGACAAATAGATAGAAACGTTTAAATGAGTAGACAAATAGATAGAAACGTTTAAATGAGTACACAAATAGATAGAAACGTTTAAATGAGTAGACAAATAGATAGAAACGTTTAAATGAGTAGACAAATAGATAGAAACGTTTAAATGAGTAGACAAATAGATAGAAACGTTTAAATGAGAAGACAAATAGATAGAAACGTTTAAATGAGTAGACAAATAGATAGAAACGTTTAAATGAGTAGACAAATAGATAGAAACGTTTAAATGAGTAGACAAATAGATAGAAACGTTTAAATGAGTAGACAAATAGATAGAAACGTTTAAATGAGTAGACAAATAGATAGAAACGTTTAAATGAGTAGACAAATAGATAGAAACGTTTAAATGAGTAGACAAATAGATAGAAACGTGTAAATGAGTAGACAAATAGATAGAAACGTTTAAATGAGTAGACAAATAGATAGAAACGTTTAAATGAGTAGACAAATAGATAGAAACGTCTAAATGAGTAGACAAATAGATAGAAACGTTTAAATGAGTAGACAAATAGATAGAAACGTTTAAATGAGTAGACAAATAGATAGAAACGTTTAAATGAGTACACAAATAGATAGAAACGTTTAAATGAGTAGACAAATAGATAGAAACGTTTAAATGAGTAGACAAATAGATAGAAACGTTTAAATGAGTAGACAAATAGATAGAAACGTTTAAATGAGTAGACAAATAGATAGAAACGTTTAAATGAGTAGACAAATAGATAGAAACGTTTAAATGAGTAGACAAATAGATAGAAACGTTTAAATGAGTAGACAAATAGATAGAAACGTTTAAATGAGTAGACAAATAGATAGAAACGTTTAAATGAGTAGACAAATAGATAGAAACGTTTAAATGAGTAGACAAATAGATAGAAACGTTTAAATGAGTAGACAAATAGATAGAAACGTTTAAATGAGTAGACAAATAGATAGAAACGTTTAAATGAGTAGACAAATAGATAGAAACGTTTAAATGAGTAGACAAATATATAGAAACGTTTAAATGAGTAGACAAATAGATAGAAACGTTTAAATGAGTAGACAAATAGATAGAAACGTTTAAACGAGTAGACAAATACTTCTATGTGTAATTTTTAAAACATTAACAAAACATTATTTCGATGAAACGAAATCAAATTTTTTTTTGTATCATTTGGACTACTATTCTCATCTTAGATGTTATTCGTAACTCGGGAATATGTAGAAAATGTCGAACGGACCTCTTTATTTAATCCACGGGAGGGTTTTTCTCTCTTTCTGAGCCGAAAATACCAAGAAAAGTGTAGATGTTAATAAACAAAGATACGTGTCATTTAATGGTACTGCGTCTCTTCTGTTTCTATGTTGAGTATAAAAAAATATCTTAGTAATTACAAAAGCTGATAATAAAAGAATTTGTGCGGCGATAAGGTCCGTACCTCTTTATACGTTCCGAAAATTCGGGGCGAAAATACCAACATCTATAGATGTTACTAAACAAAAACAATTGTCATTTTAACGTACCGCGCCTCTTCTGTTTCTTTTAAGCGTATATATATAAATATTTTAGTAATTCCAACCGCTGAGGATCAAACAATGTGTGTGATGTTAACGTCAGTACGTCTTTATACGTGCCTAAAATTTTGGACTTAAATACCCAAAACTGTAGATGTTACTTAACAAATACCATTCTTATTTCACCGTACCGCGTACGAAAGCAAGCTATCCCTGGAACGACACCCTTTATTTAATCTACAAGGGAAGCTTGCTCTTGTATTCGATCATAATTGACGGAACGCGAACAATCTACGCCCGTGGATTTAATTAATTGTTCTATTCGAAGTTTCGTACAGATTCCCGAGTTCGACATGAAGATTCCCCGAGTTCGACGAGATGCACCCAAAAAAAGTCGGAGGTTACATCGGCCGAAACGTTGAGCGAATAACACCCAAGATGAGAACAGTAGTCCAAATAATCCAAATAATAGAAATTTTAAATGCTCATTTCAAACGTTGCACAAAAGAAATATTGTTATAATTATCACAACAATTTTTAAATTACTTTTTGTAAAAATACTCAGAGTATGGAAGAGATGAATACATTAAAATAGAAATAAAATGAATCAAATTTCTTTCACCATTTCTAAACGTACAAACGCAGAGGAAAACAGATGGATTTGGGCAAACACGTTGCCGCCCTCAGTAGTCAACCTAAAAGGGAAGAAAAAAGAAAGCTACTGATCTAAAAGTTCACCTAAGTCAATCAATGATTGACCCCCCCCCTTTTGTCACGTGATCTGATATCCACGCATTATGAGAAAGGCAACCTCAGCAGAAACTTTATTGCAAATTTCCGAAAATCAGTTACCATTATTGTAAAATCTAACTCTAGAGAAACACTTTTTTGGCTTTATTATAAATGATTAAAACATATTTTAGATTTAAAAAAATATTTGTATTAAGCCCAAAAAGACAAACAAACTGTGGAAGAATTATGAAAATATAAAATTCCAGAATGGATATGCCATTTTATTGTTAATGAATCTAGGGGATCAGCGATGGCGTCTGACGGACTCAGCGTCTAAAACCGGAAGTTGACCCCTACTAGCCATGGCAACCCTATCCACCACCTTATCTAGCCTTTGGTGATTTAGCAACATCTACTCGCCCAAGTGATCAACATACACTAACCCTAACCCACAAAATGATTTTTTTTTCTTTTTGTCTTTCCTTTCTGTCTACTTCTTTCAACTACAGGTGGAGTTGGATGGACTTGGGGTGACGATTGACAATAAATCCAGGTCTGCGGATGGAAAATGATTGAGACAAAACCAGGTCCTTAAATCGTTTGTTTCTTTTTTTGTTTTGTTTTATGTTTTATTCCTTTCCCTTTTGTATGTTTATTCCAGAAATGTGATTCTTCACTGAGGTCACAGATTAGATTTATCCGAGTCTTTACGCGATTAAATGGCGATTTTAACACCCCCCCCACACACACACCCCGCACCCCACACCCCCACACACACGTTATTTATAACGCTGCGTTTTGGTGGACTCTGGTGTTTGCGATTTATCTACTGATCTGGGCGTGACAACACTACCCGTGGGGTAGGAAGAGAAAAAAATAGTAGTAGTAATAATAACAATAATAATAATAATAATAATAATAATAATAATAATAATAATAATAATAATAATAAGAAGAAGAAGAAGAAGAAGAAGAAGAAGAACCAACCCTCATAAGCTACAAACGGTAACCAGTCACAAGGAATTTACAACAGGGAGAAAACAAAACCACACGAAGAACACCACAATACGAATCAAGGAACAGAAACTGCAAGAAACATCACTTCATAACCCCCCCCCCCACACACACACACACAATAAATTACACCGGCCTCAGCTATAACTACACAAAAATGAACCAAGGAACAGAAATTACAAGAAACACTATAAGCTCCCCATTCTCTCCCCCACGCCACCCCCAAAAAATTAAAACATAAAAAATTAAAAAATTAAAAAAAATTAAAAATTATTATTTTTTTTAAAAATTGAAAGAAATTTTTTTTTAAAATGGTGCCGGCCTAGGCTGACACCAGACAAAATATTTGTAGAGGGTCGAGGAGGATGAGAAGACCGAGGAGGGACAGCACAAACCAGACCTCCACTGGAAAAGTGCGGAGAATCCTGAGACCTTGGGGAGGCTTATTGCCACCCAAATCCCAGAGAAGACCAATTATCCTTACCAGCGGAAAATCATTGGTAAGAGGCTGTTGCGATATCGCATCGTTATCGAAAAGAGGTGAATAATACTGGAAATCTGGGGAGGCTTGTTGTCACTCAGACTCCAGGAAATACCACTGGTTGTTGTCGGTGAGCAATCACTGACGATGATCTGTGTAAGAACTCCTAGTGAGTACAAATAATAATAATAATAATAATAATAATAACAATAATAATAATAATAATAATAACAATAACAATAACAATAATAATAATAATAATAATAATAATAATAATAATAATAATAATAATAATCATTCCTCATATTATTTCAATATGAGTGTTCAAAATTATCAAACCGAAAACGACGTATGTGGGCTCAAAATGTCAAGTACAGGCCCTACGCCCGGTGAGAGAACGAACAAGGCTTCGCAAGTCGTCATCCAGCGAAACCCTCGAAACACTAACACTAAAACTAGAACTAATTGGACTAAAGCCTTCAATAGAATTGCGATGATATGTTACTTGAAGAGTTATCTTCCTAAGAGACGATATAAGCACCGAAGCTGGAATGAGCTAGGCCTGTTTCAATTATCAGAACGAAAACTTACAGGACAAGCTCAGGTGATTAGAACTAATGAATGCTTATCTGCTATTGAAATTGAAGAACTAAAAAGAGAAATTAAAAGAGAAGACTTAGACAAGCTTGTAGAGATAAATACACTTGATGTAGTTGAAGAAAAGTCTATGGTAGAAACAACAATAAACTTTGAGAGCGAAAATATTGTAACTAATGGTAATCAGGCTGTTTCCACAGATGCAATCGTAAAACATATGATAGAACATGTGATGACAGAAGAAGATATTGATATTTTCAACTTGTTAGACGAGAAGCTAAGAGCTTGAAATTTAGAGCAGCCACCGAACTTGAGATTTGTCAATAAGAAAAAGACTTAAAACTGTCACGACCAAAGTGAATGATGTCTTGCCATTTTCATTAATAAATAATCTTGATCAGTGTATTAAAGTTATCAAATCTACTCGGAGTAGAAAAACGGTAAAAAAGTAAAGAAAGAGCCCTAGTGGATGAAACGTTTGAATGGTCAGATAAAACAACTTAGAAAGGATTTAAGTAAAGCGTCGGAAATAACAAACTCAAAAGTCAGAGCGCTTGTGAAACTAATCCGTAACTTTTACATACACCGAAAAGATTTTAAGTGTGTAATTAAGGAACTGAAACAGCGTGTCATAGCTAAGACTGTCAAAGTTAAACGTTACAGCGACAGAATTGAGCAGTATCAACAAAACAGACTGAGAACAACCGGAAACTCCTTTTTGAACAACTAGAAGGAATTGAAAGAGGGAATGACGTTATACCTGATGCTGACCAATCTAGTGCATTCTGGAAAGACATTTGGGAAAAGAAGTAAAGCATGAATATGATGCAGAATGGATCAAAGATCTAGAAAGGGAGGTGAAAACGGGAGAGGCTTAATTAAATTAGACAAGCCAGGACGTCCTGTGTTTTCCTTCTTTCGGCGGGCTCTATTAGGAGGCTTTATTACGGCGTCTGCTGTACATAGGAAAATGGGTGTGAGTGTTGGCACTAAAATGCTTCGAATCTTCTTTATGTTCTGATCTGCTGAACAATGAAATGTAACCATAAGAGGAAACACCACACGTAACGGTTGTAATCGACATTACATTACGAAGAGTTGAAGATACGTGCATGCTATTTTACCCCCTTTACTGAATAACTAAGTGTCCGTGACGTTACATGGGAACATTTAAAAAACAAAAAGAATAATAAGATCGGAGCAGTATCAAAATTTGTGCTTGCAGTGTAAGCCAGTGTCGTCATTGCCGCTCGACCATCTGACTTACAGTTATTTGTAAGTCGAATATGTTCAGAGGACTTAAATATCTTCCGTTATGGACAATATATATTTATTTAAACTATTAAATGATATCTACTCATATACGGTGAACTTGTAATTAAGAAAACAATGTATATATTTCCTCGACAATATAAAATATAATCGGAAATATATATATATATATATATTCATTGTGCAGAAAAATTAGTACAAAATTAGTACCGTCGGTTTCAAGCTAAGAAGGACTTGACCATCCGGCTCTCTTCAGCTTATGTTGTCACCTGTTATATATATATATATATATATATATATATATATATATATATATATATATATATATATATATATATATATATATATATATATATATATATATATATAGGTGTAGGACAAAATAATGGAAACATCTTGTGAATTTTGCATCAATTTGAAGACACCTATAAAATTGAAAAAAATTACCAAAATGTTTGTTTCATTTTTTTATTCATGGTTATTGTTGTCCCGAATTAATTGGTGAAATTTATTTTTTAAAATTTCAGATAGTGCATATTGGTAAGAAACATTTAAATGACAGATCTATCAGATTTCCAAAGAGGGCAGATTGTTAGTGCCCGTACGGCAGGTGCTACTGTAACAGAAGTGACTGCGATGGTGGCCGTATCAAGAGGAACAGCCTATGAAAAAGAAGGGAGAACATCCTCCTCTAAACAAAATGCTGGAAGAAAGCCGAAGCTGTCTGAAAGAGATCGTCGAGCCCTTGTAAGGATTTGTGAAGAAAGAGCACAAAATCACGTCAGCCAAAATTACAGCAGAGTTTAACAATCATCTGGATAAGAAAAATAGTTCGCCAAGAGCTTCACAAGAGTTCATGGGAGGGCTGCCATTAGAAAACTACTTCCTTTGAAAACAAATGTTGAAGAACGTTTAGAGTTATGTAAAAACGCAAAGAAATGGAAGAATGACATTTTCTCTGACGAATCCTCCTTTATTCTATTCCCAACTTCTGGCCGTGTGTATGTTTGGAGACAGCCGAAAGAAGCATCCAATCCAGACTGCCTTCTTCCAACTGTTAAACATAGAGGTGGATCGGTAATGATTTAAGAGGCTATATCTTAGGAATCCGCTGGTTCTATGGTTTTCCTGCATGGAAGAATCAATAGCCTATATTATTTGATAATTGTTGGTGACCAAGTTAATCCTATAGCAAGGGAACTGTTTTTATTATTATTTTATTATTTTTATGATTTATTGTATCTAGTTTATTATTATAATTTTTTATGATTTATTGTATCTAGTTTATTATTGTTATTTTTTGAATTATATTTCATCTTTTTTTTCCTAACATTACTAATAATGGCAGAAGTTCCTTGAACTTACTCCATCCACTTCTAACTCTTGCAATCACACTAGCACCTGCTCCAGTCTGTGCTCCAATATCATCAAGGTAAGAAAACTTCTGAACAACGTCAATAGCTTCGATTTCTCCACATCTGTGTTTTCATCCAAGCGTCAGATTTCCGTCGCTTGGAGATGCCTCTCCAACGCTAAGAGAGAGAGAGAGAGAGAGAGAGAGAGAGAGAGAGAGAGAGAGAGAGAGAGAGAGAGAGAGAGAGAAAATTACTACTTTTCACGAGACAAACAGTATTTTAAACCTTTGATTCTTTTATTTCAGGTGTCAGTTATCCATCGATGGAGATGCCCCACTAACGTTGAGGGAGAGACCAAATTCTTACTTTATCGTAGTTACTTTCTACTTAAGTCCTTAGCCATTCGAGGAGGGGGGAAGAAGAAATCTCATGCCTGTATTCTCATTTCGGACTACATAGAGAAACACGTAGGTTCGATTTGCTTCCAATAACCAGACTGCAAAACTCTGCTTCCCCCACAAAAGCCCGTGACGTCACGGAGCCCCTAGCGCAGATGCACATTGACCCTTGATCTGAGGCCTCGTCAGCATGGTGACCCTGTCAGCGTCTGTGAGCTCCAACCGTGAGAACAGCCTTATTCTGCACTCGATTGTACGGGTACACCCGCACTAAATCGCGCAAGCCAAACCAAACGATCTCCTAACATATGCGTCCACTTCAAGATGCGTCTGACCCCACAAGGCCATTATCCAACAAAAGTACCACAGACAATTGAGTTGCACTTGACCCCATTACCAGAAACTGAGCAGGGGAACTTTCATCTTTCGTGGGATCTTTCCAACACTATAACCACTGATCATCACTGTTATCGAAGCATATTTAGCTGTCATACAGCCGTGTAAGTTAATTGTATGAAAAATATGTTTATTTATTAGTTTTAAATACAATAAATTAAAGATTTGCATACATACGAATATTTGTTTCCCTAAATGCTAGTTCATTCGTATATGTCGATCTACTGCACTCCATTCATTTCTATATATATATATATATATATATATATATATATATATATATATATATATATATATATATATATATATATATATATAGATATATATATATATATATATATATAGCCTGAAGATTCCCACCGGGGATGAAACGCGGGAGCCTCTGTGTAGCTTAATTGCCGTAAATATATTTTCATAGCTTACTACCT
>OY744516.1:7904740-7954740 GCA_963556195.1 Sepiola atlantica | reverse complement strand
CAAGATAAAAAAGAAGAAAAACTCAGAAAAAAAGAGTATATTCTCAAATCTAAGGGTCGTATTCAAGAGTTATCTCTCTTGTTATGATTAAAAATTGGGTGTAGAATCATATTTAAGTGATTTCTTTAACCAAACTGAAAAAAATATTTCTTCATAAAAAATATTACCAATGAGTATGTAAGACTATGTAGAAGAAATAACAAGTCAGAGTCATATGTGATTAATTGAAATTAATTAGTAGAATCCATAGCTTATGAAACTTACTTAAAGTTTCTATAAAGGTATTCTCCAACCGTGGTTTCTAGTGGAAAGACTTTTATGTTTAAATGGTCCTAGAGAACCCTTGAATCAATAACCGAACCAATAACATTTATTCCCTAATCTTTTACCAGTTTCAATAAATAGTCCGAATTAATTCATTCATAACGATAAGTATCAATTAAATAGTATGCTCATATAAGTGCTTTAATTAAATAAATAAATCATTTACAGACGACATTGTTCCTCTCTCGAACGTATGCATTTTCTATTGGAGCTAAAAAAAAAACCTATAAAAATCTTACGGAAGTAACAACCGCCATAAGTCAACTACAAATCGACAGAAACTTATAGCGTCAAGAAATCATTGTAAGACTGTGATAGATGAAGCAAAGTGAAGGTATACAAGAGATAACCAGAAAACGCATTCAGTCGCAGAAACTAGGTACTCCTGATTTCTGGAAAAGTATCAATAGTTTTGGTGAACAACGGGCAATCAACAATTCCCTCGCTATCCAACCACAATGTCGTTTGCACGGCAACTGATAAGGTTGAACTACTTGTTCAGCGTTTCGCCGTAAACTCCACTTTGGACTCCACAAACCACCCCCTCCCCAATGTCCCATTACGAACTGAACCCACACTTGATGACCTGGCTATCACCTCATCTCATGTCCGGGACATCATAAAACACGTTGACACATCAAAGGCATGTGGGCGTGATCTTATAGCAGTAATAGTAATAAAGAAATGTTCTGCTGAAATGGCCCATGTCCTCTCCAAAATCTACAACAAATGCCTTGTCGAATCTTGTTCCCCAATAGCTGGAAAATTGCCTCTGTGGTACCAGTCTTCAAGAATTCTGGAGATAGAACTGACCCTCAGAATTATCGCCCCATCAGTCTACTCCCGCTCTCCACTAAAATCTTTGAATCCTTAATCAATCTAGCGATAATCCGGCACCTCGTTCATGCTAAACTGCTTTCTGACCATGAGTATGGATTTAGGCAAGCACGGTCTACCGCGGATATCCTACCGGTCATCTCTGAACGCATACACCATACACTGGACAAGGCAGGTGAAGCTAGAGCGGTAGCGCTTGATATATCCAAGGCCTTTGACAATGTCTGGCATAAATGTCTTCTCATAAAAATTAATTCATATGGCATTACTGGACGAATATTTAATATAATTAGATCCTTCCTATCCAAAAGAAGGATCCAGGTTATTCTCGATGGCCGTTCATCCAAACAACATGACATAAATTCAGGTGGACCCCAGGGAGCGATCCTTGTACCTTTATTGCTCCTGATTTTCATAAACGACCTCCCTGATGACATTGTGTCTGAGATGGGTATATTTGCTAAAGACACCACGCTCTACTCTCGTCATGTGGGTAAAACGGACGCGCACGTATCCGGGACAATGGCTGAATCATTAGAAAGTGACCTCCAGTCTGTAGTGGAATGGTATCATAAATGGATGGTAACATTTAATGCTGTTAAGACAAAGCCATTTCCTTCAATAACTACAAGAAACCTGTTCAACCACAGATTGCCATGGCAAATAAAATCCTACCTGAGAGTCCAACGTTCAAACTTCTCGGCCTAACATTCACAGATAACATGAATTGGAACAAATACATAGAAGACACTGCCTAGGCTGCTGCAAAGAAAGTGGGATCCCTCTACCGTGCTAGAAAACTTCTCACACCTGACAGTATCCTATATCTCTACAAAACCACTATCCGCCCATACATGGAGTATTGTTGTCACATCTGGGATGGTGTACCACCCACAAGCATCCCCTCTTAGACAAAGCCCCCAAAAGAGTCTCTAATCTAATAAGTTCCCCACTATCGACCAAGCTCCAGCCCAGTCCCATCGCCGCAATGTTGCATACTTGTGCTGGTTTTACAAGTACTTCAATGGAATGTGCTCCGATGAACTTGCTGTTCTAGTGCCCCCTCGATGTAAATACACTCGACCAACCTGACAATCAGCTAAATCTCATCCATTCACTGTAGAGGTATCCAGATGCCGGAGAGCCTTCTACTCTAATAGCTTTTTTCCTCGAGCTGCCGGCTTTTGGAACTCTATCCCTGCTCCTTATTTCCCCTACTGTACCGACATGCAGAAATCTGAAACTTATGTGAACAATCATCTCGTTGCACAGCTCCTAATTTAGGATGACCCCCCCCCCTGAATTTTCACCCTAATTCTCAGTATGTCTACAGTGGCAACTTGCTTTGTTTGGGGTGAACTAAGTTAAAAAAAAACAACAAAAAAAAACAACAACAAAAAACAACAACAAAAAAACAACATATTAATGTGCTTAATCAATTTGTAATCAATTTGTAAATAACTTCTATTGATTCCAGGTTTTCATCTAAAACACCCGACCCCAGCAACCGCTAATAAGTTAGTACTAACTAATTTTATTAACAATAAGAATTGTCCAAATCTATTAGTATTTTGCTGCTCATTGCCAGGGAAGATAATTAATTAAATCAATTAATTAATTAATTGATTACTTTACTAAAGCCAACTATTTTCGAATTACTAAATTTACTATCCAAAAAGTATTCTTTTCTTTGGGTGGGTGAGGGTAAAAAAAAAAATTGTGTGGGGGGAGGTCGAAAAAAATTTTTCAACTGCAAATATTCAGTTCTTTAGGTGGGGAAGGGTAAAAAATAAATTAGGGGGGGGCTGAGTTTTTTTTTAACTAAAAGTATTTCTTTCGGTGGGAAAGGGTAAAAAAAAAATTAGGCGGGGGGGGGGTCGAAATTTTGGTCCGAAACAAAGAAAATCAATGTCTAACCACCCAAGAAATCACTGGGGCGCCATCGGTTTACGGGTGAGCGTTAATTTCTGACGCGGCAGACTAGCAAAACTAGACGACCGTAGGGAGGCTATTTTGCTAGTTGATCTAATATATTAGTTGATCTAATATATTAGTTGATCTAATATATTAGTTGATCTAATATATATTTGGACGTTTTACTGGATATTTTTGTTATTTTTGTTATTTTCGTTATGTTGACGACATGTTTGCTTCTTTTCAATCGCATAATGACGCTGTTGGCTTATTGCAAAAAAAAAATAATTCTCTTCATTCACCATAGAAATATACGAGGAGCATTTTGAAAGAATTGAGAGTGGAGTTCAGCTTATATTTAACGTAAAATGTCTCCTATTTCCATGCCATTCTAATTTTTTAGGGCAGTTAACCAAATTTTTTATTACTAACCTTAAGTCCGAGTGGTAAGGTCACAGAACTACACGTAATCGCCTAAAAAGGTAGACCCCCCATCAAAAAATTAAACGCAGCATATTTAGCTCCCATAGAAAAAAAACATACTGATCCGGAAATGGGGGATTATTTTACATTGAATTTGCACACGAAACTGATCTCTCACTTTAAATTCTAAAGTGGGGTCAAATGAACCATTTTCATTTGTTTCGCTGTTTTTCTTTTTCTTCTTCTTACTAACATAAAACAAAGAAAGAAAGAAAAAATGGTTAGGATTAGAGTTTAGGGTTTAGTGTTAGAGTTAGGGCTCCCGTTCTTAACGATAGCCAATCCCTGCATTCAAACTGCCAAGCTCTAACTGGAAGACTGACAGACGCTAATATAAGACGAAAAAATTCAAAGAAAAAATACATTGTTTTTTTTTGTGAAAATAATGTTTTTTTTTGGGTGTAAAATTTTGTCATTTTTTTTATAAGATAAAAGAAAGAAAAAATGATATTATGCCGTCAGCGCTCGGGCGCTTCCGCGACATGCCCGATCGTTGTCGACGCTAAGTCACGGAAATCAGGCGCGTCATCTATAACCGTACCAAAATAACAACATAGAAAACAGCTTAAAGGGACAGAGAAAGAGAGAAAAGGAAAAGAGGGGGTATTCTAAAGTGCCCCCCTCTACCTTTTTTCTTCTCCCCTTCCTCCTTCTTTCTTTTTATTCTTCATTTTTTCGCTCACTCTCCCTTGTTCTGTTGTTGGCAAGAAGACAACCGGTCCATAGACGTTAAAATGTCGTGCTCATATTCGCTTCCTAATATTTGCATGACGATCACATAGCTTCCAAAAGAAAGCATTCACTCCGCCCTGCACCCTATAATAAACAAACAAAATAAATAAATAAAGTGAATCCCCTTTTTGATGCTATTCACTCCTTCTGTGGCCACCTATATATAATCTCGCATCTTTCATATCAACCTTGTTTCTCCCTCAGAGTAGAAAAAACGTACAAAAGAAAGAAAGAAGAAAAAGGAAGACTTGGTTAAAAAAGACAGTGGAGCCTCGTTTTCGTTTATCTGTTTTCTATTATTTGAAATTGTCATCGGGGAGAGACAGTGAATTGATTTCCCAGGTGTGCTTTTCATGCCGGTGAATGAGACGACTTCCGGTCGGATGTAATGATATTTACATAAGAGAAGAGGAAACTTTGCAGACACTAAAGACACCGGGGTGTACCAGGAACGGATATGCTTCAGATGCGTCCATTTCAATTCAACTGCGTTTGCCGATAAACAATTACTTTTCAAACTGAAGTGTGACAGACCAACAAAAATGAAATTTCAACCAAGGGCACAAAAAGATCATAGAACATTTGATTTCAAACGTAAGCCTAAAAAACAACGAAAATGTAATTTCAAATGTAAGCGTGACAGACCAACGAAAATGCAATTACAAATGTAAGCGTAACAGACCAACGAAAATGCAATTACAAATATAAGCGTAACAGACCAACAAAAATGCAATTACAAATGTAAGCGTAACAGACCAACAAAAATGTAATTTCAAATGTAAGCGTGACAGACCAACGAAAATGCAATTACAAATATAAGCGTAACAGACCAACGAAAATGCAATTACAAATATAAGCGTAACAGACCAACGAAAATGCAATTACAAATGTAAGCGTAACAGACCAACAAAAATGCAATTACAAATATAAGCGTAACAGACCAACAAAAATGTAATTTGAAATGTAAGAGTAAAAGATCAACGAAAATGCAATTTGAAATGTAAGTGTAACATACCAATGAAAATGCAATTTCAAATGTAAGCGTAACAGATAAAAAAATGTAATTTCAAATGTAAGAGTAACAGATCAACAAAAATGCATTTTCAAATGTAAGTGTAACATACCAATGAAAATGCAATTTCAAATGTAAGCGTAACAGACCAACAAAAATGTAATTTCAAATGTAAGATTAACAGATCAACAAAAATGCATTTTCAAATGTTAGTGTAACATACCAATGAAAATGCAATTTCAAATGTAAACGTAACAGACCAACAAAAATGTAATTTCAAATGTAAGAGTAACAGACCAACGAAAATGCAATTTCAAATGTAAGCGTAACAGACCAAAAAAAATGCAATTTCAAATGTAAGAGTAACAGACCAACGAAAATGCAATTTCAAATGTAAGAGTAACAGACCAACGAAAATGCAATTTCAAATGTAAGCGTAACAGACCAACGAAAATGTAATTTCAAATGTAAGCGTAACAGACCAACGAACATGTAATTTCAAATGTAAGCATAACAGACCAACGAAAATGCAATTTAAAATGTAAACATAACAGACAAACGATAATGAAATTTAAAATATAAGCGTAACAGACCAACAAAAATGTAATTTCAAATGTAAGCGTAACAGACCAACGAAAATGTAATTTAAAATGTAAGCGTAACAGACAAACGCAAATGTCATTTTAAATGTCAGCGTTAACAGACCAACAAAAATTTACTTTCAAACGTAACCGTAACAGACCAACCAACATGCAATTTAAAACTTAAAAATCACAGACTAACAGAAATACAATTACATACGTAAGTGTTACAAAGCGAAGGACAGTTCTTCTTATAGATTGCCTGGACGGATCTTAAATAAGGTTCTTTTATTGAATGTGCGGATTTAGCCACTAAAATGCTTTTCTGAACTGAAACGTGACAGACAGACCAGCGAACAAGTTAATATTAAGGAACCGAAGACGCATCTTACAAGAGAACAAAAACAAAAAACAAGAAAAAGAGAGAAAATTGAAATGAATAAAAAGAGGCGGTGAAAGAAAAACTTCTTTTTGAGTTTTTACCGCTGAACATTTATTGGCACAAATCTTTTTTGTTATGTAACTCTTGTAACGATTTGAATTTTTAAAAACAAAACAAAAAACAAATACACTTGACCGTTTTTCTTTAAACAGCGTTGACCTCCCACTCCCTCATTCTAACCCTGAATCATAGAATTTATATATCGACATCTACAAAAGGAACACTTAAATGAGACTCAATGGAAACTCAAATCGCTGACGAACATATTGACCCGTTCACCTTCTTTTCCGGTAAAAAAGAAACGATTATCAGCTCCCCCTCCCCTTCCCCCAACTCTACAGGTTATTCTATGTCGATGTTTACCGATCGTTTGTTTGGCCCAAGTTTAACTTCAATATTCGAACTTAATTCATTCCACGAAGTCGGTCGAGTGTGGACCTCTTGAATATCCAGTAATATTTATCTTTCTTCCCACCAATAATGGACGTGACACGAGATCGGTTTAATGTAGGGGATACAGCCCCCACCTCAAATGGGGGCACTTTGGACGTTTGTAAAATTTGCCGTGATCGGCTCTCTCACAATTCCCAAATTTGAGGAGCCTCAGATAACCAGCAATAAATCAATTCCTCCTCCCGAAAAGAAGAGGTAATCCCTGGGAGGATGCCCCCGTCATGAGACCGTACAGAACTATACCCCACTCTTATACCAGCCCAGTGGCATGTGTCATGCAGTATTTACTTGCTTCCCATTGCAGCAAAATTTGGCACAAAGTCGAAAGGTGGGGAAAATCAGCTCCCCCTAAGGGGCACTCTGGTTCGGTACAAAAATAGCCATGAACGGACCCATCGGCATTCCCGGTAGGGGTGCTCTCGGGCGATTAGTAATAAACCAACCTTCTTTAAAAGAGGTAGTAATGCCTGGGAGGATGCACCTCCTAGACACGAGCCGGGCCATACATCATTAGACAATACGGGACAGACATCCACCGAGCAAGACTCTTGTTTCAGAGTGTGTCAAGTTTTACTCAAGCCCATAAATAATCATTACCCGTGCCAGCTAAATTAGGTTGTTCGGAAAATACTGACCGATTTTTCGATTCGCTTTTAAAAAGTTGATTTCCGTTTTTATTTTTGTAGTGTTGTGTACAAAATTGTAGATGCTTAATAATTGATTTCGGCTCTTTGTTGTAATATCCAATACCCCTCCTTCCTATGCGGACTTACTAATACAGAGAACTATATATAGTGAACGCTGCAGTCACTGCTATCTTGCTTCAGAGATGAGTAATTTCTTACTAATCTCGGTCAACCCATTCATTGTATTCTTTATTCAATAAATATTTCTTCATTGAGTTGGCTGTTCCTTTCACTCGAGTACCAACCTTGTATAGTTTAACCCTTTTCAAGCATACAGCACTCTTTAATGGATTTTCAACCATTTCTTTCAGAATACAATTCCAAAGCATATAAGCCCTTAATACGAAGGTGAAAAAAGAAGAAATGCGTACACTTTTAGATATACAATATCTACAGAGCATGAAGAGAAAGATCCACAAGCGATCGGATATTACGAAGATGGTATAGCTTGAAATGAACATACTCACATGTTTGAATATCCCGCGCCTAGCTCTGAACGTGTAACGTCAGCTACGCGACGCCATATCCCTTCCACTTTTACAGAAACACTCGAGGCGTCCGTCATCGTCTTCTTTCATCAGGTTCTTTCGCTCTGACAATATGTGAACTTAATTATGACCTACGAAGCTGACATATATATATATCCATATTTCACACACATATATGCAAGATGTTCTCTTTCACTTCTTAGTAATTAACCAAAATCCAAATATATATAACACTCGCCTTTTTAATCTTTTATACACAAGTGGACAGCATCTTCCTCTCACATCGCACATCAAATAAATGTTGTTTAAATATCGTTTCATCACTTCGACATTCAGAGGATCTTTTGCTTTCAGCTTCTCTCCCCAATCCATTGCCGCTAAAATATCGTTCGAATTCACTCAAGTGGAACTTCGTCTCTATTCGGTTTTCGGTAGATAGGTGACCATTGCGAGTCAACAGTGGTTTCAGACATTCCGTAGTGGTAACGAGCGTCTTGAAGGTAAAGGACGGTCATGCACGTTTTACAATAAACGTTTGAAAGAAAATGTTTTAAAACAAACGCGTCAGATAAATGTCTAGGTCACTTAATGTCAGTATCAATTGCAGACGAGTGATTCATTTGTTTACACAAAAAGGTTTGCATTCACGTTAATGACAGTTGTCGATTTCTCTTACCACAGTGATTAATCCAAGAAGGGGTCATATTTCGCTATGTCTCAGCTTTTCAGTGTGGGCAGACAAGCAAGTGCCCCAAACAAAGATCGAAACTCGACCGTCTAGTCAGCATGGCACTATAACTATAACTATAACTATATATATATATATATATATATATATATATATATATATATATATGTTAGAATAATATAAGTGTCACTACAGCATTGAAAGCGTCGTTAAGAGATATATTTGGAAAATTGAGAAACCAGTCAACAGACGCGTGAATTTATATCAATAAATGAAATTTATTAATTATTTTTTAAAATTTTTTTACAAATAGTTTAACAAACCGTAATCATGGCAGACATTATATATATATTTTTCTTTTGTTTTCTTCATGGTGTTAGTCAACGGCAACGCCGAGGATTGACGATTCTCTCCGATGTTATTGGAATGTTTTTTCTTATATATGTCCGGTGTAAGTAGTGAATGCGCTGTTAAGCATGTGTTAGAATAATATGAGTGTCACTACAGCATTGAAAGCGTCGTTAATTTATATCAATAAATGAAATTTATTAATCATTTTTAAAAATATATTTTAAAAATGTCAATATATATATATATATATATATATATATATATATATATATATATATATATATATATATATATATATATATATATATATTAGCCCTCCATCACAAAAGATCTATTTGAACGAATGATTGATTTTTCTAACACCTCGCTAATATTTCAGAAACTGCAATTGACATCGAAATAGCAACGAGCAATGGATTAAGACTAAGAATAGGCAACATGGATCTTTTGATGTCTCTATGGGATCGCTTGCTTTGCTGAGCATTTTACTTAGTAGGATTCTATATATTACACAATATTGTATAAAATTATGATATATACGTAGAGGATGTAGGCGTGTATAGGCATGATGCTTTCCTGATAACTCAACTAATACTATATGCGACCGAATTAGAAAGACAATACATAAGAAAATAAAGAAAATAGGACTAAAAGTAGAAATTACTAGTTACATTAAGGAAGTGAACTTTTAACCTTGAAACAAATACGTATAAAACTATTTATGAAAGAGAATTCACACTCCATATATGTACACCCACAATCAAACCACACACCCTTCATACTTAAACACATCCCTAAGTCCATAGAAAAGGAAATTAGTAACAACTTCTCTGACAGCATAACATTTAATAATCATAAAAGCATTTACAAGACGACCCCGAAAAATAGTGGTTACAAAAACGCCGTTATAAAGTATAAAACTACAGTAACCACAACTAATAGGCATAGAAATTGCCACCAAAAGATTATTTGGTTTACACCACCTTTTAACTTAATGTAAAAAACGAAAATAGGAAATAGATTCCTATATCTCATCAACAAACACTTTTCACGAAGTAGCACTCTACACAAACTATTTAATAAAAACACATTAACACTAAGCTATAACTGTAGCGATAAATATTATAAATAAAACACAACTACAAAATAAACAATGACACAAAAACTAATATAGCCACCAATAGAACCATAAATAATTGAACTTGCTAAATACATAATGAGTGTCTTTTATAAAACAATTGTCTAACTACATCATTAGTATACCTGGAAAAGATATATAACCTAGAAAACGCTTCTACATATGCAGCAAGGCAGGTCCTCGTTTAACAATGAAAGTTATAAGGGCCATACTTCACTATCTCAACACTCTAGAAAATTAATTGAAGAAAAACAAAACACCAATACCTAAATGGCAAATATTTATAAATTCTTACTAACCATTGCCTTTTATGTCTTAATGAAACACTTGCTATTATTAGATTTAAGGATACCCTCAATGATTGTTACTAATATGGTTCCTCCTCCAGGAGTGGTAAAAACCCCTATGAAGAAGCATTGAAAGTTCGATTAATCAAATCTGAGGATTCAAAGTATGAAGCAAATGTTGGGTGATGGGTTGAAGGTAATCCAGGCATCTGAAGTTGAGGTGTTCAAATACAAGTGAAAGTTGTGAAAGGTTCCATTCTGGGAGATTGAGGTATTCAAATCCAAGTGATTCATTTGGTGATTCATTTCACTGCCAACGAACTTTCACTTTCACGATGTGTTAGGTCATGTAGAAAAGAGGAAATTTCCGCTTCGAATTTTGGGTTGGGGAATTAAGTTGACGTGTGAAGGGAAGTGACGTAGCAAAACAGAAAGTGACTTCGATAGAATACCTAGCTAGAACCGTGGAATGTGAAGGAGAACAGACATGTTTCGGAGATCTCCCCCCCTCTCATCCGATGCTAAGAATTCAACATTACTGTATACTGTACCGAGTAAATAAAACAATGAAAGAATTATGAAACAGAGCGGAATAGTATGGATTGCTTTTAATCAGAACAACTCTAAAATCAACGCTACTATGGCGTCTGAAATAAAACAACTCTAAGCACATAATGACGTCAGCTGTTGCGAACAAAGAGAAGACAAGAGAGAACAGCTGTCTGCTCGCGGCGACTCCAACTAACACCGACACCTCACAAATGCTAATATGAGTGAACAATGCTTCTTCTACGAGACACGGCGTGTATATATTTGTTGGGGTCCGAAGATTCTCGACGATTATACAACAGTAGGATGTATTATAAGACTGGGCTAGTGTCCAGGAGAGATGGAAAAAATAAGTCATTTTCGACCATCCGTAATTATAAAAGTCTAATTTCCATAAGTAAATCCTTGTAGGGATTTGAATAGAATCAAATGATATTTATCGGATTTTTAAAAAGCATATCATAATATGAACTTCCTATAAACACGTCATGTGCATATCGTTACAAATCTGTACATTTACCTCGCCACTTCTTAGCTTTCTTTCACCTGGAAATAACCACGCCTCAAAACTTACAAATGTTGCGTCATTTTTCTTCTCGTGTTGTTGGATATATAATTTTTTTTTTAACACCTGGTGTCGTTTACCTTGCTTGATTGCCTTAAATGCATGTATTGCCTTGCTTGATTGCCTTAAATGCATGTATTGCCCTGTTCCTTCTCTTGTGTTGTTGGATATAAAATTTAAATTGTTTTTAACACCTGATGACGTTATCCCTGATCGATTGCCTTGATTACCTTGATTGCTTTCCGTGTGATTCTTTGATTGTTGTTATTTCCCACAGAGATCGTTTTCAAGTGTCGCAACCCTAACACAACATTCACACAATAACCAGATGCGACCAAACTCTTGACCTCTTTGTTTAGTTTATGGTAAATAACGAGAGCGCCACCGAGTTGGTGTTGTGTTAAACTAATTGATAATATTTCAGCAGTGTGCTATGTTTGTTTTAGACAAGCTGTGCACATCAAGAAACAACAAATTCATCTTCGGATATTGTCTTTGTTCGGTTTATGATCAAACATTAAACATGACACGTTTTGTATCGGAAATTCGTGTTCATGGGGAATGGTTTACTTTACGAAATTACTGACATTCCCCCTTCCTTATACAATGAGCTATCCCGAGTAGTATATAAACGTAAGCCGGGCCGTTACCCATATACATTACAATTCACTTACTCAACTTGTAACTACTCATTGCATTCTTCACTTACAGTAATGCACTTTTTATCTCAATGAATGAGATTTTTTCATCTATCCTAACTATATCAACATCAAAACAGATTAGAGTTATTTAGTTCTAATGATGAAATAATATTTTGAAATACCGTATATATAGTAATCCCCAAACACCCTCAAACAAATATCGATATTGTTCATTTGCATTTAAAAAAAGTTTTTAATAAATTAGTATTCTGTAATATACATTTTAACATTTTTATTGACAAATTTTCTTCTATATACGCAATACTTTTCTTAATAGTACTATTATTATAAGACGGCCCTCCCAGGAATTATCTCCTATATAATTATTAATACAATTTATTAAAGATATTTTATTAATAAAAGGATAGTCTTTTAAAACATTTTTAGAATTTCATTTTCAAGGGTGATACTTTACATGAAAACTTCCGGCATTTGTAAAACGTCAAATGTCGTTGAGATGTGGAGAACAGATACTAGACTTTGATTTTAGCAAAACGGCTAAGGGACCATAGAAAAAATTGTTTAGGGGATTAATTAATAGAAAAAAAGCGATTTAATCGAAATATCTTTTAATGGAAGTAGGTAGTATAGTATCGGTTCTGTTGTCAAAAGACCGTCCTCCCAGGAAGTACCTCCTTCTGTGGGGGAGGAGGGTAGTGTTCGTTCGTCATAATACTATCCTCTAAGTCAGTGGGTCAGTGTAGTATATGTTCGTTCACCATAATACTGTTGTAAAAGTCATGATTTGGGATAAATACGAAACTAACATAAAGGGAAGTAATCAGGTATTGACTATATACGAAAGTACGTATATAAGACGAGCAGTCATATCTGGACGGCAGTGAAGAGTCAACGTCTCTACTTCCTACCGGATCCCTGTTAAACGCAAACCACTCAGCGTATTCTTAATTTAGTATGTCCTATGTAATTTAGGATATAACAGTGGCGAACGAGGATATTTTTTTTCTCTTAACAGAGATAAATTACCGTACTATTCAAGGATTTCTTTTTAAAGAAAATTTGCAAGGACGGCAAGACAAAAACGTCGACACGTGCGTCAAATAAAATGAGAATTTTTCTACCTAAAGTAGTAAAAAGTACGGATTTCTTCGGTAAGAACTAACGGGAAAGTAAAGAAAATTGTACTCGAAACAATTTTAAGGTAAAGTGAACTTTATCTGTATGTTGACGAAAAAATATTTGGGAAGCACAAGCTGAATTCGAAACCTGCACCGTGAGATTACGAATTTCGAAAGAAAAAAGAACGCTTACGATTTTTTTTTCTTTAAACAATTCAGAAATTATTGTTATTTTTTTTTTCTCCCAAGTGCAGCCGTATTTTTGTGAAACATTTATTTTTGCAAAACTTATGGAAGTATTGTTGCTAATTTAGGAAAACGCATATTGACGAACTTTTTGTGAAATTATTGTTGTAAACTTTGGAAAGATATTTTGTACTGTAATTAAGCTAAAATGGAGCAATTGACTTAGTTGACGAAGGCGTTAACTCTAAGTATACAGCAGCAACAACAGCTACAACAACAACAACAGCTACAACAACAGCAACAACAACAGCTACAACAACAGCTACTGCAGCAGCAAGAATGGACACAAAAAACTTTAGAGGCACAACAAGAGCAAACAAAAATACTTCAACGCCAAATGTTAACGCAACAAAAGAATTTTGAAAAAATTAATTCAAACGTCGACAGATGGGAAGAAAACTAATTTTTCTGTAGAGGGTATTTCAAATTCTTTGTCAGAATTTCACTACTCTCCCGATACTGGCGTTACATTTCCAGCATACTATAGAAGGTACGAAACAGATTTTACAAAAAGATGTTCGGACTGGACCGACGAAGAAAAAGTTACGCTGTTACCACAAAAACTGGGGACGGACGAAAACACCAAGTATGCTAATTTAATTTTACCCAAAAAACCGGAGGAAGTGAATTTTGAAAAAACAATTAATACCTTATCTAGAATATTTGATAAAAGAGACAGCCTTTTTCATTCTAGATATAAATGTTTAAATTTACAGAAGTCGGAATCCGAATAGAATATGCATGTACTGTAAATTGCTTATGTGAATCATTTAAATTAAATGAAATTTCGGCAGATTTATTTAAATGTTTAATCTTTGTACAAGGACTCACAGCTCCAAGGGACAAAGATGTCAGATCCCGGATCCTGACAATTATGGAGTCGGACCCGAATGTAACTTTACAAAAAGTAACCGAGGAGTGTCAACGTCTCATTAATATCAAAAGAGACAACACCCGCATTGAAGAAAAAAGCGTTTACAAGATACAACATGTAAAAAGGCAAAGGACCTCTAGAACATACAAGACCCAGGAACAAAAGACTCCCAGAATGTACAAGGACCAAAGTTGTGAATGCTGCGGAAGTACAAGACACACCAAAAAGATCTGCTGGTTCAGGAATAGGATATGTTACGAATGTGGATTCAAAGGCCACAAGGGAACATATTGTAACCAGAAGAAAAAACGAAGGACCGACAAAGTTAATACGCTTCGCACAAGGAAAGAGAAAAGCTGCGAAAGGCGTAAATATGTCGATGTAAAGATAAATGGACATCCTGTAACATTACTCCTGGATAGTGGTGCGGACATTAGCATCATAGATGAAGATATCTGGAGAAGGATCGGTCGACCTGAACTAAGAGAAACCAGCAAGATGGCGAAGAGTGTGTGCGGCAAAAGGTTGGAATTCAAAGGAGAACTGAGGTGCAATGTGTCATTTGGTGGTCAAACACACAAGTCCAAAGTGTACGTAGTACCAGGAAGGAACACAAGTCTATTTGGATTGGATTGGATTGTCCTGTTGAACTTATGGGAACGACCGGTTAATTCTTTTTGTAATAGGTTGACCACAGAGAAATCAAACCAAATAGAAGGCTTCATGGACGATTTAAATGCAGAATTCCCAAAAGTTTTTGCCGAAAAACTTGGATACTGTGTGAAAACAGAAGCAAAATTTGAGGTGAAAGAAAAATGCCCCCCAGTGTTCAAACCTAAAAGAAATGTACCTTTTTCATCGATGGACGCAATAGAGAAGGAGTTGGAGAGACTTCAGCAATTAGACGTCATTGAAAAGGTTGACCACACGGATTGCGCAAGTCCGACGGTATATGTGAAGAAAAAGAATAACAAAATAAGAGTCTGCGCTGGCTTTTCGACGGGCCTTAATGACTGTTTGCAGGACCACAATTACCCCCTTCCGTCGGCAGAAGATCTATTCTCAAAACTAAACGGAGGAAAAAAAATTTCCAAAATAGACCTCTCGGATGCATACTTGCAACTCAAAGTCAATGACGAATGTTCAAAGTACCTGTGCATTAACACGCATAAGGGTATTTTTAAACTAAAAAAACTTCCGTTCGGATTAAAGGTCGCCCCTGCTCTGTTTCAACAGGTTATGGATACGATTTTTGCAGGATTGGAATTTTCAATGGCATACCTTGACGATATCCTGATAAAGAGCAGACATGTGTGTGAACACAAGAATCACGTGAGAGAAGTATTTAAGAGAATAGAGGAGTTCGGGTTCAGATTGAGCCTGAAGAAATGCGATTTCTTTATGGAAAGGATCAGATACCTTGGTCAAATAATCGACAAAGAGGGACGAAGACCAGATCCACAACGGGCCGAAGCAATTGAAAAGATGCCTGCTCCAGACTCAGTACCGAAGCTACAATCATTTTTGGGATTGGTTCAATATTACGCGATATACATACCTAATGTGCATAATTTGAGAGCTCCTCTTAACGAGTTACTAAAAAAGGGTAGTAAATGGAGTTGGAATAAGGAATGTGAATCTGCTTTCCAAAAAATTAAGAAATGTCTATTATCAGACTTGGCATTAGCGCATTTTGATCCGACAAGGAGTTAGTACTAACAACGGACGCCAGTGATTACGACGTTGGCGCTGCATTACTCTATAAGTATGAGGATGGAACAACAAAAGCAATCGCTCATGCATCAAGAACTTTGGTTGCAACTGAGAAAAACTATAGCCAGATTGAAAAGGAGGCTCTGTCGATAATATTTGGAGTCAAAAAGTATAATCGATTTCTCTATGGGCGGACCTTCACATTGCAAACAGACCATAAACCCTTGATTACGATATTTGGATCAAAGAAAGGCATTCCTAAGCATACCGCAAATCGACTACAGCGATGGGCTGTAACTCTCTTAAACTATCAGTTTAAGATGGAGCATGTGTCATCGAAAAAGTTAGGACACGCGGATGCACTATCAAGGTTGATTCCAAAAAGAAACGAAAGTTTCGAAGAGACAGTAATTGCTGCTCTTAAAGATGAAAGCGAATGTACAAGTTCAATGTGTAATATGATACGTGAACTCCCAATAACTCTTGAAGAGATTAAAAGAGAAGCTGAAAAAGACATTTTCATAAAGAAAATGAAAACTCAATTAAGACTGAGGAAAAAAAGTAACAAAGTAGGACAAACTACATTTTTTTCAATTTGTGAAGGTGTACTTATATATGCTGATAGAATCGTAATTCCACAGGCATTACGAAGGAAAATATTAATGGAATTCCATACAGGTCATCCTGGCATTTCAAGAATGAAATCCTTAATTAGAGGATACGTATATTGGCCTGGTATGGACAAAGAAGTAGAAAACTGTGTCAAAGCATGCAAAGGATGTCAGTTAGCAGCCCGAGATCCGCCAGTAAAAACGACCCTATGGCCGAAAACGGACCTACCCTGGTCACGTCTACATATTGATTATGCCGGACCTCTAAATGATTTTTTCTACTTAATTGTAGTAGATTCTTTCTCTAAATGGCCAGAGATATTTAAAACCAGACATCCAACTGCAAGGAACACTGTAAATGCACTTAACGAAATCTTTAGCCGTTTTGGTATACAAAAAACCATAGTAAGTGACAATGGTACAGCATTTACAGGTCACGAATTTAAAGAATTCTGCAAATCGCTGAATATTCAACATATCACGACACCTGTTTACCATCCTAGGTCGAATGGGTTGGCAGAACAATTTGTGGACACATTTAAACGGGCAATAAAGAAAAACCTGAATATGGACACAGATGAGCAAACTATACAAACATTTCTAGCAATCTACAGGGTAACCCCGAACCCAAATAATAATGTTAATTCATCCCCTGCAGAACTGATGTTTGCTAGAAAAATTAGATCTATCTTCAATAGACTTATACCTGAGAAGAAGAAAAGTTCTAAAGGAGAAAACTTGAAAGTAAAGTGCTATTCCTCATGGGACAAAGTGTATTTAAAAAATTTTCAGAATGGAAAAAATCATTGGGTGGACGGTTTCATTATGAAAAGAATTGAGAACATGGTTTATACCATTCAAGGCCCAAGTTTTGTCTGTAAAAGGCACATAAATCAAATCCGTCCCAGGATTTCGCAAAATACAGAAGAAATTCCATTATGTGATACATTTGATATACCAAAGCTAGTACGTATACCTGAAACCATGAATGTATCCCCTGAACATACCATACGGGATGGACAGAATTCCTTACCGCAGGTAACGCAGACCAGAAGGAAGAGCACCAGAAAAAGAAAAATCATCAGGCGTTTAAGCCCTGATCCTAAAAGGAAACGGTACTAAAGCTAAAATCGGGAAGATTTCAGCTTCAGGGGAAGGTGTTGTAAAGGTCATGATTGGCATAAATACGAAACTAACATAAAGGGAAATAATCAGGTATTGACTATATACGAGAGTACGTATATAAGACGGGCAGTGATATCTGGACGGCAGTGAAGAGTCAACGTCTCTACTTCCTACCGGATCCCTGTTAAACGCAAACCACTCGGCGTATTCTTAATTTAGTATGTCCTATGTAATTTAGGATATAACAATACTATCCTCTCAGGCTAGCAAGACTATACTAGCGGAGGGAGTGATTGTCGAAAGAGCTTAGTATTTTTCCTGAAAAATTATAAATATACAGTCTGAAATAAAAACGTCACTTAAAATACAAACAAATAACATTGAATTTTAAAATTAAATTGTAAGATTTTTTATTTAAAGTTTCTTTCCACTTCTTAATAAATCCTGTTATGAACATTTCTCCCCCCTAAATAAATAATAATGAACAGACATGCTGGCCTTTCTTTTCTGATTTTATTTTCGTTCAATTTACGCCACTGGAATAGTTGTTGTTCAGATTATTCTATCAACAATAGTCTAAAAATACTCCTTTTATTTGGAAATAGGGTCCGGCTTTACCCATAAACAACTTATATTTTTAAAAAACTTAAACGATGTTTTAGTAAAAAACAATAACTTGGGGATGTTAATGTTTTGTTATGCTAAAATATTGTCGCCATCTAAACAAGTCGAGAAAGAGGCTAGCTAAGAAAATACTATAACTGAAGTCTTCCTTAGCTAGCATATTTCTCTTTGTTTATAAAGATGGCGACTATATGTTTCCGTCCAGTTTTCATTTTGGCGTTTCACGTGGACAATGAAACATGCCATAACTTTTAATGTTATCTAAATGAATAAATGCGAAAGTTTTTTCACCTACCCTAGCTATATTAATATTAAAACGGTTTATGCTTATTTCATTCTGCGTAGTATATTTTCATGCGTCATGATGCATTCCTCCCAGGCATTACCTCCTCTTTATGGGAGGAGGCAGTATAGTGTGCGTTCATTCCTCAGATACCATCCTCACAGGATTACATTCTTTTTGTGTGTATGTGTGTGTGAGGTTAGTGTACTATATATTCTGTTATCATGATATCATGCTCCCAGGCATTAACTCTACTTTTTTGGGAAGGGGGGTCGTCCGTTGTTGTATCATCCTCTAATGACCTCCTCTTTTGGTGGTCAGTGTATGTAGTTCGTTAATCATGATATCATCCTCTCAGCCTAACAAAAAAATATGCGACGGGAGGGAGCATATTTTTGCTAGCATTTATATATTGGCTATTCAAGTTATTAAATACCTTCGGATAACATTACATAATTTATGGCAGCAAGGGTGTCATAGGCTATCTGCGTACCAACTGGGAGGTGAGGGTTGTAGCAGTTACCTCCTCCTTCCACTCATAACTGCACCGGTTGGCCGTTAGGTGTCGCTTGTTCACCGACAGGTGGCTCTTCTGAGTATAAAATCCGGTGCAAACGAAAAATCACCCTCTTATTCCTTCAATCCGCCTCGCAGAGACGACCCCTTGGCACCAGCTGGGACGCATCACCGAGAACACCGACAAGGAACCTGGAAAAGCTCTTTCTTCTGCTACCGTCGTCTCACTCGAAGACTACTACCATCTTCACTTGAAGAAAACCCACGGGCAGCCCAGAGAACTATTATATTTTCCTTTTCCTCAACCGGACACCGTCCAACTCTCTCTTCTACCTATACCAAACGGTATAGGTATCCTTGAGTCAATAAAACCCCTCTTTTGTGTTGCCTGTTACTCAGTTGTTCATTCAATTCATTTCGTGCGATAAATGTAAGAAAGGGACAAACTATCCCTTCCATTACAGGGTTACTAAGCAGATACCTGCGTTCACCGACGACTGTCGGATCATAGTACCACCTCCATTAGAAATGTTAGTCCTTCCTATAGATACTATCTACACTTTTATGAATGAAGCAAGTAAAAAAAAATACTAACTTGGTGACTAATACGAATTGCGTTTCGGTTTGGTTCAAATCCAACAGGTAATTTCTGAGTCTCTAGCAAACAGACGTATACATCTTACGGGTTTTTCTAAAAAAAAGAAAGAAGCCCTGCCACTAATGGAAAAACAACAACAAATAAACTAGTTTTGCAAAAAAACAGCCCTACAGTAATGCGCATTGGAGGAGGGGCGAGAGTACCACAGGGGCCTCGTTCAATGCCGAGGGCGCTTGATTGTAAATTTATTATATATAATAATAATTGTCTTCTTATTGCTATAAAAACAATTTAAGAATAAATTCTGATTCATTACGTAATAACATTGTTACAGGCAGATGCCACATCTTCATTATAGTAAAGGTATTTTTTGTAGAAGAGACCGTCACTAATGGTAAAATGAGTTTTTCAAAAAGACTAGCCACGCCAGTCATTGCAATGTGCACACACGCTATGACCTACTTTTATTACTCTTGTCTAGATCAAAGTGTAGTATCTGTTCTGATGGATACTACACCCTATAGACCGGTATTGTCTTGGCCTTCGGGGCTTGATTTACGCCGGTCTGTGGGTTGTCTTGTGCAGTTCTAGGAGGTCCACCCTCCCAGGCTTTGCCTCCCATCTTTGGGGAGGAGTAAGTTTATTGCTTACTGCCTGAGGCGCCCCTACTGGGGAATGCCGATGTGGCTGCCAAGGCAATTTTTAATGGCCAGAGTGCTCACTTTCTCGGGCGCTGGCTTTTCAAACCCCACTTTCCGACCCGATCTTGGGTCAACTCTTACTTGTGGGAGTAAGATAAAACTGGCCTTGTGCCTAACCTCCTGGAGAGGAGGTAAATAAATACTCTTGTCTAGATATACGTCCGGTTACTCTTAGGTTAAGGGTTAGTGTGTTCAAAATGCAGAAAAAACGCCACTGTGGAATGCATCGCGGAATAGTGGATAACTATGTTTATTAATAGACAGAAATATAAGGGAAACGATATTTTTATGCAATACTCAATGATGGCAATGGATTCCATTTTCTTTAGTAAGTAATAAATTTTTTTTTTATTACAACCAACATTCTGTCTAATATCTCGGGGTCGGCGAGAGGGCGGAAGGGCGGGTCTCTTCTACAAAGGATCCCAGCTTGCATTCATACAGATTGACCCTAACGAAAATGTTAGTCGATTATTGACACCAATTATTCTCCGCCTCAGAATTCGATTCTCTCGTCGTCACCTCTCAAGTCGGCCTAGTTTATTGATTTCCGGAAGAATGTCATATTATTTAAGGACGGAAAATTGTGAAGCGAAGAAAGAAACGGACCATCATTTTTTATTTTTTTAAGATTTGCATTCATATGTTTGGTCTATAAATGTTTTGCAGAAAGCAAATAAATAATATGTTTTTTTTTTCTGCTATTCATCGAGGAGTTATCCTCTTCCCGGCGAAAGTATCGACAAAAGACGACATTTAAGGGCGATAAAATGTGCGCCAATTCTACAAGAAGATTAAGCAAATCTCAGGTGCGTGTTTTGTTTTTGTGTAAGTTATAACATGCTTTTTTCTTTTGGTTGTTGTTTTTTATATCCAGTTCTGACACATAAAATGAGAGAGAGGGAAGAAAGAGAAAGAGATAGATAGATAGATAGATAGATAGATAGAGAGAGAGAGAGAGAGAGAGAGAGAGAGAGAGAGAGAGAGAGAGCAGTCAACCAAAGCGGACGTTTATGACGATTCAAGGGGATTTTGAATCAGAAGATAAAGTGAGTGAGACAGGGTGAGAGCCACAGTCTTTCCCCTCTTACCCACCAATATCTTAATCCGTGTTAATGTTAGGATTAGTGGAATTCGTTGACGTTACTTAATCCAGGAAATGGAATTTAGACTTTCAGAATAAATTAATAATAATTTTTTTTTTGCTTCATCATCACAAAAAGGCTTGATTAGAAAAATAAAAATCCTTCAAATTGATATCAACAATTCCGTACTAATTCGGTGTATCAGATATTTTTGTAAAACGCTTTACGGAAAGGGTCGGAAATCAACGATAATAAAATACCGTTCTAATACAGTGTAAGACAAGATCGGCTCATTCCGTAAAAAGGTCGGAAATCAACGATCATAAAATGCGATACGAATATAACAGTCTGAGCTGAAAACCGATTGGCACTTTCCGTAAAATGCTTTACGGAAAGAGTCGGAAATCAACGATAATAAAATACCGTTCTAATACAGTGTAAGACAAGATCGGCTCATTCCGTAAAAAAGTCGGAAATCAACGATCATAAAATGCGATACGAATATAACAGTCTGAGCTGAAAACCGATTGGCACTTTCCGTAAAATGCTTTACGGAAAGAGTCGGAAATCAACGATAATAAAATACCGTTCTAATACAGTGTAAGACAAGATCGGCTCATTCCGTAAAAAAGTCGGAAATCAACGATCATAAAATGCGATACGAATATAACAGTCTGAGCTGAAAACCGATTGGCACTTTCCGTAAAATGCTTTACGGAAAGAGTCGGAAATCAACGATAATAAAATACCGTTCTAATACAGTGTAAGACAAGATCGGCTCATCCCGTAAAAAGGTCGGAAATCAACGATCATAAAATGCGATACGAATATAACAGTCTGAGCTGAAAACCGATTGGCACTTTCCGTAAAATGCTTTACGGAAAGAGTCGGAAATCAACGATAATAAAATACCGTTCTAATACAGTGTAAGACAAGATCGGCTCATCCCGTAAAAAGGTCGGAAATCAACGATCATAAAATGCGATACGAATATAACAGTCTGAGCTGAAAACAGATTGGCACTTTCCGTAAAATGCTTTACGGAAAGAGTCGGAAATCAACGATCACAAAATGCAATAGAATACAATAGTGTAAGGCTCATGACCGATCGGCTTTTTCCGTAAAATGAGTTTTGTACTAAAAAAAAAAAATATCCACGGCAATTATGCGTAGTGCGCGCACACTCTCTTGACCTAATTTTGTGAGTCTTGTCAAAACATGCGTCGGTTTAGGGTTAGGGTTACACTTGATTGATACGAATACAACAAGATAATGATCATTATAGATCGGCTCTTTTCGTAATTTTTTTTAAATCGGCGGAAATCCACGATTTTATTTAAGCCATAGATGAGTTCCTGACAGGTTCTACAACTCCGGACCAGAACTGGTAAATTCGGCACTGGAAGTCGAGGGTCGTTTAAAAGTCAGTTTCCATTTTTAAAGCTCGTAGAAAATATAGAGTGATAGATAATAAGCTGTCGCTATTCTTTTCTATTTCTATCTCCGCCTTGAGATGATAAGATGATGACTAAAGAACACATAATCGTCTGTGTTTTTATTGCAATTAATAACGACTGAGTGAGTTCCGTAAAACCAAGAACAAGTCATTATTTATTTCAATTCAGAGCATCAAGAAATAATGCAACTCACCCGAATGGTCACAAGACAACCAGGCGTTATAGACATCATCAGTGTCGAAGGAAGGGCGCCACAAGAAAATTGACACTTTGTCTGAACACGATCACCTCACCTGCCAAAGAGGAAGATATTGGCATCCTCATCACTACGCGTCCCTTTGCCCTTCCTGCCCATGACGTCATAACTTGACACGCAATCTATGTTCCATTCTTGAACTTCTAATTAAATTTTCCATTCTTGAATTTCTAATGGAATTTTCCGATTTCTCTCCTTACTCTTGCCTTATGTGGAAAATACCGTTTTAAACATTATTTTATACACCCACATTCAAGCTTGCTAAAATCCGTTTCAGGAAGGATTGGAAATGGGACCCACTTTGCCAACGTGGCTCTTGTAAAATAGCATAAGGGGATTCTTCGAAATCCACAGATTTCCCGTTATCTTCTTTATCGACAGAAACAGCTGTTCTTTAATTGAAACGTAAGTAGTTGGTTTATTGGATAGTAACGTCTCGTTGTAAAGATGGTCGTAGTGATAATGTAGCCGATGTCGCCGTTCTGTGTAAACATGAGAAACAGAGCTGTTCGCTTTCTGTTTCTCTGGTTGTGATGATAACAGTCATCTTCCTATCTTCCCTGGTAGTTTTAATGATGGGTAAAACCATTGGAAAATGCCAACAATATTTTTGCGTTGTAGCAACATATTCTTTGTTCTTTTCTTTTTTGCAGCACTGTTAAATTATATATTCGCATCGCTCGCTGCTCGGAGGCACGAACGGATACATACATAGCTCAATAAAAGGTAACAGACTCCTCTCAGTTCACTAACCAGAAAGAAAGCGAATTTTCTCTTTTCTTCGCCACGTCTCATTTTAGACGTCCTGTCCGTGACGTTATATCCTGATACGTAGCTCTAACTCTAATTTTTGACTTCTAGTGGAATTTTTCATTTTTCTTCTTAATTTAATCTTGCGTGGAAAATACCGTTTTAAACATTATTGTTACCCCCCCCCCCCCATCCAATCTTGCTACACAAGTTACAGCTTCAAACAGTCAGAGAAAAACTCTATTTTTAATCTAATATACACACGTTTCAATATGTTGTGTTCGTCCATGTCTTTTTTGCTGTCCTATCCCCACGTGACTGGGCGTCTGTTTGGAATGTGATGATCGCAAAACAAATTCTATGGTTCGACATTTTTATTATTTTTCTGAGCTCAGAGAAAACATTGCGCTTAGACCATGGTATCAATTGCCATTATTTTTTTTACATCTTGCTACGTCGCGCCTAAGTTTGAAATAAACGTGCTGATCGGATGGACGCTTCGTAAGAACCTCCAATCCTTGTTTATTTTTCATTTCAGCGTTGATAACGATTTTATTAAACGATTGCATTGAAATCGGCGATTGTCAGTTGTCGGGGATTAAATCAATACCCACCGTCGACTCGGACGATTGTATGTATAATATATCATTTTTATAGCATTTCCAGCGATAAGTACAACCAAAAGCAAACAGGATTCGTTTTGCAAGTGAAGAATAAAAACTAATAAATCCATACTCACCCCCTCACATACATACATGCAGGGGAACCTACTTCCAGTCGGAATGAAAGTGAAATAACCCGTGAAGACATTTCTTGATCCGTTCGTTGATATCCGTCGAAGTGATAACAAATATTTCCTTCTTTTTTATGCGCGCGTCATTTGAAAATCATTTTTTTTTTATTTTCGCGCCAGATTCATTTGACGCTTATGTTATTTGATTTTATCAAACGCCTTTCGTTTGCTTTTCTTCTTCTTCTTCTTCTTCTTCTTCTTCTTCTTCTTCTTCTTCTTCTTCTTCTTATTATTATTATTATTATTATTATTATTATTATTATTATTATTATGATTTATTATTATTATTATTATTATTATTATTATTATTATTATTATTATGATTTTTATTATGATTTTCATTATGATTTTCATTATGATTTTTATTATTATTATTATTATCGATAAGTTCGATCGGCCGTCGCCCTACCCCGAATCCGAACTGATGACCGATAAGTAACACTGGATTAGAGAAGTTGAAACTGAACGAGAGATAAGAAGAACAACAACAAAAGTACAAATAACAGAATTAAAAAAAAAAACAACAAAAAAACAAAGATGGCCGCTGAAAATGGCGGAAGGCGTGGATGGTATTTCAATGGATTTGTTTCTTACCGACAATTTTATACGTATGAGATTCTGCTGATTGCTTTAAAGATCGTGACTTTCATTGCAAAAATAACGATCTGTATTTATTCATATCTTCAATTCTTTCTTTTAATCACCGCCTGTTATCTTCTTGTTTTTTTCTTTCTTTCTTTTCCTTTCTTTTCTTTTCTTTCTTTCTTTCTTTCATTTCAATCAGTCTCTTATTTTCTCCCCTTTCCCCTTCTTTCTTTAATTTTTCTGATCCCTTAACGACCCCTTTAAAATTTGTAAGGGGCCAGACACCCACATACTTAAATGAGAAAAAACATACTACAAGGTGACGCTCGCAAAAATGCCCCCCCCCCAATCGGTTCGTTAATAAAATTCACAGTCCTTTCTGTAATCCAAACATCTTTGGTACAAGTAAACTCCAGTCTATGCCTGACATGTCCACTAAGTTTCAGTCAAGAATATCCAGCAGTTTTGGTTTTATCGCCATTCCATGATATGCGAGAACACTTTGGTTATCGTCTCATCAGTAGGTGGTGTGATTTTTAATGGGCTTTACACCCATGGACCTTAAACCCTCAGATTTTTATATGTGGAGTTATCTCAGAGATAATGTCTATGAAAACAATACCCAGAGTATTCCTGAACTGAAGAGATCCATCACAGCCATAATCAAGACAGTGCCAAGAGAGGAGTGCGTCAGAGTCGTTGACAATTTTGTACGTCGTTTCCAGGTGTGCTTATCATTGGACGGCGTTAAAACAAAGATTGTTGGAAATTCATGACGGAAACTTGGTGGTTAAGTCAGGCATAGACTGAATTTTATTTATACCAAACTAGCAGTATTATGCAGGTATATTAGAAAATAAAAATATACTTTTAGAGTTATCGAGTTATTAGGTATGACTGACCCCACGTTTTAACCTAGGGTCAGTTATGATTCCATCTATACGAGGCTGAATGTGTAATTAGTTGGCGTAGTCATGCGAATAGACAAAGAAGGATTTGAAGTGAGATAGACAGTTGCAGAAGCTAGGTGAAATTGTTTATATTTGGCATGATTGAGAGTGTTTGACCCCAGGATCAGCAATGGGCCCATATACATATCTGGTTGGTTGGTTTAGTAGTGTGACATTAGACTTGAAGAAGACCATGTTGTAGCCCTAAAGGAATCAATCTTGTGGCTACGTTTTTCACTGATGGGACATTTTAGGAAATATGACTTAGTCTTTTAGATGGGTCCTCGGTCGGTCATGATTAAGTTGTTGTTTTTAAATAAATCTGAATATTTTAAGAGAGACACGACATATCAACCCTTTTTGTATTATTTTATACCAAAACGCAATACTTATTGTAAACGATTAATTGCATACAAGTTGTTATTTTATCCATAGCCGGAGAGGAAAATGAGGGTTCATACCTATTCTCCCAATATTAATACGTAGAATAGATCTGATTTTTATTTTAACCCATCGCAGCCAATTTCATAGCTCGTGACTATATCCGTGTGGACAATCAAAGAGTTTCAAAGTTATCTAAAAAAATAAAAAAAGCTAATTTTGTCTGTCACACTTAAGTTTAAAATAGAACTTACGTCACGATTATGTTTGGAATAGAAATTTCTTCAGTCTGTCATGCTTTAGTTTGAAATAGTATTTTCGTTGGTCTGTCACGCTTAAGTTTTAAATAGAATTTTCATCAGTTAGTCACGGTTAAGTTTGAAATAAAATTTTCGTCGGTCTGTCACAATTACATTTGGAATAGCATTTTTGTCAGTCTGTCACAATTACATTTGGAATAGCATTTTTGTCAGTCTGTCACAATTACATTTGGAATAGCATTTTTGTCAGTCTGTCACGATTACATTTGGAATAGCATTTTTGTCAGTCTGTCACAATTACATTTGGAATAGCATTTTTGTCAGTCTGTCACAATTACATTTGGAATAGCATTTTTGTCAGTCTGTCACAATTACATTTGGAATAGCATTTTTGTCAGTCTGTCACAATTACATTTGGAATAGCATTTTTGTCAGTCTGTCACAATTACATTTGGAATAGCATTTTTGTCAGTCTTTTATCCTTAAGTTTGTAATAGTACTTTCGTTGGTCTGCCAAGCTTAAGTTTTGAAAAAGCATTTCCGTCGGTCTGTCTCGTAAGTTTGAAGTATAATTTTTGTCAATCTGTCACGTTTAAGTCTGAAACAGACATTTTAGATACGTCCACTAATCTCGATAAGTCGATTTGCCCGTCGGTTTGTCACGCAAACTTTTCAAAGTAAAGATTAGCAACCAGAGGCTTTCCTCTGTATCTATATAAGAGGCTCTGTCCGCCCGCCCGTGCATTGGTCTGTCACGCTTAAGTTCAAAATAACATTTTCATTACTAGACGCGGAGATTAAATGGACCTCTTTTTGTTGATATAGTTTGGGGGCTTATTATCACTTGGGAAACGTGAATGGTCCGCCACCCAGGTGAATACGTTTTCGCTTTAACATACCTTGACCAAATCCTGTAAAGACGATTGTCACCTTCGACCTGTCAGTATTCAATCCATTCCCAAATTACTGACCTTTGACCCGCAAAGGTCTATCGAACCCTCTTTGTTCTCTCTCTTTTGGATACCGAAGTCCAAAAAGGAAAACATGTCTTCCTTTCCAATTAACTCTTGACTCCGTCACCTAAGAAGAACAGATTCATTGATCTCTCGCCCACCCCCACCCTAGAAATCATCCGGTTCAGGTGTCAAGAAGATCCCAGGTGGCCAACTTAGGAGCGGATTTGGTCGAGTAGGTGTTAATCCGAAGGCCAGGAGCGAGCGTGTCAGTCACTCCCTTCTTTTTTTTTTGTCGCATCGTCAAAATAAAAGGCAGAGTCTTTGTGCAAAATCCCCTTTAACAGAAAAAAAGGGACCATGAGAAATAGTAATAATGGTTTATACCTCGTATTATCAGCAACCAAATAGGAATTGCGTGGAAAAAGCCCCCCACAAATGACTGGAATTTAGGCATCAATCATTTTCGCCAGTTGGAAATATTTCACAATTTAACCAGGAAATCCCAAACCATCTAAATACCAAACCATTTAAATACTAAACCAAATATACAGGGTGCGTAACATATTTGGAGACAGATTTATAGTGCTTACTGCATCTCAAATATACTGTATAATTATGTTGACACACCGGTTCTCTTTAGATCACCGAAGTTAAGCGACGCTGGGCCTAGTCAGTACCAGATCGGTAACCATTTGTAAATAAAAGGCGCTGTATGTGGGCGGACATAGACAGCTCCCTGCAAAAAAACTAACATCTTTAAAATTATCTCACCTGAACGGGATACACATACGACTAGTGACCGCCTGTGAATTTAATATTCACTGAACTTGCCCAGGACAAGACAGAACTACATCTCAAGAGTTAACATAAACATAGGGGAGCCATATGACTCCCCTCAGCATTTTTTAATTTTTTAAATTTTTTATTAAAGAACCTCGCTTTTTAATTTTAAAGTATATAGAAACATTTTTCTGTGATCATGAAATTTTCTGCCGTCCATTTTTGAGTTCCGTGAGAGTTGTATCGTGTTTACCTGATCTTTTCGGGTATAAAATAAACTTTACTCATCACATAAGACACATATCTGATGTTTGGGGACACCATTTCTGATACACGGTGTTCTTTTGTAATCGACCTTATGGATCTTCTAGGATTACCACCAACGGTGTGCTGTATTAGCTGAATAAATATCGGTGTGTCTAGAATGTCTCTTACGTTTTGATAATGGTGACACCGTTCTATCTTAAGCATTTAACCTTTTACGAACTTTGTAAGGGAAAGACCAAGCAACTTTTTAAAACAGTTCTATTTCTAAATTGCTATATTCAGCCTTTATAATCAGTATAGCTGTGTGTCTTTTTAGTTGTTTCCATAAATAAATTTACATGGCGAATGTGTAGTTTACCAGCCAAAATGACGGACAACTCTGACGTCAAGCTAGCGTCTGCTCAATTCAACCGGTGCCTCGAAAAAGTTGTCCCTCGTTTACATGAAACAACTTACAATAAGAAAATATTTCCTTTTTACAAATTTATTGTGAAAATAAAATCAACAAAACTTTTAACCAACATTTTTTCCGAAAGATAACAAACATTTATGTACAATTTAACAAACTTTTTTGCAGTGCAAATGAAGTGTGCAAATTTCTCTAATGAAATTGTCCCAATCAACCATAGCATCGTTTGATACGGCCGTCTGCTTGCACACGTTCACATGAGACTCCTCTATAGACCACCAATATATAATTTCAATCAATTTTTCTAGCTTTATGTGGGAACGTTCAAAGAACGATCCAACACGTACGTTCGTTTTTTCCGATATGTACTGCACGTCCAACAGTAATTATCAATAAAAGAACGTCCATTTGCGGCGTATAATGACATTTGCAATTGGCATTTTGGACAAATACGCCGATTGCTGATTAATCCATGCCTTGCTAACCATCGCAAAGTTCCAAAAACTATTAGGCGTTTCCAGTGTTAATTCCCGTAAAGAAATATTAACTAAGCAAAACTCGATGGCTGGTCGTACGTCTTCACGTATCGAAATGCATTTTATTAATTTGGAACGGCGCGAAAAAATTCCGCCGAAATCAAACGGTGTTAAATTTAAAAGTTTATTTTCACAATTAAAATAACACAATTAAACAAGGGACAACTTTTTCGAGGCACCGGTTGAATTGAGCAGATGGTAGCTTGACGTCAGAGTTGTCCGCCATTTTGGCTGGCAAACTACACAGTCGCCATTTACATACATGAATAAAATTTTTAAAAGATTTAATTTGTCAACGTCTTTCTTGGAACAATGTAGACGTTCTTTTACGTGCGAGTCTTTCTGATGTATTTTGAAATTCTCTCGTTTCACGAGCTTTTTAGTCCATTTTGCCGTCAACACCTGAAGATGATTAAATGAGGAATCGAAAACGTTAGTGAAACATACAGAGCTTTTATCAATTAAAAAAAATTTAACACAAAGAAAATCATTAGAAGATTGAAAAAGGTATAACTAGACAAACGAGTTCCTTTATTTTTAATAATGTTGGCATTAATATATATATATATATATATATATATATATATATATATATATATATATATATATATATATATATATATATATATATATATATACTATGAATATTTTTATTAAATATGAAAGTGTATTTACCCACAGACAACGTTGTTTAGGACTTACGTCCTTATCAGTGCAGGAAGTGGTGGTTTCAGGCGGTCAGACATGTTCGAATTCAGTTTGTAGATTCAGAAGAGAATCACGATCCTACACCCTAATCCATTAGGCCAACGGTAATCATCACAGACATTACTGAAATTAAGATACATTTAAAGCCAGCGGTAGGGTTCAAACGTTCCGATATATATATATATATATATATATATATATATATATATATATATATTTCACCATCAAAATGAGGAGGAAGAAAAGTAAAAAAAACTATAGGACAGTCTCGCTTGACAAGGTTGTATTTTACAACGAAAATTCGCGATAAAATTTTAAATAAATGAATTTTTCATTTATAAAAATATTGCATGATTGTTGATTTTCAAAACTATTTAATACATTCTAATCCCTGCTTCAAAGATGTTAACTTCCTTACTTTAAAAACTAGCGCCAATCTGCGCATGACATCGACCAGACTAAACTTCTAACGTCTTAAAGAACTTGATGTATGTTCGACCCCTCGGGATTAATACCACCATCAAAATGAGGAGGAAGAAAAGGGGAAAAAAACTATAGGACAGTCTAGCTTGACAAGGTTGTATTTTACAACGAAAATTCGCGATAAATTTTTTTTAAATAAATGAAGTTTTCATTTATAAAAATATTGCACGATTGTTTATTTTCATAAATATTTAATACATTATAATCCGTGCTTCAAAGATGTTATCTTCCTTACTTTATATATATATATATATATATATATATATATATATATATATACATATATATATACATATATATATATATACACACATATATATATATATATATATATACATATATATATATATATATATATATATATATATATATATATATAAGCGGTTTTAAAGAAAAAAAAGTCATTTATACACAACCAAACTCCCACACTCAACAACCACAACAGAAAAAAAATGATCTGGTTCTCAACGCCATTTCACTCAACACCCAACGTGTAGATAAAAATACACCCCACAACATAGAGTATATAATTTTTTTCAATAAGAATACAATTAAAATCGGTTATTCCAGCATCTCATTTACGAATATTATTTTTTTTTCTAATCCAACAACCCATGAAAATGCAGCGTGTTCTTGCATAATTGAAAATGCAAAGTAAACTTTAAGCCAATCTAGCAACAATACCGAAACATACACGCAAAGAATTTTAAAGCAAAGACGATATGTACTCAGATATACTTAAAAAAGAAATAATGCGAACACAACACTTACAACCCGAGTAAAAGAATTGAAAGACTAAAAGATCCCCTTCACCATTAAATAGTAAATTTTAGATAAACAACCAACATACTCTCCAAGCGGGAACTCTTGAAATCTCTGTAGATTGGAGGAGTCGCATATATGGGCTATACATGAACAAAATTTAAAAAAAATCTTTTTCCATAACAAAACGGCACTTTTAATAAACTAGTCACACCAACTACCATAAACTTAGAATTAGTATCCATGGTCACCGAATAAGTAAGACCTACAATAAATAAATTTGAAACATTTCATAATTTTAAAGAACAAGTTTAATAGGACTAGTTCAAAGAAACTAATCTAGAGAGTTTTTACTGTTTTAGGGCTTCCTCTTTGGGTGATTTTCTTTTTTTAGATTTTTCCTTTTTTTTGAAGTAATTTTACAATTTTTGTAATTTCTTACATTTTTATAATTTTTAATTAATGTCTCTAATTTTTATATCCTTAAATTTTGATTTTGATTTTAAGGGTAATTTTTGATAAGATTGAAAAATATTTTTGGAAGTTTCTTTTAGTTTTTTTGTTGGTTGGGGTGGATGGTAAAGTTTTAATGAGTTAAAAAAAATTTAATGGTTTTAAGTTTTGTGGAATTTTAAACTTTTTTAGGAATTTTGAGAATTTTTAAATATCTTTGGATTTTTAAAAATAAAAAGAAGTGTTTAGAGTTATTTTTAAGGGTTTTAAATTTGTTAAAAGTTTAAATATTTTCTATGGATTTTTTTAGGCTTTTAAAGGTTTCTTTAATATTTAAAAAAGATTTTAAAAGAAAATTTATAGAATTATTGAATATTTTAGATTCTTGAATTTTAAGGATTATAACAGTTTTTTTAATGGTTTTAGACATGAAGACCCATTTTAGGTAATTAATTACTTTAATATTACACACCTATTTTTGAACATAATTTTAAGAAATTCAAAATTTCTTAATTTATAATTTTCTACTCTTTGGCATCAATTCTGGCGAATTCCACAAAGTCAGACTTTTCTCTTGTGTCCATTTTTAACAAAGGGAAACTTTTCCCGAAATATCAAATGATTCCTAATCATCATCTGGACAGCACACACAACTGACTTGCTGTTTATGTAAGATTGAAAAGAAAAATAAATAGTAAGTCCTCTCCTTCGATTGCTTATTTTTGTTCTTTCCAGCTTCTCATTAATCCGGCTCTCTGCATTGCCTTCATCCTTCTTAATACATTTATTACAATTCCTAGCAATGCTTCAAGAAAGCTACCATTCTCTATCGTATATATATATATATATATATATATATATATATATATATATATATATATATATATATATATATATATATACATAAACACATATCAATATATACACATGCTCTCACATACAAACACATTGTTATACATACATACATATATATATACATATACATATAAACATATATATATATACATACCCCCCACACACACACACCCACACACACACATATATATATATATATATATATATATATATATATATATATATATTCACGTCTAAACACCCCTATATCCGTAAACACAATAATTAAACCGCATTTATTCACATTTATACGTACATAAACCGACAATCATTAGCCTGGAATTACGTTACTAATAAACCTGCAACTTTATACACACCTATTTGTACAATATATATATATATATATCAGGGCCGGCGGGACAGTTATAAAAGTGCAGGGGCTCCCCTAAAAAGAATGCCAAATATGGGAATAAATTCAATATCTTGACTACAAATGATCGTCCGATAGTGGGTGAGACTCGTTAGAAGCGGAATGGTGATAGAAAAATTCAAAATATTTCAATTTTTTTGACGTCTGGACTCGAATTACCTTATTTGGGCATATTGGGGAAAAATCACTGTTTGGGGCATAATTAGGTTTAAAATGATCGTCTGGTAGTGGTTGATGGCTCGCTAGAAGCGGAATGGAATATTTTGGTGATAGATAAAGAAATATTAATAAAAATTCAATTTTTTGGCGTCTTGGCCCAAACTACCATATTAAGGCATTTTGGACCAAAAATACCTTTTTTTTTTACATAATTTAGACATGAAATGATCTTTTGATAGTTGTTGAGGTTTTGTTGGAAGCATATTAGCAAGTCGCTTCTGGTTAAAAAAGAACAAACAGAAATTTCAATTTGGGGGCCTGGGCCCAAATGACCATATTTGATCATTTTGGGCCAAATACACCTTTTTGGGCTTAATCTAGACATAAAAGGATTTTTTGACACTGCTTGATGGCTCATTTGAAACATATCAGCAAGTCGCTTCTAGTAAAAATGACAAAATTCAAGAATCAATTGGTTTATCAAATATAGAGAATACATAAAGTTAAAAGTATTAACTGACAAGGTGCATATAAAAGTACAAAAGTAAAAAGTATAAAAGTTTAAATGTATTAAGTATAAAAGTATAAATGTATCTGTTGTAATTGGAATAGCTCGTCGGAAGCGTATTAAAAAGGCAGACTTGCATTGTTTCTTTGTTCTTCACTTCAAATTGCGTTCATTGGACTTTTCTCAAAAGATACTGCATCGATTTTTTTTAGAAGAAAATGAAAGTCCGTAACTATACCTATAGAATAGGGACCTTTAACAAAAACTCACCCATTTCGCTTGGTTTTCGCCAAATTTTCAATAAAATTGATTGTTGATCTTATATTGCAATGATGACAATATAAGACCAACAATCAATTAATAGATAAGCTAATTAGATAAAATTAAACACATGCATATCAACTTAATTATTGTTGACCGTAGGAGGCCCAAGTCAAAATTGAGGGAGCTTGAGCCCCCCCCCCTCCATGTCTCCGGTGTCGCCATCCATGCATATATATATATATATATATATATATATATATATATATATATATATATATATATATATATATATATATATACTGATCAATGTCTACATATTTCTATCAAAAAATCCCTCTTTATCTAAGTTTCCATATTACTACACATGCATATATATATATATATATATATATATATATATATATATATATATATATATATATATATATATCGCCTCATATGCTATACACTCCCACACACTTTTATAATCCCCGTAAGAGTATACATCTTCACGTATACATGCTGTCCTTACTAAATACACACCGTTCTTACTAAATACAGAGGCTATGAATTAAGAAAGACATCTGCCGATATTTATCCTGTAAATTTAGCATGTATATAAACGCTAATACCTTTAATTCTCCTTTCATACCTCTCCATTATCTTCTGGGTATATTGTACAGCCTGTAGGCATTCCTAGAGCTGGAATCTCGAACAAAGTATCCGGTTTGCGAACCTATAATTGCTCTCTTTCTCTATATCCGGGCAACTTGGGGAAAGTTTTTTGTCACAAAGTCTTACATGGCTAGTCTGGGTCGCTCTTGTTCCGACAGGTTGAGGCTACAGGTTAGACAGCATGTCTGGCTGCTGTTTCCGACTGGTAGTTAGAAACCCTAACTCTTAGGTAGCGCTAAGAATGGCTGCTCCGTCAACAGTTGCATAATATCATGGATAACTGTATGTGCCATGTCGCGCATGGAAACTGACCCTACAGTTATCCCCTGTGGGCTTTCCCGAGGCCACAACCCACATGGACCAAGTCACGACTAATAAACTGGTTGTGTGAGCTTATTGTCACCTACAAAGCACCATGAAACATGAATTTACAAAATAAAAAAACAAACCTAAACCAGACACCCATCAAAAAACATATTCGCCTCTGCCCTTGAGGCTCGAATTCACAAATATCCGGGGACTTAGAATTAACATTAACGACGTAGAAACTTTTCTCTTGACAAACCTCCCGGATATCCTTGCTCTAAATGAAAGGAACATTCAATCCTCAATCTCCTCTCACCATTTTGACATGACTGATTACCTTCCACTCTACCGTAAGGACTCTGACAAATATATGCATGAGCTAGGAGTTTATGTTCGGAACACCTTCCCCTTGACTAGAGAACATAGGTTAGAATCAGATGACCAAGCCTACATGTGCTTTAGATTGACCCTACATCACAGCGTTAGTTACTTATATTTCTTATATCGTTCTCCTTCGACCCAGGACTGTTCATTATTTAACTCTGCCTCTGAAAGCTTAGATAGAGCACTCTCACTCGACTCGAATGCCCAAATACATGTATTTAGGGATTTTAATGCACACCGCCGTGACTGGTTGGGATTTTCCAGCGTTACCGATGCAGCTGGGAACTCTACTTTTAATTTCTCCTCAGCTCACGACCTCTCACAGGCTGTCACTTTTCCGACCCGCCTTCCAGATCGCGCGGACCAGCAAGCCTCACTTCTCGACCTGTTCTTGACCTCACTACTGCCTGTGTCGCGAATAACCATAGCCCGCTCGGTAACTCTGATCACGTTGTGGTAATGATACTTATCACCTTAAAAACTCGTCCAAAAGCTGAAGAGCCGTTGCTTAAAACAACGAGAACCTATGAGAAGGCTGATTTTGAATCCCTCAGAGATCACATCAGCGACGAGCCATGGGATGAAACCTTCTCACTCCCTGCTGATCAGTGTGCAAATGAGCTAACCAAATGAATCAAAGCAGGTATTAATGCTTATGTCCCCACGCGAAAATTCTTCAGCAAACCCCACTCTCCTCAGAATGTGCAGTTGCTATTGCTGAGAGGTAGAAGGCATTCCGAAAATTCGGCGACAGACAAAAATTTGTAGAAGCAAGAAATGATTGCAAAGTAGTGATAGATGAAGCAAAGAGAAGGTATACAGAGATAACCAAAAAACGCATTCAGTCACAGAAACTAGGTACTCGTGATTTCTGGAAAATTTACAATAGTGTGATGAACAATAGACAATCGACAATTCCCCCGCTATCAAATCACAACGATGTTGTTTGCACGGCAAATGATAAGGCTGAACTACTTGCTCAGCATTTTGCCTTAAACTCCACTCTGGACTCGGTAAACAACCCCCTCCCTAAATTCCTATTACGGACTGAAGCCACACTTGAGAACCTGGTCATCACCCCGTTTCAAGTGAGGAACATCATAAAAAACCGTGACACCTCCCAAGCCTGTGGGCCTGATCTTATACTAGTAATAGTAATACAGAAATGCTCTGCTGAGCTGGCCTCTGTCCTCTCCAAACTATACAACAAATGCCTTACTGAATCTTGCTCCCTGATAGTTGGAAAATTGCTTCTGTGGTACCAGTCTTCAAGAATTCTGGAGATAGAACTGATCCTCTAAACTACCGCCTAATCGATCTTTGCTCAACTCTTTGAATCATTAATCAATCTAGCGACAGTCAAGCACCTAGTTAATGCTAAACTTCTTTCTGATCATCAATACGGATTCAGACAAGCACGATCTACCGTAGATATCCTAACGGTCATCGCTGAACGCATATACCATACACTGGACAAGGCAGGCGAAGCTAGGGCCTACTGCTTGATATATCCAAGGCCTTTGACAATGTCTTGTATGAAGGGCTTCTCCTAAAACTGCACTCATATGGTATTACTGGACAAATATTTAATATAATTAAATCCTTCCTAACAAAACGAAAGATCCAGGTTGTTCTCGATGGCCGTTCTTCTAAGCAAAATGGCATAAATGCTGGTGTACCAGAGGGATCTATTCTTGGACCACTATTGTTCCTGATGCCACTGCGACTGAGATAAGAATTTTTGTTGACAACACTACGCTCTACTCTTGTCATATTGGAAAAACCGACGCGCACATATCTGAGGCAATGGCCGAATCCTTAGAAAATGACCTCCAGTCTGTAATGGAATGGGGTAAAAAATAGATGGTAACTTTTAATGCCGCAAAGACAAAGCTACTTTCCTTCAATAATTACAAGTAACCTCTTCAATCACCGATTGTCATGGCAAATAGCACCCTGCCTGACTTTCACAGATAACATGAATTGGAATAAATACATTGAAAACATTACCAGGGCTGCTTCAAAGAAGGTTGGCTCCCTCTACCGGGCTAGTAAACTTCTCACACCTGACAGTATCCTATATCTCTACAAAGCCACTATCTGCCCATGCATGGAGTATTGTTGCCACATCTGGGCTGGTGCATCATCCGTTAATCTCTCCCTCTTTGACAAGGTCCAAAAAAGAGTCGCCAACTTGATATGTCCTTCACTATCTAATAAGTCCCATCGCCGCAATGTTGCTTCCTTTTGTCTATTTTACAAGTACTTCAATGGATTGTGCTCTAATGAGCTTGCTGCTCTGGTACCCCACGACGTAGATTCACTAGACCAACCCGACAATCTGCCAAATCCCATCCATTCACTGTGGAGGTCCCCATATGCCGAAGAGTTTTCTACTCCAAAAGCTTCTTTCCTCGTGCTGCTGGACTCTGGAACTCCCTCCCTGCTCCCTGCTTTTCAGACGTTTCTGGCATGCAGAAATTTAAAACTAATGTAAACAGACATCTCGCTGCGCAGCTCCGAAATTAGGTTGACCCCCCCCAAAAAAAAAAACCATCACCCTTTTTCTTAGTAACCCCTTACGTCTACAGTGGCGGCCTGCCTTGTTTGAGGTTAACTATGTTTAAACAAATTCCTAATTCAATTTGTTTACATTTGGACCGGCACTAGCATTAATTCAAGGAACAAACACAAAGCAAACAATACAAAGGCAAAAAAACGAAATAAAATCAAACCCAACATATGAGCGTACTATATAATGATTAAATATGGGGTAAATAAACACAAATACAGGTTAACATAAAGGTTAAGTATAACATAGGAAACGAAGAAAAATGCAGAAAGAAAGAAATAAAAATTAAGATAAAAAATGGATAAAAATCAAATCTACACCAAGGTGAGGTATAGTAACATAGAATAATATTAAATAATGGTGGAAACTCCGTATGATATAATATTTCGAGAACTCTTCCTTTCTTCAGAACCGTGCTCAACTCAAGTTCAAGCGTGCATATGAAGGCGCAGTAGGGACGCAGTCTCGCAGAAAGTACTGGTTAAATTTGAATTCTAAGCAGATTAAATAAAATAATGTCTATTTTTTAAAAATTTATTTTTTTATTTTTACTTTATTTATTTATTTATTTATTTTTATTAATTTTTAAAATAATTTTTTAGAATCTTTCCTTTTTTAAAATTTTAAATCTAAATTTAAACCAAGTCTATTCGTTAAATTAATATGTCGGTTAATACTGTCATTGAACATTGCATTATCTGTTGTTAGTTTTATATTATTGTGTATATTAATATTTAGTTCATTTATTTTTTATTTAAATATGTATATTTTATTAATTTATTTAATTCAAGCTAGTATCATCTGTTCATTCATTGCTCGTATCTGTCTAATGCTAATTACAACAATGGAAGGGAGGTAATTCAGCTGGGGTTGTTTAATGATGTTTAAGTCGTTTTTGAATTTAATTATTTCTAATTATGTTAGGCTAAAATATTGTTATTCTCAGATAACGAATGTATTTCTTTCGTTTTCAGTTTTTATTTAATTATTTATTAATGTTATAGGGTATTATTCTCGCCGGGGTGGTACCGGTATTTTATCTCCTCTTACTGTTGTTGTTGTTATTGTTGTTATTGTTGTTGTTATTATTATTATTATTATTATTATTATTATTATTATTTATTTTTACTGTTATCATTATTTTTTTTACTGTTATTATTATTTATTTATTTTTAAAAATTTTATTTATTTATTTTCCCTTCAGCATGTAATGTCGATTAACTGTTAAAGTTGTAAATTAAATGTTCACGCGTGTGGTGTACTTTATACGATATACAGTGTATGTGCGGTGGCATTTGTCTGTGGTGTTCATGGGGCAGTTCGCCAGGGTGCAGAGAGTATTGTTGTAATCGGTATTCCGTGTTGTCAATTGTTGTCGTAGAGAAGGACTGGTGTGTGTTAGTTGAATATCGAGGTTTTCCTTACGTATAGCTTTGCGGATAGCTGTAGTGATCCTGTCGTTGAAATGCTGAATCTTCAGGAAGCAGGTGTTGGAAAGAGCGTGTTGTGACCGTCTTCGGGGTTTCCTGGGTTTCCTGGGGTGTTCAATGGTGGGTGTGGCGTATCTATTGGTCTGCAACGGGGGATATATTTTGTCAGTGAAAGGGTTCATCTAAGGGATATCTAATGTTTTAACTATCATTGTAATATGCATTTGTGTTGGGTTTATGTATTTAGTTAATTCTGTTGGCTTTATCTAATAAGGTTTATGAATCTATTATAGGGTTTGTGTGCGACGGAAAGGGGTAGGTCTTAATCTATAATTTCTTTAATTTTTTGGTGTTGTTTAGTTGTATTTCTAGGTGTTTAATTAGGAGGATTCATGTATTTACCATGTTAGAAATGTTAAAGGTAGATGGGGTATCTACATATTAATGTTATATATGTGGTAGATGGGGTTAGGCTGTATTGGAATTGGTAGGGGTGATGTAGTTGTGGTTGGGGTGGTTGTATATATACGGGGGTATGTTGTACATAAAAATTATATATAATTTTGGAAAAGCTTTGGGGAAGGTGGCGATTTCATATGATATTTTTAATTTTTTAATTTTATTTTATGGCATAGAGTTCATTGGTCTTAAGGGGTGATTAGTGAGTTATGTATTATCATTGTCAGTCCATTGGGAAAGCAGAGACTTTCTTTTGTACGGACATTTTTTGAACACTTCGGTTTTGATGTTATTTATGGAAGGGTTGTTGATTGCTTGTAGAGTCCTCAAATTTTCAGTGGTACATAGTGGCTATATATATATATATATATATATATATATATATATATATATATATATATATATATATATATATATATATATATATATATATAGTCTCGGAAGTATCTCAACCATTAAAACTATATAAGAAAAAACAAAACAAAAATCAACCTTAAGTCCGAAGTCGTTCAGTGGAAAATCACTCATGTAAGTCAATTTAATTTTTACAGTTATTATATTAGTTTGCTTCTAACATTATTTAAGGGATCATCAGTTGTTTACCATGAAAAACTGTATATATATATATATATATATATATATATATATATATATATATATATATATATAAAGGAAAGAATAATAAACATGTTTTTACCGAGTACACCTTGCATTGAACAATCGAAGTTGAAATAAATTTGTCATTCGTACATGTTTATCCCTCTTCTTTCATCTCTCTCTCTCTCTCTCTCTCTCCCTCTCTCTCATATATATATATATATATATATAATACGCACACATACGCACACACACATATATACACATATATATATGTATATATATACATATATATATATATATATATATATATATATATATATATATATATATATATATCTTCTATATAAAACTGAATGTCTGTATGTTTGTGTGTGTTTGTGTGTTACTTATAGAAAAAAAGTTAGAGAATAAAGATAAAATCTAAAAGTGTATTCTGATGTAAAATTCACAGAGTAAGTTGATGGGAGTATTGCTGAATCTCTACACCCACCCCTTAGGGGTCCATGGGGCAGATTTTATCAGGGGGGGTCGTTTTCAGTTATTTCTCATTATATTTTATAGTAATTTGAAAATCCTGAGTCATATTTTAATTTAATTACGTAATACTTTGAGATAACTTTTAATTTTATTCAACGTTTCTTAGCGTCAATTCCATTTACATGGCGGGGCTAAGAAACTATGCGAAGGTCTGCCACTTGCCGCCACTGCCCGCCACTCTGTACGTACACAAATACATGTACATGTACATTTGATAATATCTTATATAAGAAAGTATTCGTTGTTGTCCGGCAAATTATACCTCAAGTACATAAAACAATTCATGGTTTTTAATGAAATTTCTTTGTTAGAGGATAGCTAAGGAAGAACGATAACTAACTAAAATCAATTTAGTTTGTTTAAAAAGGTTAGAGAATATTAATAACGTATAAAAGTGTATTCTTATGTAAAATTCACAGAGTAAGATGATGGGAGTATTCCCGAATCTCTATACCCACCCCTTAGGGGTCCATGGGGCAGATTTCATCGGGGGGGTCGTTTTCAGTTATTTTTAATTATATTTTATAGTAATTTGAAAATCCTGAGTCATATTTTAATTTAATTACGTAATAATTTGAAATAACTTTTAATTTTATTTAACATTTTATAGCGCCAGGGACGCGCCTCTAAATTTTTAGTTCTTTGGTATTGTTTTTTAAATAAGCGACAAACGCTAATCAAACTATTGCTACTATTTTACGAAAGAAAATTATAGGAAATTACAACATGGCCGCCAGCGATTAAGTCATTGCATTCAAGTTCGATTTCAAAGTCTTTAAAAAATAAAATGCAATTTTATTTCGGGATAAAAAATACAATGTAAGAATAATTAATAACTTTCATCCAGAATGTCTGTGTGTTTACATAACATATTTCTTTAAGAAAATCACCAGTTACATAAAATACATATTTAGTAAAAAGAATTTACGTGAATTACATTATTATAAGTTTTTAACACATTTAAAACGATAAGAATCATATGGGGAAAAAGGAAAATAGAGGGTTGAAGGAGGGAGGGAAATAATGAGGACCAGGGAAAGAGAAGACGACTAGAGAAAGAAGAGGGATTGAAGTTTTTATATAAAGATGTTACACACACTCTTTAATTTCTACTACTTTGTTTTTTTATCGCCCCGGGCAACACCTAGTAGCCCTGCTAGTATATATATATATATATATATATATATATATATATATATATATATATATATATATATATATATATATATATATATATATGCGTAAGAGGTCGTAATTTAAGTGTAGGGCTCTCTTCGGTTGATACATAAGTATACAAACACGTCTTCTCGTGTTCTGATGATTGTGAATGGCTACTTTTTAACAATTTACACATGTTTTCTCTCTTTAGGAATGCGAGAACACGCAAAAGACTAAAGAGTTGATTACACAGCTGTGTGTGCCCTTTGACGAGCGGGAAAAGGCAGAACAACAATGACGACTGTTTGACACACATCGAATTAACAGATATACATCTATAAAAAAAATCAATTCCGCACCTCTGCCTCTTGTGTCTTGAAAATATATAAAAAAAAACATTTATACAATATATATATATATATATATATATATATATATATATTTCCATCACCTGATACAGTCGGTCAATTTTTTTGAAAAAGAGAGGTTGTTACTCTCGAAATGATTAAAGTTTCTACCATTACAGACCTTTAAATATTTAGCAGTTAGTCCCCCATTTTACAATTTACTCTCTTTATATTTAAAATTTTCTAAATATAAATAAATTGATCCAAGATTTACCGTTTCTTGTCATTTATTTTTGTTCGTCCCATATTCCACCTTCCGTTCTCAACATTGCATTGTTCCTGCCTCGGAATTCTCACCTTCATACTTACTTGTTTACTAGCAATGCTTCAAGTAAACTACCATTTCCTTATATATATATATATATATATATATATATATATATATATATATATATATATATATATATATATATATATATATATATATATAGGGCTTTACGCGCTCCACTACTTTTGGAGCTGCTCCTGCTCCAACGCCCAAAATTGGAGCTGGCTCATCTCACGCTCCCCATTTTCAAAAAGGAGCCGCTCCTGCTCCAACTCCTATAAAAAAGGAGCGGCTCTTTTTCAGCGCTCCATAATAAAAAATATACCTTCTTTCATAAACGTTCTATTCTGCCAATGAGTGGTCGAAGGATAGGGGTGGGCGTCAAAGGATCTCGTCACAATGGGTTGAGATGTCACTTTAAGTGTAAGATCGCAAGATAATATTTGACAAAATCTCGCTAATATTTTGAGAGTTATAGGAGAACATGTCGGACGAAGTATAGGATTATACGTAAATTTCAGTTTCCTGAGAACAAGAAAACAATTTTGCTTTTTTAAATACATGGACATTTTCTAAGAATTTAAAGCCAGTTTAAATGACTTTCTACTCGATAGTTTATAAATTCCTTTCAAGTTTTGCACACACACGAAGTAATTGATGTTTTGTCAATTAAAATGGTTGACTTGTTTACGAAGAAATCTAAATGAATTATGATGGATTTGATCTCGTAACTTGATTACGAACCGGCTGGAAATAATAACATTATTTAGACAACGATTTTTTACATGGGGAGAATGGGGGGTGCTTTGTTAACTATTCTGTACTTTCACGTAACAATTTAATAAACAGAAGATATCGTAAAAATTGAATTTAACTTGAACATTTTATGTAAAAAATAACCCGGTCCAAACCTTTAATTTCGTAATGTAATTACGAACCGGATTGAAGTAACATTATTTATAAAGCCATTCTTAACATGGAGTGAGGGGGGCTTTGTTAACTATTCTGTACTTTCACCTAACAATTTAATAAACAAAAGATATCGTAAAAATTTAATTTAACTTGAAAATCTTATCTAAAATATAGCCCGGTTCGTAAACTGCACAAGTACCAAAAAAATAATATAAAAAATATTCTTCACTGGGGAGAGGGTAGCCCCGTATTTACAAGTATATCTCCTGTAAAAACGGTTCTAAAATATTTTTTCAATCGATATTTATTCGATAATTGCCGAATTTTCCTACTTGGCCAAAATTACCGAGTTTTCCGTTGCCGAATTTTCCATTGACGAATTTTCCGTTTCCGAGTTTTCCTTTGACGAGTTTTCCTAAATAGTGTATTATACATACATACTTCTATCCAGTCAAGCAGACTATCTAGTCTAAGAGAAGAAAAACAACATAACTTTCACTTATACACTTAGGAACGGTATGAATCCACATATATCCTCCCCAAAGTTATATGAATTAAATAGTAGGGTAGACTGTACTCTGAAACCTTGATTGGGCAAATAACCTCCCCTATCTAGAGTGCTAATTTTTGGTGTTTTTATACTCAGATGGTGTCAAAATCGTTCGTACCCCTAATTCAAATGTTTAATCTTTTCCAAAGAAATAGAACGCTCAAGTCACTGACTGCAATAAAAACTTTAATTACGCCTTTGATCTGTCTCATCGCTTGATAGCAAGTCACCGGGTGGGGGTGGGGGTGGGGGGTAACAAATAAAACAATAAAAAAAAACTGTTAAAACATTACAATTAAATCGTCTTCCGCCTGAGCCCCTCCCTCACTCTACCAGAGATATAATTTTTAAAACTAATTCAGAGTAAACTCTGAGACTTTCTTTACTTTTCCGTTATATTGCTGAATACAAATCTAATGTTTTTAAAAAAATCAAATAATTTTGGAGCGAGGAGCGCGGAGCGATAAAACCACAGCTCATTAGTCCCAAATGGAGTTGCTCCCGCTCAACTCCCGCTGAATATAAAATGAGCCCTCCTCTCCTTCGCTCCAGCAAAAAGGAGCGTGCTACTGGAGCGCGCTCCTTTTTGGAGGGCTCCGTAAAGCCCTGTATATATATGTATATACATATATATTTATATATATAAATATATATATATGTATATATATGTATATATATATATAAATATATATATATGTATATATATATATAAATATATATATTTATATATATATATATATTTATATATATATATTTATATATATATATGTATATATATATAAATATATATTTTTTATATATATATTTATATATATATTTATATATATATATATATATATATATATATATATATAAATATATATATTTATATATATATACATTTATATATATATATTTATATATATATAAATATATATATTTATATATATATATACATTTATATATATATATATATAAATATATTTATATATATAAATATATTTATATATATATATATATTTATATATATATATAAATATATATATATATATATAAATATATATATATATATATATATATATATAAATATAACAGCCATATTCGATAGACGTGTGGTCTCGAGCGTTTGTCTCATAATTCTAGCCTGAATCTACGAACAGCGTTCGATCCCATGCGACTGTCTGCAAAAAAACCAAAACGATATCGTCTGTAGGTAATAAACACTTTAATATTTAATTAAAAAAAAAGATATGTATGGTATATAAATATATATACACACAGACAGACACACACACACCCATATATATATATATATGTGTGTGTGTGTATATATATGTGTGTGTGTGTATATATATATATATATATGATGGTGTAAGAAGCATAAAACCGATGTTGTTGTTTTTGTAATTATTTTATTTTATTCTGATATTTCGATCAGTCCTCCGCTCTTTGTATAAAAAGGATATGAAATGAACATTTATTGAGTCTCATTTTTGTATCATTTTTGACAAAGAACGGAGTACTGTTCGAAATATCAGAATAAAATAAAATAATTACAAAAACAACAACATCATTATACCAATAATCTTTAAAACACTACTCTTAAAACATACGTGGAATGACAAACAAATTTACACATTTTGTTTTTAAATTCCCGAAACCGTTTTTTCGGTGTAAATAACTGATGATCTCTTAAATAATGTTAATTTATGGAAACAAACTCATATAGTGACTATGAAAAGTTAATTGACTTACAAGAAAAGTAATTTTCCAACGAAGAACTTGGAACTAAAAGTGTTGTTTTCTTTTTCTCTTTTTTAAAATATAGTTTTAATGGTTGAAAAACTTCCAAGGATATATATATATATATATATATATATATATATATATATATATATATATATATAGGTAATATTTAGCGCGATTTCAGAAAGGTTCTCGCAACGTAATGGTTTGCGCACTCGGTCCCAGTCCCAGTGATCGTAAGCTTAACGGCGAAACACGTGTCCGTTGGTAACTATTTTTCTATAAGTAAATAAACTATAAATATAGTAAGCTATATAAATATTAATACTTAAAATCGATACATAATATATGTGGATAAATTAAATTATAATATATATATATATATATATATATATATATATACTAGCTGATCCTATCTGGCGTTGCCTGAGAATCTTTTGACTTTCACATTTGCTTCTTTAAAGTTTTCTTTTTACAATTTAAAAAAAAAAGTTTATTACACTCATTACGGTATATATTTAAGCACATTGTAAATAAAAACCTATAACTAACGTTTGTTAAAGTAATGTTGTTTAAATCAATATTTATAAAATGATTGGATGTAAACAGCTTCCATAACTTCAAATCTCTTAATACGTGATTTGCTAAGTATTTTTAAAGTCATATATTTGGCAGTTTAATTTCGAAGGTCTACACAGTAATTCATTCTCTTTTTTGTTCAACTACTAACATAAAATCAAAATGGTTGACTTGTTTATGAAGAAACCGAAATACATTTTGGTGGATTTAATTCGAAGTAATTCTTTTCTTTTAAATTTAAATGTCTAATTCATGTGTTTAGAGACATAGAAACTCAATTGGGCATTTGATCTTTGAAATGAATAACAAAAAGAAGGAAGAAATAACACTTTTTCAAGTCGATGTTACCAGTCCAGATGCGACAACAATACTCCATGTCCGAGCGAATCGTGGCTTTATAGAAATATAGGATACTGGTAGGCGTGAGAAGTGTTCTAGCCCAATAGAAAGAGACCACCTCCTTTGCAGCAGACTTGGCAGCATCTTCTATGTATTTATTCATGTATTCCAATACATTGCCTGTTGGTTGTGAATATTAGGCTGCGGAGATTGAACGCTGGACTCGCGACAACGTGCATATATATATATATATATATATATATATATATATGGATGGATGGACTCTCCCGTCGATTTCGACGTATGAGTGCCCCGCCTGGTGCTGCCCGTGCGTGAATTTGTACATATATATATATATATATATATATATATATATATATATATACATTTTTTTCTATATATACGTCAGACCAGGAAGTTATGGTGTGCAACACTTTTACTATCAGCTCCTAAAAACCCTTAATTGGACATACGAATATTCAACACCGAGTGAGTTTTCTGAACTTTTTGTGTGATTTTGCCTCTTCCATGGTTTTATTATTAATTTGCATACACCCTGAATAGACTCTTCACTGTCATATATTGCATCGATAAAAAGCAAATTTCCCGCCTGGATACATTTTTCATCTTGGACTACCATTCACCACCTGGATTGTTTTTTATGACATCTTTCTTGAAATTGTTTTAAACTTTATGACTTGGATGAATTGTATAAGTTTGACAAAAAAGTGCGTTTTTATCCGATATATTTGATGTTTTATTTGTATCTTTATATATGTTTTATATATGTTTATGTATTTTAAAAGCTTAATTTTATTACCTGCAGCAATGTCATTGCAGTAATGGTCCTCTGAGGAGAAGATTATTTTGAAAACTCATGAGTTAAGAACGCAGTATCACTCCTTGTTTTTGAACTTTAATAAAATTTGATTAATTTCTCATTTTATTATGTCATTCAAATTATATTATTATAAGGTTATTATGATTACTAAGAAAGGGAGAGGTTAGGGTTAGGGTTAGGGTTAGAAAGGGGGAGGCGTTTATTACCAAAAACAACAGATTCTTGCTCCCCTCTACTCGTGTTTTTTGTTTGTTTGTTGTGCATGGTTAGACACAAGGTCGGTTTTTAATGTGGGGAATATTGAGCTCCCCAAAAAGGGGCACTCTGGATTGGTAAAACAATTAGCTCAATTCAGAAGGATTTCTCCTTCACTGATCGAGGACAGAAAAGATAAAGTATAGTATCAGAACAGATACTACACTTTAAGGTAAACGTTGAGATTCACGTCGGGTACAAAACAGTGTGTATAGGTGATAAAAATGTGCTTTTTTAAGATAATGATATGATGAACCTTTTGGAGTTAAACTCTATTCAGTATTACGCATGAAATCCAAAGGCAAACATTTTTTTAAATAAGTAAATATGCTAGTATAATAGACGGATATCCAAGCTTGTGTCATGATTGAACGGAAGTAGGGGTTTACCTAAAAAGCGGAATGAGGTGTACATTAGCTGAAACGAAGTAAACACTTATACTTACTAATAAAAAAAATAATTTAAATTAAAATATTCATATGCATATATGTTACGAAAATATGTTATAAAAATATTCATAAACATATATGTTACAAAAATATTCATAAAAATATGTTACAAAAATATTTATAGAAATATGTTACAAAAATATGTTACAAAAATATTCATAAAAATATGTTACAAAAATATTTATAAAAATATGTTACAAAAATATGTTACAAAAATATTTATAAAAATATGTTACAAAAATATGTTACAAAACTATTTATAAAAATATGTTACAAAACATAATTCTTTTGTTACCTCAACACAAGTTCTTTAAAAAAAACAACAATAATAGTGGGGCATCATATCTAACCTATTGTGCATTTTGTGATACAAGCACCAAATTTGGCACAAGTGTACATTGACATATGGCGAACATTTTCAGATATTGAGCCACTCGGAATTTTCTCTTCATGTCCGCCATATTGGAATTCAAAATGGCCGCCATTTTAAATCTATATTTGCGCTTATCTGTGGATCTAAAATTGCTATTGACTCGATTCTGGTGTCTAAAAGTATGTTTTTGGGCGGCATGGAATTCAATGGTAACAATATGCATTGCGCATTTTTTATCACTTAGCCGCCATATTGGATTTCAAAATGACCGCCATTTGAAATCTTCATTTTCGATTATCATTGGGTCTAATTCTGCTTTTGACTCGATTCTGGTGTCTAAATGTATGTTTAAACTTCTTAAACATTTTAAGGTTTTCATTTTTTAAATAAATTACTTTAATAATTCATTATTCGTTACAGATCGTTTCTGTTCCAGTTTTTCGTATCGCTCTTAACACTATTATGTTTCTTGTATCGCTCATGATACAAAAAGTGTTAAATGTGTTTTTCATCCTATTACTACGTAATACTAAAT
>OY744516.1:7632240-7902240 GCA_963556195.1 Sepiola atlantica | reverse complement strand
CTTTTTTTAAATACATGAGGATTTTCTAAGAATTTTAAAGTCAGTTTCAATGACTTTCTATTCGGTAGTTTAAATACTTCCAAATTCCTTTCAAATTTCGAACAGTCACGAAGTAATTGATATTTATTTCAACTATTAATAAAATATTAAAATGACTGACCTTTTTACGAAGAAACCGAAATACATTATGATGGATTTAATCGAATTTTAATTTATAACTTTAAAAAAGTAATATAATAATTAGAACAGATAATACAAGAAGCGTGTTCTTAGAACAAACATTTAGAAAAATGGATTTTATTTGATTTAAAACAACAGCAAATATTCTAAAATATTTATTTTTTTTAATATTATTGGGGGAGGGGTATCCCCTATTTACAACTACATGGTAAGAATTGAATTTAACTTGAAAATCTTATCTAAAAAATAGTCCAGTCCTTAAACTGCACAAGTACCAAAAAGATTATATGAGAAGTGTTATTTATTTACAATTACATCCCCGCAAGAACGATTCTACAATCTATTTTCAATCGATGTTTATTTCATAATTGCTGAATTTTTCTACTTTGCCAAAATTGCCGACATTTCCGTTGGCGAATTTTTATGTTGCCAGAATTTCCGTTGACGAATTTTCCGTTGCCAGAATTTCCTTTGTCGAATTTTCCTAAATTCCATTTTGACCTAAATATGTTTGTGTTTCTATGTGTATTAATCTGTTTGCCAAGCGACACCATACCAAGCAACAGCAGCTAACTAAGGCGACAACTGTTTTATTTATTTATTTATTTATTTCGAGTAAGTTTAATTATAAAAGTTTTAGATAAACTGAGAAGCAATGAAAATAGTATGGCGTCATTTTTGACGACATGAGAAACACTAGTAATAATACTAACAATGCTGACGGTGGGGGTGACATACAAACACACCCACAAACAAACAAACACATACACACACACAAACACACGCACGCACACACACACACACACACACGCACGCACGCACACACACGAGCACCTGCACAAATTTCTGTCGATGAATAATACAAAGAAACAGGTATGTCTGTTTACGGTACGGGAATCAAGATGTAATTCTTGAAGGGGGTTATGGATTTATGACCACGCTACAGGCCAAATCGTGTTCACCTTTGACCCAAGCAATAAAAACGAGTCGAGGCTCTTAAGAACTAACCGCATAAAAAATCTGGGGGAAAGAGAAGAATGTAGGGACTGAAAGTATAGGGGAGTGGGGACAAGAAGGAAAGAGGTTGGCCCCTTTAACTGCTTGATACCGCAAACCATTAACACTGAGTTCGTTCCTAGATGAAAGTAGTGTGACTAGAAGTCATTTAAACCGGAAAGATATGATTAAAAAAATGAACACCCCTTCACTATATAATAAAAACCAATGTGTATTTAGTTGTATTTTTATATAATATATATATAAATAGATATATGTACTTCCATCCCGTCACAAAAAAAGTCAGCGAGTAAACCACCGCGTTTATATCCCCTTCCCTCAGACGAAACTATTTCAAATGGAGAGGGAGGGGAAGCGAGAAAGCAAATAGCAAGTCTGACAGCCACCTCAGGTTTACCCAGCCGCCTGAAACGAATACTGAAAGAAAGCCTTCACTCTATAATAAAAAGGAGGTTCCTCCACCAGGAGTAAAATAAAATTTAAAAAGACAACGACGACGACGACGATTACGACGATTACGACGATTACGATGATGATGATGATGATGATGATGATGATGATGATGATGATGATGATGATGACGATGACGACGATGATGATGATGATGATGATGAAAAGTCAATGGTGGATGTTTTTTCTCTTTAGGTCATCAGAAAGCTTTGCTTTTTTTTTAACATATCAAGGGAGGCGCGAGAACGCTCTATCCCTTAATAGACTTAAAAACGGCCTATGCTGGAAATCTCATTTCTTTGATCAACCATAACTCAAAAACCAATAAACCAAATTAGTTAAAACTTTGCACAAATTTTTTTTTGATAGGTTCTATAAATGTGTAGAATTTCAGCATCATTAGTCAAGGCAACCCAGAGATCCAGAAAGTTCGATCATGAAATCATGTTATCCGTGTGTACGTACGTACGTACATACATACGTATGTGCCACCCTGTATCTCATCAACTATTTGATGGATTCAGCTGATTTTTGGCAGAGATAGAGGTTCTAGGGTCTAGTTGATGGCATTTAAATTTCAGTTTACCATATACCTTAGTTTTCCAGAAATTTCCCAAAAAACTTAAAAATGACCATTGTATTGAGCCAACGCACACACAGACACACTGACACCAATGCACACACATACACCAATGCACACGCAGACACAATGACACCAACACACACACAGACACAATGCATTTCTCACTGAACTTTCTCTTATGAAAACAAATGATGATTGACTCTATTTAATAACTTTCAATGAAATGTAATTTATTTAATTGAGTGAGGAAGTTTTTATTACGATTTCCTGTCAGATGAAATCGAAAGTCTTTCCAAAATTTGCAATTTTTCACAACGAAATTCAACGAAATATCGACCTATTTCTCTATCTATATATATGTCCATAATTGTTGATTATATATATATATATATATATATATATATATATATATATATATATATATATATATATATATATATATATATATATATATATAATGGAATTAGAATAATAAAACAATTTTTTAAAACATAACTCTATCCCATAACTAAGTTACATTTTAGCATAGGAATTATAAAGCCTTAGAGAAAACAACGTTGATTAACTCACAGTTAATATAAGTATATATATTAACTGTGAAAAAATGTGTTCTAGTTTGAATTGTATCATGAGTAAATATACACTCATTATAATTTAAAAAAATATTTACCTGTGAATGTTGGAAGAAACATTGACTAGTCAAACTACCAGTATATCAGTGATGAGAAGACATTGTATTGAGGCATAGCCTTTACAAAAGTAGTGACATTCCATGAAAAATACCAGTATACTGAAATCATATGCCCTTAATAGGGTTAAGATGAAAATTCATATGCACTAAACACTAAATGTATAAAAGCAAAGAAATTCCCAAATTTTTACACTTTTATTGTCATTAAGGGTATGCGAGCACAACAGGGCTATGCATTTTACTGGTAGGAATTTGTCTAATAAAAATATAAACGTTGTTACTATTTTAGCACTGTTAATATAAGCATTGGCAATAAACATTTTTACTGGTATTCTACTTACCTTTATAGTATCCTTATCAACCACGCTCGAGTGGAACCATTATTCATACGACACAAGCATCATTGTTATGTATTAAGGAAAATGAAGGTATTCTTGTTGTATATAAGTCAATTTTATGTTTCACACTTTAATTTATTAGAATTAACAACTTTCACCATTTTTTTAATATATAAACGATTTTTACTGTATTTTTCAACAATACAATACATTTTCTTACAATTCAGATTGAAGTTCCTCAAACAAAAATTTTAAATCTTATAAATCAAAAAATTTGAACTGTAAACCTTGGTATTTCTCATTTCACTGAAATTTTCGTTTTCTCTGAACTAAAAAACAGTACCCTAGGGCTCTAATATGACAAATATGGGCAATAGAATGGAACTTTATTTCGGTTCTTAATTTTTAACCTTGCCTAAGGGTTCAACACGTAGCCTACAGCCAAAGTCTAAGTTCTTACTGGATCGACCTAGGCCCAATCGATATTAGGTAGCTTCCCTAAGAACATCAGATCGATCAGAACGTTTGTCAATAAAAGAAGACGATGAGTTCCAGCCGAATTCCCTTCGGAAAAGCCCAAGAGATATTGTATAAATGATTAATTCTTGTTCGATGTTTTGCGCTGAAAAAAAATTCCTACTAGTAAAATACATAGCCCTGTTGTGCTCGCATACCCTTAATCACAATAAAAGTGTAAAAATTTGGGAATTTCTTTGCTTTTCATCTTAACCCTATTAAGGGCATATTGTCGGGTTGGTCTAGAGAATATACGTCGTGGGGGTACCAGAGCATCAAACTCATCAGAGGTACTTGTAAAACAAGCACAAGGAAGCAACATTGCGACGATGGGACAGGGGCTAGAGCTTGGTGGATAGTGAAGGATCTACTAAGTTCGGGACTCTTTTTTTAACCTTATCTAAGATGGAGAGACTAGTGGATGATGCACCAGCCCAGATGTGGCAACAATACTCCATGCATGGGCGGATAGTGACTTTGTAGAGATATAGGATAATGTCAAATGTGAGAAGTTTACTGGCACGGTAGAGGGAGCTCACCTTCTTTGTAGCAGCCCTGGCAATGTCTTCAATGTATTTATTCTAATTCATGTTATCTGTGAAAGTTAGGCCGAGGAGTTTGAATGATGAACTCTCCGGTAGGGTGCTATTTGACATGGCAAACGGTTGTTGAAGAGGTTTCTTGTAGTTATTGAATGAAAAGTAGCCTTGTCTTTGCGGCATTAAAAGTTACCATCCATTTTTTACCCCATTCCATTACAGACTGGAGGTAATTTTCTAAGGATTCAGCCATTGCCTCAGATATGTGCGCGTCGGTTTTTCCAATATGACGAGAGTAGAGCGTAGTGTCGTCAACAAAAATTCCTATCTCAGTCGCAATGGCATCAGGAACAATAGTGGTCCAAGAATAGATCCCTGGGGTACACCAGCATTTATGCCATGTTGCTTAAAAGAACGGCCATCGAGTACAACCTGGATCTTTCGTTTTGTTAGGAAGGATTTAATTATATTAAATATTTGTCCAGTAATACCATATGAGTGCAGTTTTAGGAGAAGCCCTTCATACCAGACCTTGTCAAAGGCCTTGGATATATCAAGCACTACCGCCCTAGCTTCACCTGCCTTGTCCAGTGTATGATATATGCGTTCAGAGATGACCGTTAGGATATCTACGGTAGATCGTGCTTGTCTGAATCCGTATTGATGATCAGAAAGAAGTTTAGCATTAACTAGGTGCCTGACTGTCGCTAGATTGATTAATGATTCACAGATTTGAGCAAAGATCGGGAGTAGATCGATTAGGCGGTAGTTTAGAGGATCAGTTCTATCTCCAGAATTCTTGAAGACTGGTACCAAGGAAGCAATTTTCCCACTATCAGGGAGCAAGATTTAGTAAGGCATTTGTTGTATAGTTTGGAGAGGACAGGGGCCAGCTCAGCAGAGCATTTCTGTATTACTATTACTAGTATAAAATCAGGCCCACAGGCTTGGGAGGTGTCAAGGTTTTATAATAAGTTTTTCACTTGAGACGGGGTGATGACCAGGTTCTCAAGTGTGGCTTCAGTCCGTAATAGGAATTTAGGGAGGGGGTTGTTTGCCGAGTCCAGAGTGGAGTTTAAGGCAAAATGCTGAGCAAGTAGTTCAGCCTTATCATTTGCTGTGCAAACAACATCGTTGTGATTTGATAGCGGGGGAATTGTCGATTGTCTATTGTTCATCACACTATTGTAAATTTTCCAGAAATCGCGAGTACCTAGTTTCTGTGACTGAATGCGTTTTTTGGTTATCTCTGTATACCTTCTCTTTGCTTCATCTATCACTACTTTGTAATCATTTCTTGCCCCTACAAATCTTTGTCTGTTCGCAGTTGACTTATGGCGGCCGAATTTTCAGAATGCCTTCTGCGTCTCAGCAATAGCAGCTGCACATTCTGAGGTGAGTGGGGTTTGCTTAAGAATTTTCGCGTGGGACATAAGCATTAATACCTGCTTTGACCCATTCGGTTAGCTCATTTGCACACTGATCAGCAGGGAGTAAAAAGGTTACACCCCATGGGAGGTCGCTGATGTGATCCCTGGGGAATTCAAAATCAGCCGGCCTATAGTTTCTCGTCGTTTTAAGCAACTGCTTTTCAGCTTTTGGACAAGATTTTAAGGTGATAAGTACCATTACCACATTGTGATCAGAGTTTCCGAGCGGGCTATGGGCATTCGCCACACAAGCCTCAGGTAGTGAGGTCAAGAACAGGTCGATAAGTGAGGCTTGCTGGTCCGCGCGATCAGGAAGGCGGTCGGAAAAGGACAGCCTGTGAGAAGTCGTGAGCTGAGGAGAAATTAAAAGTAGAGTTCCCAGCTGCATCAGTAACGGTGGAAAATCCCAACCAGTCACGGTAGTGTGCATTAAAATCCCCAAATACATGTATTTGGGCATTCGAGTCAATTAAGAGTGCTCTATCTAAGCTTTCAGAGACAGAGTCAAGCTGTGTACAGTCCTGTGTCGAAGGAGAACGATATAAGAAATATAAGTTACCTACTCTGTGATGTAAGGTCAATCTAAAGCACATGTAGGCTTGGTCATCTGATTCTAACCTATGTTCTCTAGTCAAGGGGAGGGTGTTGCTTATATATATATATATATATATATATATATATATATATGATAAATATTTGTTATTGTTTATTATCTATGTACGTATACGTTTCGTTCTTAATAATCGGGACGGTCATGCGATTCGAAACCCCGGATTACGAGTGTTTTGCAACTCGGCCAATGTTGGACAGCGAATAAACGGTGATAATTTTAACACTTTATGCGGCAGCTTGACGTCATAAGAGCGTTCTACTTAATGAAAGAAACGATGCATTTAAAGCTGGCGACGTCATGTTGTGTTAATACTACACTTACAGTGCTCTACTTTTTCTAAGAGCTACAAATAATAAATATTTGTTATTGTTTATTATCTATGTACGTATACGTTTCGTCCTTAATAATCGGGACTCATCATATATATATATATATATATATATATATATATATATATATATATATATATATATTAGAGGAATACCCAGACAAATTACTTACATAAACAGAGCAGTTTTGCACCACTTTTATGTCTCCTTACGAATATTAAAATGAAGATATAATTATACTATAACTTGTGCATAGAATCATTATTCTAATTTTGATCAAAATTCATTACATGATTGTTATTCTAGAAAATGTATCAGATTTGAGGCTTAAGCTTAAGGGATCCTAAGAAGAAAGTGAAATTCAGATAATCTAATGTATATAGAACAAATTTAATGCATATCAGAAATATTTGAATTTTCAGATAGGGTGTTGTGCCCATAGTATGCCCATCTAAAAAAGCCATTTAAAATACCCAAAAGAAAGTAAACTTTAAGACATATTTATTAATTGATGTCTAATACCTATTGTTAAAATTCCACCGAAAGGCTTTCACTGCCTTTTTACAATCGTTTCATGAAACTAAATTAAACTAAACATAACCTAACAGCTGTGTTCCAACATGCATTATTAGTTAATTAGTTCATGGCTGAATCGTGTACATATGAATATAAAAACATATACACATACCTTACTTTATATAGAGATATAAGTTAATCAACGTTTGTTTCAGTAAGGCTTTTCCTATATATATATACCGTAATTCTGGAATTAATTTATGGTTGAAAACAAAATGCTGTTTGATTGATTGTTCTAATTAGCCGTAATTTATAATTAACTGAACAAGTCACCGTCTCTATTTTAGTTATCCACGTATTTTTTTTTCGTCCGTCTCACTTCATGTTGATTTAATCACTCTCTAATGTTTTAACGTTTCTCTGAACATTTAAAGACAACGACTGGTTATCTTATCCTGGCGTGGCCACCTAATTTGCATACACCTTTCTGCACACACTATTCACGGATATATGGCAAAATAATAAGTCTCTCTACTTCTATATATGCATATTAAAAAATAAATAATAACATAAAAAATAAATAAAATAATAATAATAATAATAATAATAATAAGAAGAAGAAGAAGAAGAAGAAGAAGAAGAAGAATATAGAAGTAAAAGGATTTAATATTTTTAGTTATGCAAGAAGAATCTCTTAAGTATGTCAGTTTATGAATTTTCGTATGAAGTCAAAGTAAAATACACAGTGACAGCTATCGTGATCCAACGGGTCATAGATAAGTTTAATATATATATATATATATATATATATATATATATATATATATATATATATTTATTCCGAAACAGTTTTTCATGGTAAACAACTGATGATCCCTTAAAATAGTGTTAGAAACAAACTAATATAATAACTGTAAAAAAATAAATTGACTTACATGAGTGATTTTCCACTGAAAGACTTGGGACTATAAGTTTTTTTGTTTTTTTTGTTTTTTTTTAATATAGTTTTAATGGTTGAGAAACTTCCGAGACTATATATAGTAAGTTATGTAAATATATTTATGACAATTAAGCTACACAGAGGCTTCCGCGTTTCATCCCATTTTAGCCTGACGATTCCATACAGGGATGAAACGCGGAAGCCTCTGTGTAGCGTATTTGTAATAAATATATTTTCATAACTTACTACCTAGCTCTACTAAAATATTGAGCACTGTTGAAGTAAATGCTGAAAATTGATATACGTAAAAGATTATATCCCCTTATAACATTTTATGTGAATCCATGAAATAATAATAATAATATTAATAATAATAATAATTATATATATATATATATATATATATATATATATATATATATATATATATATATATATATATATATATATATATAGTCTTAAAAAGCTTTTAGTCAAACAAAGAAAGAAAATGTAGTTTAAATTCCCAGCAATATTAATAAAATCCGAAATATCGCAGACTTAGCACTTTCATAAGCCGACTTACTGCTGAAAAATTTACAAATAAAAAAATTAATAAATGTTCCTTAGGTTTAACAGTTTTCACGAACGTTTTCAATTCTTCGACAGAGAATCGAAAACGTTCGTGAAACCTGTGAAACCTATGGAACATTTATTACTTTTTAAAATTTTAATACAAAAAAGACCATCAGAAAAAGTGCAAAAATAAAAAAATGTATAATTAAACAGACGAATTCTGTAGTTTATAATAATGTTTGTATAAATGAGAAAATGCTGCCTAAATACACAATAAGTCTTTGTGTTATCACCGTTCAATGACATGCGGGGACACTTTGGTGATCATCTACTCAGTAGGAGGTTTGGTTCTGAATGGGTTTCACACTCTTAATGAGTTTCATAATCGACAACTAACAACTATGACTGATCGAAATCATCACCATTGTCAACATAAATCCAGAAAACGACTAAAGTTATGACTGCTGATATGCACGCACACACACAGAATTCTCTACCAACAGACTTTTACGCTTACATGAAACAACCAGATAAGACATATACACACACTGCCTTCATTGACGATTGGACGTATTTGCAAAGCCCCACGCAAACTCTCATACCAACATAACACAACATGCACACATACTAAACGGCGCAGAACATTTTTTCTCTCAATAAAATATTGTTATTTTTACAACCACAGTTGATCGTATTTTAATTGTTGTTTTACCATTTGCATTTTATTCTTTTTTGTTGTTGTTTCCTTGTTTTATTTTTCACTAATGATTCAATACTTATCAAAGCTTAAAACCACTCGAGGATAAAGATTAATGAGATGAATAGATTGTCAGTCTAATGATGAAGGATAATATGACAGTGTTGAAAATGATGAATGGAATGAACGAAATCGGATTACTTATGAAGATGGATTATGACATTGAATTCGAAGACTCGTTCCTTCCTACAAATCGGCACAAGGCGACAACAACTTATGATTCTACGGTGGAACTCTTCTTTTAATTACTCGTATTTTCGCTGTGTGACTTCAGAAATATTTTTGTAGAGTAAGTGTAGAGTCCGGCCGAATTCGTCAGGGCCAACACATACTTTAAAAAGATCTTGTATCTCAATCTGGCAACCCTGGCGGTGTACAACATCAGCACAACCACTCTAAAGTCTTGGCCTTTTGGCTAAGATCAAAGTGTAGTATCTGTTCCGATGGATACTGCACTCCATACTGGTGTTGTCTTGGCCTTCGGGTCTTGATTTACGCCGGTCAATGGGTCTGTCCTGTGCAGTTCTGGAAGGTCCACCTTCCCAGGCTTTGCCTCCCCTCTTTGGGGAGGAGTAAGTTTATTGCTTACTGCCTGAGGCGCCTCTGCCGGGGAATGCCGACGAGGCTGCCCAGGCAATTTTTAAACCCCACTTTCCCGATCCTTGGATCACATCTTACTTGTGGGAGTAAGATAAAAACTGGCATTGTGCCTAACTCCTGGAGAGGAGTAAATCAATACCCGTCTTACATGACTCTGTTGAACATCTAGGAAGAGTCGGCATCAAGATCTGTCATTCTATGGTCCTCTCTGCTTCAGCGTGTGGCAGATACGGAATCGCAAATCAATGCAGTGAAAGTCACAATGTTCCTTCCGCCATATTCCTTAGTGTGTTCTGGACCACACCTTCCCGGGCTTCGGATGAAACCGCTAAGCCTTGCTACTCTCGGTGTCGGGGGTAAAACCTTCAATCCTACAGATTAACAAATAGCTGCTACCGACGAGGAAGACTTCACGCAGACCAGACAATCGTGAGGCACGATCTTCGTGAGCTCTATGTAGAAGTACAACAACAACAACAACAACAACAACAGCAGCAGCAGCGGCAACAGCAGCGGCAGCAGTAGTAGTAGTAGACTGGAGTAGTATTCAGGGGATTTTGTGAAAATTATTTATATTATTTTACCCATCCATAACTGCAAAAGCCTGATTTTCAAAAATAAATCCTTGCAGGGTTCTTCTGATCATTCAGGACAAAAGTCGGTTTAATTTTTATTTTTATGTATTTTTTAAATAAAATTCGCTATTTTTCTATTCCGTCTCGATCTGACAAACGGAACCAACCTATAAAAGTTAATGGCGATTTCACATTTATTAACACAAGAGAATGGGCAAAAAGATTTTGATTCATGTAGTTTTATTTAATTCTAGATTTAGTCCTTATTATATTTCCTACCCAATCTTAAACAATAAGTGCATGTCATTTGATTCAATAGTTCTATGAAAGCCCATGAGTGCCATAACGTATAATAAATAAAATAACTGAATACGGAATTCTGCCGAAGCATATGTATGGCAAATTAATAAATACGAATTTGATTGTTGGAGAATTTTGCGTCGTTCGTTCACCCGTATTAATCAAGTGTTTACTGTATGTAAAAATATGCACTCGGTAATTAAAATAGATCAGAGGGGTTGTTGCAAAAGCGCCTGAGTTTTGTATTGAATAAAATGCCGGCCATTTTTTTTTTTAGCAGTTGGAAGACGAGCGTCTCTTGGGACATTTTATCAATAATGGGCGCGACACGTTTTTTATTTTATTTATTTATTTTTTATCTTTTATTTTTTTTATTTTAATCGGTTAAATCATGAAAAGACTTGAATGGGACGAGCTTCACGAGAAAAGCGAGAAAATGGCTTTTGATAAATGAAATAGACAAACGGGGGCGGTAGCAGAAATGGATCAATGGAAAACGAATGCTCTTATGCGCAGAAACATTCGGCGTAGGTTCATCCGCATATTTGCTTTCGATTCAAGTTCACAGACACACACCTATATATATATATATATATATATATATATATATATATATATATATATATATATATATATATATATATATATATAGAGAGAGAGAGAGAGAGAGAGAGAGAGAGAGAGAGAGACAGAGACAGAGACAGAGATAGATAGGTATAGATATTAATCCTATTATATATCCACACACACGCGCGCGCGCACACACACACCCATATATATATACAGAGAAAGAGAGAGGGTGTGTGAGAGAGAGAATGAGAGAGAGAGAGAGAGAGAGAGAGAGAGAGAGAGAGAGGAGAGAGAGAGAGAGAGAGAGAGAGAGAGATAGATTCTCCCAAATAATATGTATAGCCTAGCATTTTATGTATCTTCTGTTATAGGCTATTTACAGGCACGGAATTAAACTTACATATTTTTATTTTTATGAAAAGATATGATTTCACGGTGTTCGAGATATTTTCATGTAAATTACGTGTACAAATGATTATTGCCACTTCTTTACAGAAGAAGGTCATTCTTACAAAGATTGCAATTCCGGATTGTGGTTGCGCATATTGTTCAGCAGGCCCGGTTTATTATTACAGGTTTTCATCGCCGTGGGTCTATACATGTAGATGGCCATGCTGTGTGCTTGTACGACACGCAACGCACACTCTCTTTCTACAAAGCCTGGTTTCAGTGACAAGCCGAAGTAACGTAGTTACGTTACTTCGGCTTGAGACGATGTAGAGCGTAGGTTTTATATTGGAGTTTCCGTCTCCTGGGTGGATGATCTAACAAAATATACGGGTCTATCTCGCCGAGTACGGTAGTATTGCGCTTGGGTACTATACCAGGTATTTCTGCACCCCACGCTATGATGGACTCTCCCGTCGATTTCGTGAATTTGTAATTGCAAGGGTTGCGCAAGCCCAACAACCGCTCTCCTGAGTCGGCATTGCTTGATTCCAATGGCAAGTAGTAATACAGGACGACTGGAAACAATGCCGAGATAAGCAGAGAGCACATACAGCACCTGGTATTCCCAAATGGTCACCCATTTAGTACAGGCTCGACGCTGCTTAACTTCGGTGATCTAACGGGAACCGGTGTGTCAACGTGATTGTGCCGATCGATATATATATATATATATATATATATATATATATATATATATATATATATATATATATATATATATATATATATATATATATTAATAAGTAGGATGAAATATGAGAAAGGTTTTTAACACATCACTAAGTACTTCAAATGGCATGCGTCAGAATTTGAGACCATTTGCTCACATACATACATACATCATACATACATACATACATTATACATATATACATACATCATACATACATACATACATACATTATACATACATACATCATACATACATACATACACAATGATGATGTTTGTGATGCTACTGTTGATTATGATGATGATGATTCGCTGTACCTTCACAGATGATTGCGTTTTCATCACCCTTCTCCATTGTCATCTAATGTCTTGTCCGTAACTTTGTAGGTCGCTTTTTAGACCAGCTGCAGATCCGCATGGCCTGTGACAAATGTGGCAGGCAAGAATCATACTTTCCACGGCAATTATGGGGTCGTCTTTTGAGATCCGTTTCCTCCTCTGTACAATCACATGTCTTTTAAGTTTGCAGTTCGTTTTACAGACCTTATCACACATGACGCGGATTATCTCCCCTTTGGGAAATATTTTCGGCGCTTGTTATTTCATGCTGTTTCAGATGGTTCGCATAATCAGCCTTCGAAAGAAGAACACGTTGACAGAATTCACATAACAATAATTATCATGATTATCACCTTTTCGGAACTGGCGCTTGAGTTGATCATGTTTACATACATACATACATACATACATACATACATACATACATACATACATACATACATACATACATACATATATACATACATGCATACATACATACCCACATACATATATATATACATACATGCATACATACACACCCACATACATAAATACATACATACATGCATGCATACATACATACATACATACATACATACATACATACATACATACATACATACATAGCTCCAGAGGCAATTAGAAGTACGAGACGATCAGTAGCAACGCTAAGATAAACGGGGAAAATTTGGCGTTATTTCAGAGTTTTTTCTTTCTCCTAGACTAGTTGCTCTACCAAGATTGCAGAGTCCAATCTACTCTAGTATTTCATTCAGATCATAGGAGGAGGGGGAGAGACGAATTTATACCTCCCTTAAAGCTATTAGACAAATTGACGTTCGTTTTCAGCCACTCCTATTTCTAAATTTACGGTACCCAGTATTCCAAAACGGTAACCCATCTAAGTACTGAGCAGGCCCAACGCTACTTAACGAGAATCAGTGTTTCTTCGTGGCATATTCATATATACATCCGAAAGTATATATAGTTTTAAGGTTTAGAATGATGTCAAAGTGCAATGTAAGTTTATAGACATAAAGAGACAATATGTAATGTAATAGTTTTCTTTGATGTTCTGCTCACTCTTTTGTTTGATCTTCTATCAACCGTGTGTTATATGGTGTCCATTTTTTATATTTCGAAGGTAATAACCTTCTTTTCAAAGGAAGTCCATATCGGATCCACGTGTGTCGTGTATTGGCCGGATGTAAGTAATGTGTGACTGTAGTGAAGATTGTATAGCTTTGTAGAGGAAACCGGAAGTGTTTATTTATTTTTTTGTTTGAATCTTTATTAATTTATTTACTTTTATTCATTTGTGCTAATAATATGTATATTATGTATATTAGTTTATTCGCTTTTCTATTTTCTCTTCTTTATGTATTATTTATTTAGTATGCATTTTGTTTATATTTATGTTATTTGTATAGGATGAAATATTGTAATGAAGGGAGATAATCATGCTTGTATTAACAATAGCATGACAGAGTGGTGCCCCTTAGATGGTTGGTTAATCTTATTTTGCACGTGTGTATATCTTTATATCATATATTTGATTTGAAAGTAAACGTTTCCATTTTTGCATAGACAGATTCCATATTAAACTAAACTTATCTGTTCATTTGATATGGTATTTATCTACGCAATACAACGCAATACAACGCAATATCTTGCATTACCCATTCTTTCAGGGTACCCGGTAAAGTCCAACAAAAATGACAAAGAACAGAACGTATATGAAAAAAAACTTTGGTTTTCTTTATTTGCCATTACCGGATGGTTTACGGCGGCTACGCACACATATTAAACAATCTTTTGACATACTTTCGTCTCATGAAAGTTTTTTCTTGCTGAGGTCACAGACTTGGTTTCCGCTAGAAACTCGTTCGTATATACACCCGATTGGAAAGCAATTTGCTCTGCATTGTCTATTCGAGCGTGAACTGAAGCAATTGTTCTACAAGCACTTTGGTGAAGTACAAGTCAGGGGATCTCCTTCATGGTACCAACTTGTTTATCAGCCTCATTTTTAGTCAGCGGACAAAAAAGTCTAACAGCAAGACGGGCTTGCGTACCATAGCCAATAAAGCTTCATCGGTGCCATAAATATCGGTAAACTCGCATTTTTCCGGTACATCGATACTCAGATCACCAAGCGTTTCGGCTCTTTGCATTTTTGAAACCGTCGTTGTTTAAGTTCCTCTTGCACTGCGGAACCTTTTTCTTTTTAACAGTTATCAAGTCGCCTTCATTTCTTTCTAGACGTCCCACCCACAATGGACTCGTCCACGATTCATTTTTGCCACTCTTCATTATCTTACAAATACACGAGTATCCTAAAAATAAAAACAACGTTCACTCTAAAAATAGACTGTCGGATTTTAATAATCTATTATTTACTTAACTCATTGAAGTGCAGCCTGAGGAGATAAAGTAAAATACTCGACATACCCGTGACCCGTTGAGTCACAACAACTTCAACTATTTATTCTACTTTGATTTCATCCGAAAATTCATAAAAATAAATAAATAAATGAGGTATATTTAAAAAAAAATCAAATTGTATTAATTAGATGAAATTCATAATTAACTGAACGATGACGACGACGACGACAACGACGACGATGACGACGACGACGACGATGACGATGACGACGATGACGATGACGATGACGATGACGATGACGATGACGACGACGACGACGATGACGATTACGACGACGATGACGACGATGACGATGACGATGACGATGACGACGGCGATGACGACGACGATGACGATGACGATGACGACGACGATGACGATTACGACGACGATGACGACGACGATGACGATGACGATGACGATGACGATTACGACGACAACAACAACAACAACAGCAACAGCAATGATGATGATGATGATGATGATGATGATGATGATGATATAGAAGTAAAGAGACTTATTTTTTAATTTGTTTTTCTAGTGGATACTAGACGTACCCGTGATCCGTTGGGTCACAAACACTAACACTATTTATATTCTACTTTGATTTCATCCGAAAATTCATAAATTATGACATCTGTTAACACATTCTTCTTGCATAAATAATGAGTCTCTTTACTTCTATATTAACCATCATAAAAAAGTAAAGAGGCCATCTAATTTACATGTGTGTTTGTGGTCTATAGAGACCAAGTATGTAAATTAGATGGCTACGCTGTAAAATGAGAGTTACTTTTTCTCTAAACGCTCGCAGACACATTAAAAATATGAGAGAGTGGTTGAATCAATATAGAGTGAGAGGAAGAGAGAAATAGATCGCTAGCTAAGAGAGAGAGAGATAGGTGAAGTGTTCAGTTAATTATAAATTATGGATAATTAGAACATTAAAAGAGGCTTCTTTTTCAAGCATAACTCAATCCCAGAACTAAAATATATTTTAGCATTATTTTATGATATTACTGTATATATATATATATATGATTATTTTTATTTACACAGACATGTACAAAATCTGCGACACTGGCATGTCGATGTTATCGATCAACAGTTATTATAAACTGAGATCTCATCAGGCAGAGTTAGAATCCGATCTTAACCTCAGATCAAATTGTGAAAGAAAGGTTTCTTATATATTTATTATTCAGCTATTAGTTCTTTAATGTTTATTTATAGATATTCCGTTCACTTATATTTATTTATTCTTAAGAGAGATATAGGTATTGTTTTTCATTTATATAGAATCTATTAACTTATATATTTTTCCACCGTCATATTTACTATATTTATATTTACCTTTATGTAAACAGTTGCCTATTATCTCATTTCTCTTGTTTATAATATTTCCTCCATATGTCATTATTTCAACTGCTTCAGTTTTACATAAATTGCACCTTTTCCACTTGTTTAATAAATATTTACTGCTTTTAACTAATATTTACCATTCTATAGTGTACTTAGTGTATTTGCCTTTAAGTTATTTTATATATTCAGCTAAAGAAGTAGTAAATTTATCGACTCCTACCCTACAAGCTTTTCTAATACTTGCCATATGGTTACTGTACCTATATTTAAAAGGGCCCACTGTCGAGCCTATGTATGCTGTGGATGTGTTATTTTCCACTACATTGCACTTATACACTATATTCTCCGTATATAAATGAAGAAAAAATACATGATATATCATAAAATTAAATGCTGTGGAGGTAGGATGTGAATATATATATATATATATATATATATATATATATATATATATATATATATATAAATATATATATATATATCTATCTATCTATCTATCTATCTATCTATCTATCTATCTATCTATCTCTCTCTCTCTCTCTCTCTCTCTCTATATATATATATATATATATATATATATATATATATATATATATATATATATAATACAACTTTGTTTAAGAAATCGATTCGATGCCAAATTTTTTATATACGAGTCCAACACTCCGAGAGAGGATAGCCTGCGCCTGTGTACTAGTCGGGTATTTCCGAGGCCCCGCAGGTTTAGAAAAAAATCATCCACACACCACACATATATATATATATATATATATATATATATATATATATATATATATATATATATATATATATATAAAATAAGTGCTCTATACACTTAACAGAAGGAACAGAAAATTCAAGATATGTTTCCCTGACACAATTTAGTACAGAAAAGTGATAGACCGCCAGTAGGGTAACAACTGAGAAAAAACTAGTTAACAATTTATACAACGAAGGCTACGGAGAAAAGGGTTAAAATTGAAACTCAAATTTATCTTAAAAAAACAGAGTAAATACAAGTAAATTTGGTAGCATGATTAGAAATTAGTAAAAATGCCAAATACATTTAAGATAGTTACAAGAACAGAAAACTCAACTGAAAACTTTGGGGAGTCTTTTTCATTTCGTCAGTCATGTGGCTGGCATTAATTGAAGTTGGGCTACTTTGCAAATGACCTCTTCAAGAAAATCATATTGTGTACATCTCAGAGGTAGTTGAAAGGAGGTGAGAGGTTGGGGGTGTATATCGAGGGTGGTTTGGACTCTTTTTTTCTAACATGTTTGGCTATCCATTTTTCCATATATTTTTAACATTAAGCTACAAGAAAGAGAGATATTTGTTTACTATTTATAAAATTAAACACTACGGAGAAGATAGAGTAAATTAAAGCTCACATTTTTTTTTAAGAATAAAAGAATACAAGTAAATTTAGTAGCATGATTAGAAATTAGTCACCAGAAAAAAACAAGTTCCATTTTCTTATGGCCCTCATTTTCTTTTACTTTTTATATATATTTATATTTTATAAATAATAGAATGGGGCCCGTTTTTTTTATAACAATATACACATATATATATATTAAAAATATAAATATACATAAAAAAATCTACAAATGAGGGCTATAAGAGAATGAGGCCCGTTTTTTCTGGTCACAATATAAATATTATATATATATATATATATGCTGTGACCAGAAAAAACGAGGCCCCATTCTCTTATGTCCCTCATTTCTTGATTTTGTGCAAAAATTAAATGAAACATCGGTAATAACTGGTTTATTATATTTAAAACCGCATATCAACATTCGGTTTCGTTTTCGTTTGTTTGGGATGCCCCCCCCCCATTTAGCTCCGTGGTGCATTTATTGAGGCGCAACACAAATTTGTTAATGATATCCTTACAAACCGACCGCCCAGGTATTACTATGACATTCTTGCTTAAGCCTTTTCAGTTCCATGATAGTCTCCGGTCTCCTTGCACATATCTGCCTAAACAGCTACGGTTAGGTCTCTGAGGTTCCCGCTCAAAAGCAGTCTTGAAACTTATCACGAAGCCTCCAAAATTGTCTTTTAGGCAATCCTTGAACAGGTTTGAGGCGTGAGAACTTGGTTCATTTTGCTGAAACCAGAACTATACAATCATCGACGGGTACAGTGTCTGCCGATTATTCCTGCAGACAGCAATCTTTCAGACTCTGTTGCTGAACTGACCGACGCTATATATCAGCTATGCTGTACAATTCTTAGACCGTTTTAAATGGCTTAGACCAGGGTTTCCCAAACTTATTTCGCTTGTCGCCCCCTTTCCGGAAAATATGTTAATCAGCGCCACCTGGAAATAAATCTTTTTTTTTTAAATAGCAATTAAAGAGAAAGATATATGTATTAATGTTTCTACCTGTTTCGTAAAATATTGTAAGGAAAGTTGTAAATTGGAAACATTGAGGTTTGAAATTATAAACCTATTTATTGAACTCTAAATAAAAACGTAATAAAAAATCAAAACATTCAAAATCGTGTTTGCTGATACTAATTTAGTAATTTCAATTACTAATTTACTAATTTCAATAATTAATTTAATAATTTCAATTACTAATTGCATTATTGAAATTACTAATTTAGTAATTTCAATTACTAATTTAATAATCCTCGGATATTTTCGTCATTTGTAATCTTAAATCACCGTGATTGGCTATTTGTAACTGATTTCTTTTTTGTTGCTTGTTAATAAATTGGTTACTGAATCCACGTTCCACTAAATATGGTTAAGGAAATGCAATTAAGATCTTTTAAATTACAGCCCATATTTCAGGATAAGCCGTAAGGATCTACTTTTGTAGCCAGAATTGTTAGTAGCCGCTTTTAAATTTCAATTTCAATTCAGAATTTGTAGTTACTTTCATCAGTTCTTCTTGTAACTGTGGAGATTCTTCCATGTTTGCACTTGAAAAAGGATCCAAAATCCAATCAGGTATGTTTATTTTACAAAGTAGCATCAAATCGTTGATTAAAATCGGAATGAAGAGCATCCAAGTGCTCAAAATAAGAAAGTATGTCTTCATTTTTTTTCTGCTCCTGATAAATTTGGGAACTAGATGAATTCCCCTCAACTAAAATTTTGTTTGTACAAAAGAAAGCTTTGTCATAAATGCAGAAATAACAGATTTTGGTTTTATTAAATTCAGTTAATCATCTTAAAGCTAAAGATTCCTTTCATTAAATTTGTTAAACAAGTCGGTTAAGTAAGCGATGCCACTTTTGGATTGAATTAAATTGGATCGTAAAAGATTATTTTTACTTTTTAAGAACTCCAACACCGAGTTAAACGATTATAACACCTATGTAAACAGGCAGTCTTTGACAACCAACGAACTTCCGTATGAAGCAGCAAACGTTTTCAATACAAAGCTGTTTCAATAATCTGTCATTCAATGATTTGCTCCTGATTGCGTTGATAGATTTAATTACATGTTGTAATTAATTATGTATACGTGCACTTAAATGTTTGCCAACTAGATGTTGACGATGGGTGATACAATGTATTGTAAGTACATTCGGCACCTCCTTTTTTAAAATAAGCAAGAAAACCCCTGTAGCGCCCTACCATCACTGGAACACCATATGTGACTTCTGATAAAATATTAATCAGAAATATTCCTTTTTCTAAAAAAAAAAACTCACCCAATGCATGGAATATTGATTCTCCTTTAATATCAGTTTGCAAATATTTAGCAAATAATAATTCTTGGCAAATTTGTTCTTCCTAAAAGTAAAGCTTTATTTCCAGGCAAAGTTGACTCATCAAGTTGAATAGAAAAGCGAGATGTTTTTAAATAGCCACACAATGAATCTTCAACAATTTGAGCCATTTCATCAATTCTTCTTTGTACTGTATTATTGCTCAATGAAAATGTTCTTGATAACATCTGATGCTGACTTATGTAGTACAGTACGTATTACTTCACTTATAGACGGTATAATCAGTTCTTCACCAATAGTATGAGATTTTACCGATTTGGGAATCATGAAAGAAATATTGTAAGAATCAAACAAGCAAGCCATCGCTATCTTGTATAGTTGCGGTTAAAAAGAGTTTTGCCAATGTCGGTTGTTTGATAAATCTTTCTTTTAGTGTGCGAAAGTAAGATAAGTTCTCATCTTTTTTATCCCAATGAACTTTAGTCAGATATTCTAGTAGTCTGGAAGCCTTCATAGCTTCGTTTGATATAACTTTCTGGCAAATCAGACACATTGGTAATGTATTGTTTACAGGTGACTCAATAAATTACAGGTGACTTAATAAATTACAGGTGACTCAATAAAGGCATATTTCAAATATTCGATATTGTATTGTCTACATTTCTTCTTTGGTTGGGACATTATTATCTGTAAAAAAAAATTATGTTTATAGAGGTATTTTTAATTCATATTTTATTTTGTAATTTAAAAAAAAAATTTTTGTAAAAAAAAAAATATGTTCATTATTAAGCTAATATAATTATTACAAATTGAATAAATAATATTCACCAATTATCTGTGAGTTAACTTTAATATTTCACAATATCAAAAAAATCTAACTTAGTGTTATATTACGCTGTAATTTTCCAGTCAAAATTACGGAAAACCTCCTGATTCACAGCGTGCTCCAAAATCTACTGGTAGTACTGCCAGTACATCCGTTGCGTTCCGGGCTTTGGACTTGCGCTCGACCAATCACACGAGTGGCAGTTGGTTTTAGCAATGTTTGTATTTGTTAGATAATGGGTTATCTCCCCATTATATATAATACCATTTCCCTTTGACTGCAACGTCGCGTAGGTTGTTCGAAGAAAAATTATGAATGGAATGCATAAATTAATTTTCTAAATCTTCTCTTCTTTCATCGACACGTAATATTATTTAATTCCCCCAAATGCACATGTGGCCATCACCGCCCCCTAATCGCTGCAGCGCCCACATTGGGAATCTATAGCTTAGACGATTGCCACTGGCTGCAGTAAGGTTCCCCACTGTCTTATAGTTCTCAAAGTCGTGCAGTCACTCCTGAATGTTCCTCCTGGTGTGGTCTTTTTCACATTTGAACTTGTGCCAAACAGGGCCCTACACTTTCTTGAACAAGCCAATCTTGTAGTAATCTTTGACGCAGTAGATTTTTTCTTTAATGAGATCTTCTTTTGGTGGCACAAAATGAGGATGATTAGTCAATTACTGGAGGATATATGACAAGAAGTGTGTGCAGAACCCGTTTCTTTTTTTTTGGGGGGGGGGGTACCGAATCATTTATATATATAAAAAAAACCTTAATCTCAGGTGGCAAATTGCCGGAATTTGGTCTCACTCAACAGAACCCTTTCTCTATATATATCTTTCTCATGATAAACAACTGATGATCCCTTAAATAATGTTAGAAGCAAACTAATATAATAACTGTAAAAAATAAATTGACTTAGATGAGTGATTTTCCGCTGAACGACTTGGGACTAAATGTTTTTTTAATTAATTAATTTATTTTTATATAGTTTTAATGGTTGAGAAACTTCCGAGACTAATAATATATATATATATATATATATATATATATATATATATATATATATATATATATATATATATATATGTGTGTGTGTGTGTGTGTGTGTGTGTGTGTGTGTGTGTGTGTGTGCGTGTGTGTGAAAATAACTAAGGCGTACTGCAGTTCCACATTACCTGCGCACGAGCCGTCACCATATATCATAAAGACAATAAAGTTCGTTTCTTTTTTCTTCAAACGTGATTATGGATGTCTTTTTTAAAGGGCATTGTAGACTTTTGTCATTTTCACTTTAATCTTGTAATCGGCGTTTCAAAGACGCACGCCCAGATCTAATTTAATCGATAAGCCATAACAAACCACGTGTTCTGTCGTATTGTTCTCGCCATGCGCAGTGAGTATAACAGGGTGTTGCTTTCCATTATTTAGAGTCCTGATCGCGTGCATTCCCAGTCGCAGACACGCCACGAATTACTCGACAAGCCAGCAGTAGGTGGACACAGATGGAGCGACGCGCCGCCTGGTGGCGGGGACGTCGGAGACGGATGAACGGATACGCCCAACAAAAAAGGTAATCATACGATACTAAAAAAACAAAAGAGCAGACAGAGCGTGACTGTAGGTTATTTTTGTGTGTGATGGGGGTGGGGAGCTGTTTCAGAAAATTCAAGAATTTTAAAAAGTTAAAACTTCACTTTTTGTAATATTTGTTTTTGTTTACTAATTTTGAAGCAAAAAACTTATTTTTTTTCAAAAGGTTTTTCCCTTTACTTTTTAGTATTTTAAAGTTAAAAAAATTGTAAACAAAAATAATGTTAGGTTTATGCCACAGCTGTCCTAAATAAATATCCTTTGTAGTTACAAAAATCATTTTTTATGTTTACGTAATGGTTCATACGCTTGTGGAAACAGTGTGGTCGAATTAATAAAAAAATAGACACTATCATTGTAAAATAATTAATGGCAGATATGTCGACTCGTCTCAGATGATTGCCATTTGCAATTTTGTGATATATCGGGTGTCATATGAAAGAGGATGAACCAGTGTGCAAACGAATTAACTAAATGGGTCAAAGCAGGCATTGAAGCATATTCTTTAGTAAGCCTCACTCTCCTCAATGGTTCACTTCGGAATATGCAGCTGCCATTTCTGAGAGGCAACAAGCATTCCGTAAATTCGACCGCCATAAGTCAGCTACTAATAGACATAAATTTATAGAGTCAAGAAAAAATTGCAAGGCCGTGATAGGTGAAGCGAAGAGAAGGTATAATGAGTTAACAAAAAAACGCATCCAGTCACAGAAACTAAGTAATCGTGATTTCTGGAAAATCTACAATAGTGTAGTGAATAATGGTCAATCAACGATTCCCCTACTAGCAAACCACAATGATGTCGTTTGCACGGTCACCGATAAAGCCGAACTACTTGCCCAACGTTTCGCTTCTAACTCCACTTTGGACTCAGATAACCACCCCCTCCCTAAATTCCCATTGAGGACTGAAGGCACACTTGATAACCTGGTCATCACCCCATCCCAGGTCAGAGACATCATAAAAAAACCTTGACACTTCCAAAGCGTGTGGGCCTGATCTTATACCTGTAATGGCAATAAAGAAATGCTCTGCTGAACTGGCCCCTGTCCTCTCCAAACTCTAAAATAAATGTCAAGCTGAATCTTGCTTCCCCGATAGCTGGAAAATTGCCTCTGTGGTACCATCTTACAAGAGTTCTGGGAATAGAACCGATCCTCAGAACTATCGCCCAATCAGTCTGCTGCCGGTCTTTGCTAAAATCTTTGAATCCTTAATCAATCTAGCGATAGTACGGCACTTAGTTAATGCTAAACTTCTTTCTGATCGCCAGTATGGATTTAAACAAGCACGATCTACTGCAGACATCCTAACGGTCATCTCTGAACGCATGTATCATACACTTGACAAGGCAGGAGAAGCTAGGGCAGTAGCGCTTGATATATCCAAGGCCTTTGACAAGGTATGGCATAAAGGACTTCTGAAAATACGCTCATACGGTATTACTGGGAAAATACTTAATATAATTAGATCCTTCCTAAACAAAAGAAAAAAATCAAGGTTGTCCTCGATGGCCGTTCATCTAAGCAACATGACATAAATGCTGGTGTACCCCATCTATATAAACGATTTCCCTGATGACATAGAGTCTGAGATTGTCTTATTTGCTGATGCCACCACCCTTTACTCTCGCCATGTTGACAAAACAGACGCGATCATATCCGAGGCAATGGCTGAATCTTTAGAAAATGACCTCCAGGCTGTAGTGGATTGGGGTCATAAATGGTTGGTAACTTCTAATGCCGCTAAGACAAAGCTCCTTTCCTTCAATAACTACAAGGAACCTTTTCAACCACCGATTGTCATGGCAAATAACACCCTACCTGAGAGTTCATCATTCAAACTCCTCGGCCCAACCTTCACATGGAGCATGAATTGGAACAAATACATTGAAGACATTACCAAGGCTGCCACAAAGATGGGCTCCGATACGGCCAGAACAGAAGATGAAGGAGAAGAAAACCACGGCACACACAACGTTGGGGTTGGCGGCGATCGTCGGGGGGGGGGGGGATATAGTTGTACAAATTCGACCCTGAAAATCCAAAGGAACGAAAGAACGAAAAGAAATAGAGAAAAACAAAAAAGAAATAGAGAAAGAACAAATGCAAGAGTTCACATGAAAGCGAGAGAAAAAAAGAAAGTAAAGACACAAGAGAAAAAAAGAAATAAAACATAAAGAAAGAAGTGAACTTGCCAGAAAAAAGGCAGAAAAAAGATAAACCGCACGAACTGGCATAAAAATAGAAGAAAAAAGAAAGACATAACAAAATAAGAGAATAGAAAGAAACAAAAACAAACGTGGAAAAAAGGAAAAACAAAACGCAAAGGTGGGTGGAGTGGTTTTCTCTTCTGTACAAAAAATATCGATGAGGTAAGGGCAGACGGAGAAAGGGCAAATATAAATTAATTTGAAACGTATTTATCTGCGGAAATAAAGAAAGCAGAAATAGCCAAGTCAAATGTTCTATATGTACGGGTAGATAGGGAAATAAACTGTACTAGTAAATAGGAGAATACACTGTACAAGTAGATAGGGAAATACACTGTACGGGTAGATAGGGAAATACACTGTACGGGTAGATAGGGAAATACACTGTACGGGTAGATAGAGAAATACACTGTACAAGTAGATAGGGGAATACACTGTACAAGTAGATAGGGGAATACACTGTACGGGTAGATAGAGAAATACACTGTACAAGTAGATAGGGAAATACACTGTACAAGTAGATAGGGGAATACACTGTACGGGTAGATAGAGAAATAAACTGTATAGGTCTATAAGGAAATAAACTGTACGGTAAATAGGGAAATAAACTGTATGAGTTGATAAGGAAATAGACTGTACGGGTAGATAGGGAAATACACTGTACAAGTAGATAGGGGAATACACTGTACGGGTAGATGGGGAATACACTGTACGGGTAGATAGGGAAATACACTGTACAAGTAGATACGGAAATACACTGTACAGGTAGATAGGGAAATGCACTGTACGGGTAAATAGGGAAATACACTGTACGCAAGATAGAGAAATAAACTGTACGAGTAGATGGGGAAATAAACTCTACGGGTAGATAAGGACATAAACTGTACGGGTAGATAGAGAAATAAACTATATGGGTCTATAAGGAAATAAACTGTACGGTAAATAGGGAAATAAACTGTACGGGGAAATAAGGAAATAAACTGTATGAGTTGATAAGGAAATAAACTGTATGGGTAGATAGGGAAATAAACTGTAAGGGTAGATAGGGGAATACACTGTACGGGTAGATAGGGAAATAAACTGTATGAGTTGATAAGGAAATAAACTGTACGGGTAGATGGGGAAATAAACTGTACGGGTAGATAGGGAAATACAACATTTATATACACCTATTATTATACTGAAGCTGAGTTAATCAACATTTATTCCTATAAGTCTTTTTTACTACATATCTATGTTAATCACCAAAAATACATGCTAAAGTATTTCTTAGTGTTGGGATTGAGTTATGTTTAAAAAATCTATTCAATTGTTCTAATTTGCCTTAATTTGCAATTAATTCACCAAGTCACCCATCTTTTACTAAGTTTCTGTTTTTCACTCTCTCACTATATCTTGTTTGATCTCTCTCAAAAGAGAGAGAGAGATGAATAGAAGGGTGGGGTATAGCAAGCAAAAAGGGGACTAATTTGGAAAGTTGTCTATTTATTTTTTATATTTAACTGGTTTTGCAAACTTACTTTTTCCTGATTCAAAACTCGAACTCGATCTCAGTGGGCGACCCAACGGAACATCATTTTTTTCTAGTAATGCGTTACCGGCTTCTAAATTGAAGTGGTTCAAAAACACTGAATCTTTCGGGTTTAAAAATAATTTTTGATATTGGATATTTTTAATACTATTGAGTCACTACTAATCAAGGCCAAAAAGCCACTCGAGGATAAAGATTAATGAGATGGACGGATTATCAGTCGAGAGATGAAGAACCTTATGAGAGGATTGAGAATGATTGGAGGGATGGTCAAAGTTCGAATATTTGTGGTTTAGGGTTCATGACAGGAATCTGTTGACATTGTATTTTAAGACGACCATCTTGTAATCTGCAGGGAAACAATTCCGCCTGAAGCTAGCCATACGAGAGAAAGAAAGGAAAAATGTTTTTATTTATGTTGTGGCAGCAAAACAAACCCTAAATGTAATTATATAATCTCATTATAATTATATAATTATAAATTATATAATTATAAATTATATAATTATATAATTATAAATTATATAATTATAAATTATATAATTATAAATTATATAATTATAAATTATAAATTATATAATTATAAATTATATAATTATATAATTATAAATTATATAATTATATAATTATAAACTCATCTCGCGTGTTCGAAACGAACTAATAATATAAAATATTAAACCGTAGTTGAAATAGAAAAATGAATAAAAAAAAATATATATATCACCCGTTATATTTACATTTCTTAAATTAAAGCCATGTCATTAGACCATACTACTTTTAACTTTCCAGAATTTGTTTTTGTCATTTTCATCTCCGCCTTCATACTAAGAATTTGGGGTACTTATCCAGATTAGGACCTAATCTAAAATCGGCTTGGCGTGGGTTACGGTTAGGGTTAGGGTTTGCGTTAGGGTTGGAGTTAGAGTTAGCGTTAGGGTATGGTTGGGTCCCAATCTGGATAAGTACCAAACTTGCCCTGAGGAAGCTCAGCTGATTTGCAGCTAGAGCTGAAACGTGTCTGAAAATGTGTAGGCAAAATGTTTATATGAATAACAAAAACATGAGTCAGTCGTGAAAATGTAGATTTGGTAAATGTTTTTGTTACACGAATTCAATTAAGCAACACTCAAATTCTCAAAACGAGATCAAATATTTAAATTCAGTTACAACAAAATAGAAGATGATGCTAAATATCAACTATAAATTAGCGGGAAACAGATTAGAAAATATATATTGCATCAGTTTTTTTTTTTTTTTTTTTAAATAATACACCCTTAATAAGAGATGTAAGTTTCGTATGAAATTTAGCTCAATCTGATCGTGTCTGTGTTGAAACAGACATTTCAGAAAATTTAGTTTCGTATAAAATTTAGCTCAATCTGATCGTGTCTGTGTTGAAACAGACATTTCAGAAAATTCAGTGTAACAAAAGAGACAATGTCTATTGGAATTATAGTTTGAATTTAAAGCTTGGTAAATGAATAAATACATGTTTGTTTTTGAAATCGGTCATTATTTTCCGAACAACTTAGTACAATGAGAGTGAAACTGCAGCACTTCTAATAATTTTTCACCAAGATATACAGTGCTTAGCAAATTTAGTAGATCAACTGTCGTAAAACCGAGAAAACCTAAATCTGATGCTCTTGTCGACTGATTTCGGTTCATCATGGAAGCGAACAGACTTAATTTCAGGCGAGTGCGAATTGCGTGTGTCTTCATCAGACAATCTTGATGTCTATCTCTTTGCGTTACTCTCGAGTTTCTTTAGTTTTTCACTACGCGGTTGTTTATATGGGGATTTTCATTCCACTCTTTTTTCTTCACAACCCCTCGTTTGGCAAGAGTTGGCAGAAACGGTCATTTTTCCTTACTTTTTAGATTAATAATATTATACATAACGCAGATATTTCAAGGCCGTTTATATTCAAAATAATATTAACCCATTTACTTGATATGTCAACGTTTAGACCCTAGACAAGTTTAGACTGAAAAATGCTAGTCACATGTCAATCCTTGAAAACAGGTGTTTTTACAGTTAGATAAAAAAAATTAAATCTTATCAGTTTTTTTTTTTCTGTTCCAACTCGCTACCTCCGAGGATTGAACTCGTGCAAGATAAGTATACGCATTGCTTCGTTTTTTTATCTTGGTTATTAAAGCCATCAGAATTGACAATAGCACAAACGATGTATCGCTGTATGATTACACAACATTTAATTAGATTTGCGAATAAATAAATAGATATTAAGATCATGTTTCAAGCTAGTTTTTCCCACTCCGGTCACATCTGGCATTAAAAGAAACAAACACAAAACAATCTTATTACCAAAACTAATCTTGTTTACTGACCGCGTTAAATACGCTCTCGCTTCACTTTCTCAAAATCGGCGGAGAGCCTAATCAAGATAGCAAGATTTGCACGCACAAAAGACTATATATCCTTTCAGATAAATGGCTGTATATTAAAACAAATAAATGAACAAAAGACTATATATCCTTTCAGATAAATGTCTGTATATAAAAACAAATAAATGAACAAAAGACTATATATCCTATCAGATAAATGTCTGTATATGAACACAAATAAATGAACAAAAGACTATATATCCTATCAGATAAATGTCTGTATATAAAAACAAATAAATGAACATAAGACTGTATATCCTTTCCGATAAATGTCTGTATATAAAAACAAATAAATGAACAAAAGACAATATATCCTTTCAGATAAATGTCTGTATATAAAAACAAATAAATGAACAAAAGATTATATATCCTTTCAGATAAATGTCTGTATATAAAAACAAATAAATGTACAAAAGACTTTATCTCCTTTCAGATGAATGTCTGTATATGAAAACAAACAAATGAACTAAAGACTATATATCCTTTCAGATAAATGTCTGTATATAAAGAAAATAAGTGAATAAAAGACTATATATCCTTTCAGATAAATGTCTGTATATAAAAACAAATAAATGAACAAAAGAATATATATCCTTTCATATAAATGTCTGTATATGAAAACAAATAAATAAACTAAAGACTATATATCCTTTCAGATAAATGTTTGTATATAAAAACAAATAAATGAACAAAAGACTATATATCCTTTCAGATAAATGTCTGTATATAAAAACAAATAAATGAACAAAAGACTATATATCCTTTCAGATAAATTTCTGTATATAAAAACAAATACATGAACAAAAGACAATATATCCTTTCAGATAAATGTCTGTATATAAAAACAAATAAATGAACAAAAGACAATATATCCTTTCAGATAAATGTCTGTATATAAAAACAAATAAATGAACAAAAGATTATATATCCTTTCAGATAAATGTCTGTATATAAAAACAAATAAATGTACAAAAGACTATATCTCCTTTCAGATAAATGTCTGTATATAAAAACAAATAAATGAACAAAAGACTATATATCCTTTCAGATAAATGTCTGTATATGAAAACAAATAAATGCACACAATACTATATATCCTTTCAGATAAATGTCTGTATACAAAAACAAATAAATGAACAAAAGACTATATATCCTTTCAGAAAAATGTCTGTATATAAAAACACATAAATGCACAAAATACTATATATTCTTTTCGGATAAATGTCTGTATATAAAAACAAATAAATGAACTAAATTCTATATATCATTTCAGATAAATGTCTAGATAAGAACAAATAAATGAACAAAAGACTATATATCCTTTCAGATAAATTTCTGTATATAAAAACAAATACATGAACAAAAGACAATATATCCTTTCAGATAAATGTCTGTATATAAAAACAAATAAATGAACAAAAGACTATGTATCCTTTCAGATAAATGTCTGTAAACAAAAACAAATATATGAACAAAAGACTATATATCCTTTCAGATAAATGTCTGTATATGAAAACAAATAAATGAACAAAGGACTATATATCCTTTCAGATAAATGTCTGTATTTCAAAACAAATAAATGAACAAAAGACTATATATCGTTTCAGATAAATGTCTGTATATAAAAACAAATAAATGAACAAAAGACTATATATCCTGTCAGATTAATGTCTGTATATAAAAACAAATAAATGAAAAAAAGACTATGTATCATTTCAGATAAATGTTTGTATATGAAAACAAATAAATGAACAAAAGACTATATATCCTTTCAGATAAATGTCTGTATATAAAAACAAATAAATGAACAAAAGACTATATATCTTTTCAGAAAAATGTCTGTATATACAAACAAATAAATGAACAAAAGACTATATATCCTTTCAGATAAATGTCTGTATATTAAAAATAAATAAATGAACAAAAGACTATATATCCTTACAGATCAATGTCTGTATATAAAAACAAATAAATGCAAACGATACTATATATCCTTTCAGATAAATGTCTGTATATGAAAACAAACAAATGCACACAATACTATATATTCTTTCAGATAAACGTCTGTATATAAAAACAAACAAATGAACAACGACTACTTATCCTTTCAGATAAATGTCTGTATATAAAAACAAACAAATGAACAAAAGACTATATATCCTTTCAGATAAATGTCTGTATATGAAAACAAATAAATGAACAAAAGAATACATTATCCTGTCAGATAAATGTCTGTATATCAAAACAAATAAATGAACAAAATACTATATATGCTTTCAGATAAATGTCTTTATATAAAAACAAATAAATGAACAAAAGACTATATATCCTCTCAGATAAATGTCTGTATATAAAAACAAATAAATGAACAAAAGACTATGTATCCTTTCAGATAAATGTCTGTATATGAAAACAAATAAATGAACAAAAGACTATATATCCTTTCAGATAAATGTCTGTATATAAAAACAAATAAATGAACAAAACACTATGTATCCTTTCAGATAAATGTTTGTATATGAACACAAATAAATGAACAAAAGACTATATATCCTTTCAGATAAATGTCTGTATATAAAAACAAATAAATGAACAAAAGGCTATATATGCTTTCAGATAAATGTCTGTATATAAAAACAAACAAATGAACAGAAGACAATATATCCTTTCAGATAAATGTCTGTATATAAAAACAAATAAATGAACAAAAGACTATATATCCTTTCAGATAAATGTCTGTATATAAAAACAAACAAATGAACAAAAGACAATATATCCTTTCAGATAAATGTCTGTATATAAAAACAAATAAATTAACAAAAAACTATATATCCTTTAAGATAAATGTCTGTATATAAAAACAAATAAATGCACAAAATACTATATATCCTTTCGGATAAATGTCTGTATATAAAAACAAATAAATGAACTAAATTCTATATATCCTTTAAGATAAATGTCTGTATAAGAACAAATAAATGAACAAAAGACTATATATACTTTCAGAAAAATGTCTGTATATAAAAACAAATAAATGCACAAAATACTATATATCCTTTCGGATAAATGTCTGTATATAAAAACAAATAAATGAACTAAATTCTATATATCCTTTCAGATAAATGTCTGTATAAGAACAAATAAATGAACAAAAGACTATATATCCTTTCAGATAAATGTCTGTATATAAAAACAAATAAATGAACAAAAGACTATATATCCTTTCAGATAAATGTCTGTATATAAAAACAAATAAATGAACAAAAGAATATATATCCTTTCAGATAAATGTCTGTATGTAAAAACAAATAAATGAACAAAAGACTATATACCTTTCAGATAAATATATGTGCATAAAAACAAATAAATGAACGAAAGACTATATATCCTTTCAGATAAATGTCTGTATATAAAAACAAATAAATTAACAAAAAACTATATATCCTTTCAGATAAATGTATCTATATAAAAACAAACAAATGAACAAAAGACTATATATCTTTTCAGATAAATATCTGTATATAAAAACAAATAAATGAACAAAAGACTATATATCCTTTAAAATAAATGTCTGTATATAAAAACAAACAAATGAACAAAAGACTATATATCCTTTCATATAAATGTCTGTATATAAAAACAAATAAATGAACAAAAGATTATATATCCCTACATGTAAATGTCTGTATATAAGAACAACTAAATGAACAAAAGACTATATATCCCTACAGATAAATGTCTGTATATAAAAACAAATAAATGAACAAAAGACTATATATCCTTTCATATAAATGTCTGTATATAAAACAAATAGATGAACCTAAGACTATATATCCTTTCAGATAAATGTCTGTATATAAAACCAAATAAATGCACACAATACTATATATCCTTTCAGATAAATGTCTGTATATAAAAACAATAAATGCACACAATACTATATATTCTTTCAGATAAATGTATGTATATGAAAACAAACAAATGCACACAATACTATATATTCTTTCAGATAAACGTCTGTATATAAAAACAAATAAATGAACAAAAGACTATATATCCTTACAGATAAATGCCTGTATATAAAAACAAATAAATGAACAAAAGACTATATATCCTTTCATATAAATGTCTGTATATAAAAACAAATTAATGAACAAAAGACTATATATCCCTACAGATAAATGTCTGTACATAAAAACAAATAAATAAACAAAAGACTATATATCTTTTCAGATTAATGTCTGTATATAAAAACAAATAAATGAACAAAAGACTATATATCTTTCAGATAAATGTCTGTATATAAAAACAAATAAATGAACAAAAAACTATATATCCTTTCAGATAAATGTTTGTATACAAAAACAAATAAATGAACAAAAGACTATATATCCTTTCAGATAAATGTCTGTATATAAAAACAAATAAATGAACAAACGACTATATATCCTTTCAGATAAATGTCTGTATATAAAAACAAATAAATGAACAAAAGACTATATATCCCTACAGATAAATGTCTTTATATAAAAACAAACAAATGAATAAAAGACTATATACCTTTCAGATAAATGTATGTGCATAAAACAAATAAATGAACGAAAGACTATATATCCTTTCAGATAAATATCTGTATATAAAAACAAATACATGAACCTAAGACTATATATCCTTTCAGATAAATGTCTATATATGAAACCAAATAAATGCACACAATACTATATATCCTTTCAGATATATGTCTGTATATAAAAACAAATAAATGCACACAACACTATGTATCCTTTCAGATAAATGTCTGTATATGAAAACAAACAAATGCACACAATACTATATATTCTTTCAGATAAACGTCGGTATATAAAAACAAATAAATGAACAAACGACTATATATCATTCAGATAAATGTCTGTATATAAAAACAAATAAATGAACAAAAGACAATATATCCTTTCAGATAAATGCCTGTATATAAAAACAAATAAATGAACAAAAGACTATATATCCTTACAGATAAATGCCTGTATATAAAAACAAATAAATGAACAAAAGACTATATATCCTTTCAGATAAATGTCTGTATATAAAAACAAATAAATGAATAAAAGAATATATATCCTTTCAGATAAATGTCTCTATGTAAAAACAAATAAATAAACAAAAGACTATATACCTTTCAGATAAATATATGTGCATAAAAACAAATAAATGAACGAAAGACTATATATCCTTTCAGATAAATGTCTGTATATAAAAACAAATAAATGAACAAAAGACTATATATCCTTTCAGATAAATGTATCTATATAAAAACAAACAAATGAACAAAAGACTATATATCCTTTCAGATAAATGTCTGTATATCAAAACAAATAAATGAACAAAATACTATATATGCTTTCAGATAAATGTCTTTATATAAAAACAAATAAATGAACAAAAGACTATATATCCTCTCAGATAAATGTCTGTATATAAAAACAAATAAATGAACAAAAGACTATGTATCCTTTCAGATAAATGTCTGTGTATGAAAACAAATAAATGAACAAAAGACTATATATCCTTTCAGATAAATGTCTGTATATAAAAACAAATAAATGAACAAAACACTATGTATCCTTTCAGATAAATGTTTGTATATGAACACAAATAAATGAACAAAAGACTATATATCCTTTCAGATAAATGTCTGTATATAAAAACAAATAAATGAACAAAAGACTATATATGCTTTCAGATAAATGTCTGTATATAAAAACAAACAAATGAACAGAAGACAATATATCCTTTCAGATAAATGTCTGTATATAAAAACAAATAAATGAACAAAAGACGATATATCCTTTCAGATAAATGTCTGTATATAAAAACAAACAAATGAACAAAAGACAATATATCCTTTCAGATAAATGTCTGTATATAAAAACAAATAAATTAACAAAAAACTATATATCCTTTAAGATAAATGTCTGTATATAAAAACAAATAAATGCACAAAATACTATATATCCTTTCGGATAAATGTCTGTATATAAAAACAAATAAATGAACTAAATTCTATATATCCTTTCAGATAAATGTCTGTATAAGAACAAATAAATGAACAAAAGACTATATATACTTTCAGAAAAATGTCTGTATATAAAAACAAATAAATGCACAAAATACTATATATCCTTTCGGATAAATGTATGTATATAAAAACAAATAAATGAACTAAATTCTATATATCCTTTCAGATAAATGTCTGTATAAGAACAAATAAATGAACAAAAGACTATATATCCTTTCAGATAAATGTCTGTATATAAAAACAAATAAATGAACAAAAGACTATATATCCTTTCAGATAAATGTCTGTATATAAAAACAAATAAATGAACAAAAGAATATATATCCTTTCAGATAAATGTCTGTATGTAAAAACAAATAAATGAACAAAAGACTATATACCTTTCAGATAAATATATGTGCATAAAAACAAATAAATGAACGAAAGACTATATATCCTTTCAGATAAATGTCTGTATATAAAAACAAATAAATGAACAAAAGACTATATATCCTTTCAGATAAATGTCTGTATATAAAAACAAAAAAATGAACAAAAGACTATATATGCTTTCAGATAAATGCCTGTATATAAAAACAACTAAATGAACAAAAGACTATATATCCTTTCATATAAATGTCTGTATATAAAAACAAATTAATGAACAAAAGACTATATATCCCTACAGATAAATGTCTGTACATAAAAACAAATAAATAAACAAAAGACTATATATCTTTTCAGATTAATGTCTGTATATAAAAACAAATAAATGAACAAAAGACTATATATCTTTCAGATAAATGTCTGTATATAAAAACAAATAAATGAACAAAAAACTATATATCCTTTCAGATAAATGTTTGTATACAAAAACAAATAAATGAACAAAAGACTATATATCCTTTCAGATAAATGTCTGTATATAAAAACAAATAAATGAACAAACGACTATATATCTTTTCAGATTATTGTCTGTATATAAAAACAAATACATGAACAAACGACTATATATCATTCAGATAAATGTCTGTATATAAAAACAAATAAATGAACAAAAAACTATATATCCTTTCAGATAAATGTCTGTATACAAAAACAAAAAAATGAACAAAAGACTATATATCTTTTCAGATTAATGTCTGTATATAAAAACAAATAAATGAACAAAAGACTATATATCTTTCAGATAAATGTCTGTATATAAAAACAAATAAATGAACAAAAGAATATATATCCTTTCAGATAAATGTCTGTATGTAAAAACAAATAAATGAACAAAAGACTATATACCTTTCAGATAAATATATGTGCATAAAAACAAATAAATGAACGAAAAACTATATATCCTTTCAGATAAATGTCTGTATATAAAAACAAATAAATGAACAAAAGACTATATATCCTTTCAGATAAATGTATCTATATAAAAACAAACAAATGAACAAAAGACTATATATCTTTTCAGATAAATATCTGTATATAAAAACAAATAAATGAACAAAAGACTATATATCCTTTCAAATAAATGTCTGTATATAAAAAAAAACAAATGAACAAAAGACTATATATTCTTTCATATAAATGTCTGTATATAAAAACAAATAAATGAACAAAAGATTATATATCCCTACATGTAAATGTCTGTATATAAGAACAAATAAATGAACAAAAGACTATATATCCCTACAGATAAATGTCTGTATATAAAAAAAAAAAATGAACAAAAGACTATATATCTTTTTATATAAATGTCTGTATTTAAAACAAATAAATGAACCTAAGACTATATATCCTTTCAGATAAATGTCTGTATATAAAACCAAATAAATGCACACAATACTATATATCCTTTCAGATAAATGTCTGTATATAAAACAAATAAATGCACACAATACTATATATTCTTTCAGATAAATGTATGTATATGAAAACAAACAAGTGCACACAATACTATATATTCTTTTAGATAAACGTCTGTATATAAAAAAAAATAAATGAACAAAAGACTATATATCCTTACAGATAAATGCCTGTATATAAAAACAACTAAATGAACAAAAGACTATATATCCTTTCATATAAATGTCTGTATATAAAAACAAATTAATGAACAAAAGACTATATATCCCTACAGATAAATGTCTGTACATAAAAACAAATAAATAAACAAAAGACTATATATCTTTTCACATTAATGTCTGTATATAAAAACAAATAAATGAACAAAAGACTATATATCTTTCTAGATAAATGTCTGTATATAAAAACAAATAAATGAACAAAAAACTATATATCCTTTCAGATAAATGTTTGTATACAAAAACAAATAAATGAACAAAAGACTATATATCCTTTCAGATAAATGTCTGTATATAAAAACAAATAAATGAACAAACGACTATATATCTTTTCAGATTAATGTCTGTATATAAAAACAAATAAATGAACAAACGACTATATATCATTCAATAAATGTCTGTATATAAAAACAAATAAATGAACAAAAAACTATATATCCTTTCAGATAAATGTCTGTATACAAAAACAAAAAAATGAACAAAAGACTATATATCTTTTCAGATTAATGTCTGTATATAAAAACAAATAAATGAACAAAAGACTATATATCTTTCAGATAAATGTCTGTATATAAAAACAAATAAATGAACAAAAAACTATATATCCTTTCAGATAAATGTTTGTATACAAAAACAAATAAATGAACAAAAGACTATATATCCTTGCAGATAAATGTCTGTATATAAAAACAAATAAATGAACAAACGACTATATATCTTTTCAGATTAATGTCTGTATATAAATACAAATAACTGAACAAACGACTATATATCATTCAGATAAATGTCTGTATATAAAAACAAATAAATGAACAAAAAACTATATATCCTTTCAGATAAATGTCTGTATACAAAAACAAAAAAATAAACAAAATACTATATATCTTTTCAGATTAATGTCTGTATATAAAAACAAATAAATGAACAAACAGCTATATATCCTTTCAGATAAATGTCTGTATATAAAAACAAATAAATGAACAAAAGACTATATATCCCTACAGATAAATGTCTTTATATAAAAACAAACAAATGAATAAAAGACTATATACCTTTCAGATAAATGTATGTGCATAAAACAAATAAATGAACGAAAGACTATATATCTTTTCAGATAAATGTCTGTATATAAAAACAAATAAATGAACTAAAGATTATATATTCTTTTTAGATAAATATCTGTATATGAAAACAAATAAATGAACAAAAGACTATATATTCTTTTCAGATAAATATCTGTATAGAAAAACAAATAAATGAACTAAAGACTATATATCCTTTCAGATAAATATCTGTATATAAAAACAAATACATGAACCTAAGACTATATATCCTTTCAGATAAATGTCTATATATGAAACCAAATAAATGCACACAATACTATATATCCTTTCAGATATATGTCTGTATATAAAAACAAATAAATGCACACAACACTATGTATCCTTTCAGATAAATGTCTGTATATGAAAACAAACAAATGCACACAATACTATATATTCTTTCAGATAAACGTCGGTATATAAAAACAAATAAATGAACAAACGACTATATATCATTCAGATAAATGTCTGTATATAAAAACAAATAAATGAACAAAAGACTATATATCCTTACAGATAAATGCCTGTATATAAAAACAAATAAATGAACAAAAGACTATATATCCTTTCAGATAAATGTCTGTATATAAAAACAAATAAATGAATAAAAGAATATATATCCTTTCAGATAAATGTCTCTATGTAAAAACAAATAAATAAACAAAAGACTATATACCTTTCAGATAAATATATGTGCATAAAAACAAATAAATGAACGAAAGACTATATATCCTTTCAGATAAATGTCTGTATATAAAAACAAATAAATGAACAAAAGACTATATATCCTTTAAAATAAATGTCTGTATATAAAAACAAACAAATGAACAAAAGACTATATATCCTTTCAGATAAATATCTGTATATAAAAACAAATAAATGAACAAAAGACTATATACCCTTTCAGATAAATGTCTGTATATAAAAACAAATAAATGCACACAATACTATATATGCTTTCAGATAAATGTCTGTATATAAAAACAAATAAATGCACACAATACTATATATCCTTTCAGATAAATTTCTGTATATAAAAACAAATAAATGCACACACTACTATATATGCTTTCAGATAAATGTCTGTATATAAAAACAAATAAATGAACAAAAGACTATATATCCTTTTATATAAATGTCTGTAGAAAAAACAAATAAATAAACCTAAGACTATATATCTTTTCAGATAAATGTCTGTATATAAAACCAAATAAATGCACACTATACTATATATGCTTTCAGATAAATGTCTGTATATAAAAACAAATAAATGCACACAATACTATATATCCTTTCAGATAAATTTCTGTATATAAAAACAAATAAATGCACACAATACTATATATGCTTTCAGATAAATGTCTGTATATAAAAACAAATAAATACGCACGATACTATATATCCTTTCAGATAAATGTCTGTATATGAAAACAAACAAATGCACACAATACTATATATTCTTTCAGATAAACGTCTGTATATAAAAACAAACAAATGAACAAACGACTATATATCCTTTCAGATAAATGTCTGTATATAAAAACAAATAAATGAACAAAAGACAATATATCCTTACAGATAAATGCCTGTATATAAAAACAAATAAATGAACAAAAGACTATATATCCTTTCAGATAAATGTCTGTATATTAAAACAAATGAATGAACAAAAGACTATATATCCTTACAGATAAATGTCTGTATATAAAAACAAATAAATGAACAAAAGACTATATATCCCTACAGATAAATGTTATTATATAAAAACAAACAAATGAACAAAAGACTATATACCTTTCAGATAAATGTATGTGCATAAAAACAAATAAATGAACGAAAGACTATATATCTTTTCAGATAAATGTCTGTATATAAAAACAAATAAATGAACAAAAAACTATATATCCTTTCAGATAAATTTCTGTATACAAAAACAAAAAAATGAACAAAAGACTATATATCTTTTACGATAGATGTCTGTATATAAAAACAAACAAATGAACAAAAGACTATATACCTTTCAGATAAATGTATGTGCATAAAACAAATAAATGAACGAAAGGCTATATATCTTTTCAGATAAATGTCTGTATATAAAACAAATAAATGAACTAAAGACTATATATTCTTTTTAGATAAATATCTGTATATGAAAACAATTAAATGAACAAAAGACTATATATATTTTCAGATAAATATCTGTATATAAAAACAAATAAATGCACACGATACTATATATCCTTTCAGATAAATGTCTGTATATGAAAACAAACAAATGCACACAATACTATATATTCTTTCAGATGAACGTCGGTATATAAAAACAAATAAATGAACAAACGACTATATATCATTCAGATAAATGTCTGTATATAAAAACAAATAAATGAACAAAAGACTATATATCCTTTCAGATAAATGTCTGTATATAAAAACAAATAAATGAACAAAAAACTATATATCCCTACAGATAAATGTCTGTATATAAAAATAAATAAATGAACAAAAGACTATATATCCTTTCAGATACATGTCTGTATATAAAAACAAATGAATGAACAAAAGACTATATATCCTTTCAGATAAATGTCTGTATATAAAAACAAATAAATGAACAAAAGACTATATATCCTTACAGATAAATGTATGTATATAAAAATAAATAAATGAACAAAAGACTATATATCCCTACAGATAAATGTCTGTATCTTAAAACAAATAAATGAACAAAAGACTATATATCCCTACAGATAAATGTCTGTATATAAAAACAAATGAATGAACAAAAGACTATATATCCTTTCAGATAAATGTCTGTATATAAAAACAAATAAATGAACAAAAGACTATATATCCCTACAGATAAATGTCTTTATATAAAAACAAATAAATGAACAAAAGACTATATACCTTTCAGATAAATGTATGTTCATAAAAACAAATAAATGAACAAAAAACTATATATCTTTTCAGATAAATGTCTGTATATAAAAACAAATAAATGAACAAAAGGCTATATATCCTTTCAGATAAATGTTTGTATATAAAAACAAATAAATGAACAAAAGACTATATATCCTTACAGATAAATGTCTGTATATAAAAACAAATAAATGAACAAATAACTATATATCCTTTCAGATAAATGTTTGTATATAAAAACAAATAAATGAACAAAAGACTATATATCCCTACAGATCAATGTCTGTATATAAAAATAAATAAATGAACAAAAGACTATATATCCTTTCCGATAAATGTCTGTATATGAAAACAAATAAATGAACAAAAGACTATATATCACTACAGATAAATGTTTTTATATAAAAACAAACAAATGAACAAAAGACTATATACCTTTCAGATAAATGTATGTGCATAAAAACAAATAAATGAACGAAAGACTATATATCTTTTCAGATAAATGTCTGTATATAAAAACAAATAAATGAACAAAAGACTATATATCCTTTCAGATAAATGTCTGTATATAAAACAAATAAATGAACAAAAGACTATATATCCTTTCAGATAAATGTCTGTATATAAAACCAAATAAATGCACACAATACTATATATCCTTTCAGATAAATGTCTGTAAATAAAAATAAAGAAATTAACAATAGACTATATATCCTTTCAGATAAATGTCTGTATATGAAAACAAATAAATGAACAAAAGACTATATATCCTTTCAGATAAATGTCTGTATATCAAAACAAATAAATGAATAAAAGACAGTATATCTTTTCAGATAAATGTCTGTATATAAGAACAAATAAATGAACAAAAGACTATATACCTTTCAGATAAATGTATGTGCATAAAAACACATAAATGAACGAAAGAATATATATTGTTTCAGATAAATGTCTGTATATAAACACAAATAAATGAACAAAAGACTATATATCCTTTCAGATAAATGTCTGTATATAAAAACAAATAAATGAACAAAAGACTATATATCCTTTCAGATAAATGTCTGTATATCAAAACAAATAAATGAACAAAAGACTATATATCCTTTCAGATAAATGTCTGTATATAAAAACAAATAAATGAACAAAAGACTATATATCCTGTCAGATAAATGTCTGTATATAAAAACAAATAAATGAACAAAAGCCTATGTATCCTTTCAGATAAATGTCTGTATATGAAAACAAATAAATGAACAAAAGACTATATATCCTTACAGATAAATGTCTGTATATAAAACAAATAAATGAACAAAATACTATATATCCTTTGAGATAAATGTCTGTATATAAAAACAAATAAATGAAAAAAAGACTATATATACCTACAGATAAATGTCTTTATATAAAAACAAACAAATGAACAAAAGACTATATACCTTTCAGATAAATGTATGTGCATAAAACAAATAAATAAACGAAAGACTATATATCTATTCAGATAAATGTCTGTATATAAAAACAAATAAATGAACAAAAGACTATATATCCTATTAGATAAATATCTGTATATGAAATCAAATAAATGAACAAAAGACTATATATCCTTTCAGATAAATGTCTGTATATAAAAACAAATAAATGAACAAAAGACTATATATCCTTTCAGATAAATGTCTGTAAATAAAAACAAATAAATGAACAAAAGACTATATATCCTATTAGATAAATATCTGTATATGAAATCAAATAAATGAACAAAAGACTATATATGCTTTCAGATAAATGTCTGTATATAAAAACAAACAAATGAACAGAAGACAATATATCCTTTCAGATAAATGTCTGTATATAAAAACAAATAAATGAACAAAAGACTATATATCCTTTCAGATAAATGTCTGTATATAAAAACAAACAAATGAACAAAAGACAATATATCCTTTCAGATAAATGTCTGTATATAAAAACAAATAAATTAACAAAAAACTATATATCCTTTAAGATAAATGTCTGTATATAAAAAAATAATAAATGCACAAAATACTATATATCCTTTCGGATAAATGTCTGTATATAAAAACAAATAAATGAACTAAATTCTATATATCCTTTCAGATAAATGTCTGTATAAGAACAAATAAATGAACAAAAGACTATATATACTTTCAGAAAAATGTCTGTATATAAAAACAAATAAATGCACAAAATACTATATATCCTTTCGGATAAATGTCTGTATATAAAAACAAATAAATGAACTAAATTCTATATATCCTTTCAGATAAATGTCTGTATAAGAACAAATAAATGAACAAAAGACTATATATCCTTTCAGATAAATGTCTGTATATAAAAACAAATAAATGAACAAAAGACTATATATCCTTTCAGATAAATGTCTGTATATAAAAACAAATAAATGAACAAAAGAATATATATCCTTTCAGATAAATGTCTGTATGTAAAAACAAATAAATGAACAAAAGACTATATACCTTTCAGATAAATATATGTGCATAAAAACAAATAAATGAACGAAAGACTATATATCCTTTCAGATAAATGTCTGTATATAAAAACAAATAAATGAACAAAAGACTATATATCCTTTCAGATAAATGTCTGTATATAAAAACAAAAAAATGAACAAAAGACTATATACGCTTTCAGATAAATGCCTGTATATAAAAACAACTAAATGAACAAAAGACTATATATCCTTTCATATAAATGTCTGTATATAAAAACAAATTAATGAACAAAAGACTATATATCCCTACAGATAAATGTCTGTACATAAAAACAAATAAATAAACAAAAGACTATATATCTTTTCAGATTAATGTCTGTATATAAAAACAAATAAATGAACAAAAGACTATATATCTTTCAGATAAATGTCTGTATATAAAAACAAATAAATGAACAAAAAACTATATATCCTTTCAGATAAATGTTTGTATACAAAAACAAATAAATGAACAAAAGACTATATATCCTTTCAGATAAATGTCTGTATATAAAAACAAATAAATGAACAAACGACTATATATCTTTTCAGATTATTGTCTGTATATAAAAACAAATACATGAACAAACGACTATATATCATTCAGATAAATGTCTGTATATAAAAACAAATAAATGAACAAAAAACTATATATCCTTTCAGATAAATGTCTGTATACAAAAACAAAAAAATGAACAAAAGACTATATATCTTTTCAGATTAATGTCTGTATATAAAAACAAATAAATGAACAAAAGACTATATATCTTTCAGATAAATGTCTGTATATAAAAACAAATAAATGAACAAAAGAATATATATCCTTTCAGATAAATGTCTGTATGTAAAAACAAATAAATGAACAAAAGACTATATACCTTTCAGATAAATATATGTGCATAAAAACAAATAAATGAACGAAAAACTATATATCCTTTCAGATAAATGTCTGTATATAAAAACAAATAAATGAACAAAAGACTATATATCCTTTCAGATAAATGTATCTATATAAAAACAAACAAATGAACAAAAGACTATATATCTTTTCAGATAAATATCTGTATATAAAAACAAATAAATGAACAAAAGACTATATATCCTTTCAAATAAATGTCTGTATATAAAAACAAACAAATGAACAAAAGACTATATATCCTTTCATATAAATGTCTGTATATAAAAACAAATAAATGAACAAAAGATTATATATCCCTACATGTAAATGTCTGTATATAAGAACAAATAAATGAACAAAAGACTATATATCCCTACAGATAAATGTCTGTATATAAAAAAAAAATGAACAAAAGACTATATATCTTTTTATATAAATGTCTGTATTTAAAACAAATAAATGAACCTAAGACTATATATCCTTTCAGATAAATGTCTGTATATAAAACCAAATAAATGCACACAATACTATATATCCTTTCAGATAAATGTCTGTATATAAAACAAATAAATGCACACAATACTATATATTCTTTCAGATAAATGTATGTATATGAAAACAAACAAGTGCACACAATACTATATATTCTTTTAGATAAACGTCTGTATATAAAAAAAAATAAATGAACAAAAGATTATATATCCTTTCAGATAAATGTCTGTATATAAAAAAAAATAAATGAACAAAAGACTATATATCCTTACAGATAAATGCCTGTATATAAAAACAACTAAATGAACAAAAGACTATATATCCTTTCATATAAATGTCTGTATATAAAAACAAATTAATGAACAAAAGACTATATATCCCTACAGATAAATGTCTGTACATAAAAACAAATAAATAAACAAAAGACTATATATCTTTTCACATTAATGTCTGTATATAAAAACAAATAAATGAACAAAAGACTATATATCTTTCTAGATAAATGTCTGTATATAAAAACAAATAAATGAACAAAAAACTATATATCCTTTCAGATAAATGTTTGTATACAAAAACAAATAAATGAACAAAAGACTATATATCCTTTCAGATAAATGTCTGTATATAAAAACAAATAAATGAACAAACGACTATATATCTTTTCAGATTAATGTCTGTATATAAAAACAAATAAATGAACAAACGACTATATATCATTCAATAAATGTCTGTATATAAAAACAAATAAATGAACAAAAAACTATATATCCTTTCAGATAAATGTCTGTATACAAAAACAAAAAAATGAACAAAAGACTATATATCTTTTCAGATTAATGTCTGTATATAAAAACAAATAAATGAACAAAAGACTATATATCTTTCAGATAAATGTCTGTATATAAAAACAAATAAATGAACAAAAAACTATATATCCTTTCAGATAAATGTTTGTATACAAAAACAAATAAATGAACAAAAGACTATATATCCTTTCAGATAAATGTCTGTATATGAAAACAAATAAATGAACAAAAGAATACATTATCCTGTCAGATAAATGTCTGTATATAAATACAAATAACTGAACAAACGACTATATATCATTCAGATAAATGTCTGTATATAAAAACAAATAAATGAACAAAAAACTATATATCCTTTCAGATAAATGTCTGTATACAAAAACAAAAAAATAAACAAAATACTATATATCTTTTCAGATTAATGTCTGTATATAAAAACAAATAAATGAACAAACAGCTATATATCCTTTCAGATAAATGTCTGTATATAAAAACAAATAAATAAACAAAAGACTATATATCTTTTACGATAAATGTCTGTATATAAAAACAAATAAATGGACAAAAGACTATATATCCTTACAGATAAATGTCTGTATATAAAAACAAATAAATGAACAAAAGACTATATATCCCTACAGATAAATGTCTTTATATAAAAACAAACAAATGAATAAAAGACTATATACCTTTCAGATAAATGTATGTGCATAAAACAAATAAATGAACGAAAGACTATATATCTTTTCAGATAAATGTCTGTATATAAAAACAAATAAATGAACTAAAGATTATATATTCTTTTTAGATAAATATCTGTATATGAAAACAAATAAATGAACAAAAGACTATATATTCTTTTCAGATAAATATCTGTATAGAAAAACAAATAAATGAACTAAAGACTATATATCCTTTCAGATAAATATCTGTATATAAAAACAAATACATGAACCTAAGACTATATATCCTTTCAGATAAATGTCTATATATGAAACCAAATAAATGCACACAATACTATATATCCTTTCAGATATATGTCTGTATATAAAAACAAATAAATGCACACAACACTATGTATCCTTTCAGATAAATGTCTGTATATGAAAACAAACAAATGCACACAATACTATATATTCTTTCAGATAAACGTCGGTATATAAAAACAAATAAATGAACAAACGACTATATATCATTCAGATAAATGTCTGTATATAAAAACAAATAAATGAACAAAAGACTATATATCCTTACAGATAAATGCCTGTATATAAAAACAAATAAATGAACAAAAGACTATATATCCTTTCAGATAAATGTCTGTATATAAAAACAAATAAATGAATAAAAGAATATATATCCTTTCAGATAAATGTCTCTATGTAAAAACAAATAAATAAACAAAAGACTATATACCTTTCAGATAAATATATGTGCATAAAAACAAATAAATGAACGAAAGACTATATATCCTTTCAGATAAATGTCTGTATATAAAAACAAATAAATGAACAAAAGACTATATATCCTTTCAGATAAATGTATCTATATAAAAACAAACAAATGAACAAAAGACTATATATCCTTTCAGATAAATATCTGTATATAAAAACAAATAAATGAACAAAAGACTATATACCCTTTCAGATAAATGTCTGTATATAAAAACAAATAAATGCACACAATACTATATATGCTTTCAGATAAATGTCTGTATATAAAAACAAATAAATGCACACAATACTATATATCCTTTCAGATAAATTTCTGTATATAAAAACAAATAAATGCACACACTACTATATATGCTTTCAGATAAATGTCTGTATATAAAAACAAATAAATGAACAAAAGACTATATATCCTTTTATATAAACGTCTGTATATAAAACAAATAAATAAACCTAAGACTATATATCTTTTCAGATAAATGTCTGTATATAAAACCAAATAAATGCACACTATACTATATATGCTTTCAGATAAATGTCTGTATATAAAAACAAATAAATGCACACAATACTATATATCCTTTCAGATAAATTTCTGTATATAAAAACAAATAAATGCACACAATACTATATATGCTTTCAGATAAATGTCTGTATATAAAAACAAATAAATGCGCACGATACTATATATCCTTTCAGATAAATGTCTGTATATGAAAACAAACAAATGCACACAATACTATATATTCTTTCAGATAAACGTCTGTATATAAAAACAAACAAATGAACAAACGACTATATATCCTTTCAGATAAATGTCTGTATATAAAAACAAATAAATGAACAAAAGACAATATATCCTTACAGATAAATGCCTGTATATAAAAACAAATAAATGAACAAAAGACTATATATCCTTTCAGATAAATGTCTGTATATTAAAACAAATGAATGAACAAAAGACTATATATCCTTACAGATAAATGTCTGTATATAAAAACAAATAAATGAACAAAAGACTATATATCCCTACAGATAAATGTTATTATATAAAAACAAACAAATGAACAAAAGACTATATACCTTTCAGATAAATGTATATGCATAAAAACAAATAAATGAACGAAAGACTATATATCTTTTCAGATAAATGTCTGTATATAAAAACAAATAAATGAACAAAAAACTATATATCCTTTCAGATAAATTTCTGTATACAAAAACAAAAAAATGAACAAAAGACTATATATCTTTTACGATAGATGTCTGTATATAAAAACAAACAAATGAACAAAAGACTATATACCTTTCAGATAAATGTATGTGCATAAAACAAATAAATGAACGAAAGGCTATATATCTTTTCAGATAAATGTCTGTATATAAAACAAATAAATGAACTAAAGACTATATATTCTTTTTAGATAAATATCTGTATATGAAAACAATTAAATGAACAAAAGACTATATATATTTTCAGATAAATATCTGTATATAAAAACAAATAAATGCACACGATACTATATATCCTTTCAGATAAATGTCTGTATATGAAAACAAACAAATGCACACAATACTATATATTCTTTCAGATGAACGTCGGTATATAAAAACAAATAAATGAACAAACGACTATATATCATTCAGATAAATGTCTGTATATAAAAACAAATAAATGAACAAAAGACTATATATCCTTTCAGATAAATGTCTGTATATAAAAACAAATAAATGAACAAAAAACTATATATCCCTACAGATAAATGTCTGTATATAAAAATAAATAAATGAACAAAAGACTATATATCCTTTCAGATACATGTCTGTATATAAAAACAAATGAATGAACAAAAGTCTATATATCCTTTCAGATAAATGTCTGTATATAAAAACAAATAAATGAACAAAAGACTATATATCCCTACAGATAAATGTATGTATATAAAAATAAATAAATGAACAAAAGACTATATATCCCTACAGATAAATGTCTGTATCTTAAAACAAATAAATGAACAAAAGACTATATATCCCTACAGATAAATGTCTGTATATAAAAACAAATGAATGAACAAAAGACTATATATCCTTTCAGATAAATGTCTGTATATAAAAACAAATAAATGAACAAAAGACTATATATCCCTACAGATAAATGTCTTTATATAAAAACAAATAAATGAACAAAAGACTATATACCTTTCAGATAAATGTATGTTCATAAAAACAAATAAATGAACAAAAAACTATATATCTTTTCAGATAAATGTCTGTATATAAAAACAAATAAATGAACAAAAGGCTATATATCCTTTCAGATAAATGTGTGTATATAAAAACAAATAAATGAACAAAAGACTATATATCCTTACAGATAAATGTCTGTATATAAAAACAAATAAATGAACAAATAACTATATATCCTTTCAGATAAATGTTTGTATATAAAAACAAATAAATGAACAAAAGACTATATATCCCTACAGATCAATGTCTGTATATAAAAATAAATAAATGAACAAAAGACTATATATCCTTTCCGATAAATGTCTGTATATGAAAACAAATAAATGAACAAAAGACTATATATCACTACAGATAAATGTTTTTATATAAAAACAAACAAATGAACAAAAGACTATATACCTTTCAGATAAATGTATGTGCATAAAAACAAATAAATGAACGAAAGACTATATATCTTTTCAGATAAATGTCTGAATATAAAAACAAATAAATGAACAAAAGACTATATATCCTTTCAGATAAATGTCTGTATATAAAACAAATAAATGAACAAAAGACTATATATCCTTTCAGATAAATGTCTGTATATAAAACCAAATAAATGCACACAATACTATATATCCTTTCAGATAAATGTCTGTAAATAAAAATAAAGAAATTAACAATAGACTATATATCCTTTCAGATAAATGTCTGTATATGAAAACAAATAAATGAACAAAAGACTATATATCCTTTCAGATAAATGTCTGTATATAAAAACAAATAAATGAATAAAAGACAGTATATCTTTTCAGATAAATGTCTGTATATAAGAACAAATAAATGAACAAAAGACTATATACCTTTCAGATAAATGTATGTGCATAAAAACACATAAATGAACGAAAGACTATATATCCTTTCAGATAAATGTCTGTATATAAACACAAATAAATGAACAAAAGACTATATATCCTTTCAGATAAATGTCTGTATATAAAAACAAATAAATGAACAAAAGACTATATATCCTTTCAGATAAATGTCTGTATATCAAAACAAATAAATGAACAAAAGACTATATATCCTTTCAGATAAATGTCTGTATATAAAAACAAATAAATGAACAAAAGACTATATATCCTGTCAGATAAATGTCTGTATATAAAAACAAATAAATGAACAAAAGCCTATGTATCCTTTCAGATAAATGTCTGTATATGAAAACAAATAAATGAACAAAAGACTATATATCCTTACAGATAAATGTCTGTATATAAAACAAATAAATGAACAAAATACTATATATCCTTTGAGATAAATGTCTGTATATAAAAACAAATAAATGAAAAAAAGACTATATATACCTACAGATAAATGTCTTTATATAAAAACAAACAAATGAACAAAAGACTATATACCTTTCAGATAAATGTATGTGCATAAAACAAATAAATAAACGAAAGACTATATATCTTTTCAGATAAATGTCTGTATATAAAAACAAATAAATGAACAAAAGACTATATATTCTTTTTAGATAAATATCTGTATATGAAAACAAATAAATGAACAAAAGACTATATATCCTATTAGATAAATATCTGTATATGAAATCAAATAAATGAACAAAAGACTATATATCCTTTCAGATAAATGTCTGTATATAAAAACAAATAAATGAACAAAAGACTATATATCCTTTCAGATAAATGTCTGTAAATAAAAACAAATAAATGAACAAAAGACTATATATCCTATTAGATAAATATCTGTATATGAAATCAAATAAATGAACAAAAGACTATATATCCTTTCAGATATATGTCTGTATATAAAAACAAATAAATGAACAAAAGACTATATATCCTTTCATATTAATGTCTGTATATAAAAACAAATAAATGAACAAAAGACTATATATCCTTTCAGATAAATGTTTGTATATAAAAACAAATAAATGAACAAAAGACTATATATCTTTTCAGATAAATGTCTGTATATAAAAACAAATAAATGAACAAAAGACTATATATCATTTCAGACAAACGTCTGTCTATGAAAACAAATAAATGAACAAAAGACTATATATCCTTTCAGATAAATGTCTGTAAATAAAAATAAATAAATTAACAAAAGACTATATATCCTTTCAGATAAATGTCTGTATATGAAAACAAATAAATGGACAAAATACTATATATCCTTTCAGATAAATGTCTGTATATCAAAACAAATAAATGAACAAAAGACTATATATCATTTCAGATAAATGTTTGTATATGAAAACAAATAAATGAACAAAAGACTATATTTCCTTTCAGATAAATGTCTGTATATAAAAACAAATAAATGAACAAAAGTCTATATATCCTTACAGATAAATGTCTGTATATAAAAACAAACAAATGAACAGAAGACAATATATCCTTTCAGATAAATGTCTGTATATAAAAACCAATAAATGCACAAAATACTATATATCCTTTTGGATAAATGTCTGTATATAAAAAAAAAAAAATGAACTAAATTCTATATATCCTTTCAGATAAATGTCTGTATAAGAACAAATAAATGAACAAAAGACTATATATACTTTCAGAAAAATGTCTGTATATAAAAACAAATAAATGCACAAAATACTATATATCCTTTCGGATAAATGTCTGTATATAAAAACAAATAAATGAACTAAATTCTATATATCCTTTAAGATAAATGTCTGTATAAGAACAAATAAATGAACAAAAGACTATATATCCTTTCAGATAAATGTCTGAATATAAAAACAAATAAATGAACAAAAGACTATATATCCTTTCAGATAAATGTCTGTATATAAAAACAAATAAATGAACAAAAGACTATATATCCCTTACGATAAATGTCTGTATATAAAAACAAATAAATGAACAAACGACTATATATCCTTACAGCTAAATGTATGTATATAAAATCAAATAAATGAACAAAAGACTATATATCCTTTAAGATAAATGTCTGTATATAAAACAAATAAATGAACAAAAGACTATATATCCTTTCAGATAAATGTCTGTATATAAAAACAAATAAATGCACACAATACTATATATCCTTTCAGATAAATGTCTGTATATAAAAACAAACAAATGAACAAACGACTATATATCCTTTCAGATAAATGTCTTTATATAAAAACAAATAAATGAACAAAAGACTATATATCCTTACAGATAAATGCCTGTATATAAAAACAAATAAATGAACAAAAGACTATATATCGCTACAGATAAATGTCTGTATATAAACACAAATAAATGAACAAAAGACTATATATCCCTACAGATAAATGTCTGTATATAAAAATAAATAAATGAACAAAAGACTATATATCCTTTCAGATTAATGTATGTATACAAAAACAAATGAATGAACAAAAGACTATATATCCTTTGAGATCAATGTCTGTATATAAAAACAAATAAATGAACAAAAGACTATATATCCCTACAGATAAATCTCTTTATATAAAAACAAACAAATGAACAAAAGACTATATACCTTTCAAATAAATGTATGTGCATAAAAACAAATAAATGAACGAAAGACTATATATCTTTTCAGATAAATGTCTGTATATAAAAACAAATAAATGAACAAAAGACTATATCCTTTCAGATAAATGTCTGTATATAAAACAAATAAATGAACAAAAGACTATATATCCTTTAAGATAAATGTCTGTATATGAAAACAAATAAATGCACACAATACTATATATCCTTTCAGATAAATGTCTGTATATAATAACAAATAAATGCACACAATACTATATATCCTTTCAGATAAATGTCTGTATATAAAAACAAATAAATGAACAAAAGACTATATATCCTTTCAGATAAATGTTTGTATATGAAAACAAACAAATGCACACAATACTATATATCCTTTCAGATAAATGTTTGTATATAAAAACAAATAAATGAACAAAAGACTATATATCCTTTCAGATAAATGTTTGTATATAAAAACAAATAAATGAACAAAAGACTATATATCTTTTCAGATAAATGTTTGTATATAAAAACAAATAAATGAACAAAAGACTATGTATCCTTTCAGATAAATGTTTGTATATAAAAACAAATAAATGAACAAAAGACTATATATGTTTCAGATAAATGTATGTATATGAAAACAAACAAATGCACACAATACTATATATCCTTTCAGATAAATGTTTGTATATAAAAACAAATAAATGAACAAAAGACTATATATCCTTTCAGATAAATGTTTGTATATAAAAACAAATAAATGAACAAAAGACTATATATGTTTCAGATAAATGTATGTATATGAAAACAAACAAATGCACACAATACTATATATCCTTTCAGATAAATGTTTGTATATAAAAACAAATAAATGAACAAAAGACTATATATCCTTTCAGATAAATGTTTGTATATAAAAACAAATAAATGAACAAAAGACTATATATCTTTTCAGATAAATGTCTGTATATAAAAACAAATAAATGAACAAAAGACTATGTATCCTTTCAGATAAATGTTTGTATATAAAAACAAATAAATGAACAAAAGACTATATATCCTTTCAGATAAATGTCTGTATATAAAAACAAATAAATGAACAAAAAACTATATATCCCTACAGATAAATGTCTGTATATAAAAATAAATAAATGAACAAAAGACTATATATCCTTTCAGATACATGTCTGTATATAAAAACAAATGAATGAACAAAAGTCTATATATCCTTTCAGATAAATGTCTGTATATAAAAACAAATAAATGAACAAAAGACTATATATCCCTACAGATAAATGTATGTATATAAAAATAAATAAATGAACAAAAGACTATATATCCCTACAGATAAATGTCTGTATCTTAAAACAAATAAATGAACAAAAGACTATATATCCCTACAGATAAATGTCTGTATATAAAAACAAATGAATGAACAAAAGACTATATATCCTTTCAGATAAATGTCTGTATATAAAAACAAATAAATGAACAAAAGACTATATATCCCTACAGATAAATGTCTTTATATAAAAACAAATAAATGAACAAAAGACTATATACCTTTCAGATAAATGTATGTTCATAAAAACAAATAAATGAACAAAAAACTATATATCTTTTCAGATAAATGTCTGTATATAAAAACAAATAAATGAACAAAAGGCTATATATCCTTTCAGATAAATGTGTGTATATAAAAACAAATAAATGAACAAAAGACTATATATCCTTACAGATAAATGTCTGTATATAAAAACAAATAAATGAACAAATAACTATATATCCTTTCAGATAAATGTTTGTATATAAAAACAAATAAATGAACAAAAGACTATATATCCCTACAGATCAATGTCTGTATATAAAAATAAATAAATGAACAAAAGACTATATATCCTTTCCGATAAATGTCTGTATATGAAAACAAATAAATGAACAAAAGACTATATATCACTACAGATAAATGTTTTTATATAAAAACAAACAAATGAACAAAAGACTATATACCTTTCAGATAAATGTATGTGCATAAAAACAAATAAATGAACGAAAGACTATATATCTTTTCAGATAAATGTCTGAATATAAAAACAAATAAATGAACAAAAGACTATATATCCTTTCAGATAAATGTCTGTATATAAAACAAATAAATGAACAAAAGACTATATATCCTTTCAGATAAATGTCTGTATATAAAACCAAATAAATGCACACAATACTATATATCCTTTCAGATAAATGTCTGTAAATAAAAATAAAGAAATTAACAATAGACTATATATCCTTTCAGATAAATGTCTGTATATGAAAACAAATAAATGAACAAAAGACTATATATCCTTTCAGATAAATGTCTGTATATAAAAACAAATAAATGAATAAAAGACAGTATATCTTTTCAGATAAATGTCTGTATATAAGAACAAATAAATGAACAAAAGACTATATACCTTTCAGATAAATGTATGTGCATAAAAACACATAAATGAACGAAAGACTATATATCCTTTCAGATAAATGTCTGTATATAAACACAAATAAATGAACAAAAGACTATATATCCTTTCAGATAAATGTCTGTATATAAAAACAAATAAATGAACAAAAGACTATATATCCTTTCAGATAAATGTCTGTATATCAAAACAAATAAATGAACAAAAGACTATATATCCTTTCAGATAAATGTCTGTATATAAAAACAAATAAATGAACAAAAGACTATATATCCTGTCAGATAAATGTCTGTATATAAAAACAAATAAATGAACAAAAGCCTATGTATCCTTTCAGATAAATGTCTGTATATGAAAACAAATAAATGAACAAAAGACTATATATCCTTACAGATAAATGTCTGTATATAAAACAAATAAATGAACAAAATACTATATATCCTTTGAGATAAATGTCTGTATATAAAAACAAATAAATGAAAAAAAGACTATATATACCTACAGATAAATGTCTTTATATAAAAACAAACAAATGAACAAAAGACTATATACCTTTCAGATAAATGTATGTGCATAAAACAAATAAATAAACGAAAGACTATATATCTTTTCAGATAAATGTCTGTATATAAAAACAAATAAATGAACAAAAGACTATATATTCTTTTTAGATAAATATCTGTATATGAAAACAAATAAATGAACAAAAGACTATATATCCTATTAGATAAATATCTGTATATGAAATCAAATAAATGAACAAAAGACTATATATCCTTTCAGATAAATGTCTGTATATAAAAACAAATAAATGAACAAAAGACTATATATCCTTTCAGATAAATGTCTGTAAATAAAAACAAATAAATGAACAAAAGACTATATATCCTATTAGATAAATATCTGTATATGAAATCAAATAAATGAACAAAAGACTATATATCCTTTCAGATATATGTCTGTATATAAAAACAAATAAATGAACAAAAGACTATATATCCTTTCATATTAATGTCTGTATATAAAAACAAATAAATGAACAAAAGACTATATATCCTTTCAGATAAATGTTTGTATATAAAAACAAATAAATGAACAAAAGACTATATATCTTTTCAGATAAATGTCTGTATATAAAAACAAATAAATGAACAAAAGACTATATATCATTTCAGACAAACGTCTGTCTATGAAAACAAATAAATGAACAAAAGACTATATATCCTTTCAGATAAATGTCTGTAAATAAAAATAAATAAATTAACAAAAGACTATATATCCTTTCAGATAAATGTCTGTATATGAAAACAAATAAATGGACAAAATACTATATATCCTTTCAGATAAATGTCTGTATATCAAAACAAATAAATGAACAAAAGACTATATATCATTTCAGATAAATGTTTGTATATGAAAACAAATAAATGAACAAAAGACTATATTTCCTTTCAGATAAATGTCTGTATATAAAAACAAATAAATGAACAAAAGTCTATATATCCTTACAGATAAATGTCTGTATATAAAAACAAACAAATGAACAGAAGACAATATATCCTTTCAGATATATGTCTGTATATAAAAACCAATAAATGCACAAAATACTATATATCCTTTTGGATAAATGTCTGTATATAAAAAAAAAAAAATGAACTAAATTCTATATATCCTTTCAGATAAATGTCTGTATAAGAACAAATAAATGAACAAAAGACTATATATACTTTCAGAAAAATGTCTGTATATAAAAACAAATAAATGCACAAAATACTATATATCCTTTCGGATAAATGTCTGTATATAAAAACAAATAAATGAACTAAATTCTATATATCCTTTAAGATAAATGTCTGTATAAGAACAAATAAATGAACAAAAGACTATATATCCTTTCAGATAAATGTCTGAATATAAAAACAAATAAATGAACAAAAGACTATATATCCTTTCAGATAAATGTCTGTATATAAAAACAAATAAATGAACAAAAGACTATATATCCCTTACGATAAATGTCTGTATATAAAAACAAATAAATGAACAAACGACTATATATCCTTACAGCTAAATGTATGTATATAAAATCAAATAAATGAACAAAAGACTATATATCCTTTAAGATAAATGTCTGTATATAAAACAAATAAATGAACAAAAGACTATATATCCTTTCAGATAAATGTCTGTATATAAAAACAAATAAATGCACACAATACTATATATCCTTTCAGATAAATGTCTGTATATAAAAACAAACAAATGAACAAACGACTATATATCCTTTCAGATAAATGTCTTTATATAAAAACAAATAAATGAACAAAACACTATATATCCTTACAGATAAATGCCTGTATATAAAAACAAATAAATGAACAAAAGACTATATATCGCTACAGATAAATGTCTGTATATAAACACAAATAAATGAACAAAAGACTATATATCCCTACAGATAAATGTCTGTATATAAAAATAAATAAATGAACAAAAGACTATATATCCTTTCAGATTAATGTATGTATACAAAAACAAATGAATGAACAAAAGACTATATATCCTTTGAGATCAATGTCTGTATATAAAAACAAATAAATGAACAAAAGACTATATATCCCTACAGATAAATCTCTTTATATAAAAACAAACAAATGAACAAAAGACTATATACCTTTCAAATAAATGTATGTGCATAAAAACAAATAAATGAACGAAAGACTATATATCTTTTCAGATAAATGTCTGTATATAAAAACAAATAAATGAACAAAAGACTATATCCTTTCAGATAAATGTCTGTATATAAAACAAATAAATGAACAAAAGACTATATATCCTTTAAGATAAATGTCTGTATATGAAAACAAATAAATGCACACAATACTATATATCCTTTCAGATAAATGTCTGTATATAATAACAAATAAATGCACACAATACTATATATCCTTTCAGATAAATGTCTGTATATAAAAACAAACAAATGAACAAACGACTATATATCCTTTCAGATAAATGTCTTTATATAAAAACAAATAAATGAACAAAACACTATATATCCTTACAGATAAATGCCTGTATATAAAAACAAATAAATGAACAAAAGACTATATATCGCTACAGATAAATGTCTGTATATAAACACAAATAAATGAACAAAAGACTATATATCCCTACAGATAAATGTCTGTATATAAAAATAAATAAATGAACAAAAGACTATATATCCTTTCAGATTAATGTATGTATACAAAAACAAATGAATGAACAAAAGACTATATATCCTTTGAGATCAATGTCTGTATATAAAAACAAATAAATGAACAAAAGACTATATATCCCTACAGATAAATCTCTTTATATAAAAACAAACAAATGAACAAAAGACTATATACCTTTCAAATAAATGTATGTGCATAAAAACAAATAAATGAACGAAAGACTATATATCTTTTCAGATAAATGTCTGTATATAAAAACAAATAAATGAACAAAAGACTATATCCTTTCAGATAAATGTCTGTATATAAAACAAATAAATGAACAAAAGACTATATATCCTTTAAGATAAATGTCTGTATATGAAAACAAATAAATGCACACAATACTATATATCCTTTCAGATAAATGTCTGTATATAATAACAAATAAATGAACAAAAGACTATGTATGTTTCAGATAAATGTATGTATATGAAAACAAACAAATGCACACAATACTATATATCCTTTCAGATAAATGTTTGTATATAAAAACAAATAAATGAACAAAAGACGATATATCCTTTCAGATAAATGTTTGTATATAAAAACAAATAAATGAACAAAAGACTATATATCCTTTCAGATAAATGTTTGTATATAAAAACAAATAAATGAACAAAAGACTATATATCTTTTCAGATAAATGTCTGTATATAAAAACAAATAAATGAACAAAAGACTATGTATCCTTTCAGATAAATGTTTGTATATAAAAACAAATAAATGAACAAAAGACTATATATCCTTTCAGATAAATGTTTGTATATAAAAACAAATAAATGAACAAAAGACTATATATCCTTTCAGATAAATGTCTGTATATAAAAACAAATAAATGAACAAAAGACTATATATCCTTTCAGATAAATGTCTGTATATAAAAACAAATAAATGAACAAAAGACTATGTATCCTTTCAGATAAATGTATGTATATAAAAACAAATAAATGAACAAAAGACTATATATTTTTTCAGATAAATGTCTGTATATAAAAACAACTAAATGAACAAAAGACTATATATCCTTTCAGATCAATGTATGTATATAAAAACAAATAAATGAACAAAAGACTATATATCCTTTCAGATAAATGTCTATATAAAAACAACTAAATGAACAAAAGACTATATATCCTTTCAGATAAATGTATGTATATAAAAACAAATAAATGAACAAAAGACTATATATCTTTTCAGATAAATGTTTGTATATAAAAACAAATAAATGAACAAAAGACAATATATCCTTTCAGATAAATGTCCGTATATAAAAACAAATAAATGTGGCTTGTCTTAACTCTTTACTACAATTTCACAGGACATCCGATTGTCAGAAGTGTATTAATAATATCCCTACCGTAAAAATTAACATTTATCAAAAACATTAAGGATATTATTAATACACTTCTGTCGATCAGATGTCCTGTGAAAGTGTAGTAAAATGTTAAGATGAGCCACATTTATTTATTTTTAATATGAAAGCCTATCTGAAAGGGTATTTTTGCACAAACATTAGCAAGATCTCATTCCGAGTTATTTAGTTTTCTCCTAACTAATAGCAAACGCCTTACTGGTAGAACCCAGTTCTAAACCACCACCACCAACACCACCACCAACAACAACAACAGAAACAACAGCGCACAGCAGCAACAACAACAACAAAAGCAGCAACAGCAGAAAAAACGATTTCTGTAAAATACTTGATTGGTTAAATCCTTAAATTTTGATTGATTCTCGAGATCTGACTCCAACCGACAGAAACAGTCGCCCTGGGAGCCTAGCACTTGTTGAGGATTGCTACATAAGCTAGAATCCACGCACACCTGAGGTAATGAAATACAGCTTGTCAAACGGACCCTTGTTAGTCACAACAAGATTACTCAGACTCCTTGCGAGCAAACCAAATTAACCCTGGTCGTTAGGCTATGAGTTTTTGGCAGACAAAGACAGTCTACTAGTATCATTATCACGAATACCCATAAAGAAATCTATCAAATATTCCATTACCACTGGGCAGACAAGAATTGGATAACACCAAATTATGATCGAGGCCCACAAAATATTATCACAGAAGCAAATGACATGAGAACATCGAAACACTACTATTATTGCCACTGCTTCATCAAAAAGCCGTCAGTCAAAACAAAATTTTCATTAACGAAATCTCTTTGCCATGGAAGAGACGGCAATTCTTTCCCGTTATTATAAAACAATAAATGAGTGAATGTTGCAATCAGTTAAAAGTTAATCCTGTGTTTATCTATTTTTTTCTTGTCAGCATACGCTTAGTAGTAATATAACAATGTCGATTGTATGAAAAAAAACGAATGATTATTATCAAGAAATATATATATATATATATATATATATATATATATATATATATATATATATATATAGAGAGAGAGAGAGAGAGAGAGAGAGAGAGAGAGAGAGAGAGAGAGATATAACAACATTTTGTACTTTCCCCAAAAATCATGAAATATATATATATATTTCATGATTTTTGGGGGAAGTACAAAATTTTATTATCGCAAGCATGAAGGGAAAACGAATTTTATCGTTCATGATAAAAAAGTTAATCAAGAAAAAAAGCCAGCCGACCCGTTTCGCCATCTCTTAACAAAGGCTGTATCGAGGGATTATAAAAATGAGGGGTTTAAAAAGGGAGTGAAAAGAGAGAGTAGAGAGAAAAAATAAAATAGCGTCATGAGACTGATCACATCTTGTCCTAATAGACACTCCCTTTGTTTACAGAGGGAGGGACGTTTAAGACGAACGTGGATCGTCTCCAAGATTTTTAGATGCTATAATGAGTGAGCATGACTGAGCATGGTGAAGAAGTCCATGCTAAAATTCCTAGCGCACGGCAGGTTTTTAAGTAAATGGTCTGTTTTGGGTAATCCATATAAACGTGGACGGATAGAGCCCGAGTGTCTGATCTCACTAGCTACATCGGAAGGGAGTACATCGCTTTTCACCCACTTTACCAGTTGTTTCTGGAATTTAGTTTCTAAGGAAGCTGTTGCATCATGAGTGCCGACATGGCCCAATTTGACAAATTTCTCTGTGTCGTTTAATATCAACATCATTTTGTCGACGTAGTCCTGATGGTTTAGTACAACAAGCCCCTGAACCTTTTTTGAGAAGGTTTTATTATCTGGACCCACTAAACCTTCAGTCTACTTTCGATATGTAGACGATACATTTTGCCTTTTAAATAATAAAACGGAGGCAAATACATTCTTCTCCTTACTCAATAAAATGCATCCCGCATTAAAATATACCTATGAAGTAGAGCGTAATTCCACTTTAGCTTTCCTCGATGTATTGGTAACAAAAAGCCCATCGAGTTACCTTACATCAATCTACCGTAAACCTACGTTTACAGGATTATATACTCGCTGAGATTCATTTTGTCCTAACAAACGAAAGGTAAACTTGATTTGAACACTAACACACAGAGCCCTTATGATTTGTTCAAAATCAAAATTGGACGAAGAAATTAAAACTATAACTAATACTTTGTCCAATAACGGCTATCCCCTTGATGTGATTAGGGCAGTCATTAAAACAAAAATAAATACTTTTTCCGAAATAAAACAAAATACAGTGACTAAATGTCCGATTTAAATGAGGTGAAAGAAAAGGAAAAAAAAAACTATAGGACAGTCTCGATTGACAAGGTTGTATTTTACAACGAAAATTCGCGATAAAAAATTTAAATAAATGAATTTTTCATTTATAAAAATATTGCACGATTGTTGATTTTCAAAAATATTTAATAATTCTAATCCGTGCTTAAAAGATGTTAACTTCCTTACTTTAAAAAATAGCGCCAATCTGCGCATGACATCGATTAGACTAAACTTCTAACGTCTTAAAGAACTCGACGTATTTTCGACCCCTCGGGATTAATACCACCATCAAAATGAGGAGGAAGAAAAGGGGGGAAAAACTATAGGACAGTCTCGCTTGACAAGGTTGTATTTTACAACGAAAATTCGCGATAAAAATGTAAATAAATGATTTTTCATTTATAAAAATATTGCACGATTGTTGATTTTCAAAAATATTATATATATATATATATATATATATATATATATATATATATATATAATCAAATATAAACTAAAAGTTAACCTTTAGTAGATAGAACCTATAGTGAAATGGTTTCAGCTCAATATACGAGATAGAGCAATTATAAAGGTAGAAGAAATAAGAGTGATAAACATGTACGAATGTCCAGATTTATTTCAAACGTAGATTGTTCAATGCAAGGTATATTCTTTAATAAACTAATGTTTATTGTTCTTTCCTTAAGCCAAGGCTTTTCAAAGATCGAACTCTTATCATCAGAGGAGATATGCAGATAGATAAGTTGGCTGCGGAAAAGCCAAAGTTCAAACATTTGAAAAATATTATTAAAAATGGAGTGAAAAAGAGTTCGTGTGAAAAAGATATAGGAATTTGTCCAGATGGTAATTGTCCGTTACTAAAGTGTCCAATGAAAAGCATATTTTGAAGAAGGAGCAAACAATTTTTATTCGTAGAGGCAGTATGGAAAAGTGTTCAAAATGAAGTAACTCCAATGGTGAGAAGTCCAATTTAAATTGTTGATGGAGCGCACTTAAACGGAATTGATATGAAAAATTTGGCCATTCTAAAATCTTCCTGGGCCAACTGTAGAAAAGTAAATGACTTTAGTGGTGAAATATTCAAGCGATTCTGATAAAAGATCCCTAAGTTAAAAAGAGAGGCTAAATTAGGAGGTGGTCTGGAGAGAAGGAATGGTGAAGCATGAGGGGGAGGGTAGTAGGGTTAGTTGAAAGAGCCGTGGTTGTTGTTGGGAGGAAAGGAGGGAGGGGGGAGGTAAGTTTCAAGTGATAGTGGTGTGGTTGGTATAATATAGGTAGGGATTGGCCATGGGTGAAGAAACAGGTCAATTGAGTGTAAATATTATTTGAAAAGAAAAGAAAATGGGCCATAGTTAAAAACGGATTTTGGACGGAGGGCAAACTAATTTCGAAGTTTAATAGGATTTCCGTTGCGGAGATTGGAATTCCAATGAATGGAGATCTGAAGTTTAAATGTTGAGTAAGTAAGGGTCGGGCAGAGACTAGCGTTAACTAATTAAATATTCTAAAAGTTGAAGAGGGCTTTCTAGTTTGTTAAATGTATAATTAAAAATAAGTAATTAATTAATTAAATAATTAAAAATGTTTATTAAATAAAGCCCGGATGAATAATTGGATAGAAAAATTAAATGATTAAGTAATTAAAATATTAAATAATTAAGTAAGACAAGCTCAATGTATAGTTATACCTCTAGCTTGTCCTACCCAATCAGATTAAAATTTAGGGTTGGGGACAATTAAGGGGATACGGTTAGATCGTTTGTAACAATTGATTTCTATTATAAGTATTATGGGGTGGGGGTGGGGTGGAACAAGTAAATTTAAATATAATGCCAGTGTTTTGAAGTAGTAAATAGCTTTATAGGGGGAAGTAAAAGGACCGATTGAAGGAGTAACCGAGGAGCGTAGTTAAATGCGAGATAAATGGAAACTACGAGGAAGATATTGTCGGTAGAGAGAGGCATATACAGGATCGATTGAGAGGGAATAAAGAGGAGATAAGAAGGAGGTGAGATTAGAAAGCATAGGAAGCAATGGAAGAGAGTATTGGGGGGGGGGGGTAGGTTTAGCCATAGGTGGAGGTTTAGGTCATTGAGTATATATAATTTGAGAAGCAGGGGGCGTAGTTAAAGTGGGTTTTGAATGGAAGACAAAATAATTTTGAAAGTATAAGAGGGTTACCGTAGCGGGGGTTAGGGATCCAAAGAACTTTCCCCTTTTATGTTCCGAGTTCGCGCGTATTGAAGAGAACACCACACACAATATGGTGGCCTTCGTGTTTTAAATGACACTATAACACGTGCGTCGCCAACAAAAACGTAAACATAGAATATCAAATATTCTTAATTTTCCAATAATATATGAAACACAAAACATGTTGAATTTATCGAGAATTTCGACCGACACCCGCCCCCTGCCCCCAAAATAAAACTTTTTTGTCCCCTATTTCTAAGAGCCTTTCTTCCAAAACAGCAGCAACCCTCCGACTTTTTCAGATGTTCTTCCCACGATACCGACACGCTTCATCGAAAGGTGACGGGCCTTTTTTATGTTTTCTATGGTATCCGGTGACATTTGGTTAGGGTTAGGGTTAGGGTTAGGGTTGAATTAAATACCGAAGGCGCCATTCGTAAAAAATGACGATCAGGGTTGATAATTTAGATTATTCGGATTTAATTATTAGGATATAAAATTATCACATTATTATTACGACTGAATGCCCCCGGTCGCTTTATCACACAGCAAAGAAATTATGTGGTGTGAATGGAATCCATAATGTAACTTTTATTGAAATAACAAATGAATTCTTATTATAAGATAAACAGGACTATAACAGAAACAAAAAAATCGGAGGCAGCATATACAGCATAGTTTGTATTTTCTTGTAATAAAAGAAATCTCACTTATCTGAAAAGAAGACTTTTACTTGGGTTGTGATTTCTACCTTTTTTTGTTTATGTTTGTTTGTTTCGTTTCATATCAGAAATGTTTTTTTGTTTTCTAAACAACTTTGCAGTTAAAAATTCTATAGCAGAGTTTCATATCAGAAATGTTATTTTGTTTTCAATATAAATTTTGTAGTTTAAACTTCTATAGCAAAATTTTTAAATGTTTTTTTGTTTTCAAAATCAATTTTGCAGGTTCAAATCCATAGCAGAGTTTCATGTCAGAAATGTTATTTTGTTTTCAATATGAATTTTGCAGTTTCAAATACTGTAGCAAAGTTTCATATCAGAGATGTTATTTGGTTTTCAAAATCAAATTAGAAGATTAAATTCTATAGCAAAGTTTCATGTCAGAAATATCATTTTGTTTTCAACACCAATTTTGCAGTTTCAAATTCTATAGCAGAGTTTTATATCAGAAATATCATTTTGTTTTAGATATCAATTTTGCAGTTTCAAATTCTATAGCAAAGATTCATATCAGAAATGTTATTTTCTTTTCAAAATCAATTTTGTAGTTTTAAATTCTATAGCAGAGTTTCATATCAGAAATATCTTTTTCTTTCAATATAAATTTTGAAGTTTCAAATTCTATAGCAGAGTTTCATATCAGAAATATCTTTTTCTTTCAATATAAATTTTGTAGTTTCAAATTCTATAGCAGAGTTTCATATCAGAAATATCTTTTTCTTTCAATATAAATTTTGCAGTTTCAAATTCTATAGCAGAGTTTCATAGAAATATCTTTTTCTTTCAATATAAATTTTGCAGTTTCAAATTCTATAGCAGAGTTTCATATAAGAAATATCTTTTTCTTTCAATATAAATTTTGAAGTTTCAAATTCTATAGCAGAGTTTCATATCAGAAATATCTTTTTCTTTCAATATAAATTTTGCAGTTTCAAATTCTATAGCAGAGTTTCATATCAGAAATATCTTTTTCTTTCAATATAAATTTTGAAGTTTCAAATTCTATAGCAGAGTTTCATATCAGAAATATCTTTTTCTTTCAATATAAATTTTGAAGTTTCAAATTCTATAGCAGAGTTTCATATCAGAAATATCTTTTTCTTTCAATATAAATTTTGCAGTTTCAAATTCTATAGCAGAGTTTCATATCAGAAATATCTTTTTCTTTCAATATAAATTTTGAAGTTTCAAATTCTATAGCAGAGTTTCATATCAGAAATATCTTTTTCTTTCAATATAAATTTTGAAGTTTCAAATTCTATAGCAGAGTTTCATATCAGAAATATCTTTTTCTTTCAATATCAATTTTGCAGTTTCAAATTCTATTAAAGAGTTTCATATCAGAAATGTTTTTTTTCAATATAAATTTTGTAGTTTAAACTTCAATAGCAGAATTTTATATCAGAAATGTTATTTTGTTTTCAATATCAATTATGCAGTTTCAAATTCTATAGCAGAGTTTCATATCAGAAATATTATTTTGATTTCAATATTAATTTTGCAGTTTAAAATTCTATAGCAAAGTGTCATATCAGAAATGTTATTTTGTTTTCAAAATCAATTTTGTAGTTTCAAATTCTATTGCAAAGTTTCATATCAGAAATGTTGTTTTGTTTTCAATATCAATTTTGTAGTTTCAAATTCTATAGCAGAGTTTCATATCAGAAATGTAAATTGGTTTTCAAAATCAATTTTTTAGTTTAAACATCTCTAGCATGGTTTTATATCAGAAATGTTATTTTGTGTTCAAAATTAATTTTGATGTTTCAAATTCTATAGCAGAATTTAATAGAAGAAATGTTATTTTGTTTTCAAAATCAATTTTGCAGTTTCAAATTCTATAGCAAACTTTCATATCAGAAATGTTATCTTGTTTTAAATATCAATTTATCAGTTTAAAATTCAACAGCAGAGTTTCATATCAGAAATGTTATTTAGTTTTATATATTACTTTTGAAGTTTCAAATTCTATAGCAGAGTTTCGAGTCTGAAACGTTGTTTTGTTTTCAAAATCAATTTTGCAGTTTAAAATTTGATAGCAAGGTTTCATATCAGAAATGTTGTTTTGTTTTCAAAATAAATTTTGCAGTTTCAAATTCTATAGCAGAATTTCATATCACAAATATAATTTTGTTTTCAAAATCAATCTTGCAGTTTCAAATTCTATAGCAAAGTTTCATATCTGAAATGTTGTTTTGTTTTTAATATCAATTTTGCAATTTCAAATTCTATAGCGAGTTTCATATCAGAAAAGTTATTTTTTTTTCAAAATCTATTTTGCAGTTTCAAATTCTATAGCAGAGTTTCATATCAGAAATGTTATTTTGTTTTCAAAATTAATTTGGTTGTTTCAAATTCTATAGCAAAGTTTCATATCAGAAATATTATTTTGTTTTCAATATCAATTTTGTAGTTTCAAATTCTATTGTAGAGTTTCATATCAGAAATGTTTTTTGTTTTCAATATCAATTTTGTAGTTTCAAATTCTATTGTAGAGTTTCATATCAGAAATATTATTTTGTTTTCAATATCAATTTTGTAGTTTCAAATTCTATTGTAGAGTTTCATATCAGAAATGTTTTTTGTTTTCAAAATCAATTTTGTAATTTCAGTTTCTTTAGCAAAGTTTTATATCAGAAATGTTTTTTAGTTTTCAATATCAATTTTGCAGTGTCAAATTCTATTGTAGAGTTTCACATGAGATATATCATTCTGTTTACAATATCAATTTTCTAGTTTGAAATTAATTAGCAAAGTTTTATATCAGAAATGTTGTTTAGCTTTCAATATCAATTTTGAAGTTTCAAATACTATAGCAGAGTTTCATATCAGAAATATCATTTTGTTTCAAAATCAATTTTGTAGTTTCAAATTCTTTAGCAAAGTTTCATATAAGAGATGTTATTTTTGTTTTCAATATCAATTTTGTAGTTTCAAATTCTATAGCAAAGTTTCATATCAGAAATGTTTTTTTTGTTTTCAATATCAATTTTGTAGTTTCAAATTCTATAGCAGAGTTTGATATCAGAAATATCATTCTGTTTACAATATCAATTTTGTAGTTTGAAATTCTGTAGCAAAGTTTCATATCAGAAATGTTATTTTGTTTTTAATATCAATTTTGTAGTTTCAAATTCTATAGCAGAGTTTGATATCAGAAATATTATTCAGTTTTCAAAATCAATTTTGCAGTTTGAAATTCTATAGCAAAGTTTCATATAAGAAATGTTATTTGGTTTTCAATATCAATTTTGAAGTTTCAAGTTCTATTGCAGTGTTTCATATCAGAAATGTTTTTTGTTATCAATATCAATTTTGTAGTTTGAAATTCTATAGCAAAGTTTCACACGAGAAATGGTATTTTGTTTTCTAAACCAATTTTGCAGTTTGAAATTCTATAGCAGACGTTCATATCAGAAATGTTATTTTTGTTTGTAATATCTATTTTGAAGTTTCAAGTTCTATTGCAGAGTTTAATATCATAAATGTTATTTTGTTTTCAATATCAATTTTGTAGTTTCAAATTCTATAGCAGAGTTTTATATGAGACATGTTATTTTGTTTTCAATATCAATTTTGAAGTTTAAACTTTTAGAGCAAAGTTTCATATCAGAAATGTTGTTTTGTTTTTAATATAAATTTTGCAGTTTAAAATTCTATATTAGAGTTACATATCAGAAATGTTATTTTGTTTTCAAAATAAATTTTAGTTTACAATTCTATAGCAAAGTGTTATATTAGAAATGTAATTTTGTTTTCAATATCAAAATTGCAGTTTTAAATTCTATAGCAAAGTTTTATATCAGAAACATTATTTTGTTTTCAATATCAATTTCGTAGTTTCAAATTCTCTAGCAGAGTTTCATATCAGAAATATTATTTTGTTGGCAATATCAATTTGGCAGTTTTAAATTCTATAGCAGAGGTTCATATTTGAAATGTTCTTTTGTTTTCAATATCAATTTTGAAGTTTCAAATTCTATAGCAGAGTTTGATATCTGAAATGTAATTTTGTTTTGAATGTCAATTTTACTGTTTCAAATTCTATAGCAGAGTTTCATATCAGAAATGTTCTTTTGTTTTCAATATCATTTTTGAAGTTTCAAATTCTATAGCAGAGTTTCATATCAGAAATGTAATTTTGTTTTGAATGTCAATTTTACAGTTTCAAATTCTATAGCAGAGTTTCATATCAGAAATGTTATTTTGTTTTCAATATCAATTTTGTAGTTTCAAACTCTATACCAGAGTTTCATATCAGAAATGTCATTCAGTTTTCAATATCAATTTTGCAGTTTCAATTTCTATAGCAGAGTTTCATATAAGAAATACTATTTTGTTTTCAATCTCAATTTTGAAGTTTCAAATTCTATTGCAGAGTTTTATATTAGAAATGTTATTTTGTTTTCAATATCAATTTTGCAGTTTCAAATTCTATAGCAAAGTTTCATATCAGAAATATTATTTTGTTTTGACTGTCAATCTTGCAGTTTCAAATTCCATAGCAGAGTTACATATATGAAATGTTATTTTTGTTTTCAATATCAATTTTGAAGTTTCAAATTCTATAGCAAAGCCTCATACGAGAAATTGTATTTTGTTTTAAAAATCAAAGTTTCAGTTTCAAATTCTATAGCAGAGTTTCATATAAGAAATATTATTTTGATTTCAATATTAATTTTGCAGTTTAAAATTCTATAGCAAAGTGTCATATCAGAAATGTTATTTTGTTTTCAAAATCAATTTTGTAGTTTCAAATTCTATAGCAGAGTTTCATATCAGAAATGTTTTTTTTGTTTTCAATATCAATTTTGTAGTTTCAAATTCTATAGCAGAGTTTCATATCAGAAATGTAAATTGGTTTTCAAATCTAATTTTTTAGTTTAAACATCTCTAGCATGGTTTCATATCAGAAATGTTATTTTGTTTTCACTATCAATTGTGTAGTTTCAAATTCTATAGCAGATTTTAATATGAGACATGTTATTTTCTTTTCAATACAACTTTTGTTGTTTAAACTTCTGTAGCAGCGTTTCACATCAGAAATGTTTTTTTTTTTCAATATAAATTTTACAGTTTCAAATTCTCTAGCAGAGTTTGATATCAGAAATTTTTTTTGTTTTCAACATCAATTTTGAAGTTACAAATTCTATAGCAGAGTTTCATATCAGAAATATCATTTTATTTTCAATATCAATTTTGAAGTTTCAAGTTCTATTGCAGAGTTTCATATCAGAAATGTTTTTTGTTTTCAATATCAATTTTGTAGTTTGAAATTCTATAGCAAAGTTTCACACGAGAAATGGTATTTTGTTTTCGAAACCAATTTTGCAGTTTGAAATTCTATAGCAGACGTTCATATCAGAAATGTTATTTTCTTTGTAATATCTATTTTGAAGTTTCATGTTCTATTGCAGAGTTTAATATCATAAATGTTATTTTGTTTTCAATATCAATTTTGTAGTTTCAAATTCTATAGCAGAGTTTTATATGAGACATGTTATTTTGTTTTCAATATCAATTTTGTAGTTTAAACTTTTAGAGCAAAGTTTTATATCAGAAATGTTGTTTTGTTTTTAATATAAATTTTAGTTTACAATTCTATAGCAAAGTGTTATATTAGAAATGTAATTTTGTTTTCAATATCAATATTGCAGTTTTAAATTCTGTAGCAAAGTTTTATATCAGAAACATTATTTTGTTTTCAATATCAATTTCGTAGTTTCAAATTCTCTAGCAGAGTTCCATATCAGAAATATTATTTTGTTGGCAATATCAAGTTGGCAGTTGTAAATTCTATAGCAGAGGTTCATATTTGAAATGTTCTTTTGTTTTCAATATCAATTTTGAAGTTTCAAATTATATAGCAAAGTTTCATATCAGAAATGTTGTTTTGTTTTTAATATAAATTTTGCAGTTTTAAATTCTTTAGCAGAGTTTACTGTCAGAAATGTTATTTTGTTTTCAATATCAATTTTGCAGTTTACAAATTCTATAGCAGAGTTCCATAGAAATGTTTTTTTTTTAATATCAATTTTGAAGTTTCAAATTCTACAGCAGAGTTTCATATCAGCAATTTTGTTTTGTTTTCAATATCAATTTTGCAGTTTTAAATTCTATAGCAAAAGTTGATATCAGAAATGTTATTTTGTTTTCAATATCAATTTTGTAGTTTAAAATTCTATAGCAGAGTTTCATATAAGAAATGTTATTTTGTTTTCAATATCAATTTTGTAATTTCAAATTCTATAGCCGAGTTTCATATCAGAAATGTTATTTTGTTTTCAATATCAATTTTGTAGTTTTAAATTCTATAGCAAAAGTTGATATCAGAAATGTTATTTGTTTTTTAATATCAATTTTGTAGTTTCAAATTCTATAGCAGAGTTTCATATCAGAAATGTTATTTTGTTTTCAATATCAATTTTGTAGTTTCAAATTCTATAGCAGAGTTTCATATCAGAAATGTTATATGGTTTTCAATATCAATTTTGCAGTTTCAGATTCTCGTATAGCAGTGCTTTTTGGTTTTTTCTAAAATTATTTTGGGTATTTTAGTCTGAATTGATCTCTTCGGAATTTCGTCGTTAACCACATTGGTTTCAAACAAGCATGTCTCGTAATATTCGAGTTTAAACATCTCTTTGTAATTATTGGTCATATGGCCGTTTTTTATCTTTAACAGATAATAGCTTGAAAGATTGGGTCCTATGAAAATTTTATTTTTACACCGTTCTTTGGCAGAGACCTTTGCAAGACTAAAACTCGTATTTATTTTTCAATTCTCGCGTCCTTCGGTTTTTCCCGTTATCTTCTACGCTATGTCTATCTCAAAACGCTGCTTACTTTTTTTATGAGAGCTGCCGTTCGCGAGTATATGCTTATCACTTGAGTAAGGGGTTACGCTGTATGCTGATTATGATGGAGAAAGGAGGGTAAATCATCGTAGGATCAAATGAATGTTTTGTGTTTGTGTGTGCGCTTTTGTTTGGTTTTAAATATTTGCTTTTTCTTCATGCTATTTTTCTAATGCGTGTTCGTATGTCACATTATGCTTTCATAACTCAACCGATTTTGGGGACTGTATAGTTCCAGAAAATGGATTTATTTATAAAAAGTAGGCGAATATAATAATCAAGACGAGAATAGTAGTCCGAATAATACAACTAATACAAAGTATCAACCCTCATCTATAAAACAATGCACATGAAAAAGATCGGGGGTTACATCGGCCGAAACGTTATTAATATAACATCAAATATTAGAATAGTAGTCAAAATAATACAAATTATCGGCCCTCGTCTAAAAAATTACACCTGAAGAAGGTTGGAGGTTAAATCGGCCGAAACGTTATGAACATAACATCAAATATTAGAATAGTAGTCAATATATTACAAATAATACCAATTATCGGCCCTCGTCTAAAAAATTACACCTGAAGAAGGTTGGAGGTTTAATCGGCCGAAACGTTATGAACATAACATCAAATATTAGAATAGTAGTCAAAATAATACAAATAATACATCTTATCGGCCCTCGTCTAAAAAATTACACCCGAAGAAGGTTGGAGGTTAAATCGGCCGAAACATAGACGAGAAAGGTAGTCCGAATAATGCAAATAATGATCATATTAATAATTGGCTGTACCTACTCGGCGTTACCCGGATAAAGACATAGTGCAACGGTCAACAGATATAATGTTGGGTGGAGGACTTGGACTTCGAGAAAAATAATTCAAAATATATTTTTTAAAGCGGAGACCAATAAATGCAGGCTTTTTTTTTTTAAAATAAATAATAATTAATTAAAAAAAAAGCTTGCATTTATTGGTCTCCTTACCGTTTTAAAATTACAAATTTAAAATGCATTCAAACAATTGAAATATTTTATTCATAATTCAAAATATACGTATTTCTGATATATAAAGTAGAGACGATTTTTCCCCTGTACCTTCTCGGAGAATAGGAAAATAACCACATGCATCACAGGCTACTAAACTCACCATTACATTACACTTATTCACTCGAGCGTGTTTTAGTACATTTGTTATTCTTTTTTCCCAGCTAACACTAAATATTACATTTGGCCCGCCATCCACGACTCTCCGAAAAACCAACTCCATATAGGTGGTAGCAAAAACTTTTCTCTCTAACAATTCTTTACTGTCACTCTACTCATCGACACCGGGAACTAATACACACAGTTTAATTTTCACAAAATACCGGTTCTTATTTATTATTAAGTTAATTGACCTATTTTCACATTTATTTTAACCCGAATCCGTGGTGCAGTCGGTAAGAAGGCAGGATTCATGATCACCTGTTTTAGCGTTCGATCCCATTTTACTCTACCACTTAAAAAAACATTTTTTTTAAATTTAAAACATTCGCCAACACAATAGACAGGGGGGGTGGAGAAAAAATAGGTCATTTCCTTTTTTTATTTGACGTCATGCAATAGGTAGTACTTTCTCCCGTGCAACGCCGGGCGACGGGTTCCGCTATCTAATATATAAAGTAATTAAACAAAAATTCATTTGCTATGGAAACGGCTTCCTGAGGCCCTGTATGCCATTTTATGGGAGTTTATAAGAACCAAAAACAATCTTATAAAGTGATATCAGGAAATAACTGTCAACTATCGATAACCAAAATGAGAAGACACGTGTCGATGCATCTTTCTGTCAGTCATGTCACTACCGAACAAGAAATGGTAGGAGGGTGGAATATATGGAAGGGGAATGTTCTAAACAAAAAAGGTCTTATTATTTGAAGGCTGTGAGTTCAATCCCCGTACAACTTTCATTTTCCCTTCAATCACCCATCGAATAAATAAGTGTCAGTAAACAAAAGTGAATACATTGTTTGAATGTAAATGAATTTTATTGTAAAAGCTTCGACTATATTTTTTATTTCATTTTATTCATTTATTTATTTAATTTTTTAAAAATTTGTTTATTTATTATCTTCCTCTCACAGCGGTAAGATACTACACTTTGATCCCAGCCAAAATTTTCATGAATACCTAACCGGGGCTGGAGGGGGGGGGGGCTTGGTTAACCTTACTGCAAAATGGGAAGCAGGTAAAACATTATTGTACCATGAAAATGTCGCGGTGTGATGCTTGATTGATTTTCTCCCAAAAATGTAACATTTCTCTCCGTGACTGAACATCAGTATGACGACAGCGACAGTTGTCACTTCACGACTTGAGGAGAGCGGATGGGCAGAGGAGCGGGGAAGCAAGAGAGCGGGGGGCGGGGGAGCGGGGGAGCGGGAGGAGAGCTTATGATGTTTCTTGCAATTTCTGTTCATTGGTTCATTTTTGTGTGGTGTCAGCTGAGACCGGTGTAATTTATTATTAATTCCGTGTATTTGATTTTCACTCTGTGGTCAGCTGGAACGGCGAAGTCTACGATTTTGCAAGATTTTTTCCTTCTTGTCGATTATTATAACATCAGGTCTCTTTGCTTGTATGAGTTTATCTGTTTATATATCCATGCCCGGAGGATTTTGTGTTTTCCGTTTTCCAGTACTGTTTCTGGTTTATGTTTATACCAGTTGTCTGCGTATTTGAAATTCAATCGTTTGCACAGTTCCCAGTGTACTGATTTCCCCACGCATTCATGCCTGTTCTTGTATTCTTTTTGGGCTAGTTTGCTGCATTCACTTATATGATTTACTGTTTCGTCTCTTTGTTCACACAGTCTGCATCTACTGGTTTCCTGAGTTTTATCTATTTTAGCTTTAATGCAGTTTGTCCTAATCGCATTGCTCTGTGCAGCCATCAGTAAAGATTACGTTTCTTTGTTCAAGTGTACTTTTCTTAGCCATGACCAGCTATTTTTGTTGGTTTCTTGTCTTATCAGTCTTCTGAAGCGTCCATGCACTTGTTTTTATTTCCCCTTTTCTTTTCTTGTCGTTTTGTTTCTGGTTTCGGTGCTTCCCGACTTGTTCGTTCGAACGGTGTCTCTTGCAGCACTGATTAGTATTTCCGTGTTCTGAGTTATGTATTTCTCCAGCTCTTTTTTTAGTCTTCCACACAATCTTCTATACTTACCAGTCCTCTTCCTCCTTCGTTTATTTTCATGTAGAGTCTGTCCGCATAATCTTTTGGGTGTAGTGTGTTGTACGTGGTCATTAATTTTCTAGTCCTCTGGTTAAGGTGCTTGAGTTCTTCTTTAGTCCAGCCTATGAATAGTCTAAAGTATCTTATTAGTGATACTGCCCAAGTGTTTATTCCTTTTACGAGATAATTTCGTTTCTAAAAATGTTCTTGTTCATCTCAGACATTCTTTTCCAATCTTCTCTTTCATTTCTGTAGATTTGATTGTGTCTGCTTCCAAAACTCCCAGATATTTATAGCAATCCTGTTCGTCTAGCGTCCTCATCTTCTCTTGGTTTGGCAGTTCTATGACTTCCATTGTCTCCAGTTTTCTCCATTCTCATCTTCAGCAATGCACATTTTTCTATTCCGAATTTCATTTGAATGTCCGGACTGAAGATTCTGCTCGTATTTATCAGATTTTCCAATCATCATCATCATCATCATCATCATCATCATCATCATCATCATCATCATCATCATCATCATCATCATCATCATCATCGTCATCGTCATCGTCGTCGTCGTCGTCGTCGTCGTCGTCGTCGTCGTCGTCGTCTAAAAGGGGTTTATGGGTTTTGCTTCATGTTTTATAATTGTTGGCGTCGACGATGTACCAGTAAATATGCCCCACGTGACAATCTTAATGACACTAAACAATAAACAAGCCGGCCGCTTATCACAATAACAACAAAGCTTAATTACCCCTTTGTGTGTGTGTACAATACAATAACTTAACGCTTAAGGGCACACGTTTTTCAACACCTGCGACGGTGGGTGTTGAAGGTACTCGTGCGTTCAAAATTAGACAAACCATTGTTGCACCCGTGTCAAAACTGGCAACACACGCTTATTATCAACCAAATGATAAATAACTTATCAAACATATTATTATTCACTTCTCGCCGGGTAGAAAGAGGGCATGTCGTTGTTCGCCTATCCTTTTCGGAGGAGGGGGGGCACAGGATTTAATATATGCTCTGACGTACATCATAACACTTTGCGCCTGGCACTTCATATCTACACTAAACAGTAAAAGCACATTACTGCTACATAATATGCAGCAATTGTATATAAACTTCAATGCGACTAAAAATACAGATTCGAAATTTCGGTTAAATATCATAAATTTAAAAAAAAAACACATTTGAAAAATATATCCCCAAATTTTTGGGGGGTATTTAAAAAGAATTTAGGCAGTAAAAATATGGGAACAACTTCACATTTTGAAATTCAAACATATCAGATTTGCATTAAATTTGATCTCTAGTCATTTAACACATATTAAGCAAGATTTCCAGAATTTACGTTTAAGTTTTAGACATTTTCTAAAATCAAAATCATGTTATCGGTTTTTATAAAAATTGGAATAAGGATTCTAGACATGAGGTTTAGTCGCATTATATCTTGATTTTAATCTTCGTAAGGAGATATAAAAGTGGTGCAAAACTGTTCTAGTCAGGAAATTAATTTTACCCTTCCTAAGACGGGTATTCTTCTAGTGTATAATCTCTCTCATATATATATATATATATATATATATATATATATATGTAAAAATAAAAATGGAATAAAGAATAAGCAATTCAACAACTAACAAAAATAAACTTAAAAACTCATGTTGTAAAGTTCTACCGAGACATTTCGGCCGTCAAGCTACGGCCATTTTCGTTCGATTAGTAAACTTTATTTCAAAACGGAAAAGTATATATATATATATATATATATATATATATATATATATATATATATATATATATATATATATATTAAAGTGTGTTTATACTTACAGACGGCGTCAATTCGGGTTTTCTACACTAACCAGTGCTGAAGTGCAGGCGGTCGCATGGGCCCGAACGCAGTTCGTAGATTCAGCCTAGAATTACGAGCTCAACGCCTATGTCCACACGGCCGCGGGAAATCGCCACAGATAGTAATTGAAATTAACGTACATTTACCCGAGAGGCGGGGGCAAGTGTCTTGTTGTCGAAAGTATTTAACGCTCGAGCGGAATCTTCATAATCGCTAGGATGACAACAATTATGTAATTCCAACCATATATATATATATATATATATATATATATATATATATATATATATATATATTAATATTATATTTTTGAATGTCAGATAATATATATAATTATTTCCAAAATCAGACAACGCTGCAGTTGTTGTCTGATTGTGGAAATAATTATATATATTATCATTCAAAAAAATCTAATATTTATTTTCTCGCTTCGTTAGCTTGTTGGGTGACATCGTCCTCGCGAGTATAAAATCCTACTTGTGAGACATCGGCCTGGGTTCTAAGTAGTTGGATGACTACACCCCTTATCGAGAAGAGTCGGACTTCGCCGCGGTTTGCTTAATCTGTGTACATTAATAGACTTTCTTGTATGTGGCGAGGTAGCTCAGTGGCAGAGTACTCAGCTCGCATGCAACTGACTCGGGTTTCAGATCCTGCGTTCGGATGTGTTCTACTGATGAGCCCAAAGGAGGGCGAAACTCGAGTCTGGGACTTCCGGTTTGTTTTAAATTGTGGGCTGCGGTGTTTTCTGATTGTGGAAATATAGTTCGCACGAGATACAAAACATCGGTGACAGTTATAATTTGGAGCTAGTCCCTTGTCGTGGCCAACGTAATATAGTAAACTTGTTTACTATATTACGTTGGCCACGCTTTTGTCCAACGTCGGAGGCCGTAGATGCGACGGCTAGACATAGTTTCTGTGTCTGTTTAGACCGTCACAAGCCATCCGGACATAGGTTCATTTTTTTTTCGCATCGGAGAGCGTCGTGTCTAGTTGCAAGCAACCTCTTGGGGCGAGGGCATAATAAGCACGGAAACGATTAACATTGTTATTACTCTATGAAAAATCGTAAATAAAAAAATAAAGACCCGGGAAAGATGAATTAACCAACTCTACTTTGCATTTATTTATATACTAGTGTACATCCTCCCTCAAAAAATAACGGGGGAAAAATGCTTTGCAAATGTTCGCACTCGCTATTTAGATCGATTCATAGAATTATGGTAGTAATTTATCTTTTCACATATGGATTATTATTATCATTTGTGATAACATAACAAAAAACATCCATCGTTGACTTTTTATTATAAAGTGAAGGATTTTTTTCGAATTTATTTAAGTCTGAGGTGGTTGTCTGACTTGCTATTTGCTTTCTCGCTTCCCTTCACCACTTGAAACGATTTTATCCGGGGGCGAGAATAAGACATGTGTTTTAATCACTTACTTTTGCGTAACTGGATAAAGTATGAATAAAGTATATATATATATATATATATATATATATATATATATATATATATATATATATATATATATATATATATATATATATATATATGGTGATTTGGGCGTTGTCAAATTTGAAAGCATGATCGTGCTCTAATGCATGGGAGAAAAGTGCACTGAGAGAGTTATTGTTTTTTAAGTGAACACAAAAGGGACATAAAAAACAATAACTCTCTCAGTGCACTTTTCTCCCCTGCATTAGAGCACGATCCCAGGTACAGCATCTAAAATAAGTACCCAATGACCCTAACCTATAAATAAAACACCTTCACAAATATAAGTCGTCTCATCTCTATACCATAAAGCTGTGATGTTATCGCCCAACCCCACTTTACAACGAGTTTCAACCCAACTTGAGTTCCAATCCAAAGCGTCTCTGGTCATTCCTTCTGTGGTCCTATGGGAGTAATCTAAATGACTCTGCACCCAAACTGTCCACATTTAACTCCCACCCCTAACTTAACCTTAATAACCCAAAAATCGCAAACGTCAAACACTCTCATTCGAGTGCTGTAGACCATAACAGTAACACTCGTTTTTTGACTTCCACCGCAAAATATACTGTGAGCAAATATCTACGAATTGCAGTTCGGAAACTAATAACCAACTGAATTACATACATAAAACTTATGTAAAAGGGAATTCTAAGGATATAAGGACTAACGCCTCGGAGGTATGACGACATCCTTTTCCCAATAAAATGTGGGTTAAAATCAATTTATTCATTTCATCCAACCAATTCACCAGGAAATATATCGGATCTTCGAAGCACAGACTCTGTTTACTTCGACTTTCTCCTAAATAACGCATAACTGCCAGACTAAATTTATAACTTTTCCTGATATAATTCACCCTCCCACATATAATGTCATTCCAGTTGGACTTATTAGTTCAAACGCCAAATTGGTGGAAGCCCACGATGAGAGATAGAGGATATTTATTTCCTATAAAGCATGTTCTCTCCTACTGAAGAACCAGCAGAATTAATAAGAAATTCTTTTTCTCATCATTCTTATCTCACATGTACTCATGCACTTGTCTGTGCACGGATGTTAGTATAGTTCCAAATATACTCCCACTCTATTACATCCTTTATTTCACCCTTGACCCCTCCCCTATGATAATTTTTTATAAGGTCCTTTTCTCCCCCTAAAATTTTGTTTTCTCCTCACTCTTATCTCACATACACTCATGCACTTGCCTGTGCACGGATGTTAGTATAGTCCCAATCATACTCCCATTCTATTACATCCCTTTATTTCCTAGTCACCCTTAACCCCTCCCCCATATAATAACTTTTTTTATAAGGAGTTTGTCTCCCCTAAAATTAACCGTTGTCCATACCTTTCCCATCTGCCATCCCTCCTCCCATCCTACCCTAATCATCTCCCTGCGAGATGTTTTCTTAAAAAAACTCTAAAAAATGAGCCTTGACAATATTCAACTTTTGTTTGAAACTTGTATATGCTTCCATCTTATTTTTATTTATAGTTCTAAGTTCTTAATTCATACTATTATTATTGATTATTTCTTTTATATTTATCCTATATTCTCATTGTGTATTTCTAAATTTTATCATCATCTCCTTATTAGTAACTCTGTTATTTATCCTTATCTTTATTTTTTATTTTTAATTATACCTTCATTGTTTCTAATCTTGCTTTAATTCTAAATTATTAGTTAACTATTTTATTTTATTTCTTTATTTTTATTTACTTATTTATAATTTTATAAATTTTTTTAATACATTCTTATATATATATATATATATATATATATATATATATATATATATATATATATATATTATTTCCCTATATTTCTATTATTATACTTAATTTTATTTCTTACTAGCAGGACCCGTGTCCCGGCGTTGCCCGGGGAAATATAACAGCCTGATTTAAATTTTTAAGTTAAATGAATAGATTCAGAAAATAAATAATTTCACTGGAAGTAATTTAGGTAATTAAAATTGGATTTAACATGGAGCTGTGCGCTAGCGTTCTTGTGTTTGTTCCAACAGATGTCTCCTTTATAGTGGTAAAAGTTATTCGTACAAAGCTCTTGAACATCCTACATAAAACTGCCCATGGCTAAAGCAAGGTGAAGTCAAGTTTAGACCCACCACTGCCAATGATTGTCTTTGGAACTTGTTAATTGTCATGGCAAATCACAATTTAACTGGGAACTGAAGCCTTTTAAATTTTATTGCAGAATCCGACGGAATAATGGGTATTCTGGGAAGGAATGTCAGTTTGCCCCTTGCCAAAGCAGTTAGTATTACAGCTTCTATCACATGAGGTTGCATGCATTTAACACAGTCTCGTTCCATTACATAGCCTTGGAGCATGAAGATTCCGAAGTAACATAATTGGGCATCCAGCTTTCAGCTGTGTGTTGGCATACCAGGCAATTCTAATGAATCTAAAAATTCTGTAGGGTATTGTACAGCCTGGACGCGATCGAGAATAGAATCCACAGAAGTGAACGTTACAGTTTTAATGTACTTCCACAAATATGGCAATTTAATGCAAGCATTAAGCTCATCAGGGGGACTTCTACGTGGAACAATAGGAAGCGTTTGTCGGAAGTCACCTGATAATAATAGTGTTATGCCACCCATAACAGCATCACGTCTCTTGAGATCACGCAATGTTTTATCTAGAGCCTCGACCGCTTGTTTATGTGCCATTGTACATTCATCCCATACGATGAAGGAACAATTCTGTAAGACTTTTGCTGAATCTGACCCTCTTTCTATTTGACAAATTGGATCAGCATCTTTTGTTAGATAATGGCAAGTTAAATGTGGAGTGAGCTGTCCTACCACCAGGAGTACCTCCGGGGGCATCAAGGAATATAAGGCCACCTTGCTGATCTTCTTCAGTATTAACTACAGTACGAAAAATATGAATTTGCTCATTATTTAGTTGTGCGATACCATCTCGAACAATTGATGCTTGCTCATGAGGTTGATAACTAATTTCACACGTCCATGCAGTAATGACCGGGTGTGTATTAGATCGATTAGGTGAGGTAAGACCCAATTTTGTGAGTGGTTTACCATTGATCTTATAAGTCATATCTTCGATATGAACTAAAGCCATATTGAAGATGTCGTCTTAAAATGTTATATCAACTTCAGGCTGTTGATTGTGTTTCCTAAGAAGGAAATCTTCACTAAAAGCTTATTTGTGTGCATCCCAAAGTCGTTTCGGATGAGACACTGCACATGATGTCAACATGATGGCAAACAAATGTCTCAAATTGTCTGCAGATTCAGATATAGATGCTTCCTGTAATGTAGCATCCCAGTGGTTATCATCCTCAAGTAGTCCATGTGCACTACATGCATCCCTGAATGTAGTCATAACTTGACCATTGATCGTTTTTAGGTCATTAAAGCTCTGTGTACCTCTAACATTGTGTAGAAGCAGTCTCAAACAGAAGCAGTCAAATTGATTTGGATGCACGGTGTATACCCTGCCCCAAAACTTCTGTTCTTTTAACGCACGGATAGCCTGGAACTGGCTTACCCTGTAACCGTCGCTTGAAGACCTTAGTTTTAGTGTCCCAGGTATAATAAACTGGAACTTCTCAGTACAAAAGTGTACGTGGAAAAAAATGTGTTTGACACAATGTGAAGAAAGTTGTTAGAGTGGTTGAAGGTGGATTTGCAACTCTATCTGCTGCAGTACTTTCAGTAAAGTATATACGCTGTCCATTTTCTAGATGAACTGATAGGTGAATAACTGGGGGGATGATGTATATGTATGTGAAAGTTAAGTATTCTCCAAATGGCTTCATTGGTTGATATGTAACGTCCCGTATCGTATCTCTTAACTTCATCATGAGCATTACTTTCAATTGTGAAGACAGCTTGATCACTACCCTTATTTACATATTTACAAATGTATTTTATTGATTTCATGCTGTTGCAATATTCAACATTGATATGTGCATCAAAAATCTCACGAAGCAGTTTATTATGTGGTACAACCCATCGGTTATCTACAGGAACTGTTATGTTGGCAGGTAGGGTAAGTGTCGTCTCAAAACCTCCAGCTAAAGGAGATAGTCGTCGATATTGTGAGTAGCTATTTGTATCCGATTGAGTTTCACTCAAGCTCTTACTGCAGTGTCCATCTTTGAGACAGAGTGAACCTCTGTTTCCATGAATCATATGGTGCCTAATGAAATCATGTAAAACCGGATCTGCCACTGGATCTTGAATTTCCGCACTGATAACTGAATCTATGTCAGAGGATTTCAATTTTTATCCTCTTTTCTGCCATTCAACAGTGTACATGTATGCTATGACATATAAGGGCAGCATTTTTTGTCGCCGCCACCTACTGTCACCAAGCACAATCAAGGATTTGGTTTACCCGACTCAAATTAAACAATAGCAAGCAATTAAAAGTAAAGATGATTGTCTGCATGTAATGTTATAACAAAAATGTTTTTATTACTTATTGTTATGCCCCCCCCCGTACACATGATGGACCGTACATTTGCTCGCCAGAAGGTGAATCGTAACGTATTTTGCTCACGTGACTCAATTGCAATCATGAAAAAAAAATAGAGAATAGTCTTCATTATTAAAAATAAGCATGTAATCGTAATTTTAGTGCCCCCCCCCATCCGAATACAAATTGTAATGCTCTGCAGCCTACATTAATTATATTTGTGTGTTTCAGTGGATTTTAATGGGGCTATGTAGGCCTCTGTAATTTTCCAAGGGCCCTTATCACAGACAGAGCCGGTGTTTAAAAAAAAATAAAAATAAAATTTCTGGTGAAATCAAAGTAAATTGCTTTCAGTATATATCGGACAGGCTTCGTTTAACTATATTAATTTTCATATTAATATTATATTCCCCATCGGTGGGTTAGTGTTTACGACGTTACAGTTTTTGGCGTTCGATCCCATTCTACTAAAACGATTTTTTTTTTAATGTTAAACATTTGTCAACACTGTAGCACGGGGGACTTAAAATTCTATCAGAATAGTCAATAGTGATCGTATAAAACGAAAATTTATAATGTAAAATGAAAAATGCAGTCTGGCATTTCAGGTTGACTCGTTGGAATGAAGTTGTTTGAACTTTATGTAAATAAGGAAAACGTAAATGTTTTTATTAATTGTTAGAGTTGAATTATATTTTGAAATTATTATAATATGAAATATCAGAATTATTCAATTTTTGTTTCGTATCGTAGCATGTTTTCGATTGTGAAGGTGGTCGGATTAATGTAATCAGTTATTCGATTACTGTGAATTGTTACGAAAGAAGAATAACTGAATGATATTCGTCTAATCTGTAAGCGCGGTGGTTTGTTATCTTTCTTTAAAAAAATGTATCTAATCGGTTTGTTTGTTTTGTTACTTGTCTCAAAGTATTTAACGGTGAGGGAATTCTTCCCAAATAAGTTAATCGATTTCGACCATGTTTGTTTTTATGAAGTAAAACTTTCGCAAAGTAGGTAACAGTGAATTTTAAAACGAAAATGTTATGCTTTTAGATCTCGTTTTGATCTGAAGACGCCGTCATACTGTCTGGCATGTGTTACCATGGCGACCGCCACCGAAGTTGGCCTTGTTTACATGATTCCCGACCGCTTTCGTGTTGGTTGTTCATGTGCTATGGTCACTGTGGCCAAAAATTGTCACAAAAAAACAGCTGGGCCCAGTGAAGAAGAAGGTTTTTTTTCCTTATACAGGAAGGAGAGATTATGAAAGGGGGGGAAGAAAATAATCTCGGATCATCCAAGAACTTTAACAGTGACGCTCGGTTCTTCTCCTTCAACAATAACAACACCGAACATCGCCGACAACATATCGTCTGCTACGGCAATCAATTCAACAACAGAAACTATTCGTACTACTGCTACGACCATGCCAGTCCTACCAACGTCAAACATTCAACAACAACTATTTGCACTACTGCTACGACCGCGTCGTCTTACTAACGTCAACTTTCAACAACAACTATTTGCACTACTGCTACGGCCGCACCGTCATTCCTAACCAACGTCAGACTTACTCTTACTGCTACTACCGCTGTCATTATTAAGACGAAATACGTGATATAAACAATTTGATCTCTCCGATATTAATCACGGAAAATTCTTTCCCATTGTTTAAAAAATAAAGCTTTGAGTTCCAATTTTAATCCTGAGTTGTCTATTACTATCTGCTTGTCACCATACGCTTTCTATATGATACGTGTAAACTGAGGCCCCCCCCCCCGGCAGAAACATAAAAGTTATTTGAAATATTGTTTAGTATGTAATATAATATGTAACTTGTTACTAATGTAAACTGATCTGATTGAGGCTTGCGAAGAGTAAACTAATTGAAAAGTAAGTAATACATATAAAATCGAATAAGAAATGGTGTACTTTCTGTCAGAAGTGTACTAATGTATTTATTAGCACAATGAAGTTGAATAAATAGTCGTGTTTGCGATTGTCAGTGTGTTCAGTTTAATGTAATCTGTTATTCGCTAACGTGTAAATGCTACGTAGCAAGAATAATAGAATGTCAATCGTTTAATCTGTAACAGTTTTTTTAAAAAATAGTACGCTAGTATTGTAGCAGCAATTTTAAGTGAAGTAGATGAATGTATAATGGAAATAGCAGAACAGGAACGGTATATTACCTGAAGAAATGTTTGATCGTTAAGGGGAATCGGCATAATTGTTTAAAGGTAGTGAACCTGGCAGGCGTATCGTGAGCTGTAGTTGGTGGTTGAGGCTTAGAGTAGAATCCTTAAATCTTTTTTGGCGGAAGTGACGTAGTCAGATGTATTGAAGGGAGCGTCTGTTATATTTTCTGTGCAACTTATGCTACTGTGTGGTGAGGTGAAGGCATATTTAACGTAAATAATAAATTTGAAATTATCCGTTGTGTATTTGTTCCCGGTGTAGACTGGTAGCGTGGGAGGAGTAAAATGTTAGAGAGAAATGTTCTTGCTACTACCTGTATGGTGTCTGGTTTGGGGAGAGTGACTGAGTGAGGAACGAAAATAACAATTTGCCCGAGGTGGGTGTAATAGTCTAGAGTTTGCTAAGAACACACTCGAGCGAATAAATTTGATGTTGTAGTGATTGTAGTAACCTATTGAGTTCGAGTTTATTTTCCTATTCGACGCGAAGGTACAGGGGAAAAAACGTCTTTACTTTATATATAAGATTTCTTATTATATTTTATTTTTTTATTTAAAATTTTTTTTTTTTATTTTTTATATATTTTTTATTTGTTTATATTTTTTTTTTAATTTTATTTTTATTGTTTTATTATTTTTTTAATTTATTTCATTTTATTCTACTATACTTCCTTTTATTTTTTTTTTTATATATATTTCTGATTATATATTCTATTATTATTTTTAAATTTTACATTATATTTTACTTTATTTTATTCCTTATTTTATTTTCATTTTATCTTTATAATTTTGATAATGTTTATAATGTCTTTTTATCATTATTATTATCGGTTTATCTTTATATTTTATATCTTTATATTTTTATTTTATATTTGTAACTTATTCCTTTTTCTAATATTCGTCCCTGCATCCCCTCCTGTTAATAGATGTTCCTCGAAGACGAACTTGTTATTTTCTTCCTCGAATTTTCTGTAAGATGTGCTGCTAAAGGCGCTGATGAAGACGTTCTGGAGTGGCTTTGTAAAAAAAAATTTAAAATTTAAAAATTTAAAATTTAAAATTAAAGTATTTCCAGAATGTTTTGGAAACGACCGTACGCCATACTAGACTTGTTGTTCTAATTCTTTGAACAATTGGAATGTTCTGATTCATTAAATCATCCTATATATATATATATATATATATATATATATATATATATATATATATATATATATATATATATTTTTACCCTATTTACTATTTTAAATATTATTTAATCATTTTTAACTTATTTACTATTTTAAATTTTATTTAAGTGTTTTTAACTTATTTACTATTTTGAATTGTATATAATCATTTTTAACCTATTTTTAATTTTATTTAATTATTTTTTGCCTTTTTACTATTTTAAATATTATTTAATTATTTTTTACCTATTTACTATTAGCCACGAAATCCGTTCCCTTGAAAAAATAGCTCGTTAACCAAATTGCCCGTTGGCCGAAATGTCCTGGATTCTTTTATTTATATTTTCTGCATTTTATTATCGGCTTAAAATCCGCATAAAAAGTCTGAGCTCAGCGTTTCCTTTTTTATCCACTACCCCTCTCCTCCTGCTCGCTGTCGGTTATCAATTAAATTTATATCAAAATAGATTAGCCACATCAAGAAAACACGCTATCAAACGCGACACTTGCCTATAACCCACAGCCTTAACTGAACTGTCACCAGGACGATAAATTGTTAACTTTTTCATCATTTTTTTTTAGTCGAATTCATTTCATAATATCTTTTTTAACGGAATGAAAAAATACCCACTTTTTGCTTTTCAGACAGATAAGAATATTTTGAGTGTTTTCAGGTCTTGCATAAATTCCAAAAGCAATTTCAAATTTTGGAGTCCGTCTCTATAGCCATTCGTAAACATTCTTTATGTTAAAAGAATTCATCAGATTGCTATATCTTTTTGGTGAACTTTGACCCCTCTCCTAATATATATATATATATATATATATATATATATATATATATATATATATATATATATATATATATATATATATATATATGGGAAGAGAAGGATGAAGGTAATCCGACGTGATGGTAAAATGAAAAAGGAAAACCAAAAACTGGATGTTTTTTATGTGTACATCAACGTTTCGTCTTTATTTATAAGACTTCATCACATATATGTGTGTGTGTGTGTGTATGAGTGTGTGCGCGCGCGTGTTTGTGTGTGTAGCATAACATCATTTAGGCAAACATTATTAAATAACACGGAGTGTTTTTGCTTGATAAGACTTTATTTTATTTTTTTTAATTTTCCGAATAGTCCATTTAGTATTTCGATCAAATTGGTGTATATAAGTTCCGTGGGTTTCTTGTTCAATCTATCTTTCATTTTACGCAAGTACTTTCGATTTGATTTATCAAATCATCTTTAGTTTTGATGTGGTTACAACTATGTATTTACTGTTATGTTACTTTACTCATTATTAAAGACGTTCATTTTGAAATTATAAATTATTAGCCGTTAAAAAAACAAAAAAACAATAAAGACAGCTGTAACGTAGGTGCTTTTTGGGGTTGAGTAAATGTTTGTTTTTTAGGGGGGAGGGGGTATTTTGCTTTCTAAGCTATGACCTTAGAACTTTAATTTGAGTTATTTCCCCTTTTCTGATCTGATCGGTTTATATGGATTAGTAAATCTTGGTATGCGATTGAGGATGAATGATCCTCTTGATTTTTGAAGAGTTCTACTACCAGCCTGCATTTATGGACGGTTGTTTTTCGAAAAATAATTGGATGACTATTAATCTCCTACAATATTAAAAGATGTTTTGTTTTTTTATTTCTGCACCCATCTATATTTTAAAGCTGAAAGCTATTTACTGTTTTGGCTAATATTTTTTTCTGAAGAAATTAAGCATCATTAATCAAAATATAATATTGGATAGAACTGTCTATAAACTTGAACTATATACTTTGAAAAGTGGATTCATCTTTTTGGAAAAAATATACATTGGACTTTTGAATCCAATTTTTACAGCTTGCCATAAAAAATGAAAAACGTATACAAAAAGAAAATAGGGTTAGGGTTAGGGTTAGGGTTAAGGTTAAGGTTAGGGTTGGATTTAGCTGATTATTTTTTTATGTGTTTGTGATCATTTCACAATTCGCGTGTTCTGTAACGAACCGATAAATAATTATTTTGTGCTGAAGATATGATTATTAACACAAAATTCTGAAACATATGTACACAATAATATTTGTTGATGTTGAAATTGCGAACATGATTACATGATATTGATTATGTCATATATTTTTTATTCTACTGAATTATAATATATCACCTCTGTTGGACATAAAGTACTAATCATTGAGCTAAATTTAATCTAGAGAATTCACTTGTATCATAGAAATATCGATGTTCATTTTTATACAATTGAATCGATGTTTATTTTATACAATTGAATCGATGTTTATTTTTATACAATTGAATCGATGTTTATTTTTATACAATTGAATCGATGTTTATTTTATACAATTGAATCGATGTTTATTTTTATACGATTGAATCGATGTTTATTTTTATACAATTGAATCGATGTTCATTTTTATACAATTGAATCGATGTTCATTTTTATACAATTGAATCGATGTTTATTTTTATACAATTGAATCGATGTTTATTTTTATACAATTGAATCGATGTTTATTTTATACAATTGAATCGATGTTTATTTTTATACAATTGAATCGATGTTTATTTTTATACAATTGAATCGATGTTTATTTTTATACAATTGAATCGATGTTTATTTTTATACAATTGAATCGATGTTTATTTTTATACAATTGAATCGATGTTTATTTTTATACAATTGAATCGATGTTTATTTTTATACAATTGAATCGATGTTTATTTTATACAATTGAATCGATGTTTATTTTTATACAATTGAATCGATGTTTATTTTATACAAATGAATCGATGTTTATTTTTATACAATTGAATCGATGTTTATTTTTATACAATTGAATCGATGTTTATTTTTATACAATTGAATCGATGTTTATTTTTATACAATTGAATCGATGTTTATTTTTATACAATTGAATCGATGTTTATTTTTATACAATTGAATCGATGTTTATTTTTATACAATTGAATCGATGTTTATTTTTATACAATTGAATCAATGTTCATTTTTATACAATTGAATCGATGTTCATTTTTATACAATTTAATCGATGTTTATTTTTATACAATTGAATCGATGTTTATTTTTTACAATTGAATCGATGTTTATTTTTATACAATTGAATCGATGTTTATTTTTATACAATTGAATCAATGTTCATTTTTATACAATTGAATCGATGTTCATTTTTATACAATTGAATCGATGTTTATTTTTATACAATTGAATCGATGTTCATTTTTATACAATTGAATCGATGTTTATTTTTATACAATTGAATCGATGTTTATTTTATACAATTGAATCGATGTTTATTTTTACACAATTGAATCGATGTTTATTTTTATACAATTGAATCGATGTTCATTTTTATACAATTGAATCGATGTTCATTTTTATACAATTGAATCGATGTTCATTTTTATACAATTGAATCGATGTTTATTTTTATACAATTGAATCGATGTTTATTTTTATACAATTGAATCGATGTTTATTTTATACAATTGAATCGATGTTTATTTTATACAATTGAATCGATGTTTATTTTTATACAATTGAATCGATGTTTATTTTTATACAATTGAATCGATGTTTATTTTATACAATTGAATCGATGTTTATTTTTATACAATTGAATCGATGTTTATTTTTATACGATTGAATCGATGTTTATTTTTATACAATTGAATCGATGTTTATTTTTATACAATTGAATCGATGTTTATTTTATACAATTGAATCGATGTTTATTTTTATACAATTGAATCGATGTTTATTTTTATACAATTGAATCGATGTTTATTTTTATACAATTGAATCGATGTTCATTTTTATACAATTGAATCGATGTTTATTTTTATACAATTGAATCTATGTTTATTTTATACAATTGAATCGATGTTTATTTTTATACAATTGAATCGATGTTTATTTTTATACAATTGAATCGATGTTTATTTTTATACAATTGAATCGATGTTTATTTTTATACAATTGAATCGATGTTCATTTTTATACAATTGAATCGATGTTCATTTTTATACAATTGAATCGATGTTTATTTTTATACAATTGAATCGATGTTTATTTTTATACAATTGAATCGATGTTTATTTTATACAATTGAATCGATGTTTATTTTTATACAATTGAATCGATGTTTATTTTTATACAATTGAATCGATGTTTATTTTTATACAATTGAATCGATGTTTATTTTTATACAATTGAATCGATGTTCATTTTTATACAATTGAATCGATGTTTATTTTTATACAATTGAATCGATGTTTATTTTATACAATTGAATCGATGTTTATTTTTATACAATTGAATCGATGTTTATTTTTATACAATTGAATCGATGTTCATTTTTATACAATTGAATCGATGTTCATTTTTATACAATTGAATCGATGTTCATTTTTATACAATTGAATCGATGTTTATTTTTATACAATTGAATCGATGTTTATTTTTATACAATTGAATCGATGTTTATTTTATACAATTGAATCGATGTTTATTTTTATACAATTGAATCGATGTTTATTTTTATACAATTGAATCGATGTTTATTTTTATACAATTGAATCGATGTTTATTTTTATACAATTGAATCAATGTTCATTTTTATACAATTGAATCGATGTTCATTTTTATACAATTGAATCGATGTTTATTTTTATACAATTGAATCGATGTTTATTTTTATACAATTTAATCGATGTTTATTTTTATACAATTGAATCGATGTTTATTTGTCTCCTTATGATACAACTAAAGTTATAATATTTGAACTTATCTTTCTTTAACATTATATATACATACTTAGCTTTATATACATGTATATATATACAGGGTGATTCATAAGTCACTTAGCTATTTAAAATGATTACCATATGAAGCACAAACATACTATGAACTTTTGATAATTGTTATATACTCTCTAATTACTGCTATTTGTTATTTTAAATTTGTTCGTTTATATATTTGTTTCTATATATATGTATTTCATGATCAATCAAATATGCTACAAAGAGTCGTAAATCTAGGGATTTATCTAAAAGAGAAGTGTAGATCGACAGGTAATATGAGTCGATATCATACATTTACCGTGTTTGTTCATTTCTGCGCGAAACAAGTGTGAAAAGTTACATTGATTTTTTTTAATTCGGCAAGTAAAAATATGAATGAAAACCTGGTCATTGAAATTTAAAATACTATTGTTTCTTTGTATGTATATATATATATATATATATATATATATATATATATATATATATATATATATATATATATATATATATATATATATATATATATATAGGGTGATTCATAAGTCACTTAGCTATTTAAAATGATTACCATATGAAGCACAAACATACTATGAACTTTTGATGATTGTTATCTTATTCTCTAATTACTGCTATTTGTTATTTTAAATTTGTCCGTTTATATATTTGCTTCTATATATATTTATTTTTATTTATTTAAATTTGTGTAAATCATAATATGTGCTTTTTTTTCAGGCAGTATGTCATTTACAATTGAAGAGCGAATTTTTATTGTTATTCATATTGCCAAATTTGATGAATCTTCCACACTTGTTGAAAGGCAATGACGACCTCAAATCAAAAATCACTGCCGAGTTTGTTAAAATTAATCAATCAAATATGCTACAAAGAGTCGTAAATTCCGTGCAAAAAAGAATGGAGCTATGCATGCAGAACGAAGGTGGAAATGTTTCAAATTTGCTGTAATTTTAAACTCCCATAAATGAATTTGTTGAATAAACTTTCTGTTTTGTATTACCGTATTTTTTAACTTTACAATTTAAAAAAATAAATAGCTAAGTGACTTATGAATCAGCCTGTATATATATATATATATAGATTATATATTTATGTTATAATTATATATTTTATTAAACTCTGTCTCTACTTGTTAACTAACTAAAAATAAATTATGAGTAAAATATTTCTACTGCTTGAATGCATTTTAAATTTATAAGACCAATAAATGCAGGCTTTTTTTTTATTGTGAACTGATCTCTACAGTTTTAACTTGTTCCATCAATTTAGTATTTTTTTAATTCTTTGATACATAACAATTGTTAAATCGTCTTTTGGGGTGATGGACAAATGAGCTTTTGATTTCTCCATCTGATAAACTTTTATGTTTACATCTTTGGCCGAATAAAATTTACCTTAGGCTAACAATACATAAATAAATAAATGAACAAACAAATAAGTAAAAAAAACTAAACTAAACTAAAACTTAAAAACTTAAAAACTAAAACCTAAAATAGAAATACAAGGAACCACGTGTTAAAATTAGGTCACCCATTATATTGACACAACAAAGAAACAGGGATAGGCCTCTCTATAGAAAACAGAAGAATAGAATAGGAAATAAGGAGTGAAATCAACCGAACCTTTACTTATGAGAAGCCCAACGATAGGCTAAGACAACAACAAAGAAACCGGGATGAATCATCATATAGAAAACAGAATAATAGATTAGGAAATAGGAAGGAAAACTAACCGAACCTTTGTTCGTGAGAAGCCAACCGATTGGCTAAGAGAACAAAAAAGAATCTGATTGGTTAACTAGCTAGTATACATATAAAAAACATCCGGCAAAACTAACTCCATGCATTTTAGCCTGACGATTTCCCCCAGGGATAAAACGCGGAAGCCTCTGTGTAGCTTTATTGCCATATATTTTCATAACTTACTATATATATATATATATATATACTGTTTTTATCTCCATTAATTTTAAACATTTTTCCCATTTCTCCATTTATTATAATTTAATTGTTAGCATGATTCATGATACCTAAAACAAACATTACCATCGTCTGTAGTCCATCCATGCCAGCATACACGCGATAAAAAGCATGCCTTTCGCATGCGCCTCTGTCGCATCAAAGAACCAATTTTTATTTCGAATTAATAAATTGGCAATGTCATCTACAGGAGAACTCTTCAGTGAAAAAGTACCGAAAGGTGCTTTCCAATGCGGCGCAATCAATGAAAACCGTATGTGAACCGCCCACTTATTTGTTTTTGTTGTTTTATTTTTCATCTTCTTCCTCGTTAATTGAAGACGATGTTATAAAAACGAAAGAAGGCGTAAATACTTGTCGCGTTTGCAAATATATTTGCGAATCAAATAAGCTGAACATATTCGCTTTAATGACACCGAAATGTCGACGCTGAAGAGAAAGGTCGTGGCCCGACATTTTCCTTTTCGGCTTCTTTTGCGATTGCATTCAAGATGGCCGCTGTTTGTTTTCCCGCCCGATTTTGATGGCGTCTTTTTACGCCGTTTCTTTTCCGGTGGGATCGCCCATTCGGAATTGATGTTAGTCTTTTGTGGATATTAAAAGTTAAGGAATTTGATAAGAGAAGCGATAACGTTTTGAGAAATGGAACACGCTGCTACCATCTCAACCCTGTCATGATACGAACGATGTTAAATTAGACTATATAATTGCCATTAATAACTCTCTCTCTTTCTCTCTCTCTCTCAATATATATATATATATATATATATATATATATATATATATATATATATATATATATATATATATATATATATATATATATATATATATAAGTGAGTTAAAAAATATGTTTTTGCATATACTTTCTCTTCTTTATATATACCAACCTTTTCATGGTGAAATCTCAATGATTGTTAACATATATAAACAGAGCAAATATAAATAAAGGGCAATTTACTACATTTCAAACACCAAGATTTTATTCATCTTACCAATCATTTATTCAAAACAAAAATGTTGGTACAGTTACGGATCCGTTTCGTTCAACAGAAGAACAACCGATACTTGTATGTCAATCCCGGATCTTTCCTCCATGGAATATATATATATATATATATATATTGAAGAGCACGGATCTCTCTCTTTTCACGATCTTTCGTGTCAATCTCTCGACGCGGCGAGCAATTCTGCGGTTCTCGGGTGTTAACCGGTTGAGTATGGCACCTAGCGTTGTGTCGTGTGCCACTCCTCTAGCGCTTTCGGTCTCTCGACCGTCTTCAGAAGGCTGTGTTTTATCGTTACTAAGAGTCGCTATTTATAGTTTTATTATTGATTACATATCTATTAATTTACATATATATATATATATATATATATATATATATATATATATATATATATATATATATATATATATAATAATGGTAATAATCCAGGTGAAAAATATCCACAGGGTGGTAATCCAGAGAATTTTAACCGGGTTTATAAAAAGTGCTCAATATCAAAATAGAGCTTTATATATGATAGTTTTATTTACACAGACATGTACAAAATCTGCGACACTGGCATGTCGATGTTATCGATCAACAGTTACTATAAACTGAGATCTCATCAGGCAGAGTTAGAATCCGATCTTAACCTCAGATCATATTTGGAGAGAATGAAGTGGAGGGGTAGAGACAGAGAAGAAGAAGGAAAGAAATTTAACATTTCAAAAATTAAAGCCGTTAAAAAATTAAAATTAAAATTAAAAATTAAAAATTAAAAATTAAAAAATCTAAAAATCTAAGGTCTAGAATCTGAAACAGACAGGGCAAATAAATAAATAAATAAATAAATAAAAAAATAAGAATATATGGTGGAAAGAGGAACAAATAATGATGAGGGGAGAGACACATAGAGGAAAAAAGAAAAAGAAGAAGAAGAAGGAGAGAGAGAGGGGGCGTCTGTTGATTTAGGTTGGGAGGGAAGGAGGGGGGTAGTAGACATGCACGAATTAGGTGTCAAAAAACCGTCGAGTTTATAAATGTCTTTTTCCAAGTGAACTGTAGTATGCGTGCGTGCAAACTGGGTTGATTGTTATATTGGTTAGGGCGGTGATAAAATGTGTCGCGGTTCCGGGTCTTTATATTGTCTTTATAATTTGTCTGGAGTTAATTTGAATAAATAAGTATATTCGTTAAATGTAACAGGAATAGTAGTAGTAGTAGTAGTAATAATAATAATAATAATAATAATAATAATAATAATAATAATAATAATAATAATAATAATAATAATAGTAGATACCATTAATAATTGAAGTGAAATAATGAAAATAATAATAAATGAAGTATAATAAAAATACTAAAAAATACCAAAAAATATTTAAAAAAATATAACTAAAAGAATGACTGGAAAATGCTGGCGTTATTAATTATTAATAATAATAGTAATAATAATAATAATAATAATAATAATAATAATAATAATAATAATAATAATAATAATAATAATAATAATAATGGTAATAATAATAATAATAAAAATAATAATAGTGGTCAATAATATTTTAGAGTTTATAAAAATAATAGTTTAGGAAAGAAATAGAATAATTAAGGAATATTAGGAATCCTAGGGGGTAGTGATTATCATAATAATATTAAATAATGATAATGATAAGATAATGTTTGCCGATATTATGATATGGGTTAATGGTTGCAATAATGCTGATCATATAAAAATAGTGGTTTAACAGACAGCAGTAATCGGAGTGGTAATCCCAGAAATCTTAACAATAGTAGTGATGATAGTGAAAAATTATAGAAGTAGTCATAATGGTGGCAATAACAGTAGTAGTAGTAATAATAATAATAATAATAATAATAATAATAATAATAATAATAATAGTAGATACCCCTAATAATTGAGGTGAAATAATGAAAATAATAATAAATGAAGTATAATAAAAATACTAAAAAATACTAAAAAATATTAAAAAATATTAAAAAATATTAAAAATATATAACTAAAAGAATAACTGGAAAATGCTGGCGTTATTAATTATTAATAATAATAGTAATAATAATAATAATAATAATAATAATAATAATAATAATAATAATAATAATAATAATAATAATGATAATAATAATGGTAATGATAATAATAATAAAAATAATAGTTTAGGAAAGAAATAGAATAATTAAGGAATATTAGGAATCCTAGGGGGTAGTGATTATCATAATAATATTAGATAATGATAAGATAATGTTTGCCGATATTATGGTATGGGTTATTGGTTGCAATAATACTGATCATATGAAAATAGTGGTTTAACGGACAACAGTAATCAGAGTGGTAATCCCAGTAATCTTAACAATAGTAATGATGATAGTGAAAAATTATAGAAGTAGTCATAATGGTGGCAATAACAACAATAATAATAATAATAATAATAATAATAATAATAATAATAATAATAATAATAATAATAATAATGATAATAAAGATAATAAAGATAATAAAAATGGCAGTGGAGGCAAAAGTAAGGTAACGGTAAAACATGGCAATATTATTAATAATAGTGCTACTGTCAATTTCATTGCTGCGAATAACAATAACTATGATAGTAACGTCGGACATGGTGTCACCACTGATAACAATAATTATCTTGATAAAAAGTACAGAAATGAAAAAATGAAAAAATGAAAAAATGAAAAAATGAAAAAATGAAAAAATGAAAAAATGAAAAAGTGAAAAAAGTGAAAAAATGAAAAGAATGGAGAAAATGATTCAATGACAAATAGTTAAGTTTAAGATATTAATAATAGTAGTAATAAATAATTGATAATGATAATCTAAAAAATATATAATCTAAAAAATAATCTAAGAAATATAGAAATATTAATCAAAGAATGGATAAGCATAAAAGGGGGGTATTTAAGAGTAAAGAAAAATACAGAAGATGACCATTAGTGTTAATCGTTGTGGGTATGATAATAATAATAATAATAATAATAATGATAATAATAATAATAATAATAATAACAACAATAATAATACCAACCAATACTACCGCTTACAGTACTACTACAAATAATACTACAAACAAAAAAGCTACTACTAATAGAGATAAAAATAATAATAATTAATAAAAGGTATAAGATGATAGTTGTGTTGACAAAATTTTCAGTTGGTGGGGAGGTGTTTTTTTTTTTTTTTTTTTTTTTTTATATAATAGCAGCCTAAGGGGTTATGAGTGGATTACTAAGAAGGTGTAATCTGTTATGCCTACAGTTAATTGATGTTTCTTGTTTTTTGTTTAGAAGTTTGCCCCTATCGCTGAATTTAATTATTTCAAGTTTTTCTGTTAGGCAAAGGTAGCAAGGTGAGTTTAGGGAACCACAGGTGCTAGTTCTTCTAATTGTGTTCCAAGTTACTGTTGGTGATAGGTTATTGTTGTATAGTTCCCAGTAATATATAGAAAGTGAGGTTCTTTTTTGATATGTAGGGTTATTAAAAGAACACTTATGTCCAGTATATCTTTCTTTGAAGGTATTACCAGCCATACCTATGTAGAATTTTTTCAGGGTTGGGTTTTCTTTAGTAGAGATGGTTGCTTGATATACTGATTGGGTTATTTGGCAATTATGTTGTAATGGGCATTCTTTTTTGTTTGTGCAGTTACAGGCCTTGGTATTTGCTGTTTTAGTTGCGGTAGTTTTTTCATTTAGAATTTTGTTGTTATGTTTTTTTATTATTTTTTCTAAATTTTCACCACAGCTATAGCTTAATTTGAGGGTGTTTTTATTAAAGATTTTGTGCAGTATATTGTTGGGAGGGAAGTGTGGATTGATTAAGTCTAAGAATCTTTTACCGAGTTTGGTTTTAACCATGTTGTTATATGGGGGTGTGAACCAGATAATTTTTCTACCCCTATTTTTGCGTCTGTTGTTGGGAGGTGTAGGTTTGGTGAATTTAATTTGGGTGTTTTTGTATCCACTTTGCTTTAACGCTTTATTGTAAAAGTCCTTGTGTTTGTTAAAAATTTCTTCATTAGAGGAGTTATCACTAATTCTTTTTTCGATTGATCTGGGGATGTGTTTAATAATGGTTTTTGGGTGGTTAGAGAGTGGGTGGACATAGATCGGGTTGGCATTGTCTTTAGTATACGGTTCATAAGTTTCTTTATCTAAGTTAAATGTTACGTCTAGAAAATTAACTATTTTAATGTTAGATGTTATTTCTACTTTGAGATCTAATCTTTTCATTTCTCTAAGGATAATTTTTTTTACTCTTTCACATTTTTGTCCATTTGAGTTCTTAACTATTAGTAATCCGTCATCCCTATATATTGTAAACATGAACAATGGACTAAAAGTAATCAATTTGGATCTTTTGATGTTTCTATGGGTTCCCTGGACTCAGCAGAAGTCACTGATCTGGTTGGTCTTTACATACTATATAATCTCACAAAAAACATTAGCATTGAAGATATAGGCCTATATAGGGATGACGGATTACTAATAGTTAAGAACTCAAATGGACAAAAATGTGAAAGAGTAAAAAAAAAATTATCCTTAGAGAAATGAAAAGATTAGATCTCAAAGTAGAAATAACATCTAACATTAAAATAGTTAATTTTCTAGACGTAACATTTAACTTAGATAAAGAAACTTATGAACCGTATACTAAAGACAATGCCAACCCGATCTATGTCCACCCACTCTCTAACCACCCAAAAACCATTATTAAACACATCCCCAGATCAATCGAAAAAAGAATTAGTGATAACTCCTCTAATGAAGAAATTTTTAACAAACACAAGGACTTTTACAATAAAGCGTTAAAGCAAAGTGGATACAAAAACACCCAAATTAAATTCACCAAACCTACACCTCCCAACAACAGACGCAAAAATAGGGGTAGAAAAATTATCTGGTTCACACCCCCATATAACAACATGGTTAAAACCAAACTCGGTAAAAGATTCTTAGACTTAATCAATCTACACTTCCCTCCCAACAATATACTGCACAAAATCTTTAATAAAAACACCCTCAAATTAAGCTATAGCTGTGGTGAAAATTTAGAAAAAATAATAAAAAAACATAACAACAAAATTCTAAATGAAAAAACTACCGCAACTAAAACAGCAAATACCAAGGCCTGTAACTGCACAAACAAAAAAGAATGCCCATTACAACATAATTGCCAAATAACCCAATCAGTATATCAAGCAACCATCTCTACTAAAGAAAACCCAACCCTGAAAAAATTCTACATAGGTATGGCTGGTAATACCTTCAAAGAAAGATATACTGGACATAAGTGTTCTTTTAATAACCCTACATATCAAAAAAGAACCTCACTTTCTATATATTACTGGGAACTATACAACAATAACCTATCACCAACAGTAACTTGGAACACAATTAGAAGAACTAGCACCTGTGGTTCCCTAAACTCACCTTGCTACCTTTGCCTAACAGAAAAACTTGAAATAATTAAATTCAGCGATAGGGGCAAACTTCTAAACAAAAAACAAGAAACATCAATTAACTGTAGGCATAACAGATTACACCTTCTTAGTAATCCACTCATAACCCCTTAGGCTGCTATTATATAAAAAAAAAAAAAAAAAAAAAAAAAAAACACCTCCCCACCAACTGAAAATTTTGTCAACACAACTATCATCTTATACCTTTTATTAATTATTATTATTTTTATCTCTATTAGTAGTAGCTTTTTTGTTTGTAGTATTATTTGTAGTAGTACTGTAAGCGGTAGTATTGGTTGGTATTATTATTGTTGTTATTATTATTATTATTATTATTATCATTATTATTATTATTATTATTATTATCATACCCACAACGATTAACACTAATGGTCATCTTCTGTATTTTTCTTTACTCTTAAATACCCCCCTTTTATGCTTATCCATTCTTTGATTAATATTTCTATATTTCTTAGATTATTTTTTAGATTATATATTTTTTAGATTATCATTATCAATTATTTATTACTACTATTATTAATATCTTAAACTTAACTATTTGTCATTGAATCATTTTCTCCATTCTTTTCATTTTTTCACTTTTTTCACTTTTTCATTTTTTCATTTTTTCATTTTTTCATTTTTTCATTTTTTCATTTTTTCATTTTTTCATTTCTGTACTTTTTATCAAGATAATTATTGTTATCAGTGGTGACACCATGTCCGACGTTACTATCATAGTTATTGTTATTCGCAGCAATGAAATTGACAGTAGCACTATTATTAATAATATTGCCATGTTTTACCGTTACCTTACTTTTGCCTCCACTGCCATTTTTATTATCTTTATTATCTTTATTATCATTATTATTATTATTATTATTATTATTATTATTATTATTATTATTATTATTATTATTATTATTATTATTGTTGTTATTGCCACCATTATGACTACTTCTATAATTTTTCACTATCATCATTACTATTGTTAAGATTACTGGGATTACCACTCTGATTACTGTTGTCCGTTAAACCACTATTTTCATATGATCAGTATTATTGCAACCAATAACCCATACCATAATATCGGCAAACATTATCTTATCATTATCTAATATTATTATGATAATCACTACCCCCTAGGATTCCTAATATTCCTTAATTATTCTATTTCTTTCCTAAACTATTATTTTTATTATTATTATCATTACCATTATTATTATCATTATTATTATTATTATTATTATTATTATTATTATTATTATTATTATTATTATTATTATTATTATTACTATTATTATTAATAATTAATAACGCCAGCATTTTCCAGTTATTCTTTTAGTTATATATTTTTAATATTTTTTAATATTTTTTAATATTTTTTAGTATTTTTTAGTATTTTTATTATACTTCATTTATTATTATTTTCATTATTTCACCTCAATTATTAGGGGTATCTACTATTATTATTATTATTATTATTATTATTATTATTATTATTATTATTACTACTACTACTGTTATTGCCACCATTATGACTACTTCTATAATTTTTCACTATCATCACTACTATTGTTAAGATTTCTGGGATTACCACTCCGATTACTGCTGTCTGTTAAACCACTATTTTTATATGATCAGCATTATTGCAACCATTAACCCATATCATAATATCGGCAAACATTATCTTATCATTATCATTATTTAATATTATTATGATAATCACTACCCCCTAGGATTCCTAATATTCCTTAATTATTCTATTTCTTTCCTAAACTATTATTTTTATAAACTCTAAAATATTATTGACCACTATTATTATTTTTATTATTATTATTATTACCATTATTATTATTATTATTATTATTATTATTATTATTATTATTATTATTATTATTATTATTATTATTATTATTATTATTACTATTATTATTAATAATTAATAACGCCAGCATTTTCCAGTCATTCTTTTAGTTATATTTTTTTAAATATTTTTTGGTATTTTTTAGTATTTTTATTATACTTCATTTATTATTATTTTCATTATTTCACTTCAATTATTAATGGTATCTACTATTATTATTATTATTATTATTATTATTATTATTATTATTATTATTATTATTATTATTATTATTACTACTACTACTACTACTATTCCTGTTACATTTAACGAATATACTTATTTATTCAAATTAACTCCAGACAAATTATAAAGACAATATAAAGACCCGGAACCGCGACACATTTTATCACCGCCCTAACCAATATAACAATCAACCCAGTTTGCACGCACGCATACTACAGTTCACTTGGAAAAAGACATTTATAAACTCGACGGTTTTTTGACACCTAATTCGTGCATGTCTACTACCCCCCTCCTTCCCTCCCAACCTAAATCAACAGACGCCCCCTCTCTCTCTCCTTCTTCTTCTTCTTTTTCTTTTTTCCTCTATGTGTCTCTCCCCTCATCATTATTTGTTCCTCTTTCCACCATATATTCGTATTTTTTTATTTATTTATTTATTTATTTATTTGCCCTGTCTGTTTCAGATTCTAGACCTTAGATTTTTAGATTTTTTAATTTTTAATTTTTAATTTTTAATTTTAATTTTAATTTTTTAACGGCTTTAATTTTTGAAATGTTAAATTTCTTTCCTTCTTCTTCTCTGTCTCTACCCCTCCACTTCATTCTCTCCAAATATGATCTGAGGTTAAGATCGGATTCTAACTCTGCCTGATGAGATCTCAGTTTATAGTAACTGTTGATCGATAACATCGACATGCCAGTGTCGCAGATTTTGTACATGTCTGTGTAAATAAAACTATCATATATATATATATATATATATATATATATATATATATAAGATCGTGACTCTCTTCTGAATCTACGAACTGCGTTCGAACCCGTCTGACCGCCTGAAACCACCACTTCCTGCACTGATGATGACGTAAGTCCTAAACAACGTTGTCTGTAGGTAAATACGCTTTAATATTTAATAAAAAATATTCATAGTATATATATATATATATATATATATATATAGTTCTCTGGTGTATGTTGAAAAGAAATAAAAATATGAGAGATAATATACAAGTTATTAATTTTAAAAACTATATGTTACATACTTCAGAAAAGTACCATGGTTTCATTGAGATAGGCTGACGTTTTATTTTTGTTCAAAAGATCGTTAGAGCCCATTCAAATCATCAGCGACTCACGAAATAAAAACAAATCAAAGAATGGAGTTTATATAGAGAGACGGAAGACGTTACGTCTCCCGTCTCTCTATATAAGTGGCTTATGTATATATGTTTTCATATTAGTATGTACTGGATACACTCCTGAATTAATTAACCGATAATTAAGAATTTTAGAAGACGGTTGGTAGGCGTAAGGGTTCCAAATGTGGGCTATATTTAGTTTAATTTAGTTTTATACGAACGATTAAAAGGGGTGATAGGCCTTCTGGAAAATTCTGATATTCCGATTTTTCTGAAATTTTAAGTATTACACATGAATTTATAAATATTCACCAAATTTCTGTTTTTTATGAGTATTTTAAAGGGTTTTTTAATTTTATTTTAAAGTGGTTTATTTATTTTAAAGGATTTTTTTTATTTCAAAGGGGTTTTAAGGGTTTTTTTTCAGAGAGAATAAAATGTGTACAACTTTCCATTTGAAAATTCAAATTATTCAGATTTGCATTGAATTGAATCAATAGTCATTGGACACCATTTAAGGAAGATTTCCCGAATTTCAATTTCTTCTTAAGACCCCATAAGCTTACATTTTCGACATTTTCTAGAATATAAACTATGCAATGGATTCTGATCAATATTAGAATGAGTATTTATGACGTAAGGTTTAGTATCATTTATATCTTGATTTTAATCTTCATAAAAGAACATTAAAGTGGCGCTAAAACCTGTTTGTTCGGGGAATTAATTTTACTCGTCCTGAAACCGTTATTCTTTTAATGTTCTTTTACGAAGATTAAAATCAAGATATAAATGATACTAAACCTTATGTCTAAAATACTACTTCCAATTTTGATAAGAATCCATTGCATAGTTTTGATTCTAGAAAATGTCTAAAATACCCTCTACTCTCTCTCTCTCTCTCTCTCTCTCTCTCTCTCTCTCTCTCTCTCTCTCTCTCTCTCTATATATATATATATATATATATATATATATATATATATATATATATATATATAAAGTAATCCAACAAAAAATATAAGCGTCAACTAATATCTTATAATTAGTGAAACATCCGGATAAAAACTGAAGCTCAATATACTGGATAGAGCATTAATATTATAATATAAAATGAAGTAATAAAATAAGGTGTCAATCAAATTTTATTAGAATTCAAAGTTCAAGCAAAGTATTCTAATAAAATTTGATTGACACCTTATTTTATTACTTCATTTTATATTATAATATATATATATATATATATATATATATATATATATATATATATATATATATATATATATATATGTATATATATCTCCCTCCTTGACAAGGTCCAAAAAAGAATCGCCAACCTAATAGGTCCCTCACTGTCAGCCAAGCTCCAGCCTCTGTTCCATCGCCGCAATGTGGCATCCTTGTGCTTGTTTTACAAATACTTCAATGGATTATGCTCCGATGAATTGGCTACTCTGGTGCCCCCTCGACGTAAATTCACTAGACTAACTCGACAATCAACTAAATCTCATTCATTCACTGTGGAGGTCCCCAGATGTCGGAGAGCCTTCTACTCAAATAGCTTCTTTCCTCGTACTGCTTGCCTCTGGAACTCCCTCCCTGCTCCCTGTTTCCTCAACAGTACAGACATGCAGAAATTTAAAACTAATGTAAACAGACACCTCGCTGCGCTGATCCCAATCTAGGTTTACCACCCCCTACCTTCTCCCCTTTTCTTTTTCTCAGTAGCCCCTTACGTCTACAGTGGCGGCCTGTCTTGTTTGGGGTGAACTATGTTATATATATATATATATATATATATATATATATATCAATTCATTCATTTTATATTCCAATAACCATGTTTTTATATTTTTTAATTTTAATTTTTATTTTTTCACATTTCTAAAAAACATAACATTTCTGTGAGATGCATTTTTTACGGTCCGTCTCATTTTCCGTAAGCCAAACAACATTTTTATGTCTATATCGTCTCTGCAACACTACAAAATCATGAGAAAAATCCACAAAGAATAAAAAAAGTTCTTGGATTAAAATGTCTTGAAAAAAAAAACTACAATATACAGTGGGTCATTTTTTTGCGAAAACAAATAAAAAACACAGAAAAGAGCAAACTCACATGTGGGGAAACTCACTAGTACGCCATTTTGAATTTTTTTATTTCATCCTAAAAGTTGTTCAGTAATATTGTTTAAAATAGTTTTAAAAATTCGGCGAATGGGCATAACATGGATATAAGCTGGCTTCCGGTGGAAAAGGGTTGAAGAAAGTGTCTACGGATGCCTGAAAGTGATACAACAAATTTTTTTTCATATTAATTTCAGACTTTTCTTTTTTTCATACTAATTACAGACTTTTCTTTCTTCATATTATAATAATTAACATAATACAGACTATTTGAAAAATAATTTATTTGATTGAAAATAATAAATAAAATAGAATAATCTTCTTTTTTTTTCAAGAAATAGTGTTTTTGAGCAACGGAATGTGATTTTTTTTTTCAATGTTGTTTTGGAAATATTTAGTGAAAATAATGTTTTTTGCCAAATATTTTATTAAACGTCATAATAATATCGTATCCAATACAGTATATTGCCGAAGAAATTTGTTTTCATTCGGCGGCGCCACAGAAATTCTTGTAGGTGACCATTGAAGTTTTCCGGGCTAGTCCCGCTCATCACTTTAAATTTTAATTTGCAATGAGCCCAGCTTCCTTCCACACGGTTTGTGTGGATTGTAGGGTCGTCCGGATCCACAAAGTTGTATGTGTGGTTGACCACAAAATGATTCGGTAGGGCATGATAGGCTCGCCAGCCATCCGTTATGATGCGGGTACCTGGGCGAACATATCGCCGAATTATGGGTAAAAGAGTTTCTGCATCTCTTGTCGACTGGTACCATCATCGTCGCATTCGTTTCTCGCTCGACCATGCCGAGAACCCATTGACCTTCTCGAAATCTACCGCGGTTATATTTGCGGTTCATGAATTTACTCTCGTCAATTTCAACGGTTCTCCCAGGTCCACCCATCTCAACGGATGGTCGACCAAACACATGGTGCAAATTTCGCGCATGAAGCTGTACCAGTCCAACAAACTCCGCCAGTCTCTTTCGTAACATGTACTTGCGGCTCTTGCAAGCACCACCAATACATGACTTTCAAAATTTTGTTTGACGCTAAATGGGCACCATCAAAAAAAGACCCCACACGTACACTTTTTTTTTACATTTAGGGCAAGCCCATATGTAGCCGTCAATTTTATCTTTTCTTTTGTATAGATTCATCCGCCATGGACGAGGACATTTCTGGCACATTAAACTGTTGCTGATCAGTCCGTGGCGTGCCAACCACTTTATTGTGTTCAAATTATTAGTCGTGTTTACTGTTAATTATTCTAAGTTTAAAAGGTCCGAAAGTTAATTCCATTTTCAAGAAAAAAGGTTTTCACTATTATTAAAAAAAATGTTTTGAAAACAATCGAATAAAAACAAATAAATTATTTGTCTGTATTATGTTAATTATTAGAAAAGTCTTAAATTAATCTGAAAAAAAAAATTGTTGTATCACTTTCAGGCATCCGTAGACACTGTCTTCAATCCTTTTCCACCGGAAGCCAGCTTATACCCCTGTTATGCCCATTCGCCAAAATTTCTATCATTTATTTATAAAAATTCGAATTCACTTGACGGTAATTGTTTTACTTTCCTAAAGTTTCTGCAAAAAAATATAAATACACACACACACACACACACACACACACACACACACACACACACATATATAAGATAAGTTACTTTATTGAATTGTTTTAATTCACAGAGACTTGTTCATTCCACACGAAAACCTTCTCACACTTCATCCAAATTGTTCATGTGTGTGTGAACAGACAGATAGGCATGAGAGACTACAAGACTGAGAGATGTATTGATACCACAATGCAGCTGGTTTGAACACAACGAATACACAAAAAGGTACAAACTCACAGGACATGCGATGTGGGGGCAGCGTTCCAATATACAGGGTGATTCATAAGTCACTTAGCTATTTATTTTTGAAATTCTAAAGTTAAAAAATACGGTAATACAAAACAGAAAGTTTATTCAACAAATTCATTTATGGGAGTTTAAAATTACAGCAAATTTTTAAAATTTCCACCTTCGTTCTGCATACATAGCTCCATTCTTTTTTGCAAGGAATTTACGACTCTTTGTAGCATATTTGATTGATTATGAAATAAATATATATAGAAACAAATATATGAACGAACAAATTTAAAATAAAAAATAGCAGTGATTAAAGAGTAAGATAACAATTATCAAAAGTTCATAGTATGTTTGTGCTTCATATGGTAATCATTTTAAATAGCTAAGTGAAGTGACGTATGAATCACCCTGTAAATTCGCCATGTTTAGTCGATCTGGAAAATTCGATCTCCCGTAGAGCGTAGATCAATAAAATATTATGTTGCATCAATACATTTGGTCCTATATTGATCTATACTTGTTTAGGGGGGTGGGGGTGTTATCTGATTGAATTTATAGCTACTGAGAAAAATATATTTTACTTATTTGTTGAATGCTAAATTTAGATTTGGCGAAACTATCGAAATATTTTAGAGGCACCTTATTATGATGAACAGGTTTTTTTTAAACCAACTTTGTCCCCCGTCCCCCTCGTTCTCTCTCTCTCTCTCTCTCTCATATATATATATATATATATATATATATATATATATATATATATATATATATATATATATATATATATATATATATATATTAAATTCCCGAAACAGTTTTTCATGGTAAACAACTGATGATCCCTTAAATAATGTTAGAAGCAAACTAATATAATAACTGTAAAAGTTAAATTGACTATGTAAGTCAATTTAATGATATTCCACTGAACGACTTGGGACTTAAGGGTTTTTGGGTTTTTTTTTAAAATTTTTATTTAATTTTTTTTTTTTAGTTTTAATGGTTGAGAAACTTCCGAGAATATATATATATATATATATATATATATATATATATATATATATATATATATATATATATATATATATATATATTTCTTGTGGTCTCTTGGTTTTACCGGATTCCATGACAAGAATTCATCTAGTCTGGTGTAGTATCCAGCTAAGTGCTGTTACTTGAGGTAACATTACTAGGAGTAGGCACACCATTCCTCATATGAGTCAGCGTATAGTCGTGTCGAAGGGATCTTATTTTGGCTTCGAATACTATGTTATTTTGAATATTTGGTCATGGTTTACCTGTAGAGTGAAGTATGTTCATGTCAGATTGTCCTGACGATAGTTAAGTGGATAACGACACTGATTGAAGACCTGGGTGTTCCGAGTTCGAATCCAGTCGATTCCACAGTACCACTTTCACTTAAGGATGTTGGCAACTTTCTCGTGGTCTTTCCCGTAAGTATCCAGAAAGATTTTTAACTAAAAAAAACATCGGGGAAACTAATGCCAACACCAGAATCATCGTATTCACACGAAAGAAGAAGAGGGAGAAGAAGGTTGTCCTGACAAACTCTTGTAGAGAGAGACCGAAGACACTCAAGGATTATCTATTCAAACTCTCCAGTAGGTAATTCAAACTCTCATTTGTCAGTCTGTAAATAAATGTGTATATTGTATTTCGTCGTATGTTTCTTCATTCCGTGTGCCCCATAGCATTAAGTTAAGTAGATGTGAATTTGAAGACGGGGTCACACATCGTTAGAGAAACGTTTTTTGAATTGTATTATAGAATTTTGAGAAAACCAAGAAACGTTATTTTTATTTTATGAAAAAAGAATGGATTTTATTCATTTAATAAATATATTAAAAAAATAAAAATAATAAAAATAACATTTCTTGGTTTTCTGGAAATTCTATAAATGTAGAAGATATGTTTAAATGTATTAAAAAAAATAAAAATAATAAAAATAACGTTTCTTGGTTTTCTGGAAATTCTATAAATGTAGTAAATATGTTTAAATATATTAAAACAATTAAAAAATAAAAATAACGTTTCTTGGTTTTCTGGAAATTCTATAAATGTAGTAGATATGTTTAAATATATTAAAAAAATAAAAATAATAAAAATAACGTTTCTTGGTTTTCTGGAAATTCTATAAATGTAGTAGATATGTTTAAATATATTAAAAAATAAAAATAATAAAAATAACGTTTCTTGGTTTTCTGGAAATTCTATAAATGTAGTAGATATGTTTAAATATATTAAAAAATAAAAATAATAAAAATAACGTTTCTTGGTTTTCTGGAAATTCTATAAATGTAGTAGATATGTTTAAATATATTAAAAAAATAAAAATAATAAAAATAACGTTTCTTGGTTTTCTGGAAATTCCATAAATGTAGTAGATATGTTTCTGGAAATTCTATAAATGTAGTAGATATGTTTAAATATATTAAAAAATAAAAATAATAAAAATAACGTTTCTTGGTTTTCTGGAAATTCTATAAATGTAGTAGATATGTTTCTGGAAATTCTATAAATGTAGTAGATATGTTTCTGGAAATTCTATAAATGTAGTAGATATGTTTAAATATATTAAAAAATAAAAATAATAAAAATAACGTTTCTTGGTTTTCTGGAAATTCTATAAATGTAGTAGATATGTTTAAATATATTAAAAAATAAAAATAATAAAAATAACGTTACTTGGTTTTCTGGAAATTCTATAAATGTAGTAGATATGTTTAAACATATTAAAAAAAAAAATAAATAAAAATAACGTTTCTTGGTTTTTTGGAAATTCCATAAATGTAGTAGATATGTTTAAATATATTAAAAAAATAAAAATAATAAAAATAACGTTTCTTGGTTTTCTGGAAATTCCATAAATGTAGTAGATATGTTTAAATATATTAAAAAAATAAAAATAATAAAAATAACGTTTCTTGGTTTTCTGGAAATTCTATAAATGTAGTAGATATGTTTCTGGAAATTCTATAAATGTAGTAGATATGTTTCTGGAAATTCTATAAATGTAGTAGATATGTTTCTGGAAATTCTATAAATGTAGTAGATATGTTTCTGGAAATTCTGTAAATGTAGTAGATATGTTTCTGGAAATTCTATAAATGTAGTAGATATGTTTCTGGAAATTCTATAAATGTAGTAGATATGTTTTTGGAAATTCTATAAATGTAGTAGATATGTTTCCGCTCACAGAGTGGTAAAGGTGACGTGGATGAGACCAAACAAAATCTTACCAGTGAAAAGTTTACAAAATGACTCAATTACTGGACGCTCGCTGATTAACTTTTCCTCGAGTGGCTTCTGGCCTTTATAAGTGGTGACTCGTTAATAACATGTTTTAATACTAACGAGAAGACGCATCAAACCGACCACAGAAGTCCACTACAATTTTTACCTTTGTAAAAAAAAACTTAATTTGACGCCATTACGGAGCGCGCTCTTGAAAAATAGATCATGGCAGAACACAGAAGAACAACAATCAACCAAGGTATGAATAACCATTGTGAGCTTTGATGACGGAAAACTGGTTGCAACGTGTATGACACAAGGTTGAGAATGTCACACTAAAACTCGTCTTCTACCACAATGGAAAATAACTTTCCTTTCTTCCTCCGTTTTCCGAGGCGGATTTTCCACGAACAAAGTTTCTTTCCAAAGGGTTTCCAGTCTGTTGAACACATTACTACGGGATTTCTTCCCTACAGACTACGATATGGTCGTCTTCAAATCAAATATCGTCAAATACTGCTCACAAACCGTTCTCATAAGTAATCCGACTTTGTTTATTCCATTAATCGTTTTCGGTCCTCTCATAATATTCTTCATCAATCAACTGACAATCCATTCGGCTCATTAACACTTATCCTCGAGTGGCTTCTGTCCTTCATAAATAGTGACTCATTAATAACATGTTTTAATATTGTGATGAGTATTTACAACGCCGGGTAGGTATAGCTAGTATGTATCTATAATAATACGTTAATTCTTCCAAAATCAATTTTTCATTCTGAATAGCCTAGGAATATTTTTCAGGCGGATGCCATCTTTCTTATCAGCAGCAAATTTAACTTAGAATTGACGTGCCCTTTGTACTCAACTCATAAATAATTTAAATAATATACTATACGTTTCAACCGCTGTACTCTTGTTAATTAAAGCTTAATAATTTATATTTTTTATTTAAAAAAAAATAAAAAGCATCAATTTCTAGTCGAACGAACCTCTTACTTTTGGGAATTTAAATAATGGCCGCTTCTTACAGAGTTTTGTTAAAAGATAATAATAAGTATTAACTTATTATTATCTTTTATCGGAGAATGAATTAAATTGTCGTTTATTGTCCCTTTTCCGGGAAATTAATTACACTGTCGTAAAAAAATGTAAACAACCGTATTTTTTAATTTATTAATGTGTCACCACTTATCAAGGCCAAAAGCCATTCGAAGATAAAGGCTAATGAGATGGATAGATTGTCAGTTGAATGATGAGGATTTTTATGCGATGACCGAAAACGATGAATGGATGTACACAATTTGATTACCTATGAGTACGGTTAATTACAAGTATTTGTTGACATTGGGTTTGAAGACGTCTCTGTTGTAGTCTGTAGGGAAGCAGTAACGTGATAATGTGTTCCACAGACGGGAAGTTCTTTGAAAGAAACTCTGTTCACGGAAATTCTGCCATGAAGGAAGAAAGGAAAGTTATGTTTCCGTTGTTGTAGGAAGATAAGTGTCTTACAAATGTCTTACAATGAGGGGCCAGAGATTGGAGCTCAGGTAAATATACGATTGCTTTCAATTGTATATGTAAATAGTTTTGTTGAATTTTTTGTTTATATAAGTTATGTAGATCTTACTTATTTGCCTCCTCAAGACAAAGCGTCGTTTAAAAAAAAAAAAAACAGCAGAGTAAAACAAATTATATATAGGTGAACAAAAGGACAAAGTTAGACAAAAGGTGGAGTTTTGTTTTTGTTTTTACTGCGGGAGATAACCCTAACCCTAACCCTAGCCCTAACCTCTCACACCAACAAAGAAGGACTCTGGATAAGACAAAATAAACTGAAATATTCAGGAGAAAAAAAAAGCATTTAGTCATAGTTTTATTCCATTCGCTGCGGATATTAATATTTACTGCGTTATAAGCAATATTGCCATACCGCGCGTGTTTTTGAGATTTGAAACATTACCTATTTGATAAAGAGGTCTTCCTCGAAATATATTATGGAACACGGTCACACACATTACATCACAGTGTTGAAGTCTTGCCTAATCAAGTAAGATTTGCTATAAAAAATTATAATTAAAATATATATATATATATGTATATATAAAAAAATCACTTGTTTTTGTCTTACTTCTCAACGCCGACATATTTCCATCTCTTGTGATAGTCTTTTAATACTCCTCTAAACTTGGGTAAATTCCTATTTGAGTCACCTAAATTCATTACAGTGAAATAGCTTTGGCATTACCTCTAAACAACTTATTTTTTACTTATTTCTATAAATGCTAATTTGGTAGACAATTCACAGGCAACATTGGATACTATGGTGATATGTATTATACTAGCAAAAAATACTCGCCCTCCGGGCAGCAATTATTAAGACAGTAGTTTTCTTTACAGAAAAAATAAATTTCTATTTGATACTTTTGTTAATTTGGAGGAAAACAACAAAAATATGACTGTCGTAGTGTTATTTGATATATTCCAATGTGCATGAACATAGTCAAAAAAGATTTATTAGAAAAAACCCAACAAAATGGTTAATTGATATGACCTTTAAGATATTCAAAGTCGAGGAATGTAATTTTGTTTCAGCATAAAAATGAAAATGAATTCCCCATTAAAAACTGGTTATATAATGAAATGAACAAATGAAAGAGTGGTACGTCGATTGGTCAAATAAAACAATTTCATAGAAGTGAGTTATTCAAACTGGTTACTTTGTGCCTTTCGCTTTTATTAGTAAAGACAGAAAAAAAACTTAATGAATAGTAAAAAAAATGTTTTAATTTAGAAAGATTAGAAGAAGTCTATTTTTCTTTTTCATGACCAATGTTAAAGTCGTCGTCATCATCATCATCATCATCATCATCATCATCATCATCATCATCATCATCATCATCATCATCATCATCATCATCATCATCATCAAGTTTTTAGGGTATTCGCACGTAATCGGCTAAAAAGTAGAATTGTGGGGGTGAAGGTGTCAATTTACAATGACACCCAAACTTTTAATATTTTTATTCACGCCCTAAAAATAGGATATTTAATTAGCCAAGTTTAAAGAAGTTATTTATTTAATTTTCACGGGAAAGGTAAACACAACTAAACAAATCAAATGCTTAAAATTAAGATTTAAAAAAGGGATGTAGAGTTTAAAAATATAAGATTAAAGAAATAAAGTATGGGTAAATTTTTATATTAACAGCCTCCACTAAATCCTCCCAAATAAAATTCTGCTTTTTTAGGTGATTACGTGTGAAGAGTGAACACTGTGGAAAACGGAAAGTCGAAAAAAAACACAATTTTTTTAGAATTTAGAATAGGCGATCAGTTTCATATATATTTAATGTAAAATGATCGTCCATCTCCGGGCGATTCTAACTTGTTATGAGAATCAATCAAATTTGTTAACAACTAACCCTATGTCCGAGTGCTAAGATTACAAAACCACATGTAAAGTAGACACATACCCCCCCCCCCAAAAAAAAACACGCTACAAATCTTTTTTTCTCGTAATTTGGAAAGAATAGTAAAAAGGCGGTTTGTAAACAAAACATTAAACAATGAGTGTATTGTTATTTATTTTTTCACGGCAAATGTAAAAACTAGGACAATTAAATGCTGAAAAAATTTGAAATTTTTTTTAAGCGTTTAGTTATAAAATTATGTTTTAAATTCTATATCAGGAATAGTGAATGCTGCTTTTTTAGGTAAAAACTACGCTTTAAAAATGAGGTATATAAAAATAATTAATAAGTTAAAACCACTTGTTTTACTAGTCGATTGTTGGTGGGGGGGGGGGAGAGAGAATTAGAAATAAATAATTTGTCAAAAGAAATTATGCCATTTGCAGAAGGGAAGGGGCGCACGTCCTTTGAAAAGTAATGAACATTGTTTCGATTTTTTGTTGATTTTTTGTTATCACTTTAATTAATTACTGGTAATATCAACAAAACTATTCCATATATATACGCAAATAGGACAATCAAATTATAATCGAATAACAGCAAACAATTATTTATTTTGAACTGTTTAAAAATATTATTATGCAAATTAGGTAAACAAGATTGTGTTTGCAACTTTACTTGACTATAAATAGATTATTTTAAAAGAATGTAGTTTATTAATTATTTAAATTAGAGTAACCCGTTTTGATTGTAATATAGGAGTGATAAATAAGAAAATATTTCGCATTTATTCATTTAGATATTATCTAATATATGCAGAGAAGTCGATCTGATTCTTAGAGTTTTCATCGATAGCATTTAAGATGATAAATCAATATTTGATTTTGACAATACAATTTTTATTTATTAGTGTGCAATGTTCTTTACAATAGAAAAACGTAGTTCAGTTTAATTTCTTTCAAAATATACTTATTTCGTCCCGTGAGATTGGTAATGTAAATAGTCACTTAAAAATACAAATCAACGTACATACGTCATTAATAAACGCAAATTTCAGCATTGCTCGATTTATTTCAGCTATTAGATAAACAATTATATGTGTTTAAATTAAATATTACATTATTTCATTCTTGAATTTACTTGCATATCATCATATCAGTTTAAATAATTTGAGTTCTAATATTTAATTCCAATGTTGTTGCGGCAAGGTGGCTGAGACCACAAAGATGGGTTGAAAAGGTTTAAAGAAAAAAAACAGTACGTTACAATCGAAAATTAATCACAATCGAGAATTGTATTTTTCCTTTTTTTCTTTTGGTTTTGGACAAGTCGGAAATTTATTCCAGAAAAATCTGTGTATCTAAAATCAAACCGAACTTCCATGAACAGAGTTTTTTCCAAGAACTTCCCACCTGTGGAACACGTTACTGCGGGAATGTTTTCCTACAGATGATAATCCTTTCATAGTATTGTTCCATCATCCAATTAAAAATCCCACTAGTCCTTATCCTCGAGTGGCTTCTTGGTAAGTGGTGAAACATTGGTACTAAAAAGGAAATAAACGAAAAGAAAAGATATATGTCAAAATCTGTTCTCATAGTCAAACCAGAAGTGCACTCGTTAGTACGATATTATGGGGTTGGCTGAGGTCAGAGGTTAGAAGTCAGGAAAACAGCGTTAATGGACGAGCATCGGCCAGTTGCAGTTAAAGAGACTGAATGGTGACAATGATGATGGGGCAGTGAAAATTGAATGAATTCTGGTTTTGGCGCTTGAAAAAGAGAAAGGGAAGCAAATTGCTAAAGATATATCCAACGTTGTCACTAGAGAGCAAAGGCCAACCAAGGGTGGTCGTGACTGGCGGTTGAATGCACAAATAACAATGGTAGATATATCAGTGTGTGGGTGAAGTGAGCAGAGTGGCGAATAGAGGAAGCACGATGCCGGGATGCGCTGGATTATCCTACTGGATTTGGGCCTAAATATAATGAGCCACTTTTTGTGGCAAAAAGACGCCCTCTCGATTTTCCGGAAAATTCACGCTGGTTGACACGTGATAGGGACTCAGAATTGCTGAATAAGCCTTCTGTCACATAACAACTCCTCCGACGTTTAGACTAGAGATACCAAAACCACACAGTGAAGAATTGATTAAAAAATACGAAGTTGATGTTATTTATGTACAGCAGATATATATATATATATATATATATATAACTTCTTTGTAGAATGGTAGGAAAAATCCCAGCAGAGTGCTCGATTAATTAAGAATTAAAGTTAAAAATTAAGAGCATAATATTTATTTATTCTGGTACAGAAAAATTAGTACAACATTCGTACCGTCGGTTTCAAGCACGGAAGGTCTTACCCATCCGGCTCTCTTCAGCTTCTGTTGTCATCAACCGGTCTTTATAAGCAGAGAAACGACATTCCAATCAACAGACAGTCAGGTTTAGTGACGTCATATCAACGCTGGAGTTTGTGGGCACCGTTTTATTGTGTTAGTGCTATACTTCAAGCGGCCTTAAATATTAAAATGCAAATGGCCGATCGCTTGGTAAGTAATTTCTTAGTATTTTTTTCTCTATCTTTCGTATTTTCAAATCACTTACTAACTCTTCTACAAATAAACAATTTATTTACATATCGGAGATTAAGCGTACCTTACTCTCAGACATTACGCTATTCTTTCATATTTTTTCAGTAATAATTAAATGTGAATATTTTGTGTGATGATAAATGTTCGCACTTACCTAGTTTAAAGCGTGTGCGGTGTCTGGCGACCATTTGCAAGAGCTATACGGTGCATGAGCTGGGTCGGGATTATATGCTTATACATAATTTGTATACGAGGAGACCCACCTGCTTCAAAGGCAGAGTACAACAGTGGGATTAACGACGATTACAGTTAGAAGCACGTATACAGGTAGCAGCGGTAGCATCAGCAACAACTGCAGAATAACGATGTCGTTAACAGAAAAGAGAGAGAGAGAAAAGAAGAGAAGGAGAGAAAGAGATAGACAGAGGGAGATGAGATATGAGATTAGCTTATTTTCTTGAGTAAAACTTATCTCGCGTTTTTTTTAACTTTACTCGGGTATTTCTTTTTTTAGTCAGATGTAACTTGCGTATTTGTTTTTTTTTGTTTTTGTTGCTGTTGTTGTTGTTGGTGGTGGTGTTTTTTGTTTGTACAGTAAGATTTACCTCGCGTGTGACAACGGTAAGAAATCAATTTGTATTGATAAAAATACATTACTATTTCCCCGGGCAATACCGGGTAGGCCTGCTTGTTTAAAATAATAAACTTTTCAAACACGAAACGTTAAGATTTCGAAACATGTATTTTCGAAACATGTATTTACCTTTTAAATGTGACATGAAGAAAAGAAAAGAGAGAAGAAAAACATTTTTCTTTTCACTGGCAATTGACAAAAATCGAGTCGGTCCGTTGCTATCGTATCAGTGACCTTTGTCAGTCGCTCTTTCTTGAGAGCGACCGACGTCTGAAACATTTGAACGACGTTAGAAAACGTTTGAACACAAATGCTAAATATTTGTCCAGAAAATTAAACAATATTGCGAAACAGAACATTTATTATATTAAAATTTAAAAAATCATTGACTTAAAAAACAATACCAAATAATAGTAAATATTTCAAGTAACTTTAACAAAACCAATATGCAAATTAGGATACTTTGCGAATCTGATATCAGATCTATATAAACGTATATGAAAAAGATGGTGCGCATATAAAATAAGTTGAATTAATTGAAAATAGATAGTTTTGACTTTACCGTTCGTGCGAGAAATGAGCCTAACTTTCGTATTTATTCATTTAGATATATTTAGATGTATAAGTTTACTCGTCACCTCCCAGAGATAACAAAAAATTGAAGATGGGTTCCCTCTTATAAGTAAGAATAAGTCGGATAGAGGGAGTATCCTTCTATGGGTGGTCGTAATTGTTTTTCTCCGTATTTAAACTACATATTCTTTACAACTTGTTTTCATTTAACCTCAAGAACAATCTAAACAGGCATTTCTCCGACCAGTAGGGTGAAAATGAAGCACACGGAATAAAACAAAAATAAAATAAGAAATATTGAAAATAAATACAATTAAATAAGACAAAAGTTAAAATTAATTAAAATACCAGTCATAACTATTCAAATTTACAGGGTCATGTGATAGCAGTAATTATTTGTAGGTCGGCCACTACTGCAAATGATGCGGTAAGAACGAAGATACCACATTTATTTATAGATAATAAAAGACAAAGTCAGGTTGAGGGATGCTTCCTTTTATAACTCTAATAGTTATAGAACTCCTTTTTTAACTACTTCTTTGTTTCCTTCGTAAACAAAGAGGAGAAAAGAAGAATTTAGAATAACAGGCACGAGGAGAAAATATTTTAACATGGGATGTAAATAAAAACACAAAACACACTTAGCTTTAACATGTCATCAATAGAATAAAATACGATAAAAATATTGGCGCGCAAACGAAACCTGCCTTTAGCCCCTAGCTATCGGCACGTGGATTTAACTTACAAAGATGGCGACACTTCGCCACGTAAACTTACTTCATAATAATAATAATAATTATACGAACTCTGCCGATCTCACAAAGTTCCTAAGTCTTAATAATGTTATGTCTCACAAACTGACACAATACCACCTGCGTACGCACGGTTATAAAATTGTTCACTTATGGACTTTTAATACCATTTTCCTCGTCCAAACTCATGGACATATCATAACCGTTTTCTCGTTCAGACTTATGGACTCAATATAACATTTCTTTGCCTTGACTCGAGTACATTCAATATCAACTTTATCCGTTAAGACATATGAACATTTAACCTCTTCATTACAAACACATGTCTTTTAGTTGTTGAGGGAAGATGAACAATAAAGTTAGTACAAAATGTTAGAATACAACTTTGACATTTAATTTTCCTTGTGACCAAATTTCTCATTTTTGCCGAGAAACGTTGAAAGTTGTAGCAGTTACCTCCTCCTTTCAAAACATAACTACACCGGTTTGCCGGTAGGTGGCGCTTTATCACCGACAGGTGGCGCCGTAAAGCGACACCAGAGTTATCTGCCCTTCGGACTATAAGAGCCGGTGCAAAACGGAAATCCGTCTCTTGTTCACTGACCAGCCTCGACAGAAGTATGCTGGCACCAGCGCTCCATCTCTCTCTCTCTCTCTTCTCTGGTCGACAGAACGACGCTAATACACTAGCGTTTCGTCTCACGCTTTTCTCTTGAACTGGTCTCAGCAAAACAACTACCAACACACGTTTCTTCCGTCAACACGTGGGCAAACAACGGTAAGAGTTCTCAACTCGTTTTCTTTGTGTACGGCTTTCGAAGACTTTTCCTCTCGCCGGATTCATTTCCTTTTATACCTTTTTCAAGAACTGTTTTTCCATCGACACACATGCATACATCACACACTTCACCATTCCACGTACACACACGTTCAATAAACGTTATTTGAACTACTTCATTTTTGTTTATTAATTATTACTCTGTCTTTTGCATGCAACATTGCTTGATTTACTGAACACGTTTATAATCGGGGGAACACGACCCTCTCGATCAGAACATTGGTGACCCGACGTGCAAGCTTTGTTGTATCTGACGAAGTAATTAATTTCGTACAAAAACAAAAAAAATACATATATCATTTCTCGTTTTTTCTTTCGTGGTGAAACGAATTACGCATCCATCTTTTTCCTTTTTTTTTCTACCCACGAGGTAGAAATATACAAACAAACAAAAGAAAAGAAGCCACCGTCTCCATTTTTCCTGGCCACGCGGAAATACCCAAACAAGAAAAACAAAAACATTTCTCGATTTCTCCGAGTATAAAACAAGTTACAATTTCATTTTTTCTTCTTCTCTTTCTCCACATACGTGTCGGAAAAATATACACAAAGAAAAAGACAAACTTTTGCCAATCCTTTTTTTTCTTTTTTGACGAACAAAAGGACCTTACAAGACGCCACTTCCTTTGTTTTGAACACGTGGAGATAAAAAGAAAACAAAAGAAAACAAACGCTCACGCTGCCCATCTTTCTCGTGACCACATGTTGATAAAAAAATTTTAAATTGCCGCCATCTTTTTTCCGGACCACGTGTTGATAAAATAAATTCAAAAATGCCGCCATCTTTTTCCGGACAACGTGTTGATAAAAATTTTTTTTAAAATAACGCCATTTTTTTTATCTCTCGGACCACGTGGAAATGAAAATTCAAACAAAAAAAAAAAAAGAAAATACGAATTTTTTTTTTCTTTCTTTTCAACAACAAAGGAAAGAGAAGCCACCATTCTTTCTCTACGTGGAAACTAACATTCAAACAAACTAAAACGAAAACAAAAAACATCATTCCTCGTGTGAAAAAAATTACGACTCCATTTTTTTTTTCTTTTTCCTTTCTACCCACGTGTTGGAAATATATATATAAAGGAAAAGAAAACTACAAAACAGGCAAACACGAACAACATCACCCTTCAAGGCCTATCAACAACCTTCAACACAACTTGAACAACCACATTTTTCCCGGATATTCATCAAACACCAAACATTTCCGGACATCACTGACGACACTATGGAAGAAATCACACCAGTTCAAAATGAGTACACCTGCACAAGCACGACTAAATACTCAACAACTGGACGTTCGTTGATCAACTGGGGACACATCAACTCGAACGACGCGCACCAACACCAGTACAGACCCACTTGTACCTGGACCTGCTAACTCACTTGCAGACATTTGTGCATCTGATTTTGACCATAGTGTACCACCAATCTCAACAACTAGATGTTTGTTCATCAGCTCCACAACACGGACTAATTAACATGAACAACATCAACACCTGCACAGACTCACTTGTGCTCATTCATCAACACCGCACAGACTCACTTGTGCTCATTCATCAACACCTGCACAGACTCACTTGTGCTCATTCATCAACACCGCACAGACTCACTTGTGCTCATTCATCAACACTGCACAGACTCACTTGTGCTCACTCATCAACACTGCACAGATTCACTTGTGCTCACTCATCAACACTGCACAGACTCACTTGTGCTCACGCATCAACACTGCACAGATTCACTTGTGCTCATTCATCAACAACTGCACAGACTCACTCGTGCTCACTCATCAACACTGCACAGATTCACTTGTGCTCATTCATCAACAACTGCACAGATTCACTTGTGCTCACTCATCAACAACCGCGCAGACCCAAGCACCAAACATTCCCGGACAACACTGACAATTCAACGTTCGTTCATCAGCTCCGCATCACGCAGACTAATCAACATGAACAACGCCACCAACAAATGCAAATTCACTTGCACTCAACATTTTTCGACCGCAAACTCACTTGCACTCGAACTTGATGCAGACCCAATTGCATGCAAACAACACGCAGATCCACATGCGTTACAAACACTCCGCAGACGCACTTGCGATCAATACAGATGCAGAAACAGAAATAAGTAGCGTGCACACTACTTTTTTCTAATCTTCAACAGCAAAACAGACATACCCACAAAGAATGCTTCTCATCTACAACTGTATATATTGAATAATATTTTCAATATTTTTCAATCTGGGGGGGAGTCCTTGTAGCAGTTACCTCCTCCTTTCAAAACATAACTACACCGGTTTGCCGGTAGGTGGCGCTTTATCACCAACAGGTGGCGCCGTAAAGCGACACCAGAGTTATCTGCCCTTCGGACTATAAGAGCCGGTGCAAAACGGAAATCCGTCTCTTGTTCACTGACCAGCCTCGACAGAAGTATGCTGGCACCAGCGCTCCATCTCTCTCTCTCTCTCTTCTCTGGTCGACAGAACGACGCTAATACACTAGCGTTTCGTCTCACGCTTTTCTCTTGAACTGGTCTCAGCAAAACAACTACCAACACACGTTTCTTCCGTCAACACGTGGGCAAACAACGGTAAGAGTTCTCAACTCGTTTTCTTTGTGTACGGCTTTCGAAGACTTTTCCTCTCGCCGGATTCATTTCCTTTTATACCTTTTTCAAGAACTGTTTTTCCATCGACACACATGCATACATCACACACTTCACCATTCCACGTACACACACGTTCAATAAACGTTATTTGAACTACTTCATTTTTGTTTATTAATTATTACTCTGTCTTTTGCATGCAACATTGCTTGATTTACTGAACACGTTTATAATCGGGGGAACACGACCCTCTCGATTCTAACAAAGTCAACAGTTAAAAGTTGAATTATTAGAAGTTGAATAATCTAGAACATGGGGAAACAAATCTAGATTATATTGATTCGTTTGTTCTTTCTTTGTATAAACAAATGTTCTGATAAAAAATAAATAATCATTACACAGTGCCCACAGGCAAAAACAACTTTATGCGAACCTGCGATAATCCACTTCCGGTCGAATTGGATAAACTACAATGTATATATTTTTCTTTTTTTAACTTCAAGAGTTAACTTAAAGAATCCGTTTTCTCTTTCTAAGGGTTCAATTGTAGCATAGAGACTGCTTGACTGTTTCACCTAGACTCATGTTATTTTTTCTTGAATTAAAAAAAATTCATTTTTTATTGATATACATTTGAAATTCACGTCCATTTCATTTTCACAATATTGTTGTTACATTATCTACGATTATGTTAACCTATTCATTATTTTTAAAAATATATGAACAAGTTTTGAACGTAATAACTTCCAGGTAACGCCGGTTCGGGACAGCTAGTATACAATAAAGTAGAGGTGGGTCTATTTCTCAACTTCTCATCAATAGCTTTCGTCATACAAAACTATATTTGATTCTGACTAGCCAATTGCTTTTGTTAAACGTAAAAGCATAACATTTAATTCAATTTATTTCTTTGAAAATATATTTTATAGTGCTCGGAATATTTACCAGATAAAGCCATCTTTGTTGTCAGCAGCAAATGTAAATTACGCTGGCCACCACCTTTGTTCTCAGCAACAAATATATCGATTAATAGTAAATATTACTAATAATAGATTATTGCATTCAATAAAGATAAATGTACAAATAAAAAATACAAAAAACACCAGTACTACTAAATGAAACTAATTTCTTTCGTTAACCGTTATTAAGGAAAGAAATTACCCAATATCTCAGACTACTGCGTTCACCATCTTAAAAGTTGTTTGTTATTTGGTTTGAATACAAAATATTACTAAAACATTTTTTTCATTTTCTTATACGAAAGGCTTTTATACTTTTGGTTCAGAGATAGAAAGAGAGAGAGAGAGAGTGGAGGGGTTTGTGTGTGTGTGTGTGTGTGAAAGAGAAACGGTGTATAGCGAGGGAGATAAAAGGTTCATATACAGATAAAGAGAGAGAGAGCGCGCGCGTGTGTGTATGTGTTTGTGTGAGAGGTAGTGTCTGAGAGAGAGAGAGGGACACGGTGTGAAAAAAATGTATAGCGAGGGAGATAAAGGGGGAGAGGGGATAAAATATTAATTAACGAATTAAATAGAGCATAAAAGCATGTAATAACTACATTAAACTAAACCAGTTACTATTTTTTTTAATAATATCATAAAAAAATTATTCCATAACCTGTTTTGTTATCAACACAAGTTAGCTAACGCACCAGACTGAGAAATTAGTTAAGTGTTTTTATGAGTTTTTTTAGAGCGCTATATAGAGAAAGAATGCTAAACTATTAACATATTTAACGAGTTCTTTCAATTTCTACAAGATGTCCGATGGATTTAAAAAAATATATTTTAATAGAAGATAACAATAAAAAAAAAACAGGCACTGCAACTCCGACTATTAACCTATTATTATTTGTAAAATAAAGTCAGCGTTAGGTTTACACTGACTGCAATAATGTTGACGAACATAATTTGAATAAAAAGCGGCAATAAAAATCCTACTCTTAACCCATTATTATTTATAAAATTTGAGAGTCGTGAGGATTGAGTGTTGTGTTTCGTTTATTTCTTCCTCAGATTTTATTCTTCCTTCATCGCGATCCGCGTCATTTTTTTCTTTCTTTGTCGTGTCTTCAAATCTACTTGTTGCCAGCTTCTCGCTGTCGTTTTCCGTCGCGTTCCGTCGCGTTCCGTCGCGTTCCGTCGCGTTCCGTCGCGTTCCGTCGCGTTCCGTGTCGTCTGTTGTTAGGACCTGTTGTTCGCATAACTTCGTTGAGTTATAGTAAAAAGAATTGAGAGAAGACATAATTTTGAAATGAAGGTTTATTGAAAAAAAAAGTTAAATAATCACAAGTACAATTTACACTTCTTTATTACGAGAGAGACAGTTATATTAATATAAGTAACTATTAGATAGATAGATATATAAACAGACAGAGAGACAGTGATATCACATCCGTGGCTCCTTCTCCGCATATCATTCTGAACGTTGTCCTTTCCTGACTCCACCCATCAAATCTTCCCTCTGGTGACAGGTTATTCTCAATACACACTTTCAACTTTTTTTGTTTCAAAAAGGTCGTTGTAACCGCACTCCTTCACCATTGCTAAAATATATACTAGTAGACGTACACACCCGTTATTCAACATGAGGACATGTGTTGCATGGAGAGAAATGATATGAGAATGATACAATAGATGTGTAATGTGAGTTTAAAAGACAGGCTTAGATCTGATGACCTCAGAGAAAGATTAAATCTGGACACTATAGGGAGATGTGTGTAAAACGATGGCATGGCTACGTTGAAAGAATGGACAGAGTCCTTAGTTTAATAGATGTAGAACAGTTGAAGTAGCGGGGTCAGTTCACAGGGGAAGGCCAAGGAAAACATGAAAAGAAGTGAAAAGGAGATGCCTAAAAGTATGGTGGTGGTGGTGGTGGTGATGATGATGATGATGATGATGATGATGATGATGATGATGATGATGATGATGATGATGATGATGATGATGATGATGATGATGAAAAAAATTGCGAAACAAAAAATGAAAGTATAAATGCTACCGGGCAACGTCAGGTCGGAACAAGGAATGAAGGGCTAACAATCATTTCTGAGAGTGCGGTTGGCCTCCAAATTTTGAAATCTATCATCTTATGTGATTGTCTATTTGGATGTTCCTCTGTAATGGAGGCCCTTTTTCTCCCCCTATGCACACCACTATTTACAATTACACGAAAGTGTGGCTAAAACTTAGTCGAAAGCTCGACCATTCACTCTGGAGAGGTCCCTAATGATGGGGGCCTAAACAGAGTTGAAAGGGAGAAAATAACAAAATATCAAGGTCTAATGTATGATATGAAAAGAAACTGGAACCTCAAAGAGATCTCTATCATTCCAGTTATCATAGGAGCCACTGGACTCATGAAGAAGAACTTGAAAAAGTATTTAGCAAGTAGACCTGGTGAACCAAGTGCAAAAGAAATCCAATAACTGCACTCAAGGGAACAGCCAGAATCCTGAAAAGAGCTCTCGGTTAGAGTCTGTTTAAATTTTAAAAAGAGAGGCTGTATTTTGCACATCACATAATGCTGGGATTCATGTCACAGATCACACAAATAGGAAAGGTCCTATTCCTATATCAAATAGAGACAGGAAGTATATCTTATTAAATGAAGTCGCTCTCCATCTATTTCTCTCCCTCTCTTTTTATATATATATATATATATATATATATATATATATATATATATATATATATATATATATATATATATGTATATATATGTATATGTATATATATGTATATGTATATATATGTGTATATATATGTATATATATACATATATATGTATATATCTACATATATATATATATACATATATATATATATATATATATATATATATATATATATATATATATATATATATATATATATGTGTGTGTGTGTGTGTGTTTATCGTTCAAGTTTCAAAGTATTGCATGGAAAGTTAATAAAATTGAAATATAAGCCAAATTAGCAATACAAGATTAATTTTTTTTTCTTACATTAATCCTATCGATTACGGAATAAAATTCCTTCTTCAGGGGTGACCAGTATTGAGTCATTTTTTTTTTTGTCATCAAAAAACAAGAATAAAGAAACTTATTTCTTTGTTAATTTAATAAACGTCAATGATGGTACGACGTCATCGCCTTGCTGTTATGAATGGCGGGTAGAATTCAAAAAACCGGTGTCGAACGATGAATGCGTTGGCACGCTATCAAGTAATGTGTGTGTGTTTATCGTTCAAGTTTCAAAGTATTGCATGGAAAGTTAATAAAATTGAAATATAAGCCAAATTAGCAATACAAGATTTTTTTTCTTACATTAATCCTATCGATTACAGAATAAAATTCCTTCTTCAGGGGTGACCAGTATTGAGTCATTTTTTTTTTTTCATCAAAAAACAAGAATAAAGAAACTTATTTCTTTGTTAATTTGATAAACGTCAATGATGGTACAACGTCATCGCCTTGCTGTTATGAATGGCGGGTAGAATTCAAAAAACCGGTGTCGAACGATGAATGCGTTGGCACGCTATCAAGTAATGTGTGTGTGTTTATCGTTAAACAAGTTTCTTTATTCTTGTTTTTTGATGAAAAAAAAAATGACTCAATACTGGTCACCCCTGAAGAAGGAATTTTATTCCGTAATCGATAGGATTAATGTAAGAAAAAAAAATTAATCTTGTATTGCTAATTTGGCTTATATTTCAATTTTATTAACTTTCCATGCAATACTTTGAAACTTGAACGATAAACACACACACATTACTTAAATTAATCTTGTATTGCTAATTTGGCTTATATTTCAATTATATATATATATATTTATTTATTTTATATATATATATACATATATATATATATATATATATATATATATATATATATATATATATATATATATATATATATATATATTAATTGAATGACATTATAAAATAAGAAATTAATCAGATTTTATTAAAGTTCAAAAACAAGGAGTGATATTGCATCCTTAACTCATGAGTTTTCAAAGAAAATCTTCTCCTCAGAGAACCATTACCGCAATGACATTACTGCAGGTTATGAACTGTATAAGTTTAACAAAAAGTGTGTTTTGGGCCGATATATTTGATGTTTTATATGTAGTTTTATATATTTTTTTAAATATATTCTTATATATTTTCAAAGCTTAATTTTTATTACCTACAGCAATGTCATTGCGGTAATGGTCCTCTGAGTAAAAGATTTTCTTTGAAAACTCATGAGTTAAGAACGCAGTATCACTCCTTGTTTTAGAACTTTAATAAAATCTGATTAATTTCTTATTTTATTATGTCATTCAATTAATATTATTGCTCTATACACTATATTGAGCTTTGTTTTTATCCTGATAGTCTACTGACTAAAGATATTATTTATATTTTTAAAGTATTATCTTACTCTCTCTCTCTCTCTCTCTCTCTCTCTCTCTCTCTCTCTCTCTCTCTCTCTCTATATATATATATATATATATATATATATATATATATATATATATATATATATATATATATATATATATTTAATTTGATAAAAAATATTATGAATGTTTCTCTATACAAACTCGAGGTGAATTTTAAAAGAGCTGTATTTTTTAGACTGGTTTACATGCTGGTTGGAGATATTTCAAATTTGCCGTTCTATGCTGCGTGATACATTCTGGTCGTAAAGAAATATTTTTTAAAAAATTCTACAAACTTTTCACTCTTCCAAAATTGCTAATTTTATTTTTCTGCAATTTTATTTGTTTCAAGTAAAATGATAAGGAAAATTGTGTGGGTAATTTTTCGATCTTCACCAAATGACTGGTAATCTTGGTGACCGAAAACATCAATCGTCTCTCGTTGACACAGTTTAAGTAGATAGCTCAGGGGATAGTGACGACTCTCTCTTCTTCTTTTTCTTTTAGTTCTGTACGAATTTTAGATTTCTCATGTCAGAGTAAATTGCAACAAATAGTGGCATATTTCTATCAAGTAATATTTCTCGGAGTCCATTCCTTTGCTTAATTTAACCTTCTGTGGAAAATACCGTTTTAAACGTTATTTTATACACTCACAATTATCTTGCTACGATAGTCATCTGGGAAATATCTCCAACCAGTATGTACACCCGTGTAAACAAATTTGAAATTAGCCTTGAGGTAGCGGACCACAAGCCTGAATGTTGGTGCATTCTCGTCGAACTCCGAGAACTATTACTTGAGAGAAATATGTCACGTGGACTATTTGTTGCAATTTACTCTGACATGAGAAATCTGAAATAAATTGAGATACTATTTGTAATCCTGTAATGAATTTAAAGCAACTTCTTTATCTCAATATCACTGTTCACTCTCTGCTCTCGCTCACCGAACTGCTGTCTTCCCAATACGCTCCTTCTTAAAGCAATTGCTCTCCTCATATGCAAATGAATGCCACCAATAAAAAAATCCAGCATGAACACAACTTCTTTCTTTCTTCTGAAATTCGAGTGCCCTCCATGCGAAACGGTCCAAAGCAAGTAACTCTTCATTCTTGATTCCATTTTTACCGTAAGCAACATTAATTCCTTTGTTTCTTAAATCACACTATTGTAGCAATTTTCCACATAAGATTAAGTAAGTAAAAGAAGTTTTAGAGGATAAATTAGAAATTAGACGAGTACATAAACTTATGTCATGGCAGGAAATAGATCCTGTCTCTTGGGTGTTGAATATCAAAGTGAATGGACGTCGTTTTTTCTACCACCATCCTGACTGGGGATGGCCAAGAAAAAGTAATCATCTAGATGATTAGGCTGAAAAGCGGAAAATTGCATTAGAAGTTAAAGAATCAAAGTTACATATACAGAAAGTTGCATCATGGTAGTAACATGAATTAGAATAAATACATTGAAGACATTGCCAAGGCTGCTGCAAAGAAGGTTGGCTCCCTCTACCGTGCTAGTAAACTCCTCACACCTGACATTATCCTGTATCTCTACAAAGCCACCATCCGCCCATGCATGGAGTATTGTTGTCACATCTGGGCTGGTGCATCATCTACTAGTCTCTCCCTCCTTGACAAGGTCCAATAAAGAATCGCCAACCTAATAGGTCCCTCACTGTCAGCCAAGCTCCAGCCTCTGTCCCATCGCCACAATGTAGCATCCTTGTGCTTGTTTTACAAATACTTCAATGGATTATGCTCCGATGAATTGGCTACTCTGGTGCCCCCTCAACGTAAATTCACTAGACTAACTCGACAATCAACTAAATCTCATTCATTCACTGTGGAGGTCCCCAGATGTCAGAGAGCCTTCTACTCAAATAGCTTCTTTCCTCGTGCTGCTGGCCTCTGGAACTCCCTCCCTTGCCCCCTGTTTCCCCAACAGTACAGACATGCAGAAATTTAAAACTAATGTAAACAGACATCTCACTGCGCTGATCCCAATCTAGGTTGACCACCCCCTACCTTCTCCCCTTTTCTTTTTCTCAGTAGCCCATTACGTCTACAGTGGTGGCCTGCCTTGTTTGGGTGAACTATGTTAAAAAAAAAAGTTGCATCATGGTAGTAGTAGGCGTATCAAAGAAGTCAGAAAGATCCTGTCTCTTGGGTGTTTGATGTGGAAACAAACGGACGTCTTTTTGGGGTTCTTCCACTATCTCTTCACGGAAGATGCAATCATCTAGAACTTGCTGTAAAAAAATTAGAAAAACAAAAAAAATAATATTCAGACCAGAGTAAATAATGGAATTGTTGTTCTTTTTAATTGCTTCCATTAATACAGCTATGAAGAAAAAGCAAAGATCAACATCACTACGGCGATTACTACTACAGAGAGATGCCATTGGTGAGTTTTCACTTATGGATGTGTGTATAAACCATTATACACGCGTCAAGAATACAAAACCACTCTGACGCCGATGTTAATTTTTAAAAAGGTTAAAAGAAAGAAAATAAAAAGAGAAGAACAGTCACAGAAAAAATTAGAGACAGGTTACTTGCATATGCGTGAGACAGAGAGAAAGACAGATAGATACATAAATAGACAAATAGCTCGTCTTGCTACACCTAGTTACATTGGAGACGGCACTCTGAACACGTCTTCTCTACTTGAAGTGTCACCAGCAAAAAAAAAAAAAAATCTCCATCCAGAAGTCACATGGATTTGTCGACTTCCATTCTGGGGTAACCTGCAACCCTTAGGTGTCACTTAAAGTTTTCCATTCAAATAACGACTTTCATTGTGTAACCCCACTATCCATTGAGCCGACTACCTACAACGTGTCAGCAAGACTACAGTTGTTTCTGTTTACAACACAACGCTGGCCAGCTTTTAACGTGATGAGACACTGTCCGGATAATCTGCTTGTGATAAGAATCGGTCGACAAGAAAATGAGAGACAGTCAGTTGGTGTTAAAACCAGCTTATTAGTGCCATAACGTTACACTATGTCCAGGACCATTAGTGCATTTTTGTTGGATCTGTGCATCGAAACTACAGGGACAGCAGCTTAACAATCGGAAATTACAGAAGCTTCTCACAGATAATACATCCTCATTGAATTTGAAAATGTTCTCAACACCAACATAGATATTGTGTGTGACATCATTCTTTTTGTTTCTGAGTCATTGTGACACTTTTTCTCCAATCCGTACAACTTGCTAACACTCCATAAAACGTGTCACTGAGAGATATGTTCGGCCTCGGAAGAAGCTGGGTATTCAACTGTGGTGGAAGGCCTGTATACAGTGTTTGAAGACACACACGGACACCTGTTGATACTTTCACGTCTCTAGATGAGTGATTTTAGCACGTGTACATTGAAATCACTGCCTGACTTGTCCACCAAGTTTCAGTCATGAATGTCCAACAGTCTTTGTTCTATTGCCGTTCAATGATATACGGGAACACGTTCATATTCCCCTCATAAGTAGGAGGTGTGATCCTGAGTGGGGTTCATACTCACGGGATCTTATTCCCTCAGACTTTTATCGGTGAGGTTATCTCAAAGATAATGTTTATCAAAGTAATCCCCAAACTATTCCTAACCGAAAACGGCCATTATAACCAAAATGAGGGAAGCGCTAAGAAAAGAATGTGTCAGAGTTATTGACAATTTTTAGACTTTAGGAGCAAAGTGTAGTATCGGTTCTGATACTACATTTCATTTTTTCTGTCCTCGGTCATTGAAAGAGAAATGCTTATCCACCTGTGACGGATATAGATACGTTCTATGTGCATCAATCATTTTCATGCTGGTGTGAATTGCTTCCAATGACCAACATTGTTGCACATGCCGCAACAAATAGATTTCTTTCAGGATGCGTGTCACATCTCAGCATTCTAACCACAGAGTTCGAGGTTGATTTCTTCTCAGAATTGATGAAGCTTTTGGGAAGCACGTGTATAAAAACAACTGCATATCATCCAGAAGCGAACAGTTTGGTCGAGAGATTCCATCAGAGTTTAATGTTAGGCTTGAGAACCTTGCTAAACTAAGAAAAGTGGCTGGAGTGTTTATCTTTGGTACTCTTGGGACTTGCGACTGCAGTAAAATGGGGTAACCAGTCTTCATCTGCTGGGATGGTGTGTGGCATTATGAACAGACTTCTATGACAATTTTTTTGTTTCATCCTTCGCGGAAACCACTTGATGCTCTTGTAGGGCTTGTAAAAATGCATGATAACAGAAATAGAATAAAATGCAAGTGATCAAACAATGAATAATTATACGATAACACAGAGGTTGTAAAGATAACAATATTTTATTGAGATAAAAAAGATGCTCATTTTGCAATGTCTTAGTATGAGATTTTGTGTAAGACATTCTATGCAAGTAAGTTCAATACTTAATGTAGGCAGTGTGCATGCATGTCTCATATAATCGCTTCATGTGAGCGTAAAAGTCTATTTGTAGAGAAGTGTGTGTATGTGTGTATCAGCAGTAGTAATAGTTTTTAGCTGTTTGCTTGTTTTATGTTGACTATGTTGATAATTACGACTCGCCATAGTAGTTGCTGTTGTGTATAGCTGATTTTAAGTGGATGATGTTGATGATTGCAGATCGCCGTAGTTGTTGCTGTGTGTAGCTGATTTTATGCAGGCGATGCTGATGATTGCACTTCACGCTAACATGGTGACATATAATAGTTATTTCCCCAATGGAGGTTCTGGCTGAGATCAATGCGTGTGTTTTATTGGTGGGAAAAGAATGATTTACTTTGGTGTGGATGGATAGTGTCTCGTTGGCTGCTGGTGATGATCTGTTTAGCTGCTAGTTTTTCTTGACTTTTTCATAGATGTTTTGGAATATTTTTTCTTCTGTGCCTAACACACTGATTGGCTATTGTTTGTCTAGTTCATTTTGTTGTCTGCTGTTGGACTGATAAGATCTCAAATTGAGTCAGTCCTGACAATGCTACTTCTTTTGTGGATCGTCTGACTGCCAAGATCGGAAACTTGGCCTGCAACCTCTGTGCGCAGTGTAAGAAATCCATATTTATGTTTCAAAACGGTTTGAAACATGTACGTGCCTCTGCTAGAACAAATTCTCTACAACCACTGTTCAGTGATATACTGAAGTTTATTTGTACCAAATATGATTGCATTGCAGAAAGAATTGTGAATTTCATTAATGATTCCATGGGTGACATTTGCGGGGTGGCACCCTGTATATCAATTCGTTTTAAAGATTTATTTTAAGGATTTTCATTAATTTAAGTAATTTTTAGTCTATTCCAGTTTATAGGAATAGCGAACGTTTTGGCCGTGTGAGAGTTTGACACACAACATTTTCATCCCAGAGCGTTTATGCCAACTATTTTTTCCGGGAAGAAAAATTTGACCTTAAATTTTTTCAACCCTCAGGGTTTTGGTCAGATATTTCTGTATGAAATTTTCACAACAGAAATTAAAGGAAATTTTATCATAAAGTTAGGAATTGAAATTCTTGAAAACTAAATTCTCCATACATTTTGCATCTCTTCCCTTTCAAAGACTTACATATCAAGTAAACACAGACCCCCCTATCATTGTGATTAATAGCTTTCTTAACAAAGGCACATACATAAATCTGTTTCATTAGTGATTTATGGCAAATATCAGTCCAGATTGTTTACAAAAAAATATTTTCAATCGATTTCATTGATTTTTATATTTACTCCGGGTCAATATTTTTTTAGTTATAAATAAAGCAAGGCGGAGAAGTTCTTATCCTCCCAGTTAGAAGTCCTAATATGACTAATCAAATCACCGGCTACTAATTTAATAACAGATAATTTTTTATAATCACCGGCTACTAATTTAATAACAGATAATTTTTTTATAATCTTCATTTTGGAAAAAGAGGGAAGAGAAGTCTTGATTTATTTATTTTTGCTTTCTTTTTGTCCTTTTTCTAACAGGGAGAAAAGGTGAGAGTAAAGAGAGAGAGAGTGTAAAAAGAGAGAGAGAGTAAAGAAAGAGAGAGAAAGAGAGAGTAAGAGAAAGAGAGAAAGAGAAAGAGAGTAAAAAAGAGAGAGAGAGTAAAGAAAGAGAGAGAGGGAGAGAAAGAGAAAGAGAGAGAGAGAGAGTAAGAGAAAGAGAAAGAAAGAGAGAGAGTAAAAAAGAGAGAGAGTAAAGAAAGAGAGAGAGTAAAGAAAGAGAGAGTAAGAGAAAGAGAGAGAAAGAGAGTAAAAAAGAGAGAGAGTAAAGAAAGAGAAAGAGAAAGAGAGAGAGAGAAAGAGTAAGAGAAAGAGAGAGAGAGAGAGAGAGAGAGAGAGAAAGAGAAAGAGAGAGTAAAAAAAAGAGAGAGAGTAAAGAAAGAGAGATAAAAAGAGAGAAAGAGAAAGAGAAAGAGAAAAAGAAGGAGAGAGAGAGAGAGAGAGAGAGAGAGAGAGAGGGAAGAAGACAGAAAGATTTCCGCCTTTTCTGGTTTTAACCAACATTCAACTGTCTGAGGGACAAAACAGATTCAATGGTTCAATCAGTTAACAGACTGTGCTTAGAGGCAGAGATAAATTATTTTCTAAGTTTATTTTAAGACAAAATCAGAGTGAAAATAAACCATTAAAGTTACAATATTACGCAGATTGTTTCATTTTACTTTTATTTTTTCCTCCAATATACATACTTTACGGAAATCAAGACCTTATGTAATTAATTCGAAAACAAAGTGTCTTTTTTTTTTAAATAAAAATATGGGTGCTGAAATAATATCAGATCAAATTTTATTTACACAAAAAAAAAAAAAATATATAACGTGGTCAAACTCTCTATCGGCCCAACCCATCCTAGCTTCAGTCTCGAGGGGTGGCAGGATCAACACAACATTTTTATATTTAAGACAAAATAAATTTAAGATGAAATTAATCATTTTATACGATTAACATTTTTTTAGCAATATTAAAATAATCTATTAAAAAACTTGAAAAAATATTTTAATATAGAAAAATAATTGATTATCAATAGAGTGTATTCCGACTACTGTTCTCATCTTGAGTGTTATTCTTACAACGTTTCGGCCGATGTAACCTCCGACCTTCTTCAGGTGCATCTTGTCGCACTCTGGAATCTTTTTGCTGAACTCGTGAATCTGTATGGAATTTCGAACGGAACCTCTTTATTTAATCCACAGGGGTAGTATGATCTCGTTCCGTTAGCCATGACCGGGTAGAAGTTTTAAGTAATTCGCAGTTGTATTCTTAGCATCGGCCACACCGAAGATTGAATCTTGTAGACCCGTGGCATAACGAATAAAGTACTAAGTAAAAATTCAGTTCTAAGTGATACTTTTCTGGAGGTTGAAGGTTCAATCCTCAGTGAAGGCGATGCTAAGATACACCTGAAGAAGGTCGGAGGTTACGTCGGCCGAAACGTTGTGAGAATAACACTCAAGATGAAAACAGTAGTCCGAATAATCCAAATTATCAATCCTCATCTAAAAAATTAAGAAACAAAAATATTTACATTATTTTAATATTTTAAAGATTAATTTAAATAAATTTCATTTCCCTAAGATAAAAATATTTTGAGTCTAGTCTAGAGAATTGACAGTATTAACACAAATTGTGTATATTTCAAATTGAATATAAAATAAATCTGATGATTAAAAAAAATATTAATAATATCGTCTAATAAAAAGTTTAAAATATTTTAATATAGAAAAATACTAGATTTAGTAATTAATGGTCTAGCCTAGAGAGTTGACACAATTAATTCGGATTTTTTATATTTCAGATTAATTTTTTTTAAATATATTAATAAAGATTATCTTTCAAATACAATAAAATACAAAAAAATATTTACATTATTTTATTGTTTAATAAAATTGTTGAACATTGAACATCCTTAAAATAAAAATATTTTGAGTCGAATCTAGAGAGGTAACAGAATTTATGCAAATTTTATATATTTCCGATTACATATATTTCAGATAACATTAATTTAATGTATATACTTTTATAAACATTGATAATATCATCTATTGAAAAAAGATTTAAATATTTTAATCTAGAAAAGTAATGAATTAAAACAGAGTTGATAATCTGTGTGGATGAGGCGCGTTTGAATGCAAGGGAGAGCACTCGCAGCTGCTCCTGCTATCGGTGCTATCCCAAGATGCCTTTAATGGTGAATCCCGATTTCAAGTCGAGGCTGTGAAGAAGCTTTCAACAGCAGACACTAACTTTAATCTGTGAGTGTTTTGAAATTCTCTATCCCCTCATTTCCGTTGCCATCTGCAGGCAAAAAAAAGGTGACCCGAATTAAATGCCTTTTTGTGCGTTTCATCTCAACATAAACAAGGTTATTTTCGCCTTTTTTTCGCCGGGTCCCATCAGTTTTTCCTTTTCTTTTTTTGCTTTCTTTCGCCTTGTTTTCTTGTGTCGGTCGAAAGAGGGGAAACTCCTCACATAAACACACACATCAATAATAATAATAAAAATACACACACAAAGATCGAATCACACACTCACACATATATATTTTTTAAAGACGGACGTCGTGATATAAACACACACACACACACACACACAAAAGAGCCGATGAATGAGTTTGTTTACAAAAAAAAAAAATACAAGCTGATCCAATCCAGTTCCATCGGAGGGAAATTGTTATTTCCGATGATCCATAATTTCCAGGGATCCACTAAATAAGCTTTTAGCAATTTGTTTATCTTTTTTTGTCCAGGTTTTGTTTTTTTATAAAAAAGTGAAAGGAACCCTAAAATAAAAACAAAATAATAAAAAAAACCGACGCCGAGGTTAGTCGAAATATCCCCCCCCCTCGTTTTAAAATTCCGTTTACGAACAAAATTACTCAAACGAATGTCCGAGATTGTTAACAAGATAATAATTATACTTTATTTCATCCAATGCGTCATTAAAACAATAAAAAAACTGGTTGATTTTAATTTCGTAAAGTTAAATAATAATTACAAACAAAATATAAACACTTTCCTTCCGTAACGTTTTTCACGTTATTTAGTTATTTGCCGCGTTTCATATTGCGATATTCTATTTTTTGTATCATATTATTTCAAACTATCTCGTTTTTTGCGACGTTTAAAATTAGAATTTAAACATTTCAAAGCATAGTTATTTTAATCACTCTAAAGTGAATAAAATCGGGGTTGATTGTGTTATTAAGAAAATGAAAATTCAATACTTTTATTCGATTTTAAATTATTATTCCAAGTGCACGTTTTTTTTTCTGTCCGATTTTTCACCTTTAAGATGAGACGAAAGCGATAATTTTTTTATTGAATTAAGATAATATTCTAAATTTTCTTGAAATACCAAACAAGACGATATTTTAAATTTCATTAAACTAAACAAGTTTTGATTATTCGGACTACTATTCTCATCTTGGTTGTTATTTTCACAATGTTTCGGCCGATATAACCTCCGACCTTCTCCAAGTGCATTTTTTTTTTCGAACTTTGGATATCTTTATGTCGAACTCCGGATCTATACTGAACCATTTATTTTATCCACGGGGTAGATGGTTCTCGTCACGTCAGCTATGACCGGTTATAATTCATAGTTATTATCGCTTGTAATAAGGATTGAAACTTCAACCGCCAAAAGACTCACGTAGAAATGATTGCTAATCAACGCTATTAACCGTTAGGCAATATGTCCCTGTAGAAATTTTTAGTATAAACTTAATCGTGCCTAGATGTGAAATATTACCATAAAATCATGTATAAATAATTAAAGGAACGGATTTTATCGTAATTTTTAATTATTATTGTTATAAAGGATATCGAGAGATATTTTCTCACTCCCACGCCTCTATTCCGAATTTGTGGCCGTGGGTAGCCATCAACAGACTGCGTCTCCTACACAAAACGGTCACAATTAAAACAACAAAATAAAGTCTCGTAAAATCTTTTTCGGGGAAAATTTTATAATTAAAATTCATCAAAATTTGCTGGAAAATTTTTTTTTTAATGAAAATCAAATATGTAAAAATGGATTTTTTTCACTTGATTACTGAAAACCATCAAATAATTCGAATTAAAAAAAAAAAATTTTTTTTTAAATTTTTAATTACTTTTAGTGTGCAGTTGGTTCGAAACCGTCTAAATTAAACTTAACACGTTGTGACCGTTTGGTACAATAGAAACAATCCACTGATGGCGGCCCACGGCCACGAATTCAGAATAGGGGCATGTGAGCGAGAAAATTCAATATCGGATATCGAGCCCTTTATGTGTGCAGGATCTGTTCCAATTTAGAATGGTTAATTGTTTGTTTTTTTTTTTTTCATATTATAATTAACGGGATGAGAACAATCTACCCACCGTAGATTAAATAAAAGGTTCAGTTTGAAATTCTGTACACGTTTTACCTCACCTCTCGAGCGCTGGCTTTTCAACCCCCACTTTCTCGACCCGATCTTGAGTCACATCTTACTTGTGGGAGTAAGATAAAACTGGCCTTGTGCCTAACTCCTGGAGAGGAGTAAATAAAACACGTTTTACCTGGCACTTTTGCTAGGTACCCCATAGACTTGTATTGTCTTGTCCTTCGGGACTTGATTTACGCCGGTCTATGGGTCTGTCCTGTGCAGTTCTAGGAGGTCCACCCTCCCAGGCTTCGTCTCCCCTCTTTGGGGAGGAGTAAGTTTATTGCTTACTGCCTGAGGCGCCCCTACTGGGGAATGCCGACGGGGCTGCCCAGGTAATTTTTGATGGTCAGAGTGCCCACCTCTCGGGCGCTGACTTTTCAACCCCCACTTTCCGACCCGACCTTGGGTCACATCCTACTTGTGGGAGTAGGATAACACTGGCCTTGTGCCTAACTCCTGGAGAGGAGTAAATAAAACACGTTTTCCGGAGTTCGACTCGCTGGTTCTCAATATAAACTTTAATACGGTCGGAGGTTACATCGGCCGAAACGTTATAAATATAACAATCTAGATGAGAACAATAGTGCGAACAATTCAAATTAGCAATCCTTATCTAAGAAATATTTGTTGTTATAATCACAACCTCCGACCTTCTTCAGGTGTGTCTTTTTGAACGCGGGAAACTGGATGCGCCTGAAGAAGGTCGGATGTTCCATCGGCCGAAACGTTGTGGGAATAGCAACCAAGATGAGAATAGGAGTCAGAGTAATCAATCCGAACGATAAAACATGTTTGTTTGTTGTTTTAAAGTAAAAGTTACAGATTTGTTTTTTTGTTTTGTTTTGTTTTTTTTAGAAATAAAAAAAAAGTAGAATTAATTCGTTATAAACACCTGAAATTCATCTCTTTTAAAAAAAAAACTGTAGTTGTAAAATGTCTTTTTTACTTTCGTCATTTAAACTGACCAGCTGACCGCTACTTGTCTTTCACCTTCCTGCAAATGCTACTAATAATAACTGACTATTATTTCCGGGTATAAAGACAGGACAAGATACTCTGACCAATAAACAATATACAAATGATCGTCGTACTAGGTGGTAGGACAAAAGCCTACCGGACATAAACCTATAGGACAAAAGCCTACCGGACATAAACCTATTGGACAAAAGCCTACCGGACATAAACCTATTAGACAAAAGCCTACCGGACATAAACCTATTGGACAAAAGCCTACCGGACATAAACCTATTGGACAAAAGCCTACCGGACATAAACCTATTGGACAAAAGCCCACCAACGTAAAAATAAGTTCAATTAAAAAAATCTTTTTATTTTTTTTACAATTATCAATAACTCTGTCTAATTTATTTTTCTTGACAATTTTTAAAAAATTTAATTTTTAAACATTTTTTTCACGTACTTTCTTTTAAAGATTACATCATAAAAAAACACGCACTCCTTCCACTACTAACCCTAAGTCTGGGTGGTAAAACGAAAAATGCATTTAAAAACGGGAAGAAAATTTTTTTAAATTTTTTATGTATTATATATTTAACAAATATTATAGTAAAACAACTAATTAGAAATCTGTTTTTAGTCGTAATATTAAGGAAAGATTAAAATGATATTTGTTTCTGAAGAAACCAAAATGCATTATACTGGATTGAATTTCGTAATTATAATTATTTAGTAAAATAGAATCTCTAAAAGTGTATTTTAGTACTTGACGCTATTGGATTTTTAAAAGATCAAATACAGTTGAAAAATTGGTCAAAAACAATTTATTTGGGTTTAATTACTCATTTTTGACCTATATAACCAGATGCATGATACTTATTACTTTACTCACAACCGATATTTACGGTAACTTAATGTGCTTATATTTTATATTGAATATAAAAAATTTTAAACGCAAAAACGCCACAAATAATCTTTTATTAATAGTTGTCAATCGATGGGACAAGTTTTTTTTTTTTGCTGGCGCCACTCTGACCTTGTCCGATCACTGCGTATATATCCTCTGAAAGAATTATTGTTTGTTTGTATTTTTTCGGTTTGAAATTCTTTAAACCTAATGCTTATTTAACTTTGAACTTAATTAAATCAATTTTCAATTAATGGAGAATTTGAAAACTCATTATTGCTAAACTATCTCTCAAATGGCTATTTATTTATCTACTTCCCACAGCGGTAAGATGTGACACAAGGTCGGAAAGTGGGATTTGAAAAGCCAGCGCCCGAGAATTTGAGCACTCTGGCCGACAAAAAATGCTTGGGTAGCCCCGTCGGCATTCCCCGGTAGGGGCGCCTCAGGTAGTACGCAATAAACTTACTCCCCCCCCCACTCCCCAAGAGGAGAGGCAAAGCCTGAGAGGGTGGACCTCCTAGAACTGCACAGGACAAACCCACAGACAGGCGGAAATCAAGCCCCGAAGGCGAAGACAATACCGGTCTATGGGGTGCAGTAGCCATCGGAACAGATACTACACTTTGATCCCTGCCAAAAGCCGGAAAGGAGGGGGAGGATCATTTTATGTTAAATTTATATGCGCAACTAATCCCCTACTCTAAATTAAAAGAATAATTGTTTTGTTTTCAGTGTTTTCATATGTAATCGCCTAAAAATGTAGAATCTCATTTTTTGGGGGGGAGGAGATTTTAGGTTTTCCCTTTACATATTGTATCTGAGATTTTGATAAACTCATTGTGAGATTTTTATCTATATTTTTCTTTTGTACCATTTTTTTTTTCTATTTATCAACTTGTGCCATTTTTACCAAATTCAGTGAAAATAGCTATTAACTAAATTTTTCTACCACTAACCCTAAGTTCGATCGGCAAAGTAGTAACCTCACACGTAATCGCTTTAAAAAGTAGAACCCACCCACCCCGCCTGAAAAACAATGCATCAAATTTATCTCTCATCACAAAAAAAAAATTGGCAAACTGCCCTGAAAAGTTAGAATGGCCCGAAAATGGTAGATCATTTTATGTAAAAATTATATACAAAAATGATTCCCCGATTTCCATTCTAAAAAGAATTGTTTGTTCTTTCTGCGAAAAATGAGTAATGCAATACATAAATTTAAAAAAAATGTATTTTTCGTTTTACCACCAGGACTTAGGGTTAGTAGTTGAAGGGGTGCATGTTTTTTTTTATGATGCAATCTTTAAAAGTACCGGAAAAATGTTTAAAAATGAAATTTAAAACATTATGTCAAGAAAAATAAGTGAAGGACAAAGAGTTATTGATAATTGTAAAAAAAAATTAAGTATAAAAATATTTTTAAATTTTTAAAAATTAATTTATTTTTACGTTGGTAGTTTTTTGTCTGCGTTTTAATTATTTTGGTGGGCTTATGTCCGCTCACCGTACTAGGTATGGCCAAAATTTAACGTGTTAAAAAGGGTTTAGAAAAAAAAATAGGTAAAATTTTACCATTGTCCCCCCCCCCCCCTCCACTCATGGGGGAAAATAAAAATGAGATTCTATTTTTTTTTATTTAAACATTTTTTTCTCCATACTATTATATGTAAAATGGTTGTTCACTTTACTATATAAATTTAACGTAAATTGATCACCCACTTCCTGTGTAGGACAGAACGAGTAATCATTTTTGTTATATTTCATAATGAACGCTATTTTTTAATTTTTTTTATATATAACTATCTAGTAAATTAAAAAAAAAATTTCTTGTATTACCCCCTCTCGAATTTTCTTTTTTCTAGCAGTAAAAAAAGTAGCCCCCCCCCCCCGACCCATCTAAGTAAAATGCCCTACATTAACCCCGACTAACCATAAGTCCGGGTGGCAATACGAAAAATAGGTTGCCAATAAGAGAAAAATAAATCTAAAATATACAGTAGTTTCGAAAGAAATTAAAGTTTCTTTTTTCAAAATAGCAGCTATTTTGAAAAAAAAAATGGTTATCCGTCCTGTCCAACGCTTTCTGGTCAGGAAGTGGGTGATCATTTTACATTATATTTAAATATAATAAAACTTATAGTAAAGTGAACCCCCCCCCCTCATTCAAAACTAAAGTAAAAAAAAATGAAAACTAGCTAAGTCTTATGTTTAAATTGTACTTAAACTAAAAAACTTTTGCGAAATTCTAAAGAATTGTTATTTAGAATGGTTTTGGTTTAAAAAAAATAAAATAAAAAAGTGTAATAAAACTTCAATGTTTGCAATTATAATTCAAAATCGACTTTGCAATCTAGTGGGTCTCTTCTATTCTCTGCAGTCTCTTTCTCATAGAAGAGACGTTGCTAGTCTTTCTCTACTCTATCGTTATTTCGTGGAAGGTGCTCGACTGAGCTCCAATCTTTGGTTCATCCTTTTAAGACATTCACAGCAAGAATCCGCTTTCCTACCGCAACTGCAAAGAACTTTTCACTTTTCCTCCATGTACCTAACATCAAACGGAATTTCCATGAACAGAGTTTCTTTCTATCCGTGGAACACATCACCACAAGATTGCATCCCTGAGGACTGCAATATAGTCATCTTCAAATCCAATGTTAAATATTTGTCATAAACCGTCCTCATAAGTTACTAAATTTCATTAGGCCCATTTATTACTTTCGATCCTTGTTTATATTCATCATCATTCGATTGTCAATCTATTCATCTCAATCATCCTTATCCTCGAGTGGCTTTTAGCCTTGATAAAGGAAAAGACAAACTTGTGACATTTTTCAATAAGTAAAATAAACAGAAGACTTCAAGACTGGTGATTTATTTATTCTTCATGTACAGTTTTCAATACCTCTATATTAATAAAAATTATGAGACAACTTCTCGTATGTCTTTTTACTTGTGTTTCTCGCCTCCATGCATTTTTAATATTTATTATTAATCGTTTGTTTATTGAAATCAAAAATAAAACTAATTTGTAAACATTCAATTTAAAATAAAAGGTTACTTAATTAAATCCACCAGAATGCATTTCTTTTTGAGTTAGACAAGACAGCCATTTTAATCTTTTGTGAAAAGCTGAAAGAAAAAAAAAGAATGAATTATTTTGTGACCATTTGCAAATTTGAAAGTAATTTAGAGCATTTAAACTGACAAATAGAAATCATTTAAACTGGCTTTAAAATTCTTAACAAATTCTCATTTAATTAAGATCGGAAGTTTTGGAAGTTGTTTACATCCAATAATTTTATAAATCGAGATTAAAAAAACATTAACTTAACAATTAGTTATAATTAAATAGTTTGGTTGAATTAATAATTTAATGACCAAACGATATTTCAATAATTAAATTTAACGGTCAAAATCTTATTGAAATAAAAAGACTTGAGTATCGACGATTAGGTACAGCTATTTAATTAATAGTTATGCTTTGAAAAAAAACCCCTTAAAACTGAACACTTTTTAGAGTTTAATTGAAATAAAGAATCTGAACCCGTTGCTTTAATTTTAATCTTTTTTTTTCTACTTATTTTGATTTCAGGTATTGTCTAAAAAGTTTTTTTAATAATTTAGTGATCAAACGATACACCAATAATTAAATGTAAATTTAACTTTCAAAATACTAATTACTAAAATAATAAGTTAGCAATAAAAATAACTGCACAGTTGAAAAAAAAAAAGAAAAAACATTAATGCAGCTGATTTTAAATAAAATTTGAAATTTAACTTCAGATTTGAAAGGTGAAATTTAATACGCTTAAAAAAAAATTAATTGCACAAATTATTATTTTTATATATATATATATATATATATATATAAAATCTTAAAATGCATTTCAATGAATTGAAAAATCTTGTGAAACTCAATTATCTTCAGTATCTTTATAGGCTGATTAAAAAGTAACTTGCTTATTAAGTGCTCTTAATTTATTACTGAAATGTAATTCTTACAAGAAATAAATATGATAAGAAAGTGTATAGTGTTGGGTTTTATTTAGAATTCAATATGGATGCCAGCATTTGCACTAGCTTCTCAAACCACCTTCACAAGGAACTTCTTTTTACTAATAAATAATTACTTATGAAGGTAAATAAACATTCGAGGGAAAAGTTTAATGACATTAATAGATTGACCGTTTGAAACAGCAATTTTTTTCCCCCTAAACATCGCTCTTGGAATGTGATGACTTGTTGCTTGTTGGGTCTGCTCTTGTTTTAAGTGGATGGTATGCAGAGATTTTCAGCCCTCTTAAAATATTTATCATCATTCAACTATTAAAAAAAGGGGGGGGGGTGCTATTTGTGAAATCAGTTGATGCAGTTCCCCAGGCTTAAGAAGCTGGCACCCATATTGAATTCTTAATAAAACCCAATGTTATACACTTTCTTATTATATTCATTTCTTGTGAAAATTATATTTCAGTAAGAAATCACGAGCTGTTAATAGTAGTGAGTTACTTTGCGAACCCCATGCATCTCTTAAAAAAAGTGTTTGTCTGCTCATGTATTGCTTAACTAATTAAGTGATCATTATGAATTTTGTAAAACGGATGCTCAACACACGGATGGGTCATGTGGACTATAGTTTAATTTAGTTTGAACCAATGGGGAGCTGGAAGCCGTTTGTGAAAATTCACATACCTCTGATGTTTGTGAAATTTTAACCATATCACACCATCGGTTATACAGGACCCGTGGTCAAGTTTATATCGCTTGTGTGCGGAGTGTTATGCTCTATGCCAGTGAAACCTGGACACTGGCAAGGCCAGACCTCCAACATCTGCAGCGCAATGGTTAGATAGATTTGTAACATCAGGCCAAAAGATATTTCCACCGTGCGGACAAGTGAGTTGCTGGAGAAACTTGTTCTTGCAGATCGTGATCCCGTCTTGAGAGAGAAGACTCTGCTGGTATGGCCACATGGACAGATCCATCAGTGCAATTAACTGTGCACTAAGCTTACACGTGTCTGGTAGGCGCGGAGTTGGTTGGACAAAGTTGTCTTGGAGGAAGCTGACAAAGAAAGACCACAGGTTGTTAAATGCTGACCCTCAGGATTAACAGAAGCGATGATCTGCGGTGAGGCGTGGCCACCGAGAGTTACTACAGGCCTGTTGGCTCGAAAATGACGTCATTGCATTGCGTGTCAAACAATGGCCGTCGTAATAATAATAAGGCATTTCGACTTCTCCATTCACTAAATAATCCATAAAAATTCAGGAAATTAACCAATTTTAATGAAATTTTCAGTATTTATTAATTAATGATCACGGAATATAATAAATCCATTACTTTATTATAAAGCTTGGTGCAAATGTATTATTTCCTGTAAACAAAAAACACCTTTACTGAAGTTATCCAAAATATCAAAACATGTTGACCATACGATATTGTAAATATTTAAAACAAAGCATTAGAAAACTTTAAAAATTGCATGTAAAAAAAGAAAAGAAAGGAACACGATTCGATTTATCCTGAAACTGATCTTTATTCAATATAAATTTAAAGAAAATAATAATTCATGATCAAATACTGCAAAAAACTGAATTATGAATTTCGGGAACAAACAATTAAATAAACTAACAAATTAAAAACAAACGATGAATAATGTTAAGAATGTAAACAAACAATAATAAAAACAAACGATAAGTTAGTTTTAAAAATGAAAACAAACGATCAATTAAAAAAATAAAACAAAATAAATTCAAACAAATAATGTAAATACAAACAAAGTGCAGAAATATTTTTTGGTGCAGAATTATTATTTTTTTAAGTCAAACTTATAGAAAATATTTAGTAGAATGTTTCAAATTTTCTTTTTCTGTTTAGCTTTTTCTTACTGATGTGATCATTTTTCATATCACAAAAAATGTTCAGTACAGAATTGGAGGAACTCCAGATAATCATTCTTTCTATTTTTTCAATATTGTGACCCTCATCACAAGAGTCAACATGAAAAAGAAGATTAGCATTTTTTTTAATGAAAATAAAGGTCTGTATATGTTTAAAATAAAATAAAAATTATTAATTATTTCGTATATATTACGAAAAATGCCCCTAAACTTTCTTAATAAAATCATTATAGCTCGAAGAAAAATTAAGTTTGTTAATTAACGATATTATCATTGAATAAAGCATTATTTAATCAATATTTTCACCAAAAAAAATATAATTTCATAATATATTTCATGTGATATACTATTTATTTGAATAACATTGTTCCAAATTGTTCGAAATGCTGTAAATGAAACTATTTTTTTTTTAAATCTTAGTGAAAATGTATTTTTTTTAAACAAAATACACCATTACTAAGGGTATATTTTTATATATAAAAATTAATTTTGTTAATTAACGATATTATTGAATAAAGCATTGTTTAATCAATATTTTTTTTGTTTGTGAAAATATTGATTAAATATGCTGTTATTATTTCATTTATTTAATCTACAAAAGTACAGAGAAAAGATAAAATATACTACACTTAATAAGACATCGAAAAAAGTAATAAAAAAAATGGAAACAATGATTATTGGCTATACACTACTTTTTTATCAAATAATGAATAAGTAATTCAGACTTTTGATTTTTTATATAATTAAAAAAAAAAATTCAAACTTATTTGCGTGTATCCATATTTGCCGTAATTCTTTCTCTTTTGGAAATCCAAACACATGCAGTAGGCATTTTAACTTTGTGAATTATGAAATGAAATTTAAAAAGGCGCAAAATTAAGTTAACCAACCACAATGACGTCAGAGGTGGACATTACCCACAATCCTGCACGATAATCAAAACACTAATGATGAGTTATTAGATATCGATTAATAAATATTCCCAAAATTTCAGTTTCATTTGAGTATTTTAGAGGGTCATTAGGGGCATGATATGGGCACAACTTCCGATTTGAAACTTAAAATATTAGTTATTAACACCAATTAAGCAAGAATATTCCTTTCTTTTTAAGCTGAGACATTTTCATCGAATCAAAATCATTTGATGGATTTTTAGCAAAATTTTGAACAAGGATTCTAGAAATACGATTTAGTAGCATATGCATTTAAATCTTTGTAGGGGACATAAAAGTGATGCAAAACTGTTCGGTTGCGGGAGTGAATTTTCGTATTAACTGCTAGTTTATCATAATTTCAATAAAAGAAAAAATTTAAAAAAAAAGAAAAAAGAAGGAATCTAACTTTTTATTGGACATCTGCAATTGGTTTTACTTGTAATGTGTGCAAATAGTTGGGATTTGAAAATTACTAGAAAAGAAATTAGATGTGTTGGGTCTTAATCGGGGGGAAAAAGTGAGTTTTCAAAACTAGTTAAATATTAAAAATTAAAAAAATATAAAGACAAAATGTTCTCTCCAACTACAAGTTAATGTGGTGATACCCCCTTTTATTTATAATGGACTATTCCTATCTTTTTATTCTGTCCCTTCTTAATTATCTGTAACTGTTGAGAGAGAGTATAAAATAAGACCACTAGTCAAACAAGGGAGAGAGGGGAAGAGTGATAGACACTTAGTAAGAGATGGGTCACTTGCTGAGTTAATTAGAGCAATTAAAATGAAAGTTTTTTTTGTTTTTTTTTTCAAACATAACTCAATCCCAAAAGTGAGGAACATTTTAGTATTTGAATAATTCCGACTACTATTCTCACCTTGGTTGCTATATTCCCAACCTTTTTTAGGTGCATCTTTTCGAATCTTGGAACCTGTACAGAATTTTGAACGGAATCCATTTATTTGATCTATGGGAGTAGATTGTTCTTATTCCACATAGAAGTGTTGATTTCTTATAGTATAGAAATGCCCAGAGTGCTCAATTACATATGTAGCAGCATAATAATATTTTCTTCTTCTTTCGTGTGAATCACATGATTCTGGTGTTGGCATTAGTTTTTCTAGTTAGAAATCTTTTTGGAAATACATTGTGTACTTATGAAAAGGACCACGTGAAGGTTGCCAACATCCCTAAGTGAAAGTGGTACTGTGGAATCGACTGGATTTGAACTTGGAACACTCAGGTCTTCAGTCCGTGTCGATATCCACTTAACCACCGTCGCCTCCCAATATTTTATTAACAAACCTGCAAATATGTGCTCTGTCTGGTCGCATAGTTTTGTGAGCCTGTGAGGATGGTATCATGGTGAACAAACATATACTACACTGACATCCAAAGGAGGAGGTACTGACTGAGAGGATGGTATCACGACGAATGAAAATATACTATACTAGGAGGTAAAGTCTGTGATGACCCCCCCCTCCAAAAAAAAAGATGGTAATTCCTGGGAGCATGGTATCATGACGACAAAACAGATACTACATTACCCCTCCAAAATAGAAGCGGCAACACCTGTGAATATCCCCTATAAAAGGAGGAGGTAATGCCTGATAGTATGGTATCATGGCAACAGAAAAGATACTACATTACCCCCTCCCCCAAAGGAAAATGTAATATCTGAGAGGATTAACCCAATCCCCTTAAAAAAAGCGGAGGTAATTACTGGGAATACGGTCTTATGACAATAAAACCGATACTACACTACCCGCCTTTATTAAAAAGAAAATATAATGATAGACCCAACAGGTCTTTTTTTGGTCCCCGATTTATAAAATCGATGGACTTATGTTTTGAGGCATGTCCGTCCATTTGTCCGGATTTTTCTCCGCAACCATCCATTTAATTTCTCTGAAATTTTGCATGAAATTGTAACTTTGGTCAGGTTAGAAAGTGACATTCTTCGATTTTTGAAAAAAAAATCTGCTTAGTCCCCCAGGGGGTCAAAAGGTCCCGAAATGGCAAAAAAATGACATTTTTTGCCCCATAACTTTTCATCCATCCATTCAATTTCTCTGAAACTTGGCCAAAATGTGGAGGCAATTGTTCCTAATAGAAAATAAGTATTGCTGACCTTGGAAATAATCTGGTTCGCGCCCCCAGGGGGTCAAAAGCCCCCAAAATGGCAAAAAATTACCCTTTTCTCCCATAACGTTTGATCCATCCATTCAATTTTTCTGAAACTTGGCCAAAATGTAGAGGCAATTGTTCTGGATATAAAATGAGCATCCTTGACAACAGAAACATTCTGGTTCGGGCCCCCAGGGGGTACAATGGGGGTCAAAAATGCCCCAAATTGCCCAAATTTATTGCATTTTACACTCGCCACATCGAGTCACATACAGAGGGGGACCACGCACGCGCGGCTTGTTTTTTTTTTTTTTCATTCGTTTCAAAATGCCTAGTCATGAAAACATTTTTTATAGTTCCTTGGCCTTTTGGCTATGATCAAAGTGTATTATCTGTTTTCAAATCCTGGCAATATCAGATGTTTTACTATCAATGAAACAATTACGTATATATAAGAAAATATGACAATGCAAATTACAAATGTATATTACAGAATATTAATTTATTAGAAAGTGTTAAAAAATAAATATGCAAAGTAAGAATACTCAAAACTGTTTGTGGGTGTTTGCAGATTACTATATATACAGTATTTCAAACTGTTGTGTTTTATCATAGAATTAAATAGGCTTAATTTGTTTTGATTAGTTTGGATAGGTGGAAAACGCTTTCACATTTATTCATTTAGATAACACTATACAATAATTCATCGATAAGTCATCGATACCTGCGGTTTCACAGAAATAATGGAAATCCCTCCTGTTGGGCTAAAGAATATCAAGTGTGACCGTTCTTCAGCCGATGGTCTGAATTTTATACTGCCACAGCGCTTTGCCTTTTGGAGGATTGGTAATAAATATGGATAGTGTGAAAACAAAAACAGGAAAAAATAAATTAGGACAAATTAAACAAAAATGATACGTTTAAAAGTGATTTGGATCTGATATTATGTTTATACGACATAATCACGTTGACACACCGATTCCTGCTAGATCACCGAAGTTAAGCGACGTTGAGCCTGGCCAGTACTAAAATGGGTGACCATTTGAGAATACCAGGTGGTGTATGTGGACACCTAGCTATGGGCAAATAGTGTCGGCAAACCGCAGTGCCTAGCGTGGCGACTATGGCAAAAAAATCTGAGTGACAGTCACCAAAAAGGTGAACAGAAACCAGAGAGGTTCCTTCTCAAGGAGTGATCAAACACCCTGATGTTGATGATGATGATGATGTTTAACTAAGAAATATATAAAAATTAATAAACATTAAATCCAAAGAATTTGATAAAGTCCAAGTTCTAAAAACGGTAATATATATATATACGTATATATATATATATATATATATATATCTGGCGTTTTTATTTCTCTTTTTATAACTATAACGTTTTTTTTTTGTTTTTTTTCCAAATTACTTTTTTTTAAATAGGATTTAGAAAGTTAAATTTAATTATTACGTTATCATTTGGTCATTAAAAATATTAAACCATTGAAGTGTTATAGGATTATAACTAATTGTTGTTAAGATAATGTTGTTTAATTTCTATTTATACGCTTTTTTTCATGTAAACAAAGTTGCAAAACTTAAATCTTTTAATTAAATGAGGATTTGTTTAAAAATTCTTTGAAAGCTCAACTGACTTTCTATTCAACAGTTTAAATCTTCTATTAATTTAACGGCACTTTTACCTTGTTCAGGGATTAAAACATTTTCTGATATTACGCAAGCAGGTCAACCCAGTAAATGCTTTGAAATTTTCAAAGGCCACAAAATAATTCATTTTTTTTTTTTTCAACTATTGACTTTTCAATTATTTTAAAGTGGCTGACTTGTTTATGAAGAAATGGAAATGCATTGTGGTGGATTTAATTTCGTAATTAAATTAAAAAATTTTTTTTTAATTTTTTACTATTACATTTTTTTATTCCAATAAACATTCTATGAATAGTAAAATAATAATGTGTATAAGTCACATAGTGGTGAGAAACACATGCATGTACAGACACCGTTTGTGGCATTCGAAATTACTGCCTTAGTTGAAAAGTAAAACATAATATATGCAATATGAGGTAAAGTAAAAACAAAACAAAAACTGTTCACTCTCGTGTGATACGGATTGGAAAAATGCAAATGAATGAATAAATAAAAACATAATTAACAGTAACCGAAGAAGTAATCATAAAATTACTTTTATCAACAAAAAAACATTTCCACATAACAAAACATACCTCTATTAATATGGTGGTCTTATTATGTGATCATTTCGTCCTTAAATTATTAATCGAACCAAATTATAATGCTATAACTAATTATGGTAAGGTAATGTTTTAATCTATTTATAAAATTATTGGATGTTAAAGATTTAATACATGGGATTAGTCAAGAATTTTAAGGTAGAAATGAATTTCTATTCTGCAGTTTAAATGCTTTGAACACAACCTGAAATCATCATAAACAAAGAAATAACTAAACTTAACTATATTCATAATGTGATTCGATTTGTTGATGATTGGCACCATTTCGACTCTTCTGATGCTCAAATTTAGTCATTTGTGATAAGAGATTATTTCTTTTTTAAAAAACTAACAAATTATTCAGGCTGGTAACTAACACTGGTACTAAATATCATAATTATTGTTCAAATTAAAATGTCTTTCTTTCTATTGAGTCATTAGTTATCTCCCTTGCATCATTTGAGTAATTATCTGAAATTATTGTCATAGTAAAAATCTTCCTAGGCGGAATAATCTGCTTTTCAAACAAACTGAAGCGAAAGACATTTTGGTCTTGTAAATAACATGCTGAAAAGACAAAAAAAAAAAAAGTGGCTAGACAGAAACAAATGTTGATGAGTCAGATGCAATGCTATTTAGGTCTAAGTTAAAAAAAATCCGACTGACATAATCTTACAGATTAGACTACACTGGCAACAGTCACTACAACTTGCGATGGTTGTAGCCTAAATGCTCGACTCCTGCGTAAAATATTTAATACATGGGGATTAGTCACGAATTTTTAAGGTAGAAATGAATTTCTATTCTGCAGTTTAAATGCTTTGAACACAACCTGAAATCATAATAAACAAAGAAATAACGAAACTTACCTATATTCATAATGTGATTCGATTTATTAATACGATCGGAGGACGTTCTGTACCTCTGATGCTCAAATTGAATCATTTTTTATGAGAGATTTTTGTTTTTTTTAACCTATTCAAATAAACGATTCGGCAGGCATTGGTTTGCACTGAATAATTGAATTTCTTTTGTATTAAATAGAAATTATATTTATCAAAATAGAGTAATGTATTAATTTTTTTTACTAATTTAAAATTATGAAAATGATTTGAAAATTAGATTTACTGCAAAATCAAAGATGGCTGTTACACTAAAAATATTCCGGATTTGTCAGAGTAGAAAGCAAAGTGAACATTTTTGTACGAAACTATTAACTCCTACCTCCTCTTAATATCACTAAGCAAAAATTAGAATATCGACCATTTATAAGTATGTTTATGATAAAATTGATTTGTAATACATTTTTTTTTTTTAAGAACATCGCCTGATCTTCTCTGGTTGATTATGTCCAAACAGAATTAAATATTGCATTTGTAACGTGTGGCTATAACGCAAAATAAACGGATCCACAAAAAAGTCTGCATTACTTCATATATTACTAGTTGTATCGACATGAAATTGCCCAGGAGACATTACTTTATTATTATTTCAATATGATTATGAAAGTTAAATTTAATTATTACCGTAACGTTAGGTCATAATTAATTGGATGTTTTAATTCCTACGATAGAAGTGATGGTTTTAATGCCTACGATCGAATCGGATGGTTTTAATGCCTACGATCGAATCGGATGGTTTAAATGCCTACGATCGAATCGGATGGTTTAAATGCCTACGATCGAATCGGATGGTTTAAATGCCTACGGTCGAATCGGATGGTTTAAATGCCTACGATCGAATCGGATGGTTTAAATGCCTACGATCGAATCGGATTGTTTAAATGCCTACGGTCGAATCGGATGGTTTAAATGCCTACGATCGAATCGGATGGTTTAAATGCCTACGATCGAATCGGATGGTTTAAATGCCTACGATCGAATCGGATGGTTTAAATGCCTACGATCGAATCGGATGGTTTAAATGCCTACGGTCGAATCGGATGGTTTAAATGCCTACGATCGAATCGGATTGTTTAAATTACTACAATTGGATGTAAAAAAAACTTTCAATCTTTTAATTAAGAATTTGCTGAGAATTTTAAAGAAAGTTTTAATGGTTTTCTATTCAACATTTAAAACACTTCCCAATTCCAATTTCAAAATTCCAAGGCGCACAAAGTAATTCATTCATTTTATTCTTTTTTCAGCTATTAATAAAAAGATTAAAATGAGGCTGACTTATGAATAAGCCAAAATGCATTCTGGTACATTTAATTATGTAATTCAATTTTTAAGATTTGTATCTTAATTATAATAATTAACGCAAATTTGCAGCTAATGTTAAAAGGAACAATTCTGAATAAAAGACTAAAAAGAAAAAGGAATCATTTTTTGGTTGCGTACGATTTCAGCGTGCTAAATTCTCTTTTCAAAATTCTATACGATTATTTGATTTGTAGTTTAAAAAATGCATTGCAATTCAAGATTTGTAAGATTCATAAAGATAATATCAATTCGTTTTTTAAGAGAATGTCTTTTATTTGCATACATATTTTTTTTTTTACTAAATTTTAAATTTGGATTCATCATCATTCACTGTATTTTAGTTTGCATTATTTAAAAGCGATTTTTTTTTCTCTCTAACATTAAAGTTAGCAAAAACAAAATGTTGTTAAAAAATCGATATTAAATTAAATCTTATGAATATTTTTACTTTGTTTACGAAATCTTGAATTGCAATGAAATTTTAAAACTATGAATTGAATAATCATATAAAATTTTGAAAAGAGAATTTAGCACATTGTAAATGTACACTACCCAAGTTTATTGTATTTTCTGAAATTCTGGTCATTAGTTTAAATCACATTTGTGGATAATGTTTTAAGTGAAACAATTATTAAAGACTTGAAACAAAAAAGAAGAAATCACTGAAATTTTTTTAAAATTATTAACGCAACTCATACACAAAAAAGACGATCACATGATTGAAATAAAAACATTTTTTATGTTACTTAAATGAAAGTGTATGCATTTTACATATATCTACATAAAATTTATAAAAAGATATTTTTTAAATGTATACAATTTAATGCATTTTTCATATCTACATAAAATTTATAAAAAGATATTTTAAAAATGTATACAATTTAATGCATTTTACATATATCTACATAACATTTATAAAATGATATTTTTAAATGTATGCAATTTAATGCATTTTTCATATCTACATAACATTTATAAAATGATATTTTTAAATGTATACAATTTAATGCATTTTTCATATTTACATAATATTTATAAAATGATATTTTTAAATGTATACAATTTAATGCATTTTTCATATCTACATAACATTTATAAAATGATATTTTAAAAATGTATACAATTTAAAGCATTTTTCATATCTACATAACATTTATAAAATGATATTTTTAAATGTATACAATTTAATGCATTTTACATATATCTACATAAAATTTATAAAAAGATAATTTTAAAATGTATACAATTTAATGCATTTTACATATATCTACATAACATTTATAAAATGATATTTTTAAATGTATACAATTTAATGCATTTTTAAGAAAAGAGTTAAATGTGAAATATGATTTATTTCTTCCCCCTTGCTTTCTCAAAATCATTTGAACAAAAAAAACGCCTAGTTTTTCACCCAGTTTAAACTTTCATTTTTTTTAAAGATGGTTTTTATTATTGCCACTTTAGTTTGGTTTCCATTGAATAAAATTAACGTAACTTTGTCTTAATCATTTAGAGAGCCATTTTTCTTAATTATATCGATTCACTGGGTACACATTTAGACATTGTTCAAATTCTAAATTTCTTTGTTTTATTGAATAGAAATTATTATATTTATCAAAATTAAATAAAATAATGTATTATGTTTTTACCACTGTAAAATCCAAAAGTATTTTGATATCTCCATTTACTGTGGAGGTGAAATAATGGTGCAAAGAAAAATATGAGTGTTGCTAAGTTTATTCTGTTTCTTAATGACTGGTGGTGATAGTACAGATATTTTCAGGGGGAAATCTCCTCCTACCTCTTATGACTAAATACAATATTGGAGCGGATTATGTTTGCCATAAGATTGATTCGAAATACATCTTTTAAGAACATGGACCAATTTCGATATAAATAACTGTCGAAAGTGAATGAAATATTTATTTTGTATGAGAAATCCTATTTTGGCTTTACATATAACCATTTTGGCTGACTTTACTATATATAATACATATATATAGATATATATATATATTATATATATAGAGAGAGTAATATAAAAATATACTTATGGCAAGTAATATACATAGAAATGTTTGTTTCATTTTCAAGGGAAATCATCATATATATATATGAGAGAGAGAAGGAGGACAACAACTCAATATAGCCATCTGAATTGAGTCCGAGTCCCTTTTCGAAGTGTGGGGTGGCATGACATGGCCTTTGTTGGAAACACATCCGAAGACATCGCAGTTTGAGGGAACTTGCTCTTCATAACCTGCTGGACTTTGTGTGGACTGTAGGCTCGTCATCTCTTGTTCTGCACATTGTGCAACTGGTCCTCAGAAAAACCAAATCATCTCCGGCTCGACCGGGTGTTTGACCTTGTTGAGGAGTTTCTTGACTTTTGTAAGACGGTTCTCTTGGGCCTTGATGGTGAGTACTTGGCCCTTGCGACTCCTGTATCAGAAATGGAAGATTCTTGTTCAGTGCTTTCTTCATAGTCACCACGCATCTCTCTTGTCAAGGTTTGTCATGCCTTGCCTAGATCTTGCCACACCTTTTATTTTGCAGCTTATTGAATTTCATTATGAGGACACAGTCAGAACGTTTGCTATGATCCTTCCTGCTAGCCACTGCTTCCACATCTCCATTGCAATTCTCCAGCTCACATCTTACGACCTTCAAGGTATTCAATGTTTTAATCATCACGATGCAGGTCACTCTCTACTAATAGTCTGCTGCTTTCTAGTCATCCATCGTCTCCAGATCTCAAACCCAACAATAATACACAGAACCAAACTAGACTCGGAAGGTCTAGTATACTACTAAAACTCTACGGGTCATGCTTGTTTGTCCCTGTGCACACTGGATGACATCATCCACTAAGAGGTGGAAGATTCTCTATGACGTCATAAATGACAAAAGGGTGATGTCATCCATTAAAACAGAACATAGACGACCCGTGACCCGATCTTGTTTGTTTGCTTGCTTTTGTGTATAATGGGTGATGTTACAGCGGGATGACGTCATTCATTTAAACAAAGTTGGAAGACACTGGGTTAACCCTGACGTCATCCATTAAAACAGAACATAGACGACTCGTGACCCTTCATTGCCTATATAGATAGATAAATACTAGACGAACCGACTAGGCCTGGAGGTTCTAGTATACTTCTAAATCTCTGTGTACCTTGTTTGTTTGTTTGTTTGTCTTCCTTGCTCGTTTATACAGTGTATATTGAATGATGTCACAAAAAGCAATTATGTCACAAAAGTTTTTTGCAACTTTATAGATAGATATAACAAATACTGACTCAACGGGTCACGGGTCGTCTTGTAAAGTATAGTTTCTGTGTTTGTTTGTTCACAAACTCCTAGGGCTACGGAGATAGACCTCCATGTTGATATCTGTAACATCATCATCATCATCATGTGGTGCATACACGGGACAATTAGCGTTGCCCAGTTATTTCCCTTGTTACAGAGACAGTTGGAACTCTCCGGTTTGTGTAAACTTCAGTCTAATAAAAATCTCTTGTCTTATAGCACGTCTTTACATCTTCCTCTCTCGTTCTCAATCTTTCAATACTATTCCTTTCCGTTCATGCTTGATACATATATATATATATAACAACACTCCCCACCCCCATAAGCACACACATACATATATATATATATATATATATATATATATATATATATATATATATATATATATATATTCTAAAACTACATTAACCAGGCTACTTGAATATGTATATTTCATTTTCATCAAATTACATAATCGTGGAGTGCATCCATGCTTGACATCCATAAAAAAGAAATACGTTTTGCTTAAAAAAATGTTTATTTATAAATAAAAAATTATAGAAATTAAAAATAAAATAAAAATGTTAATAAGAGGTTCAGGGTTTGGGGCATGAGAGTACTCATTGATACTAGAGAAGTGCCGAGTGAACCCCGAAGAGGTTAAAGAAATATATACCTCACCGAGATTTGCAAACAAATATGACCACAAGCTTGTTCGTTATCGTCATCCATCCAGACTATTTCGCTGTATCACAGCTGTTCAGTGTGGCGAGAAAGGCAAGTGCTTGAAACGTGACAGTTGTTCAACCATCATATATATATATATATATATATATATATATAACGCTGGACTGTAGACATCACTATCAAAGGTTCGATCCTTGTCTAAGTTGGGGGCTGTGAGCCAGAAACATGTGTCCATGGATTACTTCTGTGTACGTATAATATATATATGTATATATAATATTTTGTAAATAAATATTAATTATTTATTACCTACAGACATCGATGTTTCATGCTAACGCAATCTTCAGTGCAGAAAGCTAATTCCCGACGGTCGGCGGGCGTGAACTCCGATCACAAATCGCCACTGATTCGCAGTCATGAGACTTACCCGTTGGCCACCACAAATTAACTTGGAATTTAGGAGGAATTTAACTTTGTAAATACAAAGTCGACGGGTATTCACAGCAAGCAGCGAAAAGTGATCAACAACAACAACAAAAAACCGTGTTGGATCTCGTAATGAAGCTAGTAGTACTGCTTGTTATTAAATTCACTCAGACGGTTAAATAGAGCAGTATTTTGTAGTTAATAGTTTTTTATATAAACACTGAGATTTAGTTCCCTCGTACCCGACGGTCGAGTGGCTAGAATCGCCGACTGTCTAGTTTCGATCCCGCTTTGAAGAACTTGCCTGTCTCAGCGAAACAGTCTCTCTGTTGATGACTATAACGACATCGGCCGGCCTCGTATCCGTATTTGTTTGGGAATTTCGGCCATGTTCGCTTCTCTCATTCGTTTCATGGCCACGTGTTCATTGGAAAAGCGAAACGATATTCAGTTGTCAATCGCCGAAAAACACATTCCGTACGAGTTAAAATGGAAGCTGAATAATTTCAGGAAAACGTACTTTTGACGAATGTTTATAAGTTTTCTACAATATTACACATACACTGGCTTAAAGGCAAAAAAAAAAAATGTTTTTATTTTTTTTGGGAAGCGAACTTCGAGGAAAGTTTTTCCTTTTTGGGTGGGAAAGGGGAAGGGTTTTAAATAACCCTATTTTTCCAGAATTAAATTTATGGTTATTAAAAAAATAAAAAGTAAAAAATGAAAATAAAATAAACGAATGTTTTTTTTAAATATTTATTATTTTATATTTGGCAAAAGTTTAGTAGCTAACAACGCAAAAAAGTGAGAAAAAAACAAAAAATTATAACTTTGGCGATATTGAAGTTTCTCGCTCACGCGCGCCCCTATTCCGAATTCGTGGCCGTGGACCGCCATCAATAGACTGCATCTCCCGCACAAAACGGTCATAATTAAAACAAAATAGTCACATTAAATCATTTTCATGGAAAATTATTAAAATTTGCTGAAATAATATTTTGAATAAAAAAAAAAAGTTTAAAACAATTATTTTTAATCTGCAATCATTTATTTCGGTTTGAAACGGTCTAAAATAAACTTGAAACGTTGTTTAAAACTGTTTGGTACAAGAGAAACAGTCAAACGCAAAAAAAATTACTTTCTTATCGACCTGTATTATTTTTCAGTTTATAAACTTTGTTTTTGTTCATTTTTTTTCTTTCAGAATTTCTACTTAGCCTCGGGTGCTTATAAAAACGAAACGGACGATCACGTTAGGCCAAAAGCTTCGATATAGTGCAACTTATGTTGAAATAAAAAGTACTTTAAAACAGTTTCAGTACGTTAAAAATATACAGATCGGTCGAAAAAATAAATTTTACTGCGTTTGGTAACAGTTTTTAGTTGTATTTTTGTTTAATTTTCGAATTTTCTGTTAAACATACTACATCGAACCTACACATCAAATAAATTACGGCATCCATCTTGAATCTATTTTTTCACAAGCCTTCTAGGCTACGATACAAGTTCTAAAAAAAAAAAACCAAAACATGCACTTACAAAAAGTTTGAAAATTGAAACTGCAGATCGATAGAAAATTAGATCTTAACTTTAGCAATAATTGGTGATGGGTTAGTTTTTTAGTTGAAGAAATGTCTTAAAAAGATGAAATGTTTTTGGGTTTAAAAAAATAATTTTTAAGAGATTAGGGTTAGTTTTGTTAGTAATAATTGACTAGGACTATTATTTTTGTTGTTTAATAGCGAGTTAATTATTAGTTAGTCAATGAAAAGTTTTTATTTTTGTTTTAAGTATTTTTTTAAGGTGTAACCAAAACTGTTAGTAATAATGGGTTAAGAGTTAGTGACGAGTTATTTCTCAATCAAAAAAAGGATGCCCGACGAAGTAATGAACATTAATCTATAAGAGGTTAAGGTTAGCTTTATTAAAATAGACTAAGTTAAATAAATGTAGCCAATTTAGGGGTGACCCCCCCCCCCCCCCGCCAAAAAACGTCTACTTTTCTTTTCCTATTCTTTAAGGTTTGGTCGTATTTATCTATCCGTTTTAGGTTGGCTAAAGAACTAGGAGATACATTTCTTAAAAAGAAAACAAAATGCTGTTAGTATTTCTATATATTAATACGATAGCGTGTGTGTGTTCGCGTGTCACGCTTACATCAAAAGCTCTGCGCATGCGTGCCGCATCTAGATTTGGAAAAGCATTCAAGTCACCTAATTTTCGTAATATTTCAATTATTTCCCTTTGATGCAACGGTTAGCGACGTAGGATTTTGACGTCGGCCCGACTGGTTTATAGTTCGATCCCAACCAACCTCTAAGATTTTTTTTCCTACATCGAAGGGGGGAGTAGGTAGGGAGTGGACGACAGGGAAGACACATATTAATAGGGTAGCGTGTGTGTTATTTTGTGTGTCACGCTTACATCAAAAGCGACGACCTTTCGAATCTTTGTATTGATTTACCTCCTTTCCAGGAGTTAGGCACAAGGCCAGTTTTTATCTTACTCCCACAAGTAAGATGTGACCCAAGGTCGGGTCGGGAAAGTGGGGTTTGAAAAGCCAGCCGAGAGGTGAGCACTCTGACCATTAAAAATTGCCTGGGCAGCCCCGTCGGCATTCTTTGTATGCTACTCATGAATTGGAGCCAAATTTGATTTAATCTAAAGCATTTACAAAGTAAGGTTTAGTCGTCGAAATATTACCTTCACTAGAAATATTGTATATAAAGAAGTTTTGTAAATTGTTCATTTTTAAAAATAAATATAAAAGTCAAATCTTATAATATTTTATTTATTATAGGTTAGATAATTAGTATTGAAAACATCATTTCGTGTAATTTACACGGGCCCCCGCTAGTTAAAGATTAAAAGGTTTAAGGAAAAGAGTGACCCCCCCCCCCCCCCCCCCATCCGAAAAATTCTAGATATGCGGTCGTCTAAAGTTGTGATAGCGTCACTGGGTATGTCCGTTAAATTCAGTCATCCTTTTGGAAAGCGAAAGTGTTTTGGGGGTTGGCCGTGGTTAACCCCTATTTCAGTCATGGTCGCGTAAATTATTCACAATCAAATTGAGTTCGGCATTACTCCTAAGCAACTTAGTTTTTTTTTGTTTTAATGAATGAAATAACATTAAAAGCACTAAGTTTTAACGAGTTTCATCGTGCACGTCAAACGCCGAAATAGAAAACTCGTCCGAAAATATTTAGTCGCTATATTTATAAACGAAAAAAAAAAAGAGGCTAACTACGGAAGAGCAATAACTCAAGTTCATAATTTTCTAGTTAAAGGACAGGGTTATCGTTTTTCCATAACTAGTCTCTTTATTGACTACGACTATTTTTCCGGTCGAGATTTCATTTCGGCGTTTCACGTGTACGATGAAAATTATTATAACTCAGTGTTTCTTTTACTGAAACATAGTTTAAGTAAACATAAGTTTGGAAGTAATAGCAACACCCATTTCACTAAATAATTTAGGTGAGGGAAATAAAAATTAACTCGCGGTTTCTCGGTCCAGAAAAAATAGTTTTGAAAGTAAATTACTGATATAGAAACGGGTCACGATTCGTTTAGTTATATATATATATATATATATATATTATTCCAGTAACCATGTGTTTATCTATTTCTAAAAAGATCCCTTTCTTAACGGACCGTTTCGTTAACACTTAGACAGCCAAAGTTTTCTATGAGTGTAACTTATCAGAAAGAAAAGGTCAAGTTTATGAGTTTTATTATTAATTTTTAAAATTTTCTGATGCTTTGAACACGATTTTTGGCCTTTCATTCTCATAGAAAACTCTAGATCAGGGGCGGGCAACATCCGGCCCGCGAAGGCTTAGCATCCGGCCCGCCACCCTGCTATGCTTTATTATTGCAATCCGGTCCGCGGACCTTCCAGTAAAACTCATATCATTTTGTGACATAGACGTAAAAGTAGGTTTCGATTAAGATTTACAGTGGGTTAAAAATGTATAAATATCAGCGAGAGGTGATGCATGTATATTTCATTTTTCTTTAACTATTAAGAGATAAAAATAGAAAAAGAGAAAGAGAGAGGTTAAGAGGAAACGTGAGATGAGGAAAGGGCATGAAACATAGAACCTGTGTGAGGTCTGTCAAAACGAATGCTGGATCAATTTGCTACTTCCCCCGTCATTATTTTTTATGATTCCAAGATGGCTCTTCGTCGGCGCCGTTTATAACATCACATACAGAAATCTCTTGAGAAAAAATATCAGATTTGTAGAGTGTTCAATGCAATTTTTGTACAATTTATTCATGTAAACAAAATATAGTAATTCTGAGATTTCGTTTTTCACTCCGGCCCGTGATCTCCTTCCAAAAGTCTCATCTGGCCCTCACTCTGAAAAGGTTGCCCGCCCCTGCTCTAGATATATAAGCTTGTATTTTGGCTGTCTAAGTGATAACGAAACGGTCCGGCAAGAAATGATCTTTTCAGAAATGAATAAACACATGGTTACTAGAATCTAACTTTCTATTATTTATTTATACATGCTCTGAAGTTAAAAAAATTAACATCTATTGAGCTTAAATCCTGAAATTAATTCTCAGAACAGTTTTGCACTATTTTTATGTCCCCTTATGAAGATTAAAATCAATGATACTGAACCTTATATCTAGAATCCTTATTCTAATTTTGATCAAAACCCGTTAGATGATTTTGATTCTAGAAAATAGTCTAAGCTTAAGGGGTCTTAAGAAATTGAGATTCAGAGAATCTTGCTTAATTGTTGTCTAATGACTATGGATCAAATTCAATGCAAATCTGAAATATTTGAATTTTCAAATGGGAGGTTGTACCCATATTATGCCCCCCCCCCTTAAACACCTTTAAAAAAATATTCTCAAGAAACTGAAATTTTGGGAATATTTTGTAATCGATATCTAATATATCTGGATTTTCACAAAGGCCTTCCATCCTCTTTTTACCCCTATTGCATAAAACTAAATTAAACTAAATATAGCCCACATTTGGACCTCTTATGTCTAGCAGCTGTGTTCCAAAATTGATAATGTTCAGTTAATTAGTTTATGAGTGAATCCTGTACATACAAATATATAAACATCCCTAACTTTATAGAGATATAAAGCATAGAGTTGAACTTTTGTAGTTTCAGGTTCAATCCGAATGAAAGGTTCGCTCTAATATCACATTGTATAGATTTATAAATATATATTAGACAACTAGAGAGGTCAACTAGAGCAAGTATGTAGGACTGTGTGATAACTTTTTCTAGCAATAGTTATTATGGATCTAAACGGCCTCTTTAAATAACCCCATACTTTGAAGAGGCGGTTTGAGGCCGAAATATTTATTGTCTGATATGTGAGAGAGAAAAAAATATATATATACTAGACGTACTTATGCTCTGTTGGGTCATAACCACTACGGATATTTATTCTACTTTTATTTCATTCGAAAATTCATAAATTAGGACATATCTGCTATTTTCTTGTATGATTAAAAATAAGTCCTTACAAATAATATAGAAGTCAAGTGACTTATTATTTTGCCATCTAATTTACGTACGTGTTTGTGGCTGAAAGAAAGTCACTTTTTCTCTAAATGCTCACAGAAACATTAAGAAATATCAGAGTGGTTGAATCAGCGTAGAGTGAGAGAGCGCGAGATAAATGGGTGATTCCTTCAGTTAATCATAAATTACGGCTAATTAAAACAATTAAAACAGTGTTGTTGTTTTTTTCAATCATAACTCAATCTCAAAACTAAAGTATATTTTAACATGTATCTTGTGTGATTAAAGTATTTAGAGAAATTCACTCTGAACTAATTTGCATTCGTGAATAAAAAACAAATGTTTAAAATATCGCTTATTGCTAAAGAATAAATACACAAATAACGAACGTTATATTTCAAATGACGATGTCTATATTCATAAAATTATATCAGATTACTTGTGTGTGTTTTTCTCGCGATTATCTCGCGTAGATATTGAATTAATATTTATTTATTATTAATTGAATAAATATTGAAATAAAAACTTCAATTAAAATAAAACGGAATTGAAACAAATCGGTCAGTTTAATCTTTTTTTAATTGTTGAAAAGAATGAATTACTTCGTGTAAATTCGAATTTTGAAAACAGCTTGGAGGCCTTTAAACTGTACAATAGAAAGACATTTAAATTGGCGTGAAAATTTCTAGCAAATCTTCATTTAATTAAGTTTTAGAAGCGTTTTACATCCAATCAATTTATAAATAGACATTAAAACAACATTATCTTTACAACAATTACTTATAGTTTAAAAACAATTTGGTTCAATTAATGATTCTGATACCATAATTGAATTTTCAATCTAAAAATACAGTTTTTTTTTAAGAAAGAAAACAAAAATGGAAGTGAAAAAGACTCCCGGGTAACGCCGGATATGTACAGCTAGTCCATTAATAGGTGCTTTTCCAGATTAAGGGAGACATTAAAAAAAAACCTGAGGAATATCTGTTTGATGTACGTACCTACTCACGGGCTGAATATATCCTATACCAAAAAGTTCGGCCTTTGGCTGGGATCAAAGTGTAGTATCTGTTCCGATGGGTACTACATCCCATAGACCGGTATTGTCTTTGCCTTCGGGGCTTGATTTACGCCGGTCTATGGGTCGGTCCTGTGCAATTCTAGGAGGTCCACTCTCCCAGGCTTCGCCTCCCCTCTTTGTGGAGGAGTAAGTTTATTGCTTACTGCCTGAGGCTCCCCTACCGGGGAATGCTGACAGGGCTGTTCAGGCAATTTTTTGTAGGCCAGAGTGCTCACCTTCTCGGGCGCTGGCTTTTCAAATCTCACTTTCCCGACCTTGTGTCACATCTTACCGCTGTGGGAGGTAGATAAATAAATAATCAAGTAGTTTTTATTTTATAAAAGAAAATAGAAATTTTACCGATGAACAAATGAATGCACGCGCTCTGGCCATGCCTTTGCCCCCACATCGCCAGAAATGATGCCCAAATCAACCCCCTATGCCATAGTTAGGGTTATCTCTCTCGAATATTCCTTGACTATGTCGTAATGGCGGCCGTATTTTCTCGTCATTCGTGTATCGGTAAAATTTAATTTTCTTTTATAAAATAAAAACTACTTGATTAATTTACGTGCTTTTTGGTATAGGATTTATTCAACCCGTGACAGGTACGTACATCAAACAGATATTCCTCAGTTTTTATTATTTTTTCGAATGTCTCCCTTCATCTGGATAAGCACCCATTAATAAGTTAAATGAACACATTTAGAGTTTATGTGAAACGAGTTTAATTAATTTAATTGTTTGCTTATTTCAATTTCATGTATTGTCTCGAACATTTTAGTTTTAGAAGGGTTTATTTGAAATCTATCTTCACTCACCAAATTGTTTAATTTAAAATTAAATTAAAAAAAATAATAAGTTGAGGATTAGTTTAAAAACAAATCAAATTTGAAAAAAAAAATCACTTCCCTATGCGTTTATATTAAAATGAATATTTATTTAATAGCCGTAACGAAATGTCAAAATCCTAAACTGAACACACCTCTTAAAATTAAAATTATTTGATTTTGAAACCGAATTCATAAAAAAACTACTTAAAAAAAATTTATATAACACGGATCGCAGTAGAAACACTACACATCTAAAGAATTAGAGGTTTAAGGCTCCCAAATTCGTACTAGAATTACCCACATGGAGTTGTGGCGTCACGGATAAAGGTGTTCATAAACAATCAGTTTTTATGTTATAGGTTAAAGGTTCAATCCTTATTACAAACGATAGTTACTAAGAATAACAATGGCTGACGGCTGACGGGACGAAAGCAATTAACCCCATGAATTAATTAAAAGATTAAGTGCGAAATTTCGTATTTGCAACTTTGTTACAGCTATTAAAATAAATGTTCAACGTAAATATTCCCAAGTTTGAAAAGGAGATACATCGGCCGAAACGTTGTCAATATAACAATCAAGATGAGAATAGTGGTTCAATAAATCCAAATTATACAGACAGATCACAAATTATGATATATAATTAGTTATATTTGATTAATAGGCGTTCCAGAAGGATTCACGACCGCGCTGACTTCCGGTTTATCCTGCAGTAAATTTCAAGTACGGATGATCATAAATGATAAAAAAAAAATTCTTTTTTTTTAACGGAAAATTTAGAATTATATTTTTATTATAATAAAATAAGTTGTTAGCAAAACAAATTATCAAATATGTTTTTGTTTTTTTTATAATGAAAATATAACAAATCTTCAATAAAAAAAAATCTTTTTTATGAATCAAATATGTTGACATGTCTTTTTATTAATATAAATAAAGTTTTGAAATGTCTTGTATTTTGATAATGATAAAAATGATAAAAAACGATAATGATAAAAAATGATAGAATTTATATTAAGTTGAGACTTCACAAATACATTTTATTAATAATTTAAGTGTTTGAAATAAATACAAAAAATATGATTACGGAAAAAATAAATAATCAAATATTTTTTTTATTTTCGCGACAACTTTAGAAGTTTTTACTAAATTGTTATAAAATATTTGCTTTAAAAATTACTATTAAAATACTAAGCTATTTTATTATATTTTCATAAAAAATCAAAACACATTATGTTGCTGTTTCACAAAATACAAGACATTTCAAAACTTTATATCAATAAAAAGAAGACATTTCAACATATTTGATTCAGAAAAAAGATGTTTTATTAAAGATTTGTGATATTTTCATAAAAAAACAACTTATTATAATAAAAATACAATTCTAAATTTTCCGTTAAAAAAAAGTTTTTGTTATCATTTATGATCATCCGTACTTGAAATTTACTGCAAGATAAACCGGAAGTCAGCGCGGTCGTGAACCCTTCTGGAACGCCGATTAATAGTAAAAAAAATTTTTTAAAATCAATGTGTATTTATCAAAGTTACCTATAAGCGAGAAACACAGACACAATCTCGTATGATACTTTTTAAATCTCAATATTAATGAAACTAAGTTATTTTCATCTAATTATTAACTGAAATGTCATTTTCTTCAGCATAATAACTATCGGGACCCGTGTAAATTACACGAAATATTGTTTTCAATACTAATTATCTTGTTCCTAACCTATACATGTTTGAATAAAATATAAGATTTGACTTGTATGTTTATTTAAAAAAAATGAACAATACATGAAACAATTTACAAAATTTCTTTATATACAATATTTCTAGTGAAGGTAATATTTCGACGACTAAACCTTACTTTGTAAATGCTTTCGATTAAATTAAATTTGGCTCCAATTCATGAGTGGAATACAAAGATTCGGAAGGTCGTCGCTTTTGATATAAACGTGACACACAAAATAACACACACTATCGTATTAATGTGTGTCTTCCCGGTCGTCCCCTCCCTCCCTACTCCCCCTCCCCCCCCTCTTTCGATGTAGAAAAAAATCTTAGAGGTTGGTTGAGATCGAACTATAAACCAGTCGGGCCGACGTCAAAAACCTACGTCTCTAACTGTTGCACCAAAGTGAAAATACTTTAAATATTACGAAAATTAGGTGACTTGAATGCTTTACCAACTCTAGGTGCGGCACGCATGCGCAGAGCTTTTGATGTAAGCGTGACACACGAACACACACGCTATCGTATTAATATATAGATAATAAATCTTTTGCAGGGGATTTACCCCCCCCCCCCCACCCCGCCGCCCACGTGTATGAAGTTTAAACAAGTTAAACAATTTAATGGGGTGGTGGTGGTGGTGGTTGATATTAATTGCACCATTTTTAAGTCCCGTACAAAAACATACTTATCGGTTCGTTTTTGTTTTTGTTTTTTTTTTATGTTGAGAGAAGTAAAATAGTGAGTAATCGCAATTTGAAATCAAACAAACAAGTAATTTAAAAAAAAACAAGTTTATTAAAGAAAATAAACAAAGTTTTTTTAAACGATTCTTTTCCTTTTTAGTTTCAAAATTGAATTTATGTATTTACAACATTAGAAAGAATTTTTTTTTTTAAAAAACAATTAATTTATTAAAGAAACTAAACAATGTTTTTTTGAAACGAAAAATTTAACAAATGTGATTTTTTTTTCCTTTTGAGTTTCGAAAATGAATAAATGTATTTACAAGAATTTTTTTATTTTATTTAATTAATTTTGTTTATTAATTATTTAATTAAAGGAAACAAAAAAACAAAACAAAAAAAACGAAAATGCAAAAAAAAAAAAAAGAAAATTTAATATCGAGGGATGGAGGTCTTCAAAATACCACTTCTCTGACATTACGCTATAATTCCCTGTTGCTCGGTCCTTTTTGGGGGGTACTGGACTTACAAACGGTGCAATTAATATCATGTGATCTCCGGTTTACAGATGACGCATTGGGTACTATGTTCGTACACATTCACCCAATTTGCTTTCTACTTTGATTGCTCGTCCCTATATTTCTCCCAATATTGGGAAGTCCGAGAAGACTAATCAAAGAACAAGACAAATATACACATTTTATTCAGCTTGTTGCAATTTCTTTGGGGAAGGGGGGAAAATGGCCGTCATTAAATAGTTTCTTAGGAAATTGAAATCAGTTTTTTTGTTTTTTTTTTGTTGCTGTGATTTTTCTAAATTATTATTAACGAGTCACCACTTATCAAGGCTAAAAGCCAATCGAGAATAAGAGTTAATGAGATGGATAGATTGACAGTTGAATGATGATGAATATTATGAGAGGATTGAAAATAATGAATGGAATGAAGAAAAGTTGATGGCCCACGAAGACGGTTTATAACAAGGGTTTGTTGACATTAGATTTGAAGATAACCATGTTATAATAATCCGCAGGGAAGCAACCCTGTTGTAACGTGTTTCATAGATGGAGTGTTCTTTGAAAATAACTCATGAAATTCCGTTTGATGTTAGGCACATCAAGGAAAGAAAGGAAAATTCTTTGCAGTTGTGGTAATAAAACGAGTTCTTTATTATGGAATAATAATGACATTTTTGTTTTTAAATATTTTATTACCCTTTATTTCTAAAAAAAAAAACGTTTTCGGCAAACGTTAGGATTAGAGGCGGGTTAAGATTTTTCGAAAAGACAATTAAGAATTGTGTATGGGCGATAAAACAATATTTTTTTTTTTTTTTTAAAGATTATGACATGCTGAACGTTTTGGAGTTAATATCAATTTAGTATTACACATGAAATCTGAAAAAAAAAACCCATTTTAAATGAGTAAATATACTAGTATCATCGGCGTATTTTCTAGATGACGCCATATTTAATAGTACATCGGCTTATGTTCAATATGGCGTCCGAATTTAAAGTGTGTTTTCCCCTATTAATACGTATGACTAACTTTATTTTAACTCCAAAACTTTCAGCATGTCATAATCTTAAAAAAAAAAAAATCGCCGATACACAATTTTATATCGCCTTTTCGGAAAATCTTAACTCGCCTCTAATCCTAACCCGTTTTGGCTATGTCTGGAATGTTAGGATTAAAAACAAAAAAAAACCCACCTCAACAAGATTATCAAGCAATTTGTTTTTCTACTTTCGTACTATTCGCCATGTAAATGGGTTATTCGGAAAAGTAATCCACCCCTGATTCATACGTTTAGTTTTGTAAGTATGGATGGTCGGAAGGACAATACTCTCGGTAAAATGACCAGACTCAGTAAAAATCTAAGAATTAAACATTTTATTTATTTATATTAAAAAAAAAATTAATTAAAATTGACGCCATGGAATTTTTTTCTTGATAAAATTTTTTGGTGCTTGTACAGAGAAGTGTCCGTATTACATTATCAATACCACCACCAACAAAAAAAACAAAAAAACAGTATTATATACTTATGCAGCAGATTTAAATAAATATCCTCACCAAAAAGTAGGAAAAATGATCGAGTAGAATTTTAATTAAAAATCAAAATCAATTTCATCGTATTTTGATGACTGCCATTAATTTATTACTTGTTAATATGACAGACTGAGTTATCTCCCCTTGAATTTCGTATTTTTCGCTCGAATCAATGGCCGAACACAATTAAACGATATAACGGATTTTTATTTTTTATTTTTTTACAGTTCTACTCGATAGTTTTTGCTAATTTTTGGTGTACATACATATTTTTGGTTGATACATAAGTATATCAAAGAGTTTCCGGTTAATTTAATTGGAACTGCGATTTTCCGCGTTTTTCATATGGACCCGTCTCTGTACAAGTACCGACATTTATTTTTTTATTTATTAATAGTAACGAAAAAATTACATTTAGTATCTTATGCTATATCCGTTTGTATTATGAAGTTTAAAGAAATAAATTATTTGTAAACACAGACAAAATACATAAATTTTGGACAAAAATCAAAATTATTTAAAAATCCCATGGCATTAATTTTATTAACTTTATTTTACAAAATTCATATTTATGGACACATACAAATTTTTATGAAAAATTGCATGACGTAAATTTTATTTTATTTTTTAATATATAAATAAAAAAAGTTGTATGCAAAAGAAATAAAAAATTCAAAGACTTTTTAATTTATTTTTGATTCCATTATGTTAGCTTTATGTTAACTAATAACTTTTAAAATGTCATTGACCTAGGTTTTAGATTTTTACCGAGATTTTTGTCCTTCCGACCATCCATACTTACAAAAACTAAACGTATAAATCAGGGGTGGGTTACTCTTCCGAATTACCTGTAAATGTGTTGCAAAATGGACACTGAACAATTTGGGACGGTGAATATCGAAAAAAAAAATCTATTAAAATTGCGCAGTTAATCAAGAAAATGAACAACAATTCACTGTTTCAGGGTCCGTTTTGAAGACATCTACATGGCGAACGAATTCTCTTTTTTTAATAATGTTGTTTAATCTTTAGTAAGCAAAAGATATTTAAAAAAAATCTCAATTCTAAATTTTAGTTCGTATCCTAGCCAAAGATTTTATGCTTGTGTTTTAGGTTTACCAATACAGTAAACATTTTTTTCTTTTTATATTGAACTGACCACGACTGTGTCTCGGCATCGCACCGGGAAATTGAATAAACCAAGAATCGTAACGCCCAGAAGTAAATTGACTGGAAAGGTCCGGAAATACCCTTTTCACCCCAAAATGCTAAACATTTATTCACGATATAAAAAAATATTCGTAGATAGAACTGTGTGATATTAAAATAAAAACAATCAGCATATAAGAAAGCAACAAAAAAGAATCGTTAATTAATAAGATGTACGCTTGCGAAGCAATATGCAAATTAGTCGATCGCGGTAGAAAGGAAGAAAGCTGTCATTTTTCTATTGTTAACATGGATTTGTTTTTTTAATCTCACTGTCAGTCGATAAATGGCCCAACTTTATAAATATACAGATTGTTTACATTTTGATCATAAAAAGGTGAACGTTTCTTTTATTACAATTAAGTTGCCATGAAAAAATATTAATACAATTATGTGACGACTTTTTGTGTCTTTTGAATGTGCGTTTCTCGCCTCTATGTAACTTACTTTTAATTTTTTTTTTTTACAATTAAGCGATTATTTATTGAAATCAAAAACGCAAAAATTATAAAACGAACTTTAAAAAAAAACAACTTGTTAGTCATTACGAAATTAAATCCTCCAGGATGCATTTCGTTTTATTTTTGTAAGCAAGTCAGTCATTTTAATATTTTGTTAAAATGGGGGAAAACATCAATAGCTTTGTAATCCTTCAAAATTTGAAAGGAATTTGGAAGCCTTTAAACTGGCGAATAGAAAGTGGTTTAAAAACTTAGCGAATGCTCATTTAATTAAAAGATTGAAAGTTTTGGAAGCTTTTTACATGCGATCATTTATTAATTAAAATAGAGATTAAAACAATATTTATATCGTAACAATTAGTTATAGTTTTATAACAATTTTGTTTAATTAATAATTTTATCACCAAACGATACGGTAATAATTAAAATTGAAATCCCAAAACCCTATTAAATAAACAACAGCTAATAATTTGTCAAGAAAGAAAAAAAAAATTGAAAAGCCTCCCGGGCAACGCCGAGTAGGTACGGATAGTTTTGTATAATAAAATAGTCGATAAAATTGACGCACAAAAACTTGGACCGTTTTTTTCGTAGTTTTTATAACTTTGGAAATTCACAAATTAAAACGTGATTACAGAGACAAATGAGAAACTTAAACATTTATAATAATTTAAGTTGAATCCAAAATAAATAAAACTTGTTATACCCCCCCCCCCCTCCTTCGTGAACCTATCTTAACTATTTGTATCTACCCGGCGTTGCCCGGGGGGTCTTTTTACTTTCATTTTTGTTGCACCTTTTTTTCTTTACGATATACCGTTTTTTTTGTCTTTTGTTTTAAATTTTTTTACCATATATATATATATATATATATATATATATATATGTGTGTGTGTGTGGTTATTGGGTGTAGTGTTTGGATAGTATTATTATTATTATGTTTGTGAAATTAAAGCTGAATTATTTCTACATTTGATTATTGGGGAAATGGTCGTTTGATCAGTACCATTGGAGAGCCATGAATTTTATAACTGTTCTGTTTTTAAATCTCCGAAACAGTTACATGGTAAACAGCTGATGATCCCCGTTTTAATATTTCACGCTCAAGTTAAGGTCCCCTGTTTTTGTTTCATTGTTAGATACTTGAATCCCCTTTTTTATTTGTGAATTTCCCAACGGTAGGTCAGCTTATGCAAGTGCTAAGTCTGCGATATTTTGGATTTAGTTAGTATCCCTGGGAATTTAAACTGCATTCTCTTTCTTTGTTTAAAATGACTCAAAGCTTCTTTGGACTATATATATATATATATATATATATATATATATATATATATATAAATAAAGTAACACGGAATCACATAATCACCGGTGCGATAATTTATTTCGACCCTACGGCCTCTGATTATGTGATTCCGTGTTACTTTATTGCTCTGTTTATTACATTGAGCTCTCATACCCGGATTTCCTTCTGGAATTTATTTCATTCTCTCTCTCTCTCATATATATATATATGTGTGTGTGTGTGAAGATAGTAGTCATGTAAGACAGAAAAACAAAAATTATCTTTTTTTGGAATATTTTTAATAATTTAAAATTTTTTTTTATTTAATTCAATCCTGGGGAGCACATAGTAAATGGTGGCGTAGTTAGATTGGAGATGTGGATGGACTAATAATATAGATATATGTTAATGAAATAACAATCCCACCATGAAAAGAGTCAATAATGGGACCTGAAGAAACAAAATATATATATATATATACTCCAACACATATAAAAGCTCTACCAATATATTATATATATTTTATGTGTTTAGGTTTATTTTTTTGTTTGTTTGTTGATTCGCTTATCCTTAATTCCATTTTTATTTTGCATTTTGTCTGAAACATTGTTTCTATTTTTCCTCATATATATATATATATATATATATATATATATATATATATACAGGGTGGGCCAAAATAAGGGTCCTATCTTTAAATTTGAATAACTTGAATTTGAATAACTTCCACAAAATAAAAGTTAAACTCACCAAACTTTATGTGTGTGTAGACTGACCCTTCAAAGATTTTTTGAAATAAACAAAACAAATTTTAGCCGAAAAACACTTCTTAAAACTTACAAAAACTAAAGTATTGTTTTTTTACACTGTTTTGAGTTTTTTAAGCAAAAATAATGTTTTCTAAATGAGGGTACGTTCCTTAGGGCTAATACGGCTCATGCTTGCTTCGGAAGGGGTCCTTTACTTATTCTAAAAAAGAAAAAAAAAATCAATAAATAAAAAAGTTATAAATTTTTAAAAATAGGACCCTTATTTTTGCCCACCCTATATATATATATATGATTTAAATTTACTTACAAGTGTATAGTTTGGTCATTAAATGTGAACCAAATTGTTATAAAACTATAACTAATTGTTAAGCTAATGTTGTTTTAATCTTTATTTATAAAATTATTGAATGTAAAAAAACAACAACTTCCCAAACTTGCTATCTTTTAATTGATTTAGTATTTTTAAGAATTTAAAAGTCAGTTTAACTGACTTTCTATTCGTCAGTTTAAAGGCTTCCAGATTACTTTCAAATTTCGATGGTCCACGAAGTAATTCATTATTTTCTCTTTTTCAACTATTAATAAAATATTAAAATGACTGAGTTGTTTACGAAGAAAAGGACATGCATTCTGGTGAATTTAATTTCGTAATTTTTTTAAAAATTCCGTTTTATTTCACGCTATTGCATTTTTTTAAATTTATAATTTAATGTGTAATTCTCAAAATTACGTTTATGCGAGAATTACAGACACACGAAAATACTGACAATTATATTTTTATGTTTCTGAATTTTGAGATAAGGATTGATAATTTCTATCATTTCGATTACATCAGTCGAAACGTTGTGTAAAATGTTTATGCCCCCCCCCCCCAAATATTAATAAACAAAAAGAGTCAATGAGAAAAAAGTCATAAAAACAAAATAATTTTTTAAATGTTTAGAATTAAATGTTTATCGCCATTTATTCAATAAAATTGAAAAAATAAAGTTGAAATTAATTTTTTACCAATCTTTTATTTCCGAAATTACACCACGAAAAAAAAAGCGGCGAAAAACGTGTTCGTGACGCACTTAGCATCAAAATAATAAAGAAATAGTGATTTTGTGCGATCGGAATTTAGCGTTTCACTTTGAGTAGCCACTCTAAAAATTGAACGAACTGTTATTTTTCTCCTAACGAAGTTATTTAACTTTCCACCGATCTATATATATTTTTTAACTTACTGAAACTGTTAAAGTTCTTCATTATTATAAAATGCTTTGAACTCTACCGAACATTTCGACTTATCGTAGTCACACCATGTTAAATCCATTTTTTTACAAGCATCCGAGGCAACGATACAAAATCTATATAAAAAACCCCACTTAAAACAGTTTCAAACCTGAAACGCTATGCAAGTCGGTAGAGGATTACATTTTCTGGCGTTTGGTAAAAGTTATTTATTTTCATTCACCCTCCTTTTTCTTAACAATCGCCAAGAATTAAAATATTAATTTAAAAATTAATTTCTTTACAAAATGGATAAAAGAATCCATCATAATTTTGCGTTTCACATTAAATGTTTTTTGTCAAAAATGAAAAGAAACAAACAATCCTGCGTCGAAAAAAAAAAAAAAAAAAAAGATTTAGTCACAAAAAGAAACAAAAATCTCTTCTCTATATTAAGATTATGAGACAACTTCACGTGTGTGTATGTTTTTCTCGTGTCAACGTAACTTTGATAATTGTACATTGAATTATTTTTTTATTTAATATTAATCGAATATTTATTGAATTTATTTAACAAAAAATCAAAACTTTAAAAAAATATTTAATTACGAAAATTGAATTCACCAGAATGCTTTTCAGTTTCTTCGTAAACAAGTCAGCCATTTTAATGTTTTGTTAATACTTCAAATTTGATTGATTCTTTTTTTTTTAAACTGTTGAATGGAAAGTCAGGTACTTATCCGGATTAGGATCCAAGCTAACTTTGACCCCGTGGTTAGGATCAGTTAGCTCGGGTCCTAATCTGAAGTACCGAAAGTCATTTAAACTGGCTTTAAAATTCTTAGCAAATCTTCATTTAATTAAAAAAATTATAAGTTTGGGGAGTTTTTTTTTTTTTTACATTCAATCATTTTATAAATAAAAGTTAAAACATTACCATGACAACAATTAGTTTTATAACAATGTTGTTCCATTTAATGACGTGTCTAAGTGGTTAACGACGTGGACTGAGGACCTGGGTGTGCCGGGTTCGAATCCTGTTCGTTCTACAGAAACACTTTCATCAAAACCCACACCTGACCTTGTGTCTAACCTCCTGGAGAGGAGGTCAATAAAATACTTTAATCGCCAAACGATACGTAATAATTAAATTTAAATATCAAAATCCTATTTTTGGTTTAAAATAATAAGCAAAACAAAATATGGCAGAGTTAAAAAAAACAAAACAAAAAAAAAAAACGATAAAAATTAAAGTAAAGACTCCCGGACAACGCCGGGTAGGGACAACTGGTTAATAAATCCAATTTTCAGGTTTCACCAATTTATTTTATTCACTTTATCTGCAGAATTTAGTTTGAAAGGTTTAACAGATTAACATATGAAGGTGCTTGCTAAAACGTTTTCAAAAAGTTCCTTTTGTTTTGTAATATTCCTTTCGTTTTCATAGAATTGTTTTATTTCTTCTGCTTCTTATGAGGGGGGGGGCACAGTTGTATATACAAGATCTATTGTTTCACACCTATCCGCGCGAAAAAATACGTTCCACACTGTAGGTATTGAGTGAGGGTTTTTGAAACAAATTCGTTTTTTTGCGTCATTAATTTTACCACTTATATTATCGTCACTCGACTTTTGCGCAAAAGTATTTGAAAACAAGCAAAGTAGGTGTGCCTATCCCTCTCCCTCCGCCGATCTCTACGATTTGGATCATGTAAAGATGTAAACCCCAACCATATGCGGGTATAATAAAATGTACCCGGCGATAATCACTTTGATATACCGGTTCTCGTCAGATCACTAAAATGAAACAATGTCGAGCCTCGTCAGTACTTGGATGCGTGACCATTTTTGGGTAGACCAGGTGATCAAACTCGGTCCCTAGTAAACTTTGCAAGCCGAGGGCTGGCTACCAATCTATAACTACAACGAACAATCCTTGTCCGTTCGTTGCGATCTGCGACGATCAGACACTGTTCGGCGATGATAGATCGATTTCAGATTCAGAAACGACCATTAATTACAAATTTGTTGGATTTCTTCTAGAATTTTGTAAAAAAAAAACGAAAAAACTAAGTGCAATTTTTTTTTCTAATTGGGGGGAGAAGAGACATTAAAAAAAATTTTTTTTTTTTCTTACAGTCCCTCCCAAGTGGGGGAGTGGCAAACAAGAGTTTTCCTAGTGTCACCAATTTCTTATTTCATATAAATAACCATTAATACTAATTTTTAATGAAGAAACGGAAAACATTTAGATAATTTAGACATTCGCAATGAAATGTTAATCCCGTGGGGGACAGACCAGCGTTTTTTTTATTATTTTTATTTTTGCTCAATCAGTTTTGTTTATCTGCTTCACCCCCCCCCCATCACTACACTGCATCAAAATTAGGCACAAAGTAAGTTTATAGTAGAGAATCCAGCCCCTCAAAGGGGGGAGAGGCACTTTGAACGCGAACGGGTACATATTTTGCCATGATTGTCACTGTTGGTGTTTCCCGGTGGGAACGCCCAGACGATCTGCAATATATCAAAACCCCCTCTAAAAGGAAGGTGTTAATGCCTAGGATAATGTCCTCATGGGACAGATAAAAACAGATACTACAATTCGATCTAACTACCCCCCCCCCTCCCGGTGTGGTATTCGCCCTGGGACGGAGGATATTTCTAGGAAACTTCAGATATGGCCCCCCGGTCAGGGGAGATGGCATACAACGCCTAGTATTATGAAATAGTCACCCATCCGGTATTGACCAGGCTTCTATTTCGCTTAAATCTGGTAATCTAACGAGAATGCACCACCCATGCAAGGAAAACTGCGTAAACTTTATGCAAAATTCCCGGGAAACTAATCAACCAATTTGAGAAAATCTGAAAACTAAAACGGATAACGAATGGTGACAAAGTCCTTTTCGGTTGACATCGAAGGACCCCAAAACATGTTAGGCGAAATTACGGGAATGGCGCCCAAATTAAAATTAAGTGTAAAATTTAAATTGAACAAACAAATAAATCGTCGTAGCAACGGTATGGAACGTATTTTCGGTGTGCTACCGGCATTTATGAAACGCGAAAACTTGTCAACTTGTTAACCCTTGACAACAAATATTTGGGTGCAGTTTTTCAGAGAAAAGAAACAAACTTCAATTACTTTTCACGCGTGGTTAGATTTTAAAGGAAACTTGGTGCTTGTGGTCCAAAAAAAAAATGTTATCTTTAATTTGGGGAGAGTCAAATAAGGGGGAGAGAACTTAGTTTAAAGTTTCAACCACGATGTATTTTAAAATGGATTTTACTATTGTAATTATTCTGAAATAAAGTTTTTAAAAAATGTTGACGTAAAATGAACTGTTTTCAAACAAATTGCCGAATAAAACTGTCATTGTAATTGCCGTGTAAAACTGTCATTTATTTCAAAAACTTTTCAAAAACTTTATTTCCCGTGTTTCATGTTTTTTTCCCTTCCATTTACGTATTTTTTCCTTCTGTGATAATTTATTTTTCAAAATCATTTTATTTTTAATTGGTGCCGAATGTGATTGTTTTATTCCTAAATTATCTTCTTACGAATACATTTTTAAAAACTTTATTTTAGAATAATTACAATAGTAAAATCCATTTTAAGATAAATGCGTGGTTGAAACTTTAAACTAGAGTTCTCTCCCCCTTATTCGACTCTCCTCAAATTAAAGATAAACAAAAAAAAATTTTTTTCGGACCTACAGTCCACAAGCACAGGAAACTTTTTTGCGTAAAAAAATTATTTTTTTTTTGTAATGAAACAAAAAGATGAAATAAAACCCTTTTTTTTTACCATCCGTAGTCGGGTTGCAAATGTTGTTTGTGTCAACTGCCCAGTTTTACTTCAATCTCTTTCTAAAAAAAGATTCAGGATGAAGTTATATCTGAAATAAATAAATAAAATAAAAACCAAAAACAAAAACAGGATACGATCGTAGAAGTAAAATCAAAAGTTCTTGTTTTTCTTATTTGATCCTTCGGAAACAAGCCTTAAAGTTTATAGCAGAAGTGTAATACCTGTTCTGTTCGGTCCTAGGCGTGCATACTCCCAGGCATTACCCTCTTCTTCTTCAGGTGGAGGGGATTGGTTTATCGTCGGTCGCCCAAAGCACCTTCGCAGGGTTCGATCATGGCAAATTTTGCAAACCATTCAAAATGCCCCACCCCCTTTTAGGGAGAGGGGGAAATTCCCTACTATAAACTGACTCAACTTTTCTGCGGTGAGGAGTCGGAGTAAATATGCTTAATTAACGTGCGTAAAAAAAGAAAAAAGTCTGAAGAAGAAATCGCGAATCTTGTTTCCTTGGTCGCGAGGGATTAACAACTGAACTTTCTTTGCGGACTTTCGGGGCTTTTTAAAAATTTCGGAAAAATAAAAACTAAAAACATTAAACCAGCAAGAGGAGGATGTTCTTTTTTTCTTAAAGAGAAGAAAAGAAAAAAAAACCTATCAATATGCCCCCCCCTCTCTTTCACTTTCTTCTGATTTGTTTTTGTAAGCTCCTCCCCTTGTGTTTTCGAGTTGCGTCGAAACAAGTTGCGTACGCATTGGCTAACTTTTAAAAGTAAAAACGTAAATAAATAAAAGCAAATAAATATCTCCCTATAAGTGTTTATTTCGCGTTAAATGCTGATGAGCGGTGTTTTTTTTTCTTTCTTTTTTGCGCACAGAACTTATAACTCAGTGATAGTAGTGGTAGGAGGAGGCGGCCTAGACGGAGGCGGTGGCGTAAGGTGCGTGCGTGTGTGTGAGTGAGTGTATGGGGGTCGGGCCGGGCGAACGAACGAGCGAGCGAGCGACGACATGTGCGCGCTCGGGTGTCGTGGGATGTGTAAGTTCGCTCTCTTTGCTAACAGACCTGCCAATACTGTGGGCTCGTTTTTTTAATACTGGACGCACGGATATCTCCACGGACCACACAACAGGACTTACAACCTTCCTTCACAATATTATTATTATTATTTATATTATTTTCGGGTCTCATCTTTCTGCGGTCGCCTTTCATTCATTAATTACCAACTGCCTGGGAGCTCTATTACGGCCTCTGACGTCATTACTACTTGATTGATCCTCCACCCCTTTACTGATTTTTAAACGGGAGTATCACAACAACAATAATGACTACGTTGTTTATGTCATCATCATCATCATCACCATCAGAATTTTTGATTTTGGCATTAATTTTTTCTGTACTTTGGTGACAAATTGGATGTCATGTAAAAAGAAAAAGAATATTGGAATTTAAAAATCTGATTTTTATAATTTTTTTAATTTATTTGATATATTTGTTTAAATTTAAAATTGTTATAATTTGGAGAAAGCAAACAAACAAACAAAAACAACATAAAACAGACATACCTGGATATTATTTGACTACAACTCTTTCTATAAAATCAAACCTGCTTTACTCTACCCCCTCCCTCAACAAACCGGAACAACTATTATTAAAAGGTGTCCCCCATTCACTCTGCCCATTTAGAAGTTAAAATGTTTGAAATAAACTTAAGCGTGACAGATCAATGTAAATTGCTAAATCCGAATCATGCGTGACCGGCTGACAAACAGCTAAAACAATAAATATCTATTCTCGAATCAAATTAAAATATTTGAGATCGCGACTTGTTGCTTTTATTAAATTGGATGTCACTTAAAAAAAAGAAAGAAGAAAAAAAAGTTAAATTGTTTTGGCATTTTAAATTCTTTTTTACTTATTTAAAAAAAAATAAAAAATGAAAACATTTTTTATATTTTAATTAAAATTCTAATTGTCTCTTAAGAAAACATATGCTTGCATATTCTGATTTGAATTGTGATTCAATCTACTTGAAAATCTTAATCTAAAATCAAAGTTTGTAATTCCGAACGAAACCAAATCTGAGAGTTCCTGTTGCTTTTGTTAGGGTTTCTTCGTTTTGTTTTTTGTAATTAAGCCTTAACAACGAAAGGCGATTCTATTTTCTTCCGTGTTGACCATGAGTAACGTTTCTAATTTCGCCATGTTTAGGTTGAATTTGTGGGCAAAGCCGTTTTTCGGATTGACCTCTCACGGATCTTCTAGCGGACAAGGGATGGAGACATCGTCGTTCGTCCCGAATTCTCTCACCTCTCCGGCATTGATGGTCTTGGCGTCTACTTCGGATGGAAGCCATGAAGCGGGCCGCCTCTCCGGCTCACACCATTTCTCTGGACAAAATCTCGACAAGGACCCTAACAACGGGGTGCCGTTCAGCACCTCTTCGTTTCTCTACCGTCCCGGGGAAGCTTTTCCTCCACCTCTGTATGCACCTCTGCCCCCTTACGTCCAATCGAACCACCTGGATAGGGGTGTGAACATCATCAACAGCGGGGGAGGAAGTGCTTTTCGTCCTGTAGCCAGTTCTTCGGACTGTTCTTCCATCGATGAATACCAGTCTGCTTTTTTGCCGGCCAAGAAAACCAAACAAGATGACTCTTCGGCCCTGAGCAATTTGTACAATCATTGCCAGAGCAACAGCAATACCACAGCGAGCCAGGGTAACGGCAACGCTACCTCCGGCCCGAATGAAAGGCTGTTAGAACAGGTAACCTTCTCTCAATCGAGGGATGACAAAATCCATAATAATGCAACTATCAAGGAGGAAAGGCCGTCGAGCCTTTGCTCGAGTTCGTGTGATACCAACTCGGAGAGTCAGTCAGAAAACGGTGACCCCTCGGAACGTGCTACACCTGACGAAGGAAGAAACTTGCGCAGTAAGTAAACCCTTTTTCTTTTTCTCGCTTTTAAAAAAAAAAAAGATAACAATTATTCAAAAAAAAAAAAAAAGAAAAAAATATTTGCACATTTTCGGTCTATATAAGCTGATCTAAACTTTTTTATCCCTCATAACCCCATCCTCGATAACGTAAAGTCGATTCGTATGAATCAGCATGCTGTGACTTTTTCTTTTGATCGGCTTCATTCTGTTGTTGGTATTGGTTTCCCCGATTCTTTCTAGAATCGCGTGCTTACAAGAAGAGCCACGTGAAGGTTGCCAACATCCATAAGTAAAAGTGGTGCCAGGGAACCGACTCGATTCGAACTTGGCACACACCGGTCGTGAATCGGCGTCGTTATCCACGTCTCTGCCACCTCGATATTTGCTGCTTTTCTTTCAGCCATGTTTACAGCGGAATCCCGTTGCCTCTAATAAGAATCTGTGCTTTAACACGAGTTAAGGAATCTTGAGCTTAGTCAGTGCTTAGATGGGTAACCACTTGGGAGTATTAGCTGCTGTAGTAAGCAAAATATTCCATCCAGGTATATAGATGGGCACCAAGTATCCTGGGAAGTATAATTGGCGACAGACTAGCGTCCTGTCAAAGGGATCGTTCAGGCCATCCGTTCTACTATAAAAGTTAGGTTAAGCTCCTATGAGATTTGAGACTTTACTTATTTTTAGCTATAAATAATTCAACAGCTGAAATGTTGTAAATAACACAACAATGATGAGGATAACAGTCCAAATAATGTAAACAACAAGAAAAACAAAACAAAAATATATATATATATATATACTAGTTGTACCCACCCGACGTTACTCATTTAAAAAAAAAATTTTTAATTATTTTTTTTTTTTCAAATAGGATTTTTTGAGATTTAATTATAACACCGCCTGGCTGCAAGTTCGCTATACAGTGGGAACTTAGTCGATGACGAATGCTTCAGATTAACTGTCGCCCTGCGCACGGGTTTGAGAGTGTGCAGCACGCACAGGTGCTGTTGTGGTCAGCCGGTCGACGTATATGGGTTCCACACCCGTTCATGTAAAAGAAACACCGTTAGATCCTCTAAACACAGCGCTCTCAATGATATCGTCTGATGGGCCCTAGACGTCGCTGACTTCCCGTCAATCCTCAAACTAGTTTGTCTCGACCGAGGGGATGGCAAATGGCATGATGGCCTGACAGTGTTTCCCTTTTGCAAACGGACACGTCACTTAAATGTCGACACTTTTGCACCCTCGTCAGTAACAAAATTGGCAACAAACCCTGAACATACATCAGCAAAGACCGCAAGCAATCAAAATATGTCAGTCTTAACAGATTTGTGTTCTAACTGATCGACGTGGAGCGATATGCCCCACCACACGCAACTTCCTTTGGTCTGTTAATGACATGGCGTACTCGGGGACCGTCGTGAATTAACTTTGTTTTACGAGCAATTCTGCATCGCCACTATCCGTGGAAATGCCTTGAGCCTGCTCTCAGCCTGCCAAGCCAGCAGGACATCCAATAAAACTTCCTGATATTTGCATATTGGTTTTTAAAAAAAAGAGATTTTATTAATTAACTATTATTTGTTGTGATTTATTGAATAAATATATATATTTAAAATCATGACAGTATCGTTAAGTAATTAAATTATTAATTGAACCAAATTGTTGTAAAATTATAACTAATTGTTGTCAAGGTAATGTTTTAATCTCTATTTATAAGATGATTGCATGTAAATAGATTCCAAAACTTTCAATCTTTTAATTAAATTATTAATTAAACCAAATTGTTGTAAAATTATAACTAATTGTTGTCAAGGTAATGTTTTAATCTCTATTTATAAGATGATTGCATGTAAATAGATTCCAAAACTTTCAATCTTTTAATTAAATTATTAATTAAACCAAATTGTTGTAAAATTATAACTAATTGTTGTCAAGGTAATGTTTTAATCTCTATTTATAAGATGATTGCATGTAAATAGATTCCAAAACTTTCAATCTTTTAATTAAATTAGCATTCGCTAAGTTTTAAAACAAGTTTAAATCACTTTCTATTCACCAGTTTAATTTCTTCCAAATTTCTTTCAAATTTCGAAGGGTCAAAAAGTAATTCATTCTTTTTATTTTTTCAACTATTAACAAAACATTATAATGACTGACTTGTTTACAAAGAAACCAAAATGCATTTTGATGGATTTAATTTTGCAATTAAATTATTTTTCAAAAAAGATTTTTAACAATTTTTTAGCACTTTACCTAATTGTATCTTTGATTTCAATAAATAATCGATTAATAATATAAGTGGTCATGCAATTTTATTAATATAGAGATTCACTATAAAACCTTTTTGTTATGAAAACACGAAAAATCAACAGTTTTTTCCATTCTCAAATCTTCACTGATCACTTCACAAACAATTATTATTAGTATTATTATTAATAATAATAATATTATTATTATTTGTTTGTTATGCCTCCTTGGGCATCTCATCTTTAACTATCTTCTCAATTCAACTGTTAAAAAAAATAAAACTCTTAGTACAGTATCGATGTCCAGATCAAATTCTGTCAAATCTTTCATTTGACAACTCCTAAAAAGTGCCCCCTCAATTTCTCCCTCCTACCACTTTCTCTGAATTTATCCAACCTCATCTTAAACTGATCCACATTATTGTTGTTCTTAATCCGATCTGGCAACTTATTCCAAAAACATATTACTCTGTGAGCCAAAATCTTAACTGATTAACAGATCTAGTTTTTGAAAACTGCCTTGACAATAACCTTCCAGATCTAGAAGAAATACTAAAAAAAAAATGCCCACCATAGTTAGAAATGCCATTAATTATCTTGAAAGTCTCAATAATATTATCCCTCATTCTTCTCTCCAGCAAAGTAGTCAATCCCCTAACCCTAATCCCAACCCTAACCCCTCATTCTTCTCTCCAGCAAACTGTTTTAAAATCTTCAGCTATGATTGATCATGTTTCCATTTAAAAGTTTTAGAGTTTATCTACATTTTTTCTTGCTCTCTAAATATTTTATGAATATTTTAATGACTTCACCTGTATATTAATAAAATTGTGTGACCACTTCTCGTGTGTTTCTCGCTTCTACGTGACTCGCACATTATTATTTTTTTTACTATAAATCGATTATTTATTGAAATCAAAAATGCAATAGAATAAAATAAAACGAATTTAAAAAAATCCTTAAATTAAATCCATTGGAATGCATTTCCGTTTCTTTGTAAATGACTCGGCCATATATCATAGTTGAAAAAAGAACCAATTACTTTGTGACCATTTGAAAATTAAAAGGAATTTGAAAGCATTTAAACTGCCGAATAGAAAGCCATTTAAACTGGTTTTAAAATTCTTAAAGAATGTTTATTTAATTAAAAAAAATTGAAAGTTTTGGAAGCTTTTTACATCGAATCATTTCATAAATAGAAAGGATTAAAACAAAATTTAATTATCGTTTTATAACAATTTGACTCAATTAATATTTTAATGACCAAACGATACCATAATAGTTAACTTAAAATTTCAAAACATTGGGCAGAGATAAAAAAAGAAAGAAGTGATGATAAAGTTATAAAGTAAAACGTTGTCATGCTGTTTATGGATGTCAAGCGCGAATGCAGACCCCATGATATTATTGTAAAAAAACAAACTAATACAAAATGAATACCACAATTGGATTCTTTGTAAAGTTTTACTCAAGAAAAAATTGGTTGATCTTGGTATAATACTTTATTTTCAATTGCAAAAAATCGACATCACAAATATTGTATAGATATATTATTTTTAATAGTCATATTATTATTTTAAATAGTCATATTATTATTTTGAATAGTCATATTATTATTTTGAATAGTCATATTATTATTTTGAATAGTCATATTATTATTTTTAATAGTCATATTATTATTTTTAATAGTCATATTATTATTTTGAATAGTCATATTATTTTTAATAGTCATATTATTAATAGTTATTATATTATTATTATTAATAGTTATTATATTATTAATAGTTATAAAATTATTATTATTAATGATAGTTATATCATTTAATGTTAATTATATTACTAGAGTCAATACGAGTAATGCTGGTAATATTGTTGACAATAATAATTATAGTAATAATAATATCAGTAATAATTATAGTAATAATAATATCAGTAATAATTATAGTAATAATAATATCAGTAATAATTATAGTAATAATAATATCAGTAATAATTATAGTAATAATAATATCAGTAATAATTATAGTAATAATAATATCAATAATAATTATAGTAATAATAATATCAATAATAATTATAGTAATAATAATATCAATAATAATTATAGTAATAATAATATCAGTAATAATTATAGTAATAATAATATCAGTAATAATTATAGTAATAATAATATCAATAATAATTATAGTAATAATAATATCAGTAATAATTATAGTAATAATAATATCAGTAATAATTATAGTAATAATAATATCAATAATAATTATAGTAATAATAATATCAGTAATAATTATAGTAATAATAATATCAGTAATAATTATAGTAATAATAATATCAATAATAATTATAGTAATAATAATATCAGTAATAATTATAGTAATAATAATATCAGTAATAATTATAGTAATAATAATATCAATAATAATTATAGTAATAATAATATCAGTAATAATTATAGTAATAATAATATCAGTAATAATTATAGTAATAATAATATCAATAATAATTATAGTAATAATAATATCAATAATAATTATAGTAATAATAATATCAGTAATAATTATAGTAATAATAATATCAGTAATAATTATAGTAATAATAATATCAGTAATAATTATAGTAATAATAATATCAGTAATAATTATAGTAATAATAATATCAGTAATAATTATAGTAATAATAATATCAGTAATAATTATAGTAATAATAATATCAGTAATAATTATAGTAATAATAATATCAATAATAATTATAGTAATAATAATATCAATAATAATGTATGTGATTATTTTCTCTAACAAATAAATAAAAACTAAAAAAAAACAAAACAAACATTATCGTGTCTACAAAAATGGAAAAGAATTAAAATTTAGTTAGATTTGTCTTGCTAGTTACATCTCATCCCTGTCCAATATGACACAATTTGATGTGTGGAAAAACGTTTTTTCCAGTTTTGTGAATTCAAATATTGTTTTTGTTTAAAAAATTTCTCAGTTCTTGAAGAGAAAATTGTAAAAATGTTCCAGTAAATATAATAAATATTTTAGTTCATGGCAGATAAGATTTTATTATTTTTCCATCCATTTTGATTTCTTATTCATATTTTTTTTTAACCTAAACAAGTTTAATCTGTGATTTAAGTCTACATTTTAAGGATTTGATATTAAATCCCAGAATGCATTCATTAAATTTTATTAAACAGGATTCATTTTATCTTAACATTTTTTAAAGATTTCTCAAAGGCTTCACATAGAAGCATACATACAAACTTCAATTTAAAATGTGTGTGTGTGTGTGTGTGTGTGTGTATATATATATATATATATATATATGAGCTAAAAAGAGAAGACCTGCAACTCAATATTTCGCCAAACTGTTGCAAGGGCTTTTTCAAGAGTGAAAAAAGAAACCATTGCAACAGTTGTGCGAAACGTTGCTCTTTTTTCCTCTTTTTTCATTTTAACTCATACTGTCAGATTTATTTTATCCTTTAATTCTCATATATATATATATATATATATATATATATATTATATTACTATTTCATGTATCCACATAAAATTTTATATGGGGATATAATTTTTTATATATCAATTTTCAGTATTTACTTCGGCAGTGCTCGATACATAAGTAGAGCTAGGTAGTAAGTTATGAAAATATATTTATGGCAATTAAATTACACAGAGGCTCCCGTGTTTCATCAGGCATTTTAGCCTGAAGATCCCCCCCCCCCCGGGGGATGAAATGTGGGAGCCTCTGTGTAACTTAATTGCCATAAATATATTTTCATAACTTACTATATATATATATATATATATATATATATTAGTGTGTATGGATACAAGATAATAAACATACCAAATAATAAAATTGATTTTGGCTTTTTCAACTGATTTGTAAAAGCTCCAGATGACTGAAATAAATTTATTATTTTTTATGTGTTGATTTTGTTATCCATAAACGTTTTCTCTGTATATTGAGTTTTCCATGTTTATTATATATTTATATAATTTGCTATTGACCACGGATTTCTACTAGGATTGAACCTGAAACGTTTTATGTGTGTATAGACGAATATATCAGAATTAAATCCGACAGAATGTAGATAAAAACAAATGTAAAAATGAAAAACTCAAAATATAGAAAACGATAAAAACAATCAAATCAAAAACATCTTTCACAAATATTTTTTCATTTTATTCACAAAACTTTTTTCAATCAAAACTTGTGAATAAAAAAGAATGAAATATTAGTGAAAGATGTTTTTGATTTTTTTTGTGTCTTCTATATTTTCAGTTTGTCATTCATTCATTTTTTATTAACACACACACACACACACACACACACACACACACACATATATATATATATATATATATATATGATGAAATTCCTCAATATTAAACAGATAGTATTTTTAATTTGAGTTTTTGTTTTTAAATTAAAATCAAATTTTCATTTTCTAAGATAAAAAACCTTAGATTTTTGCACAATAAAATATTTTATTTATGACTCTTTCTTTGCATTCAATTTAAAGTTTAAACCCTAAACACAGATTTCAATTTTATACGAAACTGGCATTGCTCAAGAGTCTTTACTTTCATCTTTATTTCTACTTTTTTTTTATTTTTATCTATGTTGTTTTTTCTTTTAATTAGTTTTTAAAACTAGGATTTTGATATTTCCATTTCATTATGATATCGTTTGTTCATCAAATTTTAATTAAACCAAATTGTTATGAAACTATCACTAATGTTTGTTAAGGTAATGTTTTAATCTCTATTTATAAAATTATTTGAATTCTCAGTCTTTTAATTAAATGAGGATTTGCTAAGAATTTTCAAGTCAGTATTTAAATGCTTCCAAATTTCTTTTAGATTTCGAAGGTCACAAATGTAATTCATTCAACTGTTAACAAAAGATGGTTGACTTGTTCATGAAGAAACCAAAATTCATTCTGATGGATTTAATTTAGAAATTATTTTAAATAGGATTTTTAAAAATTTTATTTTATTACATGCATTTTTAAATTCAACAAATAATCAATTTGTAGTAAATAAAAAATAATAATTCGATGTGTAATTATCCAAGTTACATATAGGTGAGAAAGACACACACATGAAGTTGTCTTATAATTTTATAATATAGAGATTTTTCATAGAAATAATGTTTTCAGTCATAAAGACCAAGAATTTCAAAGAATAATTTATTAATTCAATGAAAAAAACTAATGAAATTAAATAAAAAAAACATGTGAAAAGTTTGAATACAAAACACGAGAAATTGATTTTTTTTTTCTAATTTGTAAATTAGATTATGAAAACCTCATATTTCACATCTAGAATTCGAGTTTCAAATCTTAAAAAAACAAAATTAGACAAATATATAAAAATTAAAAGATGATTTTGTGGCGTGTGTTAGTGATGAAATGAAAAACTTTTAACCATTTTAACAATTGTGATTATCAAGTTTTGCATTATTTTTTAAATTGTGATTATCAAGTTTTGCATTCAATCATTTCATGACCCTTGAAAATTTGACAGGAATTTCTCGAATAGAAAGTCATTTAAACTGGCTTTAAAATTCTTCGCAAATCCTTGTGTATTAAAAGACGGAAAGTTTTAAAAGTTTTTTTTTTTTTACATCCAATAATTTTATAAATATAAATTAAAACGACATTACCTCAACAACAATTAGTTCGATAATTAAATAGTTTAATTAATAAATTAATGGCCAAATGATATGATCATGATTAAATTGAAATATCAAAATCTCATTAAAAAAACATAATTTGGTGACAAAAAAAAATCCAGCATAGAAAGAAAAAAGAAAAAAAGCGAAAAAGTAAGAACACCCTTGAGCAATGTCAGGTTGATACAACTATTTTAATCTAAAATATTTTATTGCACAAAAATCTAACCGTTAATTTATTACTTTTTTATCTTAGAAAAGGAAAGTTTGATTTTAATTTCATAAAAAAACTTCTCTATTGAAGATAAAATAAAATCTATTTAGTATTGAACAAAAGAGAAATGGAAAAGTGACAAATGCTGAAAATATAGAAGATACAAGAATATCAAATGGAAAACATCTTTGATTCCTTTGATTCACAGAACTTTTTCAATCAAAACTTTCAAAAATTTCTATGAATAAAAGGAACAAAATATTAATGAAAGTTTTTTCCCATTTGATTTTCTTGTATTCTATATTTTCGGCGTTTGTCACTTTTCCATTTCTCTTTTGTTCAATATTGTCAGATTTAATTCTGACATGTTCGTCTACCCCCCCCCAACCCCACACACACGTCATCCAGACAGACTGTTTTGTTGTATCACAGATCTTTGGTGTGGCTAGATATGCAAATACTTCAGGCTGAGATTGAAACCAATCTTTTTTTTTTTTTTTTTTTGACCATCCAATCTCTTATCCACTGCACATTTGGCACAAGCGAAGAATGGAAATTTTACTGTTTATATAAACAATTCTCTCTCTCTCTATCTATATAGATATAGATATATATAGATATATAGATATAGATATATAGATATATATAGATATAGAATAGATATATAGATATATATAGATATATAGATATAGAATAGATATATATAGATATATATAGATATATATAGATATATAGATATAGAATAGATATATATAGATATATAGAATAGATATATATAGATATATAGATATATCTCTATAGATATATAGATATATCTCTATAGATAGATATATAGATATATCTCTATAGATAGATATATAGATATATCTCTATAGATAGATATATAGATATATCTCTATAGATAGATATATAGATATATCTCTATAGATAGATATATAGATATATCTCTATAGATAGATATATAGATATATCTCTATAGATAGATATATAGATATATCTCTATAGATAGATATATAGATATATCTCTATAGATAGATATATAGATATATCTCTATAGATAGATATATAGATATATCTCTATAGATAGATATATAGATATATCTCTATAGATAGATATATAGATATATCTCTATAGATAGATATATAGATATATCTCTATAGATAGATATATAGATATATCTCTATAGATAGATATATAGATATATCTCTATAGATATAGATATATAGATATATCTCTATAGATATAGATATATAGATATATCTCTATGTATAGATAGATAGATATATATATAGATATATCTCTATGTATAGATAGATATATATATATAGATATATCTCATGTATCACAAGTTCGTTGGAACAAAAACTATTAAGGTTCTGGATTGTTGGTTCTACATGAGCTAATGTAAATTATTTTATTTACATATTATACATGAGTGTCTGTTTGGTGTACCCGGGTTTCATCAATATGGTCATCCTGGATTTAAGAGAAAATTTAACCCCGATTTCAGAACCTTCAATATCAAAAGGGACTGACGAATCTTACTGAGATGACCAGCCAGACTTTCTCCTAAATCTAGGATGAAGAGATTGATGAAACCCGAGTACCCCTAACTGACACTGTAATGTATACTATTTAAATAAAATGATTTATAATATATATATATTATATATATTTCAAATATTATAAAATGATTATTTTATAAATGTGTTTTTACATGTTATCAAACGATAAAGATATGTTTAATATTGGGAATAGAGCATTATTATGGTTAAGTAAAAGTTACAAATAAAATGTAAAGTTGAATACTTTAAAAGTTGTTCAACAAAGTATCGTATAAAAAATAGAAAAGTCCTTTAAAAAAACGTGTTTTTTCAAAGAAACAAAACCTCATTAGAAGAAAAAAAAAACAATTATTTAACAATAAAAGCTTTGGTTTGAATTAATTTGAAAAAAAGTTTATCAATCACGTATGAAATCTGAAGTTCTTCATAATTCCAAGTGAAATAGAAGAAAAAAAAAAAGGAATATTCTTGAACAAGGGGGTCAAATTATTTGAAACAGGAAATCCACTTATATATTGTGATGTGTCAATAATTGTCATTCATTCGAATGTGAAATTAGAAATTGTTCAAGCTGAATATATCGAAATCTAAAATATGTGTGAAACAGTCAAAGATCAATATATTTATTATTATATTGGTATATATCAAAGCTTTTATTGTTAAATAGTTTTTTTTTCTTCTGATAAGAGGATTTGTTTCTTTGATAAACCTAGGTTTCAAGGACTTTTCTATCTTTTATACTATACTTTGTTGTACTATCTGAAATTATTAAACTTGTAAACTATGTAACTTTATATTTGTTTATTTTAACTTTAACTTATATATATATATATATATATATCTATATATATGTGTGTAGAGCTAGTCTATTTCCCATATTTTTTTGAGTAATATATTTTTTTAATACTAGGTAGATATTTAATTCTTTTTTTGCCAGTAATTGATGGCAAATATTGGTCCGGGTTCTTAAAAAAATGTGTATTTCCAATCGATTTTAATATTTAATCCTGATATATATCAGTATAAAATATCCACATAAACTGTTTCTATCTCTCTAGATGTGTGTATATATATATATATATATAGAGAGAGAGATATCTATATAAATATATATATATATTAGAGAGAAAGATAGATGGATATATATAGATATAGATCGATATGTAGATGGATATAGATATATAGATATAGATGGATATATATATAGATATAGATATAGATAGATATAGGTGGATATATATATAGATGGAGATATAGATGGATATATATATAGATGGAGATATAGATGGATGGATATATATATATATCTACGTGGATCAACCAATGTTTTGACGTTGACACGTCTCCTTGAGACTATAGAAATTAAAATTGAAATTATCCCAAAGAAATCAGATAAAACAATGTGCCAGCTGACTATTAACCTCATTAAACATGTCATTTATGATTCCTACAAGTAAGCAGCCCCTCTTACCTACCCCAACTCATTTAGTCGGCACATCTACATTTAACCTATGCGAAATGAGTAAGATTTTCTTATTCTCTTCTCCTCTCCTCTTTTTCGCCCAACCTTCAACCGCCCAGACAATACGTATACTCAAATCTACCGCAAGCAATTTAAACCAACCTAAAATTTATGCACACTCATCCTCCAGACACAAGTAAAATCACCTCTTCCACATATGATTCACTGTACATTAAATATTTACATACACATATTATAGGGGACAGTTAGCAATAGTATACACGCATTCATTCACTCATTACCCCGGTTTCCTATTACTGTGTTAAAAAGAAAAAAAAAATCTTCAGAATTTAATTTACTACTATTTTTATACTTAGACCCGGTAATTATAAGATTTAATCACTTCTTACTAAATCTATTAATTTATACTAGGAAAGATAGAAAATTAGCTCTTTTTTATAAAATCATAATTTTATAAAATCATAATTTAGTACAACCAATATATAATACTTACATTCATCAAATAGTATCTTTACAGAACCCCACCGTGATAACACAATTATGCAAATTAGCAAGAATAGAATTAATATAAAAAAAATAATAGAGCAATACAATTATAATCAGGTCTAAGGAAAAAGTCTATCCCAGATCGAATTTTCAACAATATTTGACTGATAGATAACTTCATACTTAAACCTGTCAATTAAAAGATGTCGTCTGTATTTACTAAACCTATCAATCTTATACCTAAAAGAATAAATGGAAAATTTCAAAACCTTCTATTTGAAGAAATACTAAAATCTAACTTTACCAAACAAAATTCTATAAAAAAATATCACTGACATGTGACAAAGGGTACATCCACACAACTATATCATGGTTCCACAGGTAGGCAAAATAATGTTAAAATTTGACATCTAAATTTAAAAAATTCATCCACATATTAAAATAGTGGAAAACACAACACAGATATTATTAACTCCATTATTCACTGATAGTTTAATTACTAACTATAATCTAGTCCTATTGAATTACTAACTTTCATAGCCCCCCTCCCCCCATCCTTTAGATTTTGTTTTTGTTACTAAACTTTAAATAGTATTTTAAATAAACCAGGTATTTTTCTACCTCCCACAGCAGTAAGATGTGACACAAGGTCGGAAAGTGGGATTTGATAAGTCAGCACCCTATAGGAAGAGCACTTATGACCTTTAAAAATTGCCTAGGCAGCCCCGTTGGCATTTCCCGGTAGGGGCGCCTCAGGCGATTAGCAATAAACTAACCCCTTCTCAAAGGGTGAGAAGGCAAAGCCTGGGAGGGTGGACCTCCTAGAACTGCACAGGACAGACCCATAGACCGACGGAATCAAGGCCCGAAGGTCTATAGGGTGTTGTATCCATCGGAACAGATACTACACTTTCATCTTAGCCAAAAGGCCAAGAAAAACCATTTTGAGTTAACTTGAAGATAAAGGAAATGGAACTAATTCTCAATTTTCATTTAAAAAATTGACGTTGAACTAAAACTTTGACTTTGAAAAAACTTTTTAATATTTTCAAATAACGTTTGTTAACGATTCCCTGTTTTATTATTTGGATTTTTCAGACTAAAATTTTTATCTTTGTTGTTATTTTCACAACAAGTTTGACGTAAACTAAGAATTCTCAAGTTTGAAAACATGCACCTGAAACAGGTCGAAGGTTACATCAGCCGAAACGTTGTGAAAATAATAACCAAGTCGGAATAATCCAAATTATCAATCCTCATCTAAACTATTTTGAAAAATCCTTATTCCTTCTTTTAATAGAAAATTATTTGACCAAAATAGGTTAATGATTCCGTATCTTTATATTAATGAAACTATCAGACAAAATCCTGTGTATTCGTGTTCGTTCCTCACTATACCTAACTTTGATAAATATGCATTGGATTTATTTTTTTTTTACGTTTAGTTGAATATTTAGTATTTAGTGAAAACAAAAAGGAAATAATGAAAACTAAAACGATTTTTAAAAAATCTAAGGATAAAAGTGTAATATCTGTTCAATTGTCAATATCAGGAGGAGGATAGATCCTTTTTAAGTGTAGCAATTAAAATTTTTGTCTCACTCCCCATCTCTGGATTAATGACAACTATCAAACAAGATATTGTGTATCCGTTTGTTTCGTGCCTATACGCAACTTTGAAAAATACACAGTGAATTATTTTTTTGTTAACTAGTAATCGATTAATTATTGAAATAATTAATTAAAAAAGAGAAAACTCAAACGAAATTTAAAAAATCCTATTTTTAAAAAATTGACTATTTTGAATTATTTTTCTTTAAATCTTCCAGCCAGCAATATGTGTCGCTTGTTAAATGAAAGTTGAACCATACTTTTCATGCATTTTATTCTAGAAAATTAACATTATTTACAATATACAAAGCATTTAATGAAAATGAAGATTTTTAATCTCTAATAACAGAGACGGGAGTTCATTTTGTAAATTGTCTCCAAAGATTTTCTTTCAACTACCATTCATCAGGGGAGTATGGTTATCATTTAAGTTGAATTGAACATAACAGTTAAATTATATATTCAATAAAAGATTTATTGTCAAGATGTATATCTCTAGTTATATAAAGTTAGGTGTGTGTATATGTTTATATTTGTATGTACAGGATTCACTTTTAAACTTAACAGATCATTATGAATTTTTTCGAACATTGCTGCTAAGCGTAAGTGTAGGTAATGTGGGCTATATTTAGTTTTAGTTTTATGCAAAGGTGGCAAAGAGGGGGTGGAAGCCCTTTGTGAAAATACCTCTGAATTTTGTGAAATTTCAACACTAGGTATGAGACATCAATTGATAAATATTCCCCAAATTTCAGTTTTCTTTGGAGTATTTTAAAGGATTTTAGGGGGCATAATGTGGGCACAACCTCCCAGTTAAAAATTCAAATATTTCAGATTTGCATTGAATTTGATCCATAGTCATTAGACACTGATTAAGCAAGATTCTCTGAATTTCAATAATTTCTTAAAATCCTTTTAAGTCTTAAATTTTGGAAATTTTCTAGAATCCAAATTCTAGACATAATGTTTAGTAGCATTATATCTTGATTTTAATCTTCTGTAAGAGAACATAAAAGTGGTGCAAAGCTGTTCTGTTTGATGAATTAATTTTGCCTGTCTTGGGACAGGTTTTCTCCTAGTATACTAATAGATATACTAGTGTCTCTACTTGGTGTTACCTGGAATGCAGTAAAGTCATTTAAATTTTTTTTTGCACATTATTAAATTTAAGGTAGACACCTATTATATTCAATTTAAAAAAACGTAACCTCCTTACTGATTTTGATTTTTAGGTGATTATTTAAAAATGTTTCATATTAGCAGTTATCTTGGCGGAACTAAGTAAATTTTTTAATAAATCGTAGCTAAGTATGCTATTATATTGCCAATAACACAGTACAACAATAACACATGAAAATTGGCTAGTCAAAAGCAAAGTTTGATTTGTCGGCTTAAATGCTATTTGGGTCTGACTTTGAAAATCCTACAAGATAACTTCATATAGTATATACTTTTGCTGTTAATATTAAACATTGCTCCTCTGATGAATGCTAGTTGAAAAAAGATTTTATCAGAAGACAAATGAACTCCTGGCTTTTATTAGACATTTTAAAAATGTCTACCCATCAACATTTATAGTGTAAAATTCTTGTACAAAAATCTTATCTAAAAAAAAATTTAAAAAAATAAAAATAATTTAAAAAAAATACCTACGGAATTCCACTTGTATAATATACAAAGTGGTGCAAAAGTCTGAACCCATATCCAGTTTCCTATATAAAAATATCCAATAAGTGTTGCTATCCACCTTCTTCGAAACACCTTCTTACTTGGGTGACATGATCGTTACATATTTAAGAGTTTTAATTTCTTGTGTGATGTTATCTTCTAGTGTTTGTAAAGTTCTTCTTTTGCTAGCATAAACCAGTGATTTAAGATTTCATCCAAAAGACTCAAATCCAGAGATTTTGTGTCCATTAAACCGGCCTCCGGCGTCCAATCCATTCCTCTGGAAATGTGTTATCTAAATATACGCACACATCATTCGAAAAATGTGATAGAGACCCAATCCTGTTGAAACCCCATATCTCACAGAACTGCGAATAGTATGTCTTTTCGGCAAAATAATAAATAAAATGATAAATGTAAATTACATCATCAAAATTGTGTTACAAATAAAAATAATCTTTAAGACAGCTTTTGCACCATCCTGTATATCTTTTCACTTTTCTCGAAACTGTTTTCTTACAAGGTTACTTTTTCTATATATTTTAGACATTTCTTTTACTTATATATAAGTAAACAATTTTTCCTTTAATAATGATCCATTTCTAGTTGCATGTAATATATTTTATGTATGTATATATATATATATATATGAGAGAGAGAGATTTTTTTAAATTTGTTATTTCTATTCTACATCAATTTTAATATTTTTTATTAGTTGAAACAACAAACAAAAATGAGTGCATTTGTTCACTTAAAAAAAAAAAATGATTTTATTAATTTGTAAATATTATTACTTTTGAATAAAAAGTCCCTATTTACTTGCTTCCCCACGAGGTCGGTTGGGGAAATCCAGCTCCCAAAAAAGGCCACTCTGGATTGGGACAAAAATACAAATTGCCTCAGTCTAGAAGGACCCCTCCTTCACTGACCGAAGACAGAACAGATGAACTGTAGTATCAGAACAGATACTACACTTTGAATAATTTATTTGCAAGAAATATAAAAATTATAATTTAAATTTTCAACAAATTAGGCACAAGGCAAAAAAAAAAATATGGAGAAATCGGGATTAGTTTGACCCTGGCCAAGGAAAAAGTCATTCATTTAATTGAAAGTTTTTGAAATTATTTACATGCAATCATTTTATAAATAGTGATTCAAGCACATTACCTTAACAACAATTAGTTATAGTTTTAGAATGAGTTGGGTTAATTAATAATTTGATTAACAAACGATATTGAAATAATTAAATTTAACTTTCAAAATTATATTTAAAAACCCCAAAAATAATATTTTGGAGAAAAAAAATATGCAGTTAAAAAAAAGCAAAATAAAATGAAAAAAAAAACAAAACTCCTGGGGAGCTAGTTAAAATATATATATATATATATATATATATATATATATATATATATTATATTTATTTATTTAACTAGCTGTACTTACCCGGCGTTGCCCGGGAGCTTAATATATTAGATACAAATAGAAAGTGTACATGGTTAATGATTTTTTTTATTAAAGCAAACATTGTTTACTTATATAAGTAAAGAATCATTAACCATGTATATTTTCTATTTGTATTTAATATATTGTATGTGTGTGTGCATATGTTTTATTTTAATTTATTTAAATTATACAAAAATTTTATGAGAATCAGCATTTATGATAGAAGAACTTTATACTTTCTTATTTCAAAGAAAGCAAAAAAAATTTTCTAAAACGTTAACAACTCAACTTGTCTAATAAATATTTCTTTTCTAACTGTATTTCAGAAAATTGTTTTAGTGAAATAATCGCCTTATTCTTTTGGTACGTTTCACATTATATCCATTAAAATATCACATTATATCCATTAAAATATCACATTATATCCATTAAAATAATGAATGTAAAGATCACGTTTTGGTTGAATTTTCTCCAAATTTCTGTAGTTTGTTTGCGATAACTTTTAATATTTTATTTTTCAAATATTTTTTTCTAATATAAATATAATAATGAGTAATAGGTTTACATTTCAAACTTATATTTCTTAATGAAATTATTAAAATGTGTTCTTTTTTTTTAATTAAATATGAAGAAAAAAAATAATAATTTGATGAAATGAAACTGAGTTTTGCAAAATCCTTTCATAAGAATTAAAAAATTTTCTTTTTCTTAATTTATAATAAAATGAATGTTTTAAAAAAATTGACTTAAAATCTTTTATATTTTCAATTTAATTTTATTGTACTTGATTTGTTAATTTTAATTTGTAAAGAAAGAAACTGTCTCATTATGGAAAATAGTGAAGGATTTCTTTCTGAATTAATTTCATGTAGTTGGGGTGAGGATATCTGATTTGCTATTTGCTTTCTCTCTTCCCCTAAAGACTTTAAATGGTTTCGTCCAGCACGTTTTTTACTTGCATGACAGGAGGGAAGTACATACATATATATATATATATATATATATATATATATATATATATATATACACATATATATATATATATATATGTAAAATGAAAAAAAAAAAATATATATATACAGGGTGGGCCAAAATAAGGGTCCTATCTTTAAATTTGAATAACTTGAATTTGAATAACTTCCGCAAAATAAAAGTTAAACTCACCAAACTTTATGTGTGTGTAGACTGACCCTTCCGAGATTTTTTGAAATAAACAAAACAAATTTTAGCCGAAAAACACTTCTTAAAACTTACAAAAACTAAAGTATTGTTTTTTACACTGTTTTGAGTTTTTTAAGCAAAAATAATGTTTTCTAAATGAGGGTACGTTCCTTAGGGCTAATACGGCTCATGCTTGCTTCGGAAGGGGTCCTTTACTTATTCTAAAAAAAAATTTTAAAAAAAATCAATAAATAAAAAAGTTATGAATTTTTAAAAATAGGACCCTTATTTTTGCCCACCCTATATATGTGTGTGTGTGTGTGTGTGTGTAAAATAAAAAAATATATATACACACACACAAATGAATACACATTGATTATCATTATAGAGTTGAGAATACCTGTACAACATTGCCCGGTAAAAAGTGAGTAACCTAATAAATCCTTGCTCCCAGCCCTGAACCCCATATTGCTATTTTTATTTTATATTTGAAAGTTTGTGAAATTCGTTTTACTATTTCTGAAGAATGAATTGGCTGCATAAATGGAATTGTAGGTAAATAAAAACAACCATCAAATAAGAAAACAAAAAAAGAAAAAAAACGAATAGTTAATTAATGAGTTTTTTGTTTTTTTAAGAAATATGAAAATTGGTTCACCTTTTTGACGTCGCTTGCATATTTACGACTGAGTATGAAGCTGTTTTTACTTTTATAGTAAATAGAAAAGTGGCCTTTTAATCTCACTGTCAGTGTGACAAATAACTTGACTTTATGTGTATATGTATATATAGTGCTCGATTTTTTTTTTTTTTTTTTTTTTTTTTTTTTTTTTTCTCAACTAATTTGTGGTACATGCTATATATATATATCGCGTGCAAAGAAGGACTGAACTCCGATGTAGGTGTTTTTAATATATATAAGTTTTTTACAGACTGAAAAGGATCTCGTTTTCACATGAGTGTTTTATTGATTGAAGGAATTATTTGTGATTAATTTTAATTACAACAAGATGAAAGCGCATCCATTGATATTAAGAAAAAGGTAAAAGTTCTTTTTGCCATTTGAGAGAACGACTTGACCTTATAGGTTAAGAAAAGGAAATTAGCTTTTCACAAAGTTGAAAATGACAAGTTTATCATAAAAGTTTCTTATTCAATTTTTATCAAAAAATACATTTTTGATAAAGAACAGAGGACCGTTCGAAATATTAAAAATTATAATAACACTTATAATTTACACGCTTTTGTTTTCCATAAGATTATCTTTTATTTACTAAATGTGAAAAAATTCAGGATTTTTAGCCAAAACTATCTATCTATCTATCTATATATATAGATATATATATATATATATATATATATATATATATATATATATTAGGCTAAAGAAACTTTGAGAAATTCATAAACGATGAAGAAAAGAAAAGAAAATGCAGTTTAAATTCCTAAGAATATTAACTAATTTTAACATATCGCAGACTTAGCACTTGCATAAGCCGACTAACCGCTGGAAAATTCACAAATACAAAAGCGGATTCAAGTATATAACAGTGAAACAAAAACAAGGGATCTTAACTTGAATTGTGAAATAGAAAACGGGGATCATCAGCTGTTTACCATGGAACTGTTTCGGAGAATTAAAAAACTGAACAGCTATTAAATTCATGGCTCTCCAGTGGTACTGATCAAAATACCACTTCCCAATATCCAAATGTAGACACAATTCAGTTATTATTTCACTAATATATATATATATATGTGTGTGTGTGTGTGTGTGTGTATATATAAAATAAATTTTAAAATACATATATATATATATATATATAAATAAGTAATAAGTAATAATAAGTATAATAATACTATGAAAACATTACCCTTAAAAACTATTCTGTGATATTGTAGTTAGCATATAACATTATATAGGAATAAAGATGCACGAAAAGAATATAAGAAAAGCTTAAGTACCTTTGCTACCAGATATGCAAATAGATAAGAGGAAGGAAATTTAGCCATACACATCTAAACACCCAATATATCGCATAAAAAAGTTTGAGTAATTTCATAAACGAAAAGAAAGAAAAAAAATTCATAGGGATACTAAGTTTTACATATCGCAGACTTAGAACTTAAATAAGCTGACTTACCGCTGGAAAATTCACAAATACAAAAGGGAATTTAACTATATATATATATATATATATATATATATATATTACTCGCTGTATTCACCTGGCATTCCCCGTGTGGAAGTATATTGCTGGTTGGAAGGTTTCTTGTGAAAAATAATTTCAAATATAGTCATGTTTGCCTTGAAATAAAAGTTAAAAATAATATTTGTAATATGAGGTCAAGTAATAAAAAAACTTAGCATCTGGTGTTACTAAAAAAATATTTCTTACAGACAGCTGTAAAACGGCAAATGGATTTAACGAATTTGAATTTTAAAAAAAGCAAATTATTTTAACTCTTAAAAATACTGATAAAAATTATTTAAATGTTGAAACCTTTTTTTAAATACATTCTTCATTGAGATATTCTTTATTTCATTTTACTTTTGTTTTATGAAACAAAGAAAATCTATTTAAAAAATGAATTTTTTTCCTATTTTAAGGACATAACTGATAATTTCCCTGAGTGATCTCAGATGGAATCGAAGGAAAATTTCAATGATGTATTTAGATTTTGTAAAAAAAATTAAATCTTATTGAAACTTATTTGAATGTTCTGCAAACATATCGATTTCTATCACAAACAAACTTTCTATTTTAGATAAAGAGATTACACTAAAGCTGAATCAATCAACGTTTGTTTCTCTAAGGCTTTTTTTCTTATATACTTTAATCACACAAAATACATGCTAAAATATTCTTGGATTATGCTTAAAAAGAATTCTATTTTAATTGTTCTAATTAGCCGTAATTTGTAATTAACTGAATTAGTCACACATGTCTTAGGCCGAAAGAAATACATAGATAGCTATCTTACTATGTTGATTCAACCACTTTCTTCTACTTCTTAATGTCTCTGTGATTATTTAGAGAAAGAGTGACTCATTTTTTCAACATCGCTATCTAATTTATATACGTGTGTTCGTATACACCACAAACACGTATGTAAATTAGATGGCAAACTAATAAGTCTCTTGACTTCTATATAAGAATAAAGAATAATAATAATTCTATAGAATAATGCTGATAATAATAATAATAATAATAATATACAAGTAGAGACTTATTTTTGGTTATGCAAGATGAATGTCTTAAAAGATATGATGTCACAGTTTACGAATTTTCAAATGAAAATTACAATAGAATAGTGGCAGTGATTGTGACCCAACGGGTCATGGGTGCGTGTAGTATATATATATATATATATATATATATATATAAATAAATAAATAAATAAATGAAACCTATGTTTTATTTTATTTATGACGTCTAAAATATGATTTTTAATATGGGGTTCAGGATTTTTTTAAAATGGAAATCGCTCCAGACAAGGCATGAAGCTACTTGATGTAAGGAACTATAAAGAATATATACTACTTCAAGAAAAAAAATTAGCCAACGATAAATGTGTTAGGTGGATAGATTCCTTTGTGAGAAACATCGCTCATGGAATGTGAGGATTAAAGGACAAAATAAGGGAAGGGTTAGAGTTACGGGGCTTCTGAAAGTAAACCCAAAGTCCACTTTTAATTCTCGACTTGGAGCAAGAGTGCACAGTGTTCCTTATGTTTTCTTGGGAAACGTCGGAAGTGCCTTGAGACGGTGAAAGACTATAAATTTACCAAAAATTATTTCGATTCGTGTCACCCTCTCCCACCCTACTTGGTATGGTATTAACCTTGGCCGGGTTGAACCGGCTTCCTTCGAAGGAGGGAGTTTCATGGGAGTATCAAATTCACAAGCGGCCATCCAATCAATGCTGAATGCATCCTTGAGCCCCACCCCAAAAATTAAATATTAAAAATAAACTAATATTATGTTATGGGCTGGGCACAAAAAGACATGAGGTTCGTCATTCAATCTCAGACCTTCCTCTAGTGTGTGTGTGTGTGTATATATATATATATACTTAAGTTCAAATATATTGATAACATGAACTTAAAACCAATATATTTTCAAAAGTGCTCAATACGAAATAAAACTTTTATAAATAAAATTATATAAACATTAAAAACAGTCTGATTCGTGTAGACTGTTTCTAATGTTTATATAATTTTAGTTATATATATATATATATATATATATATATATATAAGAGAGAGAGATTCGCTGGACATTGTTATAGAAGCAAAGAAGAGGTTATCTGATCTGATTTCATGGACGCCAACACACGGAACAGTTAAAGTTGGTCGACCCTATAAGACGTACACAAAACAGTTGACCGAAGATACTGGTTCTCAAAACGAAGGTCTTTACAGAGCCATGACAAACGGGAGTATGGAGGAGTTGGGTCAATATGGTACGGGCAACCAGCCCGAGCTGAGATATATAATATATATATATATATATAAAAAATAAAATATGAAACTAAAAGTATACTTTTAGTAGATAGAACCTATAGTGAAATGATTTAAGCTCAATATACGAGATAGAGCAATTATGAAGATAAATGAAAGAAGTACCGAGTACACCTTGCATTGAACAATCGAAGTTAAAATAGATTTGTCAGTCGTACATGTTTATCCCTCTTCTTCCATTTATCTTTATATATATATATATATATATATATATAAAGCAAACATTGTAAAACACAACAGAATTCTGCTGCTTAATTAAACTTTTTATGTTTCAGTTTTTCTAATCTTTTTAGTTGCAAAATCAAAAAGATTAATAAATGTTTCATATGTATCATGAGTACTTTGGATTTTTTGTCGAATCATCTTCAGATGACATTAGCAAAAAACTTGAGATAAAAGAACATTTCCAAACAACAACCAAGAACATTGTATGAAATTATTAAACCGTAACAATATATATATATATATATATATATGTATAAATGATAATTTATTTCATTTTGACTACAAAATTGATTTTGTTTCACGAGAGCGGTTTGTGTGGCTCCCGTTCTTCAGGTGTTAAAATAAAATTAGAATAAGTTCACAATCACACAAAGTTTTATGACAGGAAGTTAAAATAAAAATTGAATATGAATAGAAAAGAAATAAAACAAAACAAAACAAAGACAAAAAACACAGACAAAAACCCGGTTCAACTCCCCTGGATTTATACCCTGTGGATCTATACCATACTCGGATTATATATATATATATATATATATATATATATACACACATACACATGGAAGACCAAACTGTAGGGAAGTGCAGATAGCAGCCCTAAAAGGGACCACATCTATCCTTAAGAGAGCCCTCGGATATAAGTTTTACTCATAGGAAATCCAGTGTTAGCCTCAAGAGGGGACCCCTTTTATCTCTTTAGATAAAATGAATTAAAATGAATTAAAATAAGGAGAACTGGTTATTCAGAATGAAATATTGATTTTGTAGGACGGAACATATCGATGACAAAAATCGAGAATTCGACTAATTTTATTTTATATATAAGATGCAAATTATAGTAATGTTTTCATTTCTTTCTTTTTATGAAGAAGCCATTAATTTTAAAGACACAAGTTATTAAATATTCTTCGTTTTTGTTCGTTTGTCTGTTTGATTTATGTTTTAATTGCATGAGATTGAATTCAGTCAAAATGCAGTTTATAAATAATCCGATGTACACGTGCATCGGAAATAGAAAAAATAGCTTGAAAGGCAATAAGAGTTGGATTCCCTAAACCTAATTCTTCAAGGCTTTTTAAGTTTATGTAAAACTGCAAATTCACTGTACCTTTTTCTTCGAATTATTAGACAAAGAAATGGTTTTATTTTCTCATTTAATATTTGTTTCTTTGAATAGTAAACATTGACTGAATACGAATTGTTAACCTTTTCTTGATATTCAAAAAAAAAAAAAATTTACTAAAAGTTTGATTTACTTCTGTTTCTTATCTATTCGCTTGTTTTAACTGATCTGCAGTTGTTTATGGAAGTTGCCTCCTTTTATTAAAGGACAGAGGACTGTTCGAAATATTAAAATTCTAACCACACTTGGATTATTTGGACTACTGTTCTCATCTGGGATGTTATTCACCCAACATTTCGGCCGATGTAACCTCCAACCTTTTTTTAGCTGCATCTTGTTAAACTCTGGAATCTATAATTTTAAATGGAACCCTTTATTTAATCCACTGGGGTAGTTTGCTCTCGTTCTGTCAGCCATGTCTAAAGTAATCCGTAATTGTATTCTTAGTATCGCCCGCATTGAGAATTGAACCTTCAACCTCCAGAAGACTGTCACTTAGAACTGATTATTACTTAGCACTTTTATCCGTTGCGCCACAGGTTCTTGCCAGTTCGTCAAAATGCACCTGAAGAAGGTCGGAGGTTACATCGGCCGAAACGTTGTGAGAATAACATCCAAGATGAGAACAGTAGTCCGAACAATCAAAATAATACAAATCCTCATCTCAAAAATTCCAAAACATAATCACATTTATAATTTAGATGTTTTTATGTTTTCAATAAAGCTATATTTTTTTGGAATGTGAAGAATACATTTTTAGATGAAAAACACATTTTAAATTACAACAAAAGCATATATATATATATATATGTATATATATATAAATTTATTGGCCATTTAAGAAATGAATCCATAACAATGAACCCGAAACATATAGCACACACATCGGCCATGCAACTATAATTCTCTCCTGACGCCTCACATACCACTTGTCAGATACAGGCGCAATTAAACACCACATAAACAAAACAAAAAAAAAATCAAACGACATCTCAACAATAAAAACCTTTCACGTTCAAATAATACACAAAAACAACTTCTCAAAGCAATCTACATAAAAAAAAAAATTCTATTTGAAATTTTAATTAATGTTTTGAATTTTTCAAATGGTATTAAATGAATATATTAAAGCTCCAATTGATATAACCTATTAATTTTTTAGCTTATGTTTAACTGCAGTATTGAAATAATTCATATCTATATTTTTTACAAAAAGTATATATGGAGAATTCAAGAATTTAGTTTGTCAACTGGAATTTTTCCCTTGTTGAAAAAATTGAGCACAGTAATGTGACAGTCAATGTTTATATAAAGACATTGTAGATATCATTTACTAGCGCCTATCCCGTGGCTTAGTGATAAGAGTTGCAACTATCAGCCAGATGGTTGTAGGTTTGATCCCTGGCTTGGAATGGGTGATAGTCTAGCCGCACTGAAGAGCTGTGATACAGTGAAACAATCTGTGAATGATTTTATATATCTATAATATATATATATATATATATACTAAATGTACCTGTAACCCGTTGGGTCACAACCACTATCACTATTTATACTACTTTGATTTAACAGAAAATTCATAAACTGTTGCAAATGTTTTAAGACAATTCTTCTTGCATGACTAAAAACTAATAAGTCTCTTTACTTGTATATTATCCATATTATTATTATTATTATTATAAAGAAGTATTATTATTCTTTATTATTCTTATGTAGAAGTAAAGAGACTTATTATTTTGCCATCTAATTTACATACGTGTTTGTGGTATATACATATATATGTATATAGACACGCATATGTAGATTAGATGACTACAGCTGAAAAAGGAGTCACTCTTTCTCTAAATGCACACAGACATTAAGAAATAGTAGAGAGTGGTTGGATCAACATAGTGAGAGAAATACATAGACAACTGAGAGAGAGAGAGAGAGAGAGAGAGAGAGAGGGGGTGACTTGTTCAGTTAATTTCAATTCACAGCTAATTAGAATGATTAAGAAAAAAAAAAAAATTGTTTTTTCAAACATAACTCAAGCCCAGAACTAAGATATATTTCAACATGTACTTTGTGTTATTAAAGTATATAGTAAAAAAGTCGAAGGGAAACAAACGTTGATTAATTCACATTTAGTATAATAATAATAATGTATATCTTTATAAAGTTATGTATTTTTATATGAATAGGATTTATCCCTAAACTAATTAACCACTCATTATGAATTTTGGAACACTGCTGCTGGGTGCAAGTAGTCCAAATGTGGGCTGTATTTAGTTTAACTTAGTTTTACGCAAAGAGGGGGTAGAAGCCCGTCATGAAAATTCAGATCCCTCCGATCTTTGTGAAAATTTAACAATAGGTTTTAGACATCAATAACTAAATATTCTCCAAATTTCAGTTTCTTGAGAGTATTTTTTTAAAGGTGTTTAAGGGGGGGGCATAATATGGGCACAACCTCACATTTGAAAATTCAAATATTTCAGATTTGCATTGAATTTTATTCAGTCATTAGACAGCAATTAAGCAAGATTCCCTGAATTTGAATTTCTTCTTAAGACCGTTAAGCTTAAGCTATACATGTTAGATTGTTTCTAGAATCAAAATCATGCAATGACTTTTGATCAAAATTAGAATAAGAATTCTAGTCATAAGGTTTAGCATCATTATATCTTGATTTTAATCTTCGTAAGGGCCATTAAAAGTGATGTCAAACTATTCTATTTAGGGAATTCATTTCACCCGTCATTTTACCGTATGTATATATATATATATATATATATATATATATATATATATATTCAAAAAAAAAATATATATATATATATATATATTCAAAAAAAAAATATATATATATATATATATATTCAAAAAAAAAATATATATATATATATATATATTCAAAAAAAAAATATATATATATATATTCAAAAAAAAATATATATATTCAAAAAAAAAATATATATATATATATTCAAAAAAAAATATATATATTCAAAAAAAAAATATATATATATATATTCAAAAAAAAAATATATATATATATATTCAAAAAAAAAAATATATATATATATTCAAAAAAAAATATATATATATATATATTCAAAAAAAAAAAAATATATATATATTCAAAAAAAAAAAAAAATATATATATATTCAAAAAAAAAAAAATATATATATATATTCAAAAAAAAAAAATATATATATATATTCAAATAAAATAGACAACTTTTGTTTAGTGATCTTTTTTATTAAATGTTTTAATTCTTTTCATAAATCATTTCATATCAGGTTTTAACGTTTTTAATTAAAAAAAAAAAAAAAATTATTTGCACACACAATATTTTCAATTCCTCAAAAATAATCGGTGTATAAATCATTTTGGTTTTTAATTAAAAACCTTCATATTAAGACGGAAGAATAGAAACTATTTTAGAATTTTTGAGATGAGGGTTGATTATTTAGCTTATTGTTCTCGTCTTGATTGTTATGTTCACAAAGTTTCGGCCGGTGTAACCTTCGACCTTCTTCAGGTGCATCTTTTCAAACGTTGGCGATCTTTTTGTCGAACAGGGGAACCTACATAGAATTTTGAACTAAACTCTTTATTTAATCCATGTTCTTATTTATATATGTATAATGTCATTTTGTAGTCAATAAATTTATCTCTTTTAACCAAAAAACAAACAATTTTTATCACTTCTTCCATTTATTCCTGCTTGAATTACGTGATGTATGGTTTGCCATGTCCCATACACAGTGAGACATTTTATGATAGAATGTACTAATTACTGTCCCATGCGACAAAGAAATGACAACGTTAACAGCATGACAGAATTGTTTGATGGTGTCACGGTAGAACTTATAGTCTCCTTTTAGAAAACATTAGATTTTTGAGTAAAAAAAGTAATTTCGTAGGAATCAGCATGAATGTACAAGTTTTTTGACCGGCTCGATTCTGTTGTTGGCATTGGTTTCCCCGATTCTAGAATTGGGTAATCACAGGAGGGACCACGTGAAGGTTGCCAACATCCATAAGTGAAAGTGATGCTATGGAAGTGATTAGTGCGTCCGTGTCATTATCCACTTCGCCACCACTGTTACCTCAAGCCTATTAGCTACAAGCCCAATAAAAATAAAACAAGAATAAAGAAATGAAACTTTACACAACTGCGAAATAAACCAATTTTGGCATTAAATAACCGACAAGGGTTGATATGCCACTAAACACACCAACCCAAAGTGAGAGAACTTGCAATCAGTCTTGATTTTTTTTTTTTTTTTTTTTTTTTTTTTTGAAAGTCAAACAGAAAACTGACTTTTAATAATCTAAACTTTTCTAAAAAAAAAGAAGAAAAAATGGAACAAAAAGCTGATACATTGATTGATTGTCTATCGAAGAATCCATTACAGATGAAAAGACAAAATGTTGTTTGAAATGATGTGTGAATATTTCAACTTATTGACTAAAACTCTTATTTCTATTGAAACAGTTTAAATCACCTGTTTTAATGCAATCCAAATCTGTTTCAATGTGAAGCCAGTCTTTTAATGAATTGTTAAAATGGAATTCCTCATCTTTCCTAATCATTATTTCCGTTGCCATTTGCTTTTATGGTGAAATGACTTCGTTTTTATGATTTAGGGTTCTTTTCGATGGCTTGTATTGTTTTTGAAGGACCTTTGAGAAAAAACCCAGTTTTACTTGGACACAAATAATAAATATTTTTAATTACTCAAAGGAAAAAAAATAAGAAAAGACTTTCAATAGGAATATGTTTTCATTTATTAAAAAAACAAAAACCCTTGCCTCTTAACAAGAAAAGTTGTAGAAATAAAATAAGTTTTTATTGTTTTGTAATTTTTGAGATAAGGATGGATTATTTGTATTATTCGGACTACTCTTCTCATCTTGTTATATTCACAACATTTCGACCGACGTAACCTCTGACCTTTTTCGATGACTTTTAGCCTTGATAAGTGTTGACTTCTTAATGAATGAATGAAAAAAGGTCAGTATCACTTAACATTTCTTCTTTGCTTTTGTTTTCTTCCATCGACCATTTGTTATCCAACGCAGTTCGCAAACTATTTTCTTTTTTATTGATTCTGAAATGGAATGAGTGATAACAAAAAACTTATTAAACTCCATAAATCATATGACTCACGGAATTTAATATTTGAAACACAGAAGACAGTCCACATAAGACAGCAGTAGATATCTATAACTAGCTGTGCCTACTCGGCGTTGCCCGGGATGCCGTTTTTAATTTTTATTTGTTTACACATTTTAAAACTTATATAGAAAAAGAAATAAAAATTTTGTTGTAAGGGAGACAACTCTTATTGTATTCACTCTTTGGTGATCGTCCTCTTGATCTTTCTTCAACAAAATCTTCATCATATGATTTCTTTACATAGCTGGAGTCTGGTAGCCGTTTTAAGTGACAGTAAACTTCACAAGTTCAAAAAGATTCACCGGAAGAAGGTCGGAGGTTACATCAGCCGAAACATTGTGAAAATACCCGCCAAGATGAGAATAGTAGTCCAAATAATACAAACAAAAAGATGACGCACATTTTTACAACTATTTTACGCAGCAAATGTAAATATTCTAATATCAGCGTGTACACTCATAAAAAGTAAAGAAAAAAATGTTTTGTTTTAATTTTAAAAACGGATTTAATTTTGTTTGTTCATTCGATTTCTTTTCTTGTTTTTTTTTTTTTAATGTTTGAGAATCCTTGGGAATATTTTGTCTCTGGTCCAGATAAATATTTTCATATATTTACTAACTCTACCTACCCGGCGTTGCCTGGGATGCAGTCAAGTGATTTTAGTTTTTAATTATTTTCATTTCAAAGACATTGAGCTTCCTCTTATGATCTGCCAGTATAGCCCATGTGAATTCACTTGCATATATATATATATATAGGAACTATCATTACATAGTAAAATGTTAACTTCAGAGGCATTTGATATGCGTTTCCTGCTGCATATCTTTTCTTTCAATTATCCAAATGCAATAGCATAAAATAAAACGAATTTTTAAAAATCCTATTAAAAAAAATTTGATTACAAAATGAAATCCACTAGAATGCATTTTAGTTTCTACATAAACAAGTCAGCCATTTTAATGCTTTGTTAATAGTTAAAAGAAAAAAAAATGAATTATTTCATCACCCTTCGAAATTTGAAAGGAATTTTGAAATTTGAATTTCAAGTAGAAAGTCATTTAAACTCGCTTTAAAATTAGTTTTGTTAACAAAAGGTACATATTTAAAATTGCTCAGTCAGTTAGTTTTGGCAAATATTGGTCTGTGTTCTTAAAAACGAAAGTTTCATTTCTAATTGATTTCATCAAATATCATTTGATTCGATCCAGAGTTTTGTTTTGATTACTAATATCATAGAGGGAGTCAGAGGAGCCAACCCTCACACAGTCCCAACTACTCTTCCTGCAACCAATGACACTGTTAAGAAATCTAATTAGTCAATGTTTTGCTTTTCACTGCAATTGTATGCTGAATACTCTCTATTATCTTATGAAACACGGAATGTTCCCTCTCCCGAGACATTTTTTGTTGTGTGATATGCATTTTAATTGGCTAATCCACATAATGTGTGATATGCATTTTAATTGGCTAATCCACATAATGCGTGATATGCATTTTAATTGGCTAATCCACATAATGTGTGATATGCATTTTAATTGGCTAATCCACATAATGTGTGATATGCATTTTAATTGGCTAATCCACATAATGTGTGATATGCATTTTAATTGGCTAATCCACATAATGTGTGATATGCATTTTAATTGGCTAATCCACATAATGTGTGATACATTTCACCAATCATTGCATTTGTTGATCTCGATTACCAAAAGACAGGATATTATTCTCCTAAATTATATAGCACTAAATGGGTTGACTTAAACCATGTTTTAGTAAAAAAAAAATAGCATTAAAAACACTAAGTTCTTTCTTATAAAATCAATGAATTTCTTACAATAAGTTAATTTTATTAATATAGCAATTTAAATGTTTCTTTTCCACAACCTAAAAAAGATAGGTCAAAGTGGAAATCGAATTAAAGTTTGATAAAAAAAAAAGCAACAAAAAATCTTTACTTTGACAAAGAAAAAACAAACATCCATGCGCATATAAGTTAATTTTATTACATTTAAATGCCCCCCCCCCCCCTCCCCGGCGCTTATAAAAAAAACATACACAAAAGTGGAAATCGAATTAAAGTTTGGTAAAAAGCAAAAGAAAAATGTTTACTTCGACCCAAGAAAAAACTAAAAAGACAACAATGTGCATGTTTCTTTGTCCACACACTTAAAACAAAATTGTTTCTTTGTCCACACACTTAAAACAAAATTGTTTCTTTGTCCACACACTTAAAACTAAAATGTTTCTTTACACCCCAACACTTAAAACGAAAATGTTTCTTTGTTCACAGATTTAAAACGAAAATATACTAAAGTGGAAATCGAATAGAAATTGTGTACAAAACCGATGACGCGCATAAGTTAACTATATTAATATAACTAGCTGTACATGCACAGCGTTTCCTGAAATAGTCATTTTTTAGTTGTTTGCTCATTTCTTTTCTACTTTTTACAAAAAAGAAATACAATTTTAAGTGTAAGTGACAGCTCTATTTTATTCTTTATTTTACTTCAGTCAAAGTTCTCAGAAATCAAGGGCCCTCTTCCTGGAGCTAACACTTGATCTCTATATGAGATACATAGATATTCGAATATCCCATTAAAGTTCTTCTTTACCTGCCTAACGTTGAGTTAGTAAAGAAGTTAAGAACATTAATTTCTCTCTTCCTAATTGACCAGTTAACTATGTTATAGTATATCTTTTTTGTGGTCTCTTGGTCTTACCGGATTCCAGGACAAGAATTCATCTAGTCTGGTGGAGTATCCAGCTAAGTGTTGTTACTTGAAGTAACATTACCTGGAGAAGGTGCATCATTCCTCGTGTAAGCCAGTGTATAGCCGTGTCGAGGTGATCTTATTTGGGCTTTGAATACTATGTTATTTTTAATATTTGATCAGGGTTTACTGGTAGGCCGAAGTATCCTCATGTCTTGAGAAACCCTTGTACAGAGAGACCAAAGATACTCGAGGATTGTGTTTAGCAGGTAGTGATTTTTTTGTGAGTAGTCAAAAATGTTTCATGATATAAATTGTCTGGGCTGGATTATATAATTTTTAGCAAATTACGTTATTTTATTGTCTATTACATGATACAACAATAACAAATGAATATTGGCTAGTCGAAAACAAAGTTTGATTTGTCAGCTTAAAGCTATTTGGGTCTGACTTGGGTTTTAAATTATCAGACTGACTCCACCAGCAACCCAGGCATTTTACAAACGAAAAATGTTTCCTCTTCGAATGTGATGGTTTTGCAATAATTTTTAGCGCAAAAAACTTTTTTTGCCTTGTTTTTGTTTTGTGGACCACATGTTACTCAACCAGTTCACAAAGTCTATTTCTTATTGCTTCTTAAAGCGTGGGGGCCCTAAGACAACTTATTACATTCCGTGAGTCTTATAGATATTTGAGAAAGAAGAAAGAAAAACAGCGGCAAATGTACATAGATATATATTTGTTTGCCATTCATTCATCTGTGACTATTGTGGAAAAACCGAAACAGCTTGTATCGTGTCGTCACTGCTCATAACACTTCATCGATCATTTACTCTTTCCGCACTAGTGTGTCGTCCAGCTGTTTTTTTCCCCCTCATCTCTATTTTTCTCAAGCAGAAAATGAAGCCTTTAAACCTCCCAACTTTTCTGCAACAAACTTTATTTGCACTTTTCTGCATCCTTTAGAGATGAATTTTCAATTTAAACAAACCTGTCTGGACACTTTTTAAGATGGTTCGCCAGATTATTCCATTTCTGTATTAATAAAACTAGCAGGAAGACCCGACGTTACCTGGGATTGAATAAGGAATCCTATGTCCTTCTGCACTCTGCCCATTACATCATATTACTTTTTGTTGTTATTTTTACATGTTAATTTCTGTAAATTTATTGTCTTTAATCCCTTCGAGGCCTCCCAGCATTTTGGGGAATAAATATATTTGAAGTTTTAAGGGGGAGGGGTTAAAAGAGAGCACATAGAGATAAGGGACCACTTCCATTGTCTTCCCTGGAAAATTTCAATTTTTATGTATATTTTCGAACCTTTCTATCGAGAACCCCTCCTCCCCCACACACATTGACGTTTATTATGAGACAACTGCACGTGTATGTGTGTGTATTTCGACAACATTACTTTCACAATTACACATTGAATTATTTTTTAAATGTTTTTTTGTTATTAATCGAATATTTATTGAAGTAATAAATGCAATAATTTGAAATAAGATTAAAATGGCTGACTTTTTTACAAAGAAAACGAAATGCATTCTTGTGGATTTAATTTCGTAATTAAATTATATTTAAAAAAAAGGTTAATTTTAGTATTTTATTGCATTTTTGATTTGGTAGTAAGTCATATAGGGTTGAGAAACACACGCACGAGAAGTGGTCACTCAATTTTATTAATACTATTATTGTTAATGTTATAAAACTCTTTCTCAAATGATATTGAGCTCTTTGTGTGCAAAGTCTACAGTTTTGATTCAGCCCTAGTCTGACTCTGAAGTTTTCGTACAAGTTATTTTCCAATAGAAACGGTTTTGTTTAAGTCAATACTTTTGTATATATTTTTTTCTTTTTGTATAAAAGGTATTCAATAATTTCAGACTAACACCTCCTTCCCAAATTGAATAATTTCTTTAGCGGTGATTTTTTAGCATCTTTTCTTATAAAATAATTTTAACATGCACAATTGAACGGGAATTAAATTACCCTTTTCTTAGTCCAAACTTGTCAAAAACTTCAAATTAAACCTAAAAAAAAAAAATGGCCACTTTTTTCTTTTCTTTCTTATTTTTCTATCTTTTTTTTTAATGGCTAAAATTCCCTGACCTTTTTTTTTCTCTATTTTTATTTCGATTTAATTATCTCGATAAACTTAATATATAAATAGGAGGGGAACCTATCTACACATTTCTTGGAAGGGACAGGAAAACTTATTTTAACTAAAAACTTACTGTGTTTTTTCTGTTTTTTTTTGTTTTTTTTGTTAGAGACAAAATATTGTTGGTTTGTAAAATTTTGTTTATTCTTTTTTATTTCAATAGTTTTAAGTTTGTTGATTGGATATAAAAGCGTTGTTAATTTATGAGAGCATCTGAATGGGTTATTTAATGGAAAAGAATGAGATTACTTTAGGTAATGCCGTGTACAATTATAAAAAAAACAATTGGTAGATATATTAATATAATTATGTGACAAATTCACCTGTGTCTGTGTATTTCTCACGTCAACATAACTTTAATAATTACACATTGAACTATTCTTGCTTTATTTACGATTAATTGAATATTGATATAAAAATACAATTGTGTAAAATAAAATGAAATTTTTAAAATCCTGTTTAACAAATAATTCAATTACAAAATTAAATCCACAAGAATGCATTTCGGTTTCTTTGTAAACAAGTCGGCCATTTAAATCTTTTATTAATAGTTGAAAAAAAAGAATGACTTACATTGTAACCCTTTGAGATTCCTTTGGATCTTGAAAGCCTTTAAACTTTCAAATAGAAATTCATTTAAACTGGCTTCTAGCAAATCCGCATTTAATTAAAAGCTTGAAAGTTTTTGAAGGTTTGTAATAATTAAATAATTCATTTCAAATCCGACACTACATTCTAGAATGAACGTAGCTTTTTTTGTAAAGGATTCTCATCTGTTTGCATAGACACATTCTGTAAAGAAATATTGTCTATGGAGCTGGAGCCTAGGAAACCCACAAAAGACAAAAGTTATTCATCATCTCATAAACTGGAGTAATGTCTTCCAATCCACCAGTTTATCAGACTTTTTAACAATTTTAAGATTCTGCTTCTCCATTCAATAATATTTATACAATGCCGGATGTTTCAGTCAATGTCTATATTAATAAAATTGTGTGACCACTTCACGTGTGTGTGTGTGTTTCTCAACATGACTTCTTACACATTATTACTTTTTACTTGTAATTCATTTATTGAAATAAAAAATGCAATGGTATAAAGTACTAAAACAAACCTTTTGAAAATCCTATTTAAAAAGTAGTTTAATTACCTAATTAAATCCACCTAAGTGCATATCGGTTTCTTAATAAACAAGTTTTTTGTTAATAGTTGAAAAAAAAAAAGAATTAATTACTTTGTGACCATTCCAAATTTGAAAGGAATTTGGAAGCATTTAAACTGTCAAAAAGTAATTTAAACTGGCATTAAAATTCTTAGCAAGTTCTCATTTAATTAAAATATTGAAAGTTCGGAAGCTAAAATAAGAGATTAAAACATTACCTTAATAACAATAAGTTTTAATTTTATAACAATTTGATCCAAGTAATAATTTAATGACCAAACGATACTGTAATATTTATATTTAACTTTCAAAATCCTATAAAAAAAAATTGATTACCCCCCCCCCCAAAAAAAAACCCCCAAAAACAAAAGTAAAAGTAAAAAGACACCCAGTCATCACATTACCTGAAAGCTACCTTTTCATTGACTATTACATCGAGATGTAGGGGAGAGCATTATTCTTTTCCTGAATTATTAAATTTATCCTTGATCCTCAACTTATAATGCTGTTTGTTTAGCAAATGCCATTTTTTTGAGTCTTTGGTATGACTTGACTGGGGATTGAATCCCGGCCTCAAAGCTCATTAGCAAACTCTCTAATCATTATGCCAAATCAGCCAATATATATGTATATATATATATATATATATATATATATATAATATAATTTCTAAATAATATAAAAATAATTATTTTATATTAACTTCTATCGTGCTAGGAATATGCTCGATATTGGGAATAGAACATTCTTTCCAAAACAAGGACAACATTTCTTATTACAATTTGCACTGCCACGTGCCGTCCTTAACAAAAGAGACTCTCATCCCATATTCGTTTCATCAACACCGAATCGATAACACCAAACAACGAGACGAAGAAAGGGGGGGGGGGGGGGGAAGAAGGTATTTTATATATCTTTATTTTGAAATTCAGAAATTCTGATGATGAAGTATATCTTCGAAAATTAAATTGGAAAAAAAAAGTTAATAAAACTAAAATGCATTGTATGGCGTTCTAATTGCTCATTATTATTTTTAATAATTAATATTACCATATATATATATATATATATATATATATATATGGTACACGTATTGTATTAGTTTCTGTAGATGTAAATCCGTTGAAACTCCAGTGTTTATAAAAAGTGCTCAATAACAAGTAGAGCTGTTCTTTAGTATAAATTTTTATTTTTATTTATACAATGTTTGTATAAATAAAAAATTATACTATCTATCTCTCTCTATATATATATAGAGAGAGATATGGTAATCCAGGTTTAGCTTGTATTCACAGGGTGAACATCCAGAGAATTTATACTGTGTTTATGTAATAGTGCTCAATAAAAAATAGAGTTATTGATCTATATTAATATTTTTATTTATACCGACGTGTACAAAAGCGACACATGTTTTGTTAACCATGACATAAACCAATTGTTAATGTATTACTATTAAAAAGTGAAAAAAAACATTAAGTTCGCACCCACCACAAATAAACATGGCGTTTGGTTTTCGGACAGAGGGCAAATAACGTCTGTCTGAGACTGACATTAATTATTACGAGAACAAGAGTTAGTTTATGAATGTCAGGTGTCAATAAGTATAAACTAAAAAGAAATAAAGGAAATGTTTAACTATCGAGAAGAACGGGTGTTTAGCGAAGGCAATCTAAAATGCTATTTTAATTAAGTGAATTGTAAATAACATGAAAAGAATGAAGCTACATGTCAGTAAAGAAATAATGCTCTAAAAAAAAAAAGGTAAAGAGAAAGTTTTTTTTCTGAGGCTTGCATAAGTATTTTTCAAGTATAAATCAAAATGGAAAGTATGGATGCTCGTCAGCGTAACAAAATCATTAAAGGTTGCTGGTTTTTGATGTATGAATGTAATATGCATAACGAAAATTATCACTCATATTCTGTGTTTGTTATAAGTTAAAAAAAAAAAATCTTTATGTAAGAAAATGTCTGTTCTTAGAAAAAGGGTTGACATCAGTCAGGTTGCATGCAGTCATATCGCTTCTAACGCATTCGAGCCAGGTCTTCCTTGGTCTACTACACTCTCTGATGCCTGGAATATACAGACATCTCATGGAATTGGTGCAACGGTCGGCACGCTGTACATGGCTGAACCACCTGAGAAGCTGTTATGGTGCCGTACCTATATGACGAACAATTGGACTCGTTCGTTCCTAGTAAAATACTGGAAGCATTTAGACTTCTCGGAATTGGATTGAATTCCAGTCTACTCGAGCAGTCAGGACTGATATACCACTTCTCTGTACACATCTTTTCTTTAATATATATTGTTCACCTAACCCCGTGTTCCATGTCTTCATTTCGGGCCCCTAAACAGGGTCAGAAGAGAAGCCGAGTGTGTATCATGAATACCAAGTTTCTTATGAAGAACGACTGATGTGATTTTTCTTACAGATCCGCCTGATCATAGCTCAATAATTATGCTGAAGCCGTTTCAGATCAGAAGGGTTCGTGAACGATGATTACATATCTGAGCATCCATAGATTTATTTTAACATTTCAATAAAAAATCTTTTCAAGAATAATTAAGAATTTTGGGTAGAGCCTTTGTTTTTCTGTCTTTTTTTTCTTTTTTTCTTCTCTGCAAATATTGCCGCCTGTCTAGAAAGCATTATGAGCAAACTTCGACTCGTGCAAGAAAAGTATATGCATTTTTTTTCATTTTTTTCATTTTTTCACTTGCAAAGACGACTCAACCCCTTTTGTTAGAAATTGAACTGAGCTTCACTCTCTGCGTCCTCCTCCTCGTAAAACATTCAGTTAGAACCCGTCTCTTTAGCACAACTGCAAACACTTTTCCTTTCTTCCTCCAAGTGATTAATATCAAACTGAATTTCCATGAACAGAGTTTCTTTCCAAGGGCTTCCTGTCCGTAGAACACATTACTACGGATGTTGCTTCCCTGAGAGCAACAACATTTTCACATCTAATATCGACAAATATTTGTCCTAAATCGTCCTTATAAGTAAGCAAATTTTGTTTATTCGCTTCATTACTTTCAATCTTCTCATAATATTCTTCATCGTTCAACTGTCAATCTATTCATCTCGTTGACCCTTATCCTCGAGTGGTTTTTAGTCTTGATAAGAAGTGAATCATTAGTAAATAATGATAAAACAAATACATGTTTTTCTAGTTCCGATTATTTTACTTACTAAAAAAATATCGATTTTATTTTTAGTTTTAGTTTTCAGGTAAACCGTTTTAATGAATTCCTTTTGATATTTTAGTTAAAATGTTTAATATTTATAAATACAGTTGCCTTCTACCCGTGGTCTTCTTCCGGGGTGTGGGGAAGGGTTGGAATTGGGGGCCCCCACCCTCTCTCAAGTGAAAGGATCATTTTATGTAGATGCCAATTAAAAGTCAACCTTTTCATCCTCATATAGTTTCTACTTCTGAGAAATTTGAATTTTTTTTTCTGAATGAAATTTCAACAATTCATTCTTTTCATGCAAAATTGGTTTTCATTCATTTACAATAGATTCAAGCGAAGTTTTCAATATCTTTTTCTTTTTCCCTTTTCTCCCCTTTCTCCTTTTTCTGTTTCGGTAAATAATTTTTCTTTCTTCCTCTCTCTCTATCTATAACAGGACTTTACCCGCTCCCCTAGTTTAGGAGCGGCTCCCCTTCATCTGCGCCTTAAAATATCCTGTTGAAAAATTCAACACATTTCCAACATTATTTTCAAATAAGTCCCTATTTACTCCCCCCCCCCCACCCTGCTGGATAAAAAATTAGCCCTCCGTTCCATGGCTGCAGCAAAAAGGAGCGCACTCATTTCTGTAAAGCCCTGACCTATAACTAAATGTAAATATCATGGGCAAAGTTTCTTCTTATCTGTGGCATACAATACCGCGGGGCTGCTTCCCAGCTGAGTACAACATGAGCGATTTTAAGTCAAATGTTTACAAATTCTTTTTGAGCTGGCCACTTAAATAATCCAATTCCGACAATTTATAATTCATCGTTTCCAATCCTCTCAAGGTGTTGTTTATCATCCAACAGACAAACTCATTAATCCTTATCCTCGAGTGGCCTTTGGGCCTTGATAAGCAGTGACTCATCAGTATAAACAAGAACTTCCTCTGCCTTCTCTTCCTCTTATTTCTCATTCCTCCCCTTCTATCTACCCCCCCCCGCTTCCTTCCCTCCTCCTCCTCCTTTCCCCACCTTGTTATGCTTCGCCTCCTTCTTTTTCCTCCTCTTCCTTTCTTCTCCTACCACTTCCTTTCTCTTCTCTGATATTATTACTACTTTTATTACCTTAGAAAAAATGTTTTAGATTTTTTCATTCTTTTTGTTAGAAAAACTGATAAAAGGGAATATCAACGCTTTTTATCAGTTTTTCTAACAAAAAGAAAAAAATGTTTTTTTTTGTTTTTTTTGTCGTTTCCGGGGGTGGGGGTGTGGCAAAAGAAAATCAACAACTGGGTCATTCTCCTTCTGTTTGTCACTAAAAGAAAACTCAATAATCTTAAATATATTTACATACTTCACTTTGATCACATTTTGTTTCCATATTCAACTTTCTTTTTTCTTCTCGGTTGCCAGATTTGCTTACCCAAATTCTAAGAAGCTAACGGTTCCTACCCAGCATTGCCCGGTAGGGCAGGTCGATTTTCCACTTTTTTTAGAAAATCAACGCTGCTGCGGTGGCGAAAGCTGGGGTTTGGTGTTGTGAGAACTGATACCAAAAATTAGATTCCTAACTTTAAAACTTAATTGAGCATTTAGTTTTAAAGATCGGGTACGAAAATGTTCAGAAATACCTAATTTCCGCAGGATTTTGCTGACAAATTGACTTCAAAATTTTACTATTTCACTAATAAATCCAGATAAAATTGATATTTTTTGTTAGATACAATGAATAGAAAATATATTCAAACCAGAATTCTAAGTATGAATCACCACTAGTAAAATATGTCATTTTTTAACTGTATTCAATAAATGAGAACTGTAGAAATTGTACATAATTACAAAAAAGGCTAATCACTTTTATATTTTTGGTCATAATTACTTTTAAAAATATATAAATAAAAGTGTATTATACAATAATACTACTGGCAACAGATTATAGGAACAAATGTTTTAAATTTGAATTGTTCATTGAACAATGTGCTAAAACCTACTGCACCATATAAAATTATGGGTAAGCTTACAGTGTAGTCCTCAGGCCATAACTTCTAAATAAAAAAATAAAACAACGCTTACCTTATATAAAAACGCATCAGAATAAAATTCTCTACAAACCTGCATAATTTAAGCATGTGAAAACCGAATTTAATTTCATACATTTTTGTCTTTCACCTGAAGTGTAAACGATTTTGAAAATACTACCATATTGGAGTGAGACTGTCACGAAATGTCGCGCCATGTTCTTGTTTTAACTGCTGACTCTTTTCTAGCTATGATAAATAATAATTAGTTTTGATACCGTTAATTTCGCTTTTTAAAGTATGCGATTCGATATATTTATTTAAATTTGTTTTGCATTGAAGTTATTTTTGTTTTAGCTTATGTAATTTTTGTTGTGAGGACAATACTGTAAGTTTACCAAATTATGTTATAATAGAACTAAATTGTTCCCTGTAGGTTCCCTTCGAAGTAAATGAAGGTCTTATTTGGTGACACAATGTTTTGGTTATAATGTGCTTGTGCCTTGCTTCTTGCTGCTGGTCACCACTTAAATCATTCATTACCTCTGCAGTAAGATATAAATTATACAGAGGACCACTAATACTATGAAATGCTACCTGGGGCAAATCCTGGTAATTAGTTCCACAAAGTTTCCCTAAAGGACCAGTGAAAGTGGTAGGGCTTCTTGTAGTTCCATCAATTAATTTAAAGATGGCTCTAAATGGCAGTTCATTTTGATGAAGTGAACAGCCAATGGTATGTAACTTTCTTTTAAGTTTTTTCTCCAAAGCTGTAACCATCCCGGTTTCACAACCAGTGTTTGTACTGGTATTGCCCACCAGAATTGTCTTAATGGTATTTACACTGTTGTACTCTTCTAGAACAGCAGCAACATCCTCTGCTAGAAGAACACTAGTTGCACCAATGTTGGGTATCACTCTATGAGCGAGATATTTACTTGCAGTTCCTATCTCTCTGGTAAATGTTAAGTGGCGCTCTGGTCCCTTGCTTTTCTTAATCATTTTTTCACCATTTTCCCCTGTAACTTCCTTGTAATATAAAGTGTCCTTATCAACTCTGCAATCAACTCCAATGCATATAAGATGTTCATATTCCTGGACATGTTTTTGATGGCTGGTTACTTTCACTCTTGCATTTTCTCTATCTATTTTTGATTTATCTATAATAATGTCTTTTAAATCAATGGTTGGATGAAGAAGGCCCATGTGTTGTAAGTCTAATAGAAAGGCATTAACAAGGCTAGCCCCAAGGTTAGAAGATATATCACCTATAATCAGTTCCATAGAATATCTTGGTACTTTTAAAAGACTGTAAGGTCCCTTGGACTGTCTCCCTGACTCAAAACTGTCATCGGTTGTTTCTTCACTGGAAGATGTCTGTGAAAAGATTTCTGATGTAGAGGAAGCAACATGTGAAGAATCTTGTTGCTGTCTTTCAATGTGCCTGTCTAATCTATCTGTTTCAGCTGAATCTTTTTTGTATTTTTTGACAGCATTTTTGTCAATAGGTCACAGTTGGAAACTGCCTTTTGGTCCTGTTTTCTCTCTCTGATCTTTTAAATATTCTCTCTCTTCAATGGGAACCTGAAATGTCAAAATGTTTATGTGTTTAATAACATATCTAGCATACATGATAGATATTAAGGAAAATATCACAATATTATTTACTAGAAAAAGAAAGATTATCAGAAGTTAATTCATATTTTCCAATTAATTTCAATATTGAAAATTGGGACATTAATTAGTTCAATTTAAAAAATTCAAACAACAATAGAATTAATATTACCTTCTTGTTAGGAGGACAAGTGCATACGATATGCCTTGTTTGGCAATTTTCTGTATTGCACTTTACAGCAAAGTCATCACATCTTAAGACAGGCAGTTTGCAGCAACATGAAGAAATATCAAATAATGTATCCAGCTGTTCCTTAATTATTTTTACTTTGGGTGCAGTAAGAGTTTTCCTGTTAATCAGTTTGGCCCTCTTGAAGCAAAATACACCCTCTGCCCTATATAATATTCCCTTAACAAAGGCAATTGTGGGTTCACTGCTTGCCAAATATTATTTCCTTTGCGATCAATTTGGAAATATCATTATTTGAAAAGTGGGGATAGGTATTTTCAAGGAAATAACTAAACTGGATAACTTGTCATAAAGTTGGGTTCCGTTTTATCCAACAGACAAGGTGGACCAGCAAATCTTTTGGAACTCTTACTGCGAGTTAAAACAGAACGTCCTTTTACAGACATTTTTATCTGAAAAAAAAAGAAAATAAATGAATAAGTCTAAAACAGTTTGATTTATATCTTCTAGTTTCATATTTTAAAAAATGGCTGACAATTATGGTAAGGAGTTTTGGTTAGCTTTAGTGATAGTCTGTTGGAGTTCGGGTTAGGCTGCATCTAAAAGTGTGGCTTAAAATGACAGGACTATTTAAACAGACTCAATACTGTTTGAGTTATGATAAAATCCTTATTTTTTTACCCAATAATTTAGATTTTAGAGTGGGGGATCACTTTCCCAAATACATTTAATGTAAAATGATCACACAATTCATGACAACTACACTAAAAATAAAAATACTCTAAAATCTAAAATATTGCGTTAAAAAAAAAAACGGATTACTCTAGCGACATAATCGGTAATTTTACACAGAAAAAAAATGGTCCGTAAAATAGAAAAATAAATGATGGGTAATAACTTTAAATGCACTAAAAATTAGTTTTTTCTAATACAAAACTGAAACATTATGGTATTTTAATACAAACTTCATTGATAAAATTTAATTTGAAACACGAAAAAAAAAAAATAGAACGAAAATAAATTACTTACCTAAAAATGGAAATCTTTCTTCGACGGAGAAAAACAAACGCGTTTGAAACGCCAGATACACTTAAAATATAAAATTATGTAGATTAAACAAGCTTTTTTTCTTTCTATGTCAAATAATTAAGTTTCTTACATAAAAATACAAAATTACTAATTATTTTTACAATTAAAATCCAACAGTGGTCAATATTTCATACATTCGATATACAATAACAAACCATGCATTTAAAACGGTGTAAATTTAAATAATACCCCCAAAAGAAAGTTCCAGCGTCACTATTAATAAAAACATTATATTTATTTTATTTCATCATTAAAATGGAGGCATTTTTCGGTTTAATGGTGTTTTATTGATAATTAAAATTAGTCTAATTTGTTTTCTACTGAAAAATCACAAATCGTGAATTCCACGAGAGACAAAAAATGAAGCAATCTTTTATCGGTCACTTACGTAAATAGTAAAATACTGTGTTTACTAAACACTGTATATTTAATCTCAATTTTGCCTTTACAAGTGAATATTTTTCATTATTTATGATCCTTATTTATTTTTATTTGATTTATTGAGAATAATGTAAATAATTTAGTTGACAAAATCTTTATTAAATGATATTTACACATGTTTATTTCTCCAACGGTACGGAATGTTTTTACGGCGGGAAATATTTCACTGATCACCGCAAACACATGCGAAAACGCTAATTTCCAACCTTTAAAGTGGTTTCCTCAATTAACGGTAACGATTTGGGAAAAAATATTTTGTATCGTTATTTACCATGCCAAACCCCAACTATCATTGGCATCGCATCATCCTGATTCCAAAATCGACCTGCCCTATTGCCCGGTAGTATTTTTACTTGCAATCTTTTTGGGTTTTTTAACTATGCCATTTTCTTTGTCACAATTATTTTATTTGGCTAAGATCAAAGTGTAGTATCTGTTCCGATGGATACTGCACCCCATAGACTGGTATTGTCTTGGCCTTCAGGGCTTGATTTACGCCAGTCTATAAGTCTATCTTGTGCAGTTCTAGGAGGTCCACCCTCCCAGGCTTCGCCTCCCCTCTTTGGGGAGGAGTAAGTTTATTGCTTACTGTCTGAGGCGCCCCTACTGGGGAATGCCAACGGGGCTGCCCAGGCAATTTTTAATGGCCAGAGTGCTCACCTCTCGGGCGCTGGCTTTTCAAACCCCACTTTCCCGACCCGACCTTGGGTCACATCTTACTTGTGGGAGTAAGATAAAACTGGCCTTGTGCCTAACTCCTGGAGAGGAGTAAATAAAAACTCTGTATAAACGAATACAGAGTTACATTCTTTTTTTTTAATTTTTTTTTTTAAGATTGTGTCCGTATGAAAATAATTCCGACCCAGTTAAAGTATTTTCTGGAAGGAATTAGATCGAATTACATTTTATTGTTCTTAACAACATGTTGCAACGATCCACCAAAAGAACTGACGGACCAGAATCTGATTTTGATTTTGTAGGAAGAAAGCTATTGATTACAAAAATCGAGAAATACATTTATGAAATATTTGCACATTTTGATGAACCCAAACATGAGATGTTTTCCTGTTGATTAACCCCTTCACCATGTAAATTCTTATGGTCATTTTTGTAAGGATGTAAATTATCCACCCCAAAATAGAATAGATCTATTCATTTTTTGAAATACTTATCTTCTATGTAAGATATTCATATCTATGTACTACTAAAACTCTGGATCTTGTCCCTGTGTACAATAGCTGACGTCAGAAAGGAATGACGCCATCTACTAAAACAGGTGGTAGACTGTCCGACTCTCCTCTGCCAAGCTCTCTATTGTTCTCTCACTATTTTCTGCTAGTAAAACTCAAGTAAGTTCAAATAAAGGCAATTTGATCAACCTAACCAAATGAATCATTTGATTCTAAACGAGCCAGATTTATGAATGGAGAGGATTTGCACCATAGATTTTAGTTGTATAAAGATTGTATTCAGTTACGAATGACAAAGTATTCTTAGAAAGAATATTAAGATTTAGTTAATAAGTCTCTCGTTGATACTATGTATATTGAGGAAACACTAACGTTGCTGTCTTCCTTTATTAGTCGTAGAGGGTGAGATTCTGACTGTCGTTGGTTGTTAGATGAACGACTGAATTGTTGCAGTTGCTTATCACGGTGAGGTAAATTTGCGTTGTGGTTATGTTTTTTTGTTTTCTACACATTACAGTAGAAATTTGAATCAAATTTTGAAGCCTGTGGAATCTTTGAGATCGTTGTTTTTGTGTGGTTCCTTTTGGCATGAAATGTCCCGTTCTTTTGGCGTGAAGTTTTCCTGGCTCCTAATTTTTTTCCTCCATTGAGGTTAGCGAATATCTCTTCTGGCAAAACTTACTCGCTGTATTCTTCTTTCCATAATATACCCATTTTTTGGAGTCTATTTAATTCATCGTCAATTTGATTTAATGATGCGAATAGAAGATATCTTTTCTTTTTTTAAAAACTGGTTGAATATTTGGTTTTAATTAAAACTTGGCAGTTATTTTTTACATCTTCCTAGTCCACCATAAAAAACTTCTGGGAAGCTTTCTTTTAATTCTTTAGACTCTCTGCTTCGGCATTTAAGGTTTCCATATTTTGACAGAAAAAGTCGATGGCATATTCCATAACTGAAACGTCTCCATCCAGTTTGTGCGGTAAAGGTTGTTTGAGTTGTTCATCACAAAAATTTTCAGTTTCAAAGTTTTTTCTTTTTAATGTAACTTCAGCTATTAGCTCGCCCTCAAATTTTATTTGTTCTCTAGTGACGCTTTTGGATACCTTTTTTAGTTCTCATCAAAGTTGGTTTTCCAATTTTCTTCCAGGTTTGAAGATTTATTATTGACAAATCAGAGCTGGAAGCCAAATTGCAATTTTATATTTTTATTCAATACTCTTACTTGCACAACTTTCTGATATTTTCAACTTCGTCACTTTTAGCAATTTTAATAAAGCTTTTAAAAATGTTATTTTTAACTCTGCAGTGTGTACTTTTTTGTCCCATACGATCACAATTAAAAAACTTATTCAATTACATGTAACTAAAACATAGTTTCAGAGGCAAATTATTTTTCTTTTGTTTATCAAATTTAGTCAGTGAATTTATTTTTGTTACAGATTTTTCTAATATGTGAAACTCTTCTATGTTCAATGTCCTTTGAATCTTGGCAAACACTAATAAAATATTGGCAGTCCGCTGTTAAACCAGGTTCATTCTCTAGTTTATTAAGAACTCGTCTTCTGAGTTCTGCATCCGTATTTGATACTAAACCTTGTGCAAAAATAAGGCATTTAAAATTGTTAGCGCTCAACTCTGACAACTTGAAATCATTGCAATGTTTGTTTACTACACTAGCAGAAGTAGTGTAGTCCTTGTCTTCTTTCCTTGTGAGATTCATACATTTCCACCTTTTGTGAAAAAGAGACATTTTAGGGCTAAACAATTTAGTTAATAATTGTATCGCTTCAACAAATGTAAGGTTGCTGTTTTTTTTAATCGCAATATATAATTTACAAATTTGATTATATTCAACTGTACCCTATTTTCTTAATAGAAAACAAACCTTTTTAAAATCTGTCCAATTCGCATAGACCGTATTGTAAAGGTCCTCATATCGTCTGAAATATGAAGGAAATGTAATTTCGTTTTCAGGACCCTAATTAAAATTATCGATAGTGCTCTAAATAAATAGCCTTTTGTGAAACTGCACTTTCATCTTCACCATTTTTACCCCTATTCAATAATTCGTATAATTTTTCTGTTCCTGTTGGGTATGAATAACCATTTCCTCAAATCTTTTCATTTCTTCCAGCTGCCTATCTTGAAATTTCTCTTCCAGTCGAAGTTGTTGTTCTTTTTGATACTTCTGACTTTCTTGAAGTTTTTCTTGTTCTTGGAATTTTTCTTCTGGTCGCAACATTTCTATTTCTATTTTCTTCTGATACTCCATTTGTTTCCTTTTTAATTGTAGTTATTGTTCTTGTTGGTGCCTGATAATTTCCAAAATAACGCTTTTAAATTCATCCATTTTTCGTCGCTTAAAATAGACTACCGACTTTTCCAAGTATATCTATATATTTTTTATACGGTTGTAGCTTTTCTTACTGTAACATAAATTCTTAACATCTTAGCGAGATAAAAAAATAAGCTTGTGCAAACTTATTTTTGTGTTCCTGATCAAACAATAATAAAATGAAGAAAATTGGCAAATCTGTTTGTTGTTTTTTTTTTTCTTATTTTCCATGGTTGAACAATTTAAAGTTCAAAACCTCGATTTAAAATTTGTTTTCATCCTACTCACGAATGAAAACTATTTTTTTTAAATCCTGTTCTCTGACGTTAGAGTGTTTTTTTTCCTTCACATGTTTTGGCACACCTTGTATGTTAAAAATCCAGTATGACTAACAATTTTTTCCTAGCATACCACCGTAGTGTTTTTCAAAAATCTAACATTCCAGTTGTATCCGACATAAGTCAGTTATTTTTGTCCAAATAAGTCCTCGTTCTTCGTTGCCAGTGTTGTGACCTTGACGGCCCGATAATAAATAAGACAATATGGTGGTATATTTACAAAAGTGTGTATTTACAGAAGTACAGAATAGTATGGTTCAGAAAGACTTCTTCGAGACTTTTTCATAATCTCCTTTATACATAGTGTCTGGAAGAGTCTATTAAGTAACAAATAGGGTAGATCACCATTATACCAACATCTGAGTAAAAATAATTATGCCCTAGTTGAGATTCAAGCTCACAGACTTGGACTCTACGAACGGCACGCTAAGCGATTGACCCACGGGTACTAATTTGGTTTCTAGTGATCTGAAACGAATGAATGAAATGAGTATTTTCTTTTACCATAACTTGGGATGATATTGAATCGGAATATGTTAGGTTTGTAGCTGTATCCTTGGTAGTTTTAGCCGGACACACAGACAGATAGAAATATGACTTTTCTTTTATCTGATAGATTAACTATTTTAAGTAAATTATAGATTTTTAGTTAAAATGTTTAACGAATCATGTACACGTGCGCATGATATTTAATCAGATAATTTTACAGATCGAAATAAACTTTGTTCATTTTTATTTAGTAATTATTCAGTTATTGGATACTGGGCTTTCCCATTTAAAAAAATTTTTTTTTTTTACTTGATATGAAGGTGTGGTTGGTGGGTCTTACTCTTTGGTAAACAGCTCAACCTTGTCAACTTGACCTTTGTCTTTGTGACCCCCACCCACCCTTACGTCTAAATATACATGCAGGCAAGCATGACATGGGATTAGGTGAGACTTATCACTTGAGTGATAAGAATTTTGTCTGTGCCCCTCCCCCCCCCCTCTCCCCAGGAAGTGCGAGGGGTGGGCTAGTTGGTAACAATTAAGGAATTTACTACTAAGACACAGTTTTTACCTTTTTGTACCTGGTGACACTTTGCACTGGGTAAGAATGTCAATGCTGAAGGGTTTCTTCAAAACAACTAGCAATTCAGTGAAAAAATCTTTAGTAGGGGAGGGGGGCTTTTGTTTTTAAATACAAAATAGACTAATCATCTATATTAATAAATTTATAAGACAAATTCGTGTGTGTGTGTGTGTTTCTCGCATCAAATCATTACAAGTTGATTTTTTGTGTTTTATTTACTATTAATCTGATTCATAATCAGTTTCCCTCCTCCCTGCATTCGTCACGTAATCAGCACTTCCATCTTTCTATTGGCCTGGTTGTTGATTTGGAAACCTGGCACTTATTAGTTATAAATTTAAGAGTTAAACACATTAAAAATTTTTTTTTTTTTTAAGTATTTATGCAAATTAAAAAAGAGTCCCTGGCAACATGTGTATGTACAGCTAGTATTTATGTAAATATTTAGCTTTTAGTGTATTTAGAATGAATAAGACTAACATCTAAATATGTAATTCTAGTATAAATATGTAAGCATATATATGTTTGTATAAATACACATTGCTCTTTATTATAGCGTTGAGGATTACTGTTTTGTGGTGGTGGTGCTCATGATGTCACTTCCTGTACTGCTCGCTCGTCATCAACAGAAAGAACCGTTTCTCAATTTTTGAGATAAGGCTTGATAATTTGTATAATTTGGGTTATTCGGACTACTGTTCTCATCTTGAGTGTTATTTTCACAACGTTTCGGACGCTATAACCTTCTTCAGGTGTATCTGTTTGAACTCTGGGAATCTGGATGGAATTTTGAACGGAACCCTGGGAGGTTACAGCAGCCAAAACGTTGTGAGAATAACACTCAAGATGAGAACAATAGTCAAAATAATCCAAATTATACAAATTATCAATCCCCATCTAAAAAATTCCGAAACAAAATAACTGGATTCGACATTAAATAACCCCCAAAAGAGTTGATATTCTGTAAAACAAAACCACCAAACCAAATAACCCTGTAAACATGTTTAACCCTAACCAACTTAATCCCCCATGTCATATGGGTAAGTACCACTAGTTTGAATTGGTTTCTAAACTTACACCGAACATAAAAGTCCTGTAAGTTTTTTTTTGTTTGCTTTGTAAAGTAAGTTCTTTTTATCTTTCTAATGATCAAGCATTCAAGTTATACGCGATAATTGCCAATTCAGACTTGAATGCTTGTATTGTTATCATGAAAACAGCTATCGATCAGATATTATTTAATAAAATGTGTACTTGATTATCAGGTACGCTTTTTTTTTTTAATAAATATCACGCTATAATAATAAAACACTCCGGTAAACATAAATAAAGATGCGTATAGTCAGAAAGTTGAATGGAAAATATAATTTAGAAAAAAATATAGCGAAAATATTAAGCCCAATCGTAAAATACATCTTGTCGATGCTCCGAAGTCGGTCATCAGTGAGGAACTGGTTTCACTGCAGGTTTCGGGTTTTAAATCATCAGACCTGTTTCACTGGCAACCCAAGCATTTTCCAAAAGAAAAATGTGTCCTATTCTTTTATTTTCCTCATTCTCCTTAAGTGCGACGTTTTATTACACATTACATAAACAGTTCAAACTATATGACCCGACAGAAAAGAGAGACTACATGTAACTTGGACACTTAGCATAAGGAAATGAAAATCGTTCCAGTAATCCCAATTCTTGTAGAGATAATGGCGACCACTTTAAGCACATTAATCTAACATCTTCAATCATAAAATACATCTTGTAGATGGATGGCACAAGGTCAGTACTCAGTGATGAACTAGTTTCACTGCAGGTTTCACATTTTTAATAATCAGACTTACTCCACCAGCAATCCATGCATTTCTCAAAAGAAAAATGCTTCCTCCTCGAATGTGACGTCATGCTACGATCTGGTTACTTCCTCGAGCATAACAATGTGCTTATCACAGACAAAATGAGGTAAAATCATCATTTCTGCTGGTACGAACATGTAATGCACACAACATGACGACATCATCGTGAAAATGAGATTTTGAATAGAGCTTCCTGGGAAAAGGTTGGAAGAATATAAAAAGAGTCGCTTGGATACCTTGCAATAAGTCTAAAGATGGTCAGACTTCATCCTGACCAAGCTTTTGACCATGTATGAAATCCAGTGCGGACATAAAACCAGAAGTTCAAACCTGTATGAATCATTTTTTATGGGTTGTCTATACTCTTTAGTCATGTCTTTGTACATTTTGTAAATGCTCTGAGGTCAGTCATCAGTAATGAACTAGTTTTACTGCAGATTTCAGGTGTTAAAACATCAAACCCTCTCCAATAGCAAGCCAGGCATTTCTCAAAGGAAAAAGGCTCCCTGCTTGAATGCGATGTCATGCTACATACTACATAAATATTGCAAACTAAATTGCCTGACAGAAAAGATAGACTGTGACAAGAATGCTCAGCATGAACCAATGAAAATCGCTCAGCGATCCCACTTCCTGTATTTAAAGCCTCCGCCAGGATAGATCTGGTCACTTCCCAAAGCATAACAGTTTGATAGAAATGAATGTCAGCTTCCTTTGACCACATCTCTTGGCATTCCCCTGTTCCATGGATTGGCGCTTTTCAACCACATTCACAGGGAAGCACTCCATAGTAGTAGTAGTAGTAGTAGTAGTAGTATTTACCTTCATTGATAAAATTAATTTCATTTGTTAAAGTGATGAAGCGAATAGTTAGCATCTTTCCAAAAGAGGAAAGTTCCCCTGTTCGGTTTGTGGAAAGGGCGTTCGATGCAGTTCAATCTTTTGTGGTACTTGTAAGCATTGGGAGCACAAGAAATGCAGTAGAATTACTGGTAAGTTGAGAAAGGATAACCAATTTATATGCAAGTAGTGTAAGACAATGAAGATGGATGAGAACTCGGATGTGGACAAAGTATATTTGGATGGTGAAGTTGTTCAGAAGTTTTGTTACCTTGGTAATAGCACAGGGTGTGGCAGGTGCAATTTGCAAGAGTTAGGAGTGGATGAAGTAAGTCCAGGAAACTTCTGCCTTTACTAACCAGTAGAGTGTCACAACTGTTGACCAAGAGAAGAATCAATCAGGCATGTGTAAACAGTATGATGATGTATGGAAGTAAAACTTGACCAGTGATGGTTGAGGACATGCGTTGCATGGAGAGAAATGATATGAGAATAATACAATTGATGTGTAATGTGAGTCTTAAAGACTTAGTTCTGATCTTAGAAGAAGGTTAATCTGAACAGTATAGGGAAATGTTGGAGATGATACAAGACTTCGATGATATGGCCACATTGAAATAATGGATGAGAGTGCTTGAGTCAGTAGATGTAGAACAGGAAAATATAAGACGAAGTGATGAAAATGAGAGAAAGAAGAATAAACACTTGACCTGAGATAAGTTAGTTTGGATGTCAGTTTCTTAAAGCTGTCCAACACATGCCAGTATGTAAAATGGATGTAAAACCGAATATGATGATAATGATGATGATGGTTTTTACCGTAATTTTAAGACTAAAATGCTCTGTAAAAATTAATGTTTTTCAAGTCTCCAAGATTAATGAAACATTTTATTTCAATCACATAATTGTTTTTAACTTTGTTTTGTCTTTGTTTCATAATGTGAAAAACAAGTTTGTCATTATCTAATATATAAAGTAAAGTCAGAAGTTTCTTCTTTTTCCTACAAAATCAATATCAAATTCTGGTTTGCCAATTTCTCTTGTGGATCGTTGCAGCATGTTGCTAAAAAGAATAAAATGTAATTCGATTTAATTCCTTCCAGAAAATACACCATCTGGGCCTTGAAGTTTGTGTAGTAGCCGACCCATAACAAAGGGCCATGTGATGATGTATCTCTTCCAACTTTTTTCTCTGATTTGATCGATGACGTTATCATTTATGATGTCATCAATTGTGCATGAGGACAAACAGAATAACAAAGTAACAAGATTTGTATAAAGATAGATTTAAATATTTTCACAAGACTTTCATATAATTCTGAAAGTGCATGTTTAAAATCACAAGTTCAAACAAAACTCAGTTTCAGTAGTGTGTGTGTGTGTGTGTGTATATATATATATGTGTGTATATATATATATATATATATATATATATATATTTAAATAACTTTCTAGTGATACAGAATTTTATTAAAGCAAGGACTATAGACGTTTGTGACATTATTTTTGGTGGAATGCAATTGAAAAGTGTAAAATCGAGAGGAAACCTCCCCCCCCCTCCAAAAAAAACAATACATGAATATACTAAGCCGACTTCCGTCCACACTTATCAAAGTGGAAATAATTCAAGCATTACGCCTAAAAACTTAAAATAGTAGAATGAAGACCAGTGACAAATTTAGGGGGGCAAAAAAAATGCCTGGGCCGACTAAATAATTAAAATAATTTAGTCTACACATCTGGGTCAGCTATTGCTGACTATCTTATAAATAGCGCCAAATGTGCGTCGGCTTAAACTAGTGACACGTTTTCTGTCATAAGTAGATCACATTCGTTATTCCACCTTAAAGTCCTGGAAGCTATATATATCAAGACATTTAAACCCTCCCTTTGTAAACAAAAGGAGTGGCTTCTAGGACTCAATGTGATCCACTTGTGACCTCCCTCCCAATTTTTATTTTATTTATATTTATTTTTTTTCCTAAACTTGTCACTGGTCTTCATTCTACTTTTAAAAAGTTTTTAGTCGTAATGCATGAATTATTTCCACGTATTTACTCTGATGAGTGTGGACGAAAGACGGCTTAGTATATTCATGTATTGCTTTTTTTCCTCCCGTTTTTACACTTTTCAATTTCATTCCACTCCCCAAAAAGTGTCACAACCGTCTATATTCCTTGCTTTAATATATATATATATATATATATATATATATATATATATATATATATATATATTGTGTGTATTTAGGCAGCATTTTCTCATTTATGCAAACATTGTTAAAAAATAACAGAATTTGTCTGTTTAATTATACCTTTTTTATTTTTAAAATTTTTCTGATGGTCATTTTTGTATTAAAATAAAAAAAATCATAAAAAACAACCAGCTTAAATTCTAATCTTTTAAATTGTGAGTATCCCTATCGCTACAAAATAGCTAGTGTTAAAAATTTATTAAACCGTGCCAAATTAATCTCCTTTAAGAAAATACTATTCACTGAATTAAAAATTATTAAATAAGTACTTATTAACAAATTCTCTAATTATATCGTTGATCAACAAATATAATTAATGATTCAAAACTTAAAAAACACGAGTACAAATAATAATAATATTCAACATCACAATTCAAACAATATTAACATATACTATTGTAATCAAATGCAACCAAACTTCGGATTAGAATAAAAAAATATTAAACACAGATACATATCCACAAATGACAACAACAATAAAATTAGAATCATTATTTATCATAAGAAATTTAAAACCCAAAATCTTGTAGTAAAACACAACGGCTTCCCAACCACAAAACCACTAAAAAGAACCAACGTTATTTATAAGTTTAAATGCCATTTGGGAGAATGTAACTCCTATAATAATAATAAAGCTAATAGCTACATTGGTTTTACAAGCACTACCCTATCCCACCGCCTCAGCATGCATCTTGTAAATTCTAGCTCAATTTACCAACATCTACAAAAACAAATGCTTTCCCTCTGATTTTAGACAAATTTTAGTTAATAACACTAAAATTATACATTCCGAAACCAATAATAAAAAAAAAATACTGGAAGCTATCTACATAAAAACACACCAACCTAAAATTAACAACATCACATATGAAACCAGTGGTAACATTTTAAAATGCTTAACATAATGCGATTTTGTTCTGTGATGCGATCCGGCGTTGCTGAATTTAAATCGTCAACGACTTCCTGGAACAATACGAAAAACGTTCTATGCGTGTTTCTCCATCGTTATTTAAAAAAATTCTTTCTCCAGCTTTTTTGTTCATTTGCTTTTAACACCCGAGGATGATTCGATGAAGAATCGAAAACGTTCGTGAAACCTATGGAACATTTATTAATTTTTTGATTTTAATACAAAAAAGACTATCAGAAAAATTGAAAAACTAAAAAGTTATAATTAACAGACAAATTTTGTTATTTTTAACAATATCTGTACGGTAAAATAACTGAATTGTGTTTAGATTTGGTTATTGGGGAAGTGGTATTTTGATCAATACCACCAGAGAGCGATGAATTTAATAGCTGTTCTGTTTTTAAATATTCCCCTTTTGTATTTGTGAATTCTCCAGCGGTAAGTCAGCTTGTGCAAGTGTTAAGTCTGCGATTTGTTAGGCTTAGTATCTCTAGGAATTTAAAATGCATTTTTTTCTTTGGTTTATAAATTACTTAAAGCTTCTTTAGACTATATATATATATATATATATATATATATATATGATAATTTTATTTACAGACATGTACAAAATCTGCGACACTGGCATGTCGATGTTATCGATCAACAGTTACTATAAACTGAGATCTCATCAGGCAGAGTTAGAATCCGATCTTAACCTCAGATCATATTTGGAGAGAATATATATATATATATATATGCGAAACTTGGTTTAAAAGGTAAATCAACATATATTGTTAATGCAGCAGGACTTATGTTACAATTTCAACTTTTGCTTTACTGTAGTCCTGTTAGTCTTGTGGTAAAAACGATGTCGGCTAAAGGCAGTTCCTTATCATAGGTACAGGTTCGAATCTTGTATGAGTCTCATTTTTCTCTTTGTGAAATTTCTATGTTCCCAACTCTGTTTCATTTAATAACACCATTATCTACACAAACAGAAGCCTCAAAACATCATCCATGAAATTTATCTATATATCTTTATCTGTATAAAGTTAGGTATGTGTATATGTTTATGTATTTGTATGTATAGGATTCACTCCTAAACTAATTAATCGATAAGTGTGAATTTTTAAACACAGCTGCTTGGTGTAATGGGTCCAAATGTTGGCTATATTTAGTTTAATTTAGTTTTATGCAAAGGGGGCGAAGATGAAGTGGAAGCCCTTCATGAAAATTGTGATACCTCTGATTTTTGTGAAATTTTAACAATAGCTATTAGACATCAATTACTAAATATTTCCCTAAATTTCAATTTCTTTGGGGTATTTGAAAGGGTTTTTAGGGGGCATAATATGGGCATAACCTTCCAGTTGAAAATTAAAATATTTCAGATTTGCATTAAATTTTACCCATAATGATTAGACACCAATTAAGCAAGATTCTCTAAATTTCAATTTCTTCAAGTTTAAGCCTTAAATTTTAGAGATTTCAGATAGAATCAAAATCATGTAATGGATTTTGATCAAAATGAGAATAAGGATTGTAGACATAAGGTTAGTATGATTATATCTTGATTTTAATCTTCGTGAGAAGACATAAAAGTGGCGCAAAACTGTTCGGGAATTAATTTTACCATTCCTGAGACGGATATTCTAGTACATAATATATGAAATATAATCTCAGATTTATATATAGATTTATATTTATATATATATATATATATATATATATATATATATATGTTTATACGAAAAGTCTGATCTATACTAATAAATGTCTGGGTGTGTCGTGTCAGTAAGATTGTAACAGCTTGTTTTATTGTTTGTAAGGCTGCTCATTTCTTTCACACATGTGGTGAAAATGTCGCATGAATTTTAAATAGAAAATATCAATCGTTCATAAACCCTAAATAAGAATCATCGAATTATCCGTTCATAAAGCCACATTGGTTGCCGCTGCCAAGCTTCGACAGGCATTTTATTAGGGTCGGTTGAGGATAACAAAATCGAATGCATGCAACATTACACACACATAATTGATGACACGCGTTAATCTTTTAGAAGGCATAAATATAAAAGAATTAGGACCCTTTTCTTTTCGTTTTATTTTTCATTTTTACTTTTCCAATAATGCACGTATTTTCTAGTTGATCCAATATGGATAACGACATACATCTCTCTTTATTCTCAAATGTCTCCCTCCCTTTCATTCCTAAATGTCTCCCTCCCTTTCATTCCTAAATGTCTCCCTCCCTTTCATTCCTAAATGTCTCCCTCCCTTTCATTCTCAAATGTCTCCCTCCCTTTCATTCTCAAATGTCTCCCTCCCTTTCATTCTCAAATGTCTCCCTCCCTTTCATTCTCAAATGTCTCCCTCCCTTTCATTCTCAAATGTCTGCATTCCTAAATGTCTCCCTCCCTTTCATTCTCAAATGTCTCCCTCCCTTTCATTCTCAAATGTCTCCCTCCCTTTCATTCCTAAATGTCTCCCTCCCTTTCATTCCTAAATGTCTCCCTCCCTTTCATTCCTAAATGTCTCCCTCCCTTTCATTCCTAAATGTCTCCCTCCCTTTCATTCCTAAATGTCTCCCTCCCTTTTCATTCTCAAATGTCTCCCTTCCTTTCATTCCTAAATGTCTCCCTCCCTTTCATTCCTAAATGTCTCCCTTCCTTTCATTCCTAAATGTCTCCCTCCCTTTTATTCTCAAATATCTTTCCTTGTATTACTGTCTCCATTATTTTTATTATTGTATCTGTCTCTATTCCCCTTATCCATCTCTGTTCCCCCCACGATTTACTTATACTGTCTCCCTACCTCTCCACTCTCTACCTCTCCCCCTCTATCCTCCTATTTCTCCCTTCTCCTCCCATGTATTTTTCCCTCCTTGTACTTTGGATTTGTTTTTTAAATGGAAATAAAGTCTTGTTTCTATAAAAAAATATATTTTCGCTAAATTCTTAGGATTTTATCATTATTTCCAGTGTACTCTTCCTCTCAACTCTAGATGATATTATGTAAATTTTGTGAACCCCCCCCCCCCCCACGGAATCTTGCATAAAAAACTTTTTAAATTCGATCTTTAAAATTTCAATAAGTTTTATGTTTTAATAAATTTAAGAATGCATGATTGGCAGAATCTAAGGATGGGCAACGAAAGTGAAAGTTATTTGTGTTTTTTTAACCCAAAAATGATTTAAAAAATTCATCAAAAACCAGAGAATTATAAAGTCCTAATGACATTTTCAGTATTTAATGGTTAGGGTTAGCGTGTTGTTCGGATATATATATATATATATTATTTATATTTATATATATTATTTATATTTGAAATTATAGTATTTAAAATATAAATTGTATAGTGTGAGGCTAGAGCTATAGTAGAAGAATATTTTAATTTAATTTAAACCACATCAAATGTAAAAGAAGCACAGATTCCCACCATTTCACTAAAAATCTGTTTTTATTACTAACATACAATTGTTTTGTCTTTTATACGAGCACTGAAGATAGCCACCCCAAGAAATACATGAATAGGATACAGGAACATTTTATACACATCTTGGTTGTAGGTCGAAACAATTGTATGCTAGTAAATAAATAAATAAAAAAACAAATTTTTTTTAGTAAAATGGTGGGGATCTGTGCTTCCTTTACATTTGATGTGGTTTAAATTAAATGAAAATATTCTATCATCATCACCTTTTTTTTATTACTAGCATACAATTGTTTTGGCCTACCACCAAGATATTTATAAGATATTCCTGTATCCAATGCATTTATTTATATATATATATATATATATATTCCAACCAGTTCAAATCTCTCTCTCTCTCTTTCTTATTTTACTTCAGTGTAAAGTCTTTGAAATCTGAAATCAAGAATCACCGTTCCTGGAGCTAACAGTTGATTTCTATATGAGATACATCGATATCTGAGTGTTCCATTAAAGTTCTCCTTTAACTGTTGAGTTAGTGAAGAAGTGAAGAACATCAATTTTCCTCCCCTTAATTGACCAGTTAACTATGTTATAGTATATCTTTCTATTGGTCTTACTGGATTCCAGGACAAGAATTCATCTAGTCTGGTGGAGTATCCAGCTAAGTGCTGCCACTTGAGGTAACATCACTAGAAGGTGCACCATTCCTCGCACAAGCCAGTGTATAGCCGTGTCCAATGGATCTTATTTAGGCTTTGAATACTATGTTATTTCGTATAGAGAGACCGAAGGATTGTGTCTAGTAGGTAATTCTAGTGTGTGTGTGTGTGTGCGTGCATGTGCTGGGACATATAAATGCTGAAGGCACAGTAAAACCACCATAGAGAGATGCCCCCTTCAGCATTCGTCATGGCAGGGATCTACGAGAAGGAAAACTAATGTAACACTTGTGGCGACTGTTGCTTCCAATGATGTAGGCCTACTCTATTATTGAGTGGGATTGCTTCTGTGCAAAGCCTTCACGCACACACGTCTTACCACTTTCATGACACAGCATGAAATAGTTAATAAATTAAAATGCTCGAACATTAGCTTGCAGCTATAAAATATAGTTATCTACAGACAATTGTTTCATCATATTACGACTCTTCAGTGTGGCTAGACATAATAAATGTGTCCATGCTGAGATTTGAAACTTGAACGGCTCCCAGGTCACCTCCAAATGTAATAAGTAGTGTCAAGTGTCTAATCCCCATGGGCCAACCAACTCGCCACTGACAATAGAAGAAATCATAGTGTTATATGTATTTTCTTTGTTTACATATCTTTTTCCACGCTACCGGTAACCTAAGCGAAAAAAAATCTATTCTTTACAGAAGATTATTGTGTTACACCACGTGGAAACTGTTATTTCCTCTACCAGAGCACTCAACCCATAAGTAGGGAGCATATATGTCATGATGCTGCAGTGTGGCTAGACCTAACAAGGGCAAATATTTATCAATAATGAAGAATAAAAACGGCAACGCTAGCTTCAACACTTGATTGCAGTTTCACGGTTTTCACCGATCATCAGAAGTGTTTTTTTTTTTTGTTCAAAATTTCTAAAGTCCCTTAAAGGGGTGGGTGTGGGGAGTTAAGTAATTCTTAGTCTGACTAAGGAGAGCAGTTTCGATTATGACCCTTCCCTTCTACTTGCAGGTGTCGAAAGGTATTCATGTTTCTCTCTCTCTCAACACTCCTTCCTTTTTTTTTTTTTTTTTGAACATTTTTTTGATGTGCAGGTGCTTGGAGTACTACAATTTTCAACTTTATTTCTAAAAGTCTGTATTTAAAAGTCCTTTAAAACACACACCGACTACCACACCTTACTTTTTATAAACGGGTTTAGAACTTTATACATGCATTCAGCTTGCGCTTACCACGCGCACTTTATATTTATATATACAGACTTTCTTTCCCTCTTTTTCACTGGTGAATATCCGAAAAATGATCTGGTGACTTAGGTGGCAGTATCAGAACTTCTGACAGTGACTTCCTTCATTTATGATTAATAAAGAATAAAATATTGATCAGGATTAAATATAAAAATCGATGAAATTAATTAAAAATAATTTTTTCGTTTTTACCAACACAGACCAATATTTGCCTCATATGACTGATGAAACAGATTTTTTAAAAATATATTTTGTAGCAAAAAGCTATTAATCATAAAAGTACAGGTAAAAATCGACTTTACTTTCTATGGAAGAAGTTATGTTGATCAGCCGATATAATTTGTTTAATCTAATATATAAAATGAAGTCAGTCGGATTTCCTACTTCAAACCTAAATAGCATCTAATATAAAAACTCAGTGTTTTATTCTACCTAGCCTTTTTCTTCTGTTGACCGTTAGGGTATGTTATTAGGAACAGTAAATTGTAATTCGATTTCATTTCTGTGCAAATACAACTTATTCTGCTCAAATGATTTTTTGCAGTGAAACAGACATTTCCTTTCAGCAGCAAATGTAAATTCAAGATGGAAGCCAATTATGCTTTATAGGAGCATAATATATTTCTCACATATTAGCTCTATATAGCCTTCTTTATTTTTCTCTAAGCCATCCACCCGGCAACATGTACATCTATTAAATACTAGCTGTATTTACCAGGTGTTACCCGGGTGAAGGGCTTAGATACAAATAATTCAAAATATAGTTTTGTTTAGTTTTTTCTTGAAAAGGATCTTTAGAAATTTTTTTTTGTTTTTCACTTATTTTATTTTTTTACATATGCCTTCTACCGGGCAACACCAGGTAGACAACTAGTTTAATTTAAAATGATATTGGTTAGTCAATATCATTTTAAAATAAATTGTCATTAATGTGTTTTTGTTTTTTGTCAGTTTAAATTTGCAAAAACTCGTTCCAAGTTTTCGCCATCCAAATAAATGTGCAAATATAGAAACAGTTTTCCGAAATGAATAAATGGTCGTCGTCGTCTCCATTCCACTCAAACTTTTTAATAACGTTGGAAACTGAAAAAATAGATCTTGATATTTTGTAATTGGGTGAAACGACTTTTTCAATCAAGTTCAAATTTTTATTGTTATTTTTATGTGAGTTAATAATATAAACTTTAGGAAAATCTTAAATGTTGCTCGGCACTATTTCAAAACAACTTATAAAATAAAACCATTGTATTTAATAATTTTGTTTTTAAAACAAACAGTAAGTTAAATAATTCGAATCGTAAACGCTAAACGCTAAAAAGACATTTTCGTGCTAATAACTCTGTTCGTATTATGCCATTCTATACTACAGGCACTACTTCATGATGCAGCTGAGAAGCATGACTGGAAGCCTGTTAGAAAAGATTTGATTTTCAGAGATTTAAAAACAAATATTTTAAAAATTTATAGAACTAGCAGGGTAACCCGGCGTTGCTCAGGGTCATAAAAACATAAAATAGAAGAAAAATCGCGTGTGTAACATCTTTATATTCAAACTTCTATTTCTCTCCCTCTCTCTATAGCCGTCTCTTTATCTTTCTACCTTTCTCTTCCTTGGTCGCCCCATTTCACCACTACTTTCTCCCTTTGCCTTTTGCAAAAGCTGTCACTTCCCCATTATTCCTCTTCTGTTGTCCAGGGCAAAAGTATGAAATATTTGTATAAAAAGTACTACCTCTGTCTGTGCCTTCTATATAGGTACTTATCTCCACCCCGGTGCGCATACTATATATGCACCTATCGCCGCCCCGGTTTGCATACTATATACGTAGCTATCACCGCCCCAGTGCGCATACTATACATATATATCACCGCTCTGGTGCGCATATTATATATGTACCTATCGCCGCCTCATTGCGCATACTATACACATACCTATCGCCACCCCGGTGCACATACTATATACATACCTATCACCGCCCCTGTGCGCATACCATATACGTATGTGTTGCAGTCTCAGTGCGCATACCTCAGGATAAGAAAATGTGTTGAAAGATAAATAGATAAAAACATGTACATAAAGCTATCACAATGCAACAAATGGAAATATGTTGGTGTTGAGAAAGAAAAAACGGAGTGATTTTTGTTTTATTAATTTAATTTTTTATAATAAATCTTACTTAATCACAACTTCTAGACAGTGGTCTAATGTGTGTAATGGTGTTCCATAATATATAGACATCTTTATCAGACAGTAGGTGTTTCAAATCTCCTGAAATTTGTGTGGACTGATAATGTCGTTTTACATGGTATTACTGCAGTAAATGTCACAGTGACCTGCAGCAAATGAAATAAAATTACATTTTAAAATTCTGAAATGATTCTTGTTAAATTCATTTATAATTGTTACATTCATTTATTTATTGTTTTAAAGTTATTTAGTGTGTTAAATGACTTTTAATAAATTGTTATATTAATTTTTGCCAATGTTAAAATTCAAAATTCAATCTGCTAACGGTTAAAAAAAATATTTAATTTTAAATTGGTGAGCATAAGGGGATTTAATAACTTAACATTTTGCAGTGAGTTATTTCCCTTGCTATAGCAAAATATTTTGAAATGTTTAGCCAGTAAAGTTAAATTCCTAACCGTGAGCTTATATATCTTAAAATTTTCTAATTTTATTTATTTTTCCTTTTTTCCTCATGATTAATTGACTGTAGATTTATCAACTAATTGTATAAGTATTTTTGATAATTTTATTTTTACATATTTATGTTTTTAATAATTGTAAATTTATCTACTATTGAAATTATGTATACTATTAGTATTCTTTATGATTTTCTTTCTTTTTTATTATGTTTATCATTTTTCTTTGTTAATTTTTTGGCTTATTTTTTATTGCTAAATTTCTTTTGGCTATTTAAAAAAAAAAATACTTATCACTTAATTTTACCAATCTTATATTGTCATGGCATTACTAGATTCGATTCATTTTTTGTTAGAAAATGATCTTTGAAACGGTACTTTTTTCTTAATGGAAAACATTACTTTTTCATTTTAATAATTCTGTGTAAAAATATTCACATTTTGATTAATAAAACTGTGTCAAATTGAAACGATGTATTTATTTGTATTTTTTTTTAAATATATATCTATTTTTAAGAAGTAAATATAAATTATTTTCGATCTTTTAATAGATAAATTAAAAAATGTGTCTTGTTTTAAGTTTGGCAAAGTGTAGGATTTGAGTGACGTGTCAGATACTGTCATGCTAAACACGTTCCTTTCATATACTATCATAATTAGTTTTCTGAAAATACACTTGGCCTCTTAGAATTCACCTGAAAGACGTATAAATATGGAATTTTGCCATTCTTGATCTGTAATGGAGCTGATACAAACAATAAATTGCTCACTGTCCCCGTTGATAATGGCCGCCAAAGTCAGTTGAAGCGTCATCAATGTGTGTGATGTGTCTGCGGTGGAAAGGGGATAGTGGATATCCCAAACAAGCGGTTGTTGACAGATCTTATGCAGCAAATTGAGCGTGTCAGGTATGGGTTATGTACTAACGAGTCACTGCTTATCACGTCTCAAGGGGGTCACTCACATTTAGCTGACCAATCCATGACATTTTGAGCTCTATAAGTGGAGGTATTTCGCGGATTCAATCAGTTAATTTGGCGACTAGCCTTCCGCTCAGTTCTAGTCGGTTTCCATTGTAAGCTTGCCACTCCCCCTTTACAATAACATAAAGTCCTTGGTCCATTCATTTGTCAAAGTTTAAGTCTGTTCTAGAATGATCGATCCCCAACTTTCTGTAAGCCCCATTCTCTAATTCACTTTAATTTACTACACTAGCAGGGCTACCCGGGTACTATTTAGAAAAGTATGTGTAAAACCTTCCTTTTAAAACCTCTCTCTCTCTTTCTTTCTTTCTGAACTTAGTGGCTTCATCATCAATCGACCATCTTTGTTTTTATCATAAGGATAGAATTGCTATAAATTATTGTTTTTAAATGGAAAATTATATCAAGCCAGTGTTGAAATTGTTTGTATATTTCAAAGTATTATTGTATTTTTTTTGTTTTTAAGAGAACATATCTTTTTATTTGTTTTAGAGAAAACACATTACAAATATTTTTGCAAGGAATAATTTAAATAGATAATAATAAACTTACGAAAAAAAGAAGCTATTGTTCAGGATTAATAAGCAGCTGCTTGTATCATTTCAATGAAACAACAATGTAATAAGTTGTTTGAAATAAAATTATTTTATCTACTATTATGAAATACAAGTAATTTTAAGAAACAGTTTAATATTTCTTTTAAACATATACAACTGTTTATCTAAAAAAAAGGTGAAATAAAGAAATGTAGAATTTAAAAAAAAAAATGTAAGCTGATGTAGCTCTTTAGGCCATTATTGAAAAATGTCTCCATTTTAACAATCTTCCGAGTTGGCTAAACTATTTTCTGAATGTATCGATGACAAAAATCGAATCTGACTGACTTTACCTTATTATATAGATGGTCCTAAGACAATTTTTTTATTGGTCTTTATAAGATTTAATGAATAAATTGTGCAGTTGCTATTTTAATATACATCGATATTCTACGAGTTTATGAATGCTGACGCCAAAAATTGGCCTATTTAAAAAGTAACGAGACACTTTTTTCATGGTTCGATATTTGTAAAGAATCGCTTAAACATGTCCCTTCGTGCAATTGCTACGATTTACTATGGAGTCAATTTCTTCTCATTACAAAAGGTCTGTTGTCTTGAATAAGTGAGAGTTCTTGTAAATCTCTTTCTCACATCCTAGCAAGGCATGGTATTGGCATGGTGGTGGGGACTTTGACTATAAAATCCAACCCTTTGTATATTTACATGTCAGTTAAATTTGTGCAGACCGAATTTCAAAAGCTGGCGATGCAGGTGTGTCCGTTATTCCAAACAGAAACGAAAAAGGCTTTTTATAGATTTCACAACATGCGACTCTGTTTATATGACCGGTTAGGGTTTAGAAGGCGACACATTTTACGATCCGTTTTCTTTGTTTCGTTAGAAGTAAAATTAACTTGAAAACAACATCTAAATATGCAATCAGTTGTGTAGAATTTGCGGCCTTTTCTTGGAATTTCAACAATTAATCTGACATTTGACAGTTATAGAAATAATTTAGAATTAGCTATACCCCCCCCCCCCTTTTAATTTCCTAACTAGCTGAACATACCCGCCGTTGCTCGGGATGCATTAAAGTCAGTTTAGTTTGCAATTTTTATTTGTTTGCATATTTATAAACTTACGCTTGACAGCTATTGTATTTTACACGTTTAAATGAGATAGTCTCCTTGCTGATTTTTATTTTTAGGTGATTATTTAAAAAGGTTCTATATTAGCAGTTGTCTTCGACAGACTAATCTAAAAAATTGTAGCTAAGCATGTTATTATATTGGCAATAACACACTACACCATCATCATCATCGTTATGATCAAATGAAAATTGGCTAGTCAGAAGCAAAGTTTGATTTGCCAACTTAAATTCTATTTCGGTCTGACTTTGAAAATCCGACAAGATAACTTTATATGTTAGATGTCACCGCTTATCAAGGCTAAAAGCCATTCTAGGATAAGGGTTAATGAGATTGATAGATTGAAAGTTGAATGAGAGGATTAAAAATGATGACCGGAATCAACAAAATTTGATCATTTATGAGGATGACAAGTATTTGTTGATGACCATATTGTAATCTGCAGGGAAGCAATCCCATGCTAACGTGTTTCACAGATGCAAAGAAACTCTGTTCGTGGAAATTCCGTTTGATGTTAAGCACACAGTAAGAAAGAAAAGTCCTTTGCAGTTGTGGTAGTGAGATGAGTTTTTGCTGTGAATGTGTTATGAGGAAGAACCAGAGATTAGAGCTCAGCCGAGCACCTTTCATGAATGATAGAGTAGAGAAAGACTAGCAACGTCTGCGAGAAAGGGACTTAAAGAACAGATGAGATCATCCCCCACAAGATTGTAAAGACGATTTTGAACTCTGTCAAGGCAGGAAAGAGTGGTCTGAACGGCACCTCCCCAGATGTGGCAGCAGTACTCCATCTTAAGACGTATCGGACTCTTATAGAGGTAGAAGATTGCATCAAGAGTCAGGTACTTTCTGGAGCGGCGGAATGATCCAACCATTTTTCCAGCAACCTTAGAAACAGATTGGATATAAGTCTTCCATTTTAGATCTAAATGAAAGTAAGTCCTATGAGCTTATCAAAGCAAAGGACTTCCTCAAGGAGAGAGCCATTCATTTTGACTGGAGCAAAACAAGGGTCTGAGCGTTGGTGGTGAAAGGAGAGAACTTTGTTTTAGAGGTGATAAAAGTAAAAAGCCACTTTTTCCACATTGCACCGCGTAGAAGAGAGAGAATCGGCAAACTCTTGATGGGAAGTCGGATGGAAAAGAAATCCGATTCTTAATTTGTTTTAAAAAAAAATCCGACTCGTGCAAAAACTTCCGACTCTGACTCTTCAGCTTTGATTAAAACGATACAGCAAACTTAGTTTAGACATTCGAAAGTCTTAAAATCTTAATGAAGTGACACGGTGACTGGTGGAAGTGTTGTATTTAAATTTGATTGACTTTTCGATTGGTTAAAAGTTAATGAATTCTTCTGTTTAATTTGTTTTTATTTTCCCCCCACTGCCCGTTTTAAGCCCGAAAGGTTAATTGACGTCATTCCTCTTGATGTCCACTTAGAAAAAATGGCAGGCAAGGAGGAGGAAACAAAAATGTTGTTATTGTTATTGGAAGCTCGGGGAAAATGTCTAATAATATTTACAGTCTCACCAAATGAATACATATTCTTCTACTTATTTGATGTAAGCATTTCAGTAGTTTTAAACATTGTTTTCGAGCACAATAAAACAATATTTTTTTCTTACTAATTATTCACTACTTATAAAGGTCAAAAGGTACTCGAGCAAAAGTGTCGATGAGATGAATGAATTGTCAGTTGAAATAATGAAGAATATTATGAGCGAATTGAAAATGATGAATGAACATGACTATTATGTCATTATTTTTTTTTTTTTACTCTTAATCAAATATTTACCTGGAGAAGAGGTGAATCAAACACTTACCTGAAAGGGAGATGAATTAAATACTTACCTGGAAGGGGGTGACTCAAATCCTTACCTGGAGAGGGGGATACATCGAATCTTTACCTGGAGAGGGGGATACATCGAATCTTTACCTGGAGAGGGGGATACATCGAATCTTTACCTGGAGAGGGGGATACATCGAATCTTTACCTGGAGAGGGGGATACATCGAATCCTTACCTGGAGAGGGGGATACATCGAATCTTTACCTGGAGAGGGGGATACATCGAATCTTTACCTGGAGAGGGGGATACATCGAATCCTTACCTGGAGAGGGGGATACATCGAATCCTTACCTGGAGAGGGGGATACATCGAATCCTTACCTGGAGAGGGGGATACATCGAATCTTTACCTGGAGAGGGGGATACATCGAATCCTTACCTGGAGAGGGGGATACATCGAATCTTTACCTGGAGAGGGGGATACATCGAATCTTTACCTGGAGAGGGGGATACATCGAATCCTTACCTGGAGAGGGGGATACATCGAATCTTTACCTGGAGAGGGGGATACATCGAATCTTTACCTGGAGAGGGGGATACATCGAATCTTTACCTGGAGAGGGGGATACATCGAATCTTTACCTGGAGAGGGGGATACATCGAATCTTTACCTGGAGAGGGGGATACATCGAATCTTTACCTGGAGAGGGGGATACATCGAATCTTTACCTGGAGAGGGGGATACATCGAATCCTTACCTGGAGAGGGGGATACATCGAATCTTTACCTGGAGAGGGGGATACATCGAATCTTTACCTGGAGAGGGGGATACATCGAATCCTTACCTGGAGAGGGGGATACATCGAATCTTTACCTGGAGAGGGGGATACATCGAATCTTTACCTGGAGAGGGGGATACATCGAATCTTTACCTGGAGAGGGGGATACATCGAATACTTACCTGGAGAGGGGGTAAATCAAATGAAATATTTGTTGAAATGAAAAATATAATAGCATAAACTCCAACAAATTTTTTTTTAATCCTCTTTTAAGCTTGAATATTCAGTTTTCATTCGTTCACTAGCACACAAGGCTGACATTACATAGCCAGTCCCCCCCCCCCTGTATTCCTCACACAAACAGCCCCCCCCCCCCCTTCTCTCTATCAGCCTGCTTAGTGTTTTGGAACCCCTGGCTCTAGCTTCATATTTATAAATTTAACAGTAAAAAAAAATTAAAAAGAAAATACAGAGTGAAACAAAAATTAAAATAAAGACTCTTGGGCAACGCCGAAGTAGGTACAGCCCACAATAGATAATGTTGCACCCTCACAATTATTAATTTTGAAAATTATACTTTTTAGTTATGGAAGACCCTGATAACCTATAATTTTGAAAATTATACTTTTTAGTTATGGAAGACCCTGATAACCTATAATTTTGAAAATTATACTTTTTAGTTATGGAAGACCCTAATAACCTATAATTTTGAAAATTATACTTTTTAATTATGGAAGACCCTGATAACCTATAATTTTGAAAATTATACTTTTTAGTTATGGAAGACCCTGATAACCTATAATTTTGAAAATTATACTTTTTAGTTATGGAAGACCCTGATAACCTATAATTTTGAAAATTGTACTTTTTAGTTATGGAAGACCCTGATAACCTATAATTTTGAAAATTATACTTTTTAGTTATTGAAGACCCTGATAACCTATAATTTTGAAAATTATACTTTTTAGTTATGGAAGACCCTAATAACCTATAATTTTGAAAATTATACTTTTTAGTTATGGAAGACCCTGATAACCTATAATTTTGGAAATTATACTTTTTAGTTATGGAAGACCCTAATAACCTATAATTTTGAAAATTATACTTTTTAGTTATGGAAGACCCTAATAACCTATAATTTTGAAAATTATACTTTTTAGTTATGGAAGACCCTAGTAACCTATAATTTTGTACATTTCTCCATCTCCTGAGCACTATCCCAGTCTAATAGTACTCAGCCACCAGTGACAATATGGGTATACACGTATACTCTTAATTAACTATCCTAGTCTTTTTCACTCGTTTCTTTTCATACTATTTTTCTCTTTGTTCTTTCTTCTGCTGCTCGCTTCTGTTACCTAGCCTGTAGTTGACACTAAGTAATTATTTATTCAAACTATAAGAATCGTCAGGATTTTATTAAACTTCTGACGATCAGATGTCCTGTGAAACTGCAGTGAAGCCAAATTTATTATGCATCTTTGTGGATTGAGGAAATGATGGTTTTCACTTAGCGTATAAGCAATACTCTTTTATTGAAGAATTGAGTACTTTCGGTTGTTAGTATTGTAAAAAAAATGTAAACTCAATGAATACTTTCATTTAAAATATGATATAATTTCTTCCACTTCAAGTAGCAGTTTCGATAGCACCGGAAACCAACCGCTGGCGGCTGAGTTTCGAAATGTGTCCCACTGATGAGTCTGAAAAAGACGAAACACGTGTCTGACTATATTTTATCATATTGGGCTTTTATATGTGACTTTTACGTGTGATGTTTTTGAGAAGGATACAAATTCTTATATTATCTTCGCTTCTATTTTTCTCAAATTATTGCGTATTTTATGGTGAATAATACTGAAATGTTGATGTTTTTGTTCAACTTTTAACTTCTGCTGTCTAAAACATGTGCTCATGAAGTGACTTGGTATCAATAAACACCTTTCGTCTCAGAAACGATCGTATGCCTAAACTGCTGGTGATGTTGAATTCTCGGAACAGATGTAAATGAAGTTATTTATCTCCACGGAGGGAAGATGTGACACAAGCTCGGAAAGTGGGATTTAAAAAGCTAGCACCCTAGAGGAAGATCACTGTCTGAAAAAAAATTGCCTGGGCCACCCCGTTGGCATTCACCGGTCGGGGCGCCTCAGACGATTAGCAATAAACTAACCCCCTTCTAAAAAGGTGAGAAGGTAAAGCCTGGGAAGGTGGACCTCCTAAAGCTGACCAAACCGACAGAGAGCAGCAAGCCATCCTTCAAAAAATGGTAGATTCTGCCGATCTGATTTTCGTATGAATTCGAATCCCGAAGAGTTGAATGAATGTCATAAATTTATTTTGAATCTATAATATATTTTATCATGTGCATGTGTTGCTCAGTTGACGAGATTTCCAACGGAGGAGGTTCGATAAAGATTGTCTTCCATGCTTCTGTGAAGATGAAATCTTTCATTGCAAAAATTCCTTTTCCTTCTTTTCCTTTTAATTTCTTTCCCCTCCATTTCATTCATTGAAAATCAAACATGCTTGACCTTGCATATATTCTTCGTTTCGTATCTTCATGGTAATTGGCATCAAATCTTTCAACTTCTCATGAAAGCCTTTTGCAAAACAAAATGGCAGAAATCTTTGGCTTTATCTTTTTTTTCTTTCAATCTTTTTTTGTTTTTTCTTTCAATCTTTTTTTGTTTTTTCTTTCAATCTTTTGTTTTTTCTTTCAATCTTTTTTTTTTCTTTCAATCTTTGTTTTTCTTTCAATCTTTTTCTTTTCTTTCTTTCAATCTTTTTTTCTTTCTTTCAATCTTTTTTTTTTTTTTTTTTTTTATTGGTTATAAAAGAATAAAAGAAGCAGAATATATTTTCATATTTCTACAAGATTTTTGTTGTCGGCCCAGCTTTTTAGTGACAAACTCTAACCCTTTTTTTTTCTCTTTTTTTTTTTATCTTTCCGTTTTTGCTGGAGATGGGGCATCCTACCGGATGACAGACATTCCCCAGCTATTTCAGACACTCCAGCCTAGAGATCTTTTTAAGATTCTAACCGTCCCTTTAAGTGCAATTGTTTGTATTTCTCTTGCACTTGGTTCACCGGTTATACTCGCCAGATAGCTTTTGAAATTCTTTTTCATTAGTCCTGTAGCTCCTATAATTACTGGTATGATGGAGATTTTCCTAAGATTCCAGTTTATTTTTCCTGTCGTACATAAGACCTTGGTATTTCGTAATCTTTTCCCTTTCAGCTCTGTTTAATCCTGCATCATTAGGGACACTGACTTCAACTAGGGTTGCTACTTTCTCCCTTTTGTCCCATATCATGATGTCAGGTTTAACAGCTCCGTTTTCTAGATATGTAGCTGTAGGGATTGCATAGTCATAGTGGATGGTGTATAAATTAATTCCAACTGTTCTTTCTCGTATATGCTCCCAGCTGTGTGTGTGTGTGTGTGTGTGTGTCTGTATGTGTTACAAGTATTGAATATCGCCAGAACAAAATAGTCTCATAATTCATTCTTCACGTTCACTAACGAAAATCTGATTGCAAACTTAAGAATCACAGAAAAACTGACGGACAGAGCCTCTTTTAGAGATGTCTGGACGTATTTAAAATGAGATGCATTCATTCACCGCATTTAGCAATGAAAATGCTATATCAGAATGAAGCTTTACGAACAGTAGAAGATCTTAGAAGAGATGTGTGAATAAATCTAGAAATATATATATATATTGCTTCATTTTACTTCAGTCGAAGTTCTCAGAAATCAAGGGGCCCCTTCCTGAGGCTAACACTTGATCTCTATATAAGATACATAGATATTCGAATATTCCATTAATTTTTTTCCTTTACCTGTCAAACGTTGATTTAGTAAAAAAAGTTAAGAATATTAATTTTCCATTCCACAATTGACCAGTTTACAATGTAATAGTATATCTTTCTTGTTGTCTATTGGTTTTACCGGATTCCAGGACAAAAATTCATCTAGTCTGGTGGAGTATCCAGCTAAGTGCTGTTACTTGATGTAACATTATCTGACAAACGTGCACCATTCCTTGTATAAGCCAGTCTCTAGCCGTGTCGAGGGGATCTTATTTGGGCTTCGAATACTATGTTATTTTGAATATTTGGTCAGGGTTTACTTGTTGAAGTATCCTCATGTCAGGTTATCCTGACAAACCCTTGTACAGAGAGACCGAAGACACTCGAGGATGTGTCTAGTAGGTAATTCAAACTCCCCTCTCTCGATATATATATAATATATATATATATATATATATAAAGATGATTTAATGGATCAGAACATTCCAATTGTTCAAAGAATTAGAACAACAAGTCTAGTATGGCGTACGGTCGTTTCCAAAACATTCTGGAAATACTTTAATTTTTATTTTTTAAATTTTTCAATTAAAAATTTTTTTTTACAAAGCCACTCCAGAATGTCACTTCATCAGCGCCTTTAGCAGCACATCTTACAGAAAATTAAAGGAAGAAAATAACAATGTGTGTGTTTTAAAGATGATTGGTGATGCAAGCATATGTGGAATAACAAACTAATATATATATCTATATATATATATATATAATATAATATACACACATTTGCTAGCTTGTTATCGCTTTACAAAATTTTCGACTTGAAACCTTAATTTCAAATAATAAACGTTTCATTCATAACTTTGTAAACAAGCAAAATCTTTCTTATTTATTCATTAGCATTCTAGTAATTTCGATGCAAATTTATTTATCTTCTAAATGTGATCGAAAGGAAAAGAAAAGAAATCGATTTGCCTTTTCGCTTGCAATTTAGAAATAGATCGTCGTAACTTGTTGAAAATCAAGTTGGTCCCTCTCAAGAAAGGAACATTTGAACACAAATGCTATATATTTATCCAGAAATAAAACAATATTGCAAAACGACCTCTTCCCTTCCTGACTTCCAACAGCGCTGTTTACATTCTCCCAGATTCTGTATTAGTGTGAATCGCTTGTTGATGCCTATATTACTCCAGTGAAGGTTCTGCCATTTTTCATCAGTGTATGCAGGGATGTTTATCTTAACGTCTTTGTATGGAACCATAATTTTGTTGTTGACGGGGGGGGGGGGGGGGGGCTTTTTGGCTGCTGTGTCGAACTCACAATTTTCTCGGATTCCCACTTGACTTGGGATCCAACTGAGTATAATCCCTTTTGTTGTCTGACAATGATGTTAATCTAAATAATAGAATACTTGTGCAGTTTAGTAAACAGGGGCAGATAATCCACAGGAAGTAACGACCAATAGATTAAAACATTTTAATAAATTTAGTTAATAAAATATAGATTCTGAAATGTAATAAAATAAAATTTATTTCAATAAAGTAACATTTTGGCCAAAACATTGTAATAAAATAAAGTTTATTTTCAATAAAGTAACATTTTTGGCCAAAACATTGTAATAAAATATAGTTTTATTATTATGTTCGTTTTACAACATTTTAAATTATAAAAAAAAATCTGTCGATTTCAGAAACTATTTTATTACAATGTTTTTGGCCAAAATGTTACTTTATTGAAAATAAACTTTATTTTATTACAATGTTTTTCTTTCAGAAACTATATTTTATTAAATAAATAAATTTATTAAAATGTTTTAATCTATTGGTCATTACTTCCTGTAGATTAGCTGTCCCTCCTTACTAAACTGCACAAGTGCCCATAATAGTTTAATGATCAGTGGGTTATCCCATCTTGTATTTTTCAATGCTGGTAACACCGATAATGGTCCTGGAAAAATGAAGTTTTTCTTTTTGCTTTGCAAAACATATCGAGTTCCAAATCTATAGCATTGGATTTTGTGCTAAAAATAGATGTTTCTTTCTGAAGATGTTGGATAATTTTGTTCTCATGTACAGCTCCAAATCCTGTTGTATTCTTATCCTTAGGTCCATGTGTAAATATTGCGGTATATTTGGGATAAAAATCCAGAATTTTATTTAGCGTTTCATGGAGAATGAAAAGATATGTGGTAGTTTTATTGAGTTTGTTCATTACAGATCTGCATTTGTTTGTTTGATTTGCTAGTGTGGGCTTTTCGGTTTGATGATATTTTTTTGATTGGAATGTTAGTTTCTTCAATTATTGATTCCATTTGAAGGCTGATAGGTTTTAATTCATTTATCAACCAGCTGTACTTACTCGGTGTTGCCCGGGTGTGCTTTTTTTCCACCCTTTTTTCTTTTTGTCAAACTATGCAATTTTATTTTGTTTTTTTTCCCTCCTAAATGTTATATTTTTGTTCCAAAGAAAGGGAAGCAAGTTTGTAATGGATGAATACAGAGCTATGCCCTTTTTTCCAAAATATTATTTTTCTCTTCCAAATAAAGGGAAGTAAGTCTGCAATGGACGCATAGAAAGTTACCTCTATTAAAAAAATAAATCTGACCGGATAAATTATTTTTTTAAGAATTAGCTTGAATTACATTTTATTGTTCTTAATAACATGGACCCGCGTTCAACAAAATAAAATTGATATTCAGAGTGAAATATTGATTTCGTAGGAAGATATCGATGACAAAAATCGAGAATCTGACTGACTTTACTTTATTTTATAGAAGGAGAAGATACAATTCTGTGTGTCTGTATAGTTTCTATTGTGTCTCCTTTTGATTCTGTTGAATTCGGATCAATGAGCAAAACATTCTGTTCCTAATTGATTTCTTTTCGGTTGACTTCATCAAATACAACTAAGTTGAATTTGATGAAGTTTTCCACACCAAAACTTCTATAAAAATGCATTTATCAAACTTTGGAAATTTTGTATTATTTGTGCTTCTCATCTTGGTTGTCATTTCACAACCTTCTTCAGGTGCATATTTTCAAATTTCGGAATCTTTATGTAAAACTTGGAATTTCGAATTAAACTCTTTGTTTGATGGGGGAGGGGGGGTAAATTATGCCTCGTTCTGTAAGCCATAATTATGTTATTCTTAGGAGTTAAATAAGAAAAATAATAATAAAAAAAGATACTTAATCCTTTTTTTGTTATATATCGTAGCAAGCATTCGTTTATTTTGATCCCCACACCGCCAACATTTGTCCCCGCTGTTATTTTAGATATCAAGATAAAAGAAATAAAAATAAAAAAACCCAGAAAACATAGACATACACACATTTCTCTTGAGATTTTGTTTCCTTTTATTTTGACTTGTATAGATCAGCCCCCATGGCTGCCAATATTGACTCAGTAAAATTCGGTAACGATTTACAGTAACGGCTAAAAGGCGACCGCGCATTGTATATATTTTTGGTAATTTTTTTTCCTAATGTTATTTTTACAATTTTAATTACAAAAAACTAAGAAACTGTCCACGTGCCTGAAAAAATAACACTAAAAATAAATAAATAAATAAAAAGCAACAATAATCCCCCCCCCCACACACACACACAATCCTACAGTGTACATATATCAGTAAAAAAAGAAGTTATTTCTGTTTCGTATTGTCCGTATCAGGAACCCGATTTTAAATTTGTGTGGTCATCTTTCGTCTGTCGTAACTGGTTATCGGATTTCACCGAACCAATATCTGCAGCCATGGGGGCTGATCTGTATGAGTACCGTTTTTTTTTTTTTAATTTGTTTTCAATTTTGTTTTTTGTGTTTAGATAGTGTAGAGGGTATTTGTGTATTTTGAGGGAGATGGGGCTAATTCGTTTTCTTATATATTTGTTATTATTTTCTGGGATCTTTTTACAGATGTTATTGTCTGACTTAAGAGTCTGACTCCCCCCACCTCCCTCAAAACCCACATTTACTCAAAGCAATCCATTTCCTCAGGGTTAAAATGGGGAGAGAGGTCGAGGGTATCTGTGACCCCCCCCCCCCGCCGGTCTTTTGTTTGTATAAGATGTCTATGCTTCCCTTATGAAACATGTACGTTTTTGTTGTTGTTGTTTAATGTTTGCTTTGATAAACAAAAGCTGACAACTAATTATGTCTCTTGACATTTACAGCTTCTCTCAACGTTTATCACATTTTCTTTTCTGTCAGTCTCCGCGGCCATAAACAAACAAACAATGCAAGAAAACAATTATTACTTTCTTAAATGCTGTACAAATTTGCATATAAACGTACACGAATTATAAGGTCGGAAGTAAGTTTTTTCTTTTTTTTTCTTTTTTTTTTCTTTTTTTTTTTCTTTCTTTTTTTCTTTCTTTTTTTCTTTCTTTTTTTTTCTTTTTTTTTTAATAATGGCAGAGCGGACGTTTTGATCAACGGACGAAATGATGAACTTCACTATATATAAGTTTTATTTTTAAATTTTAAATTTTGGTTAAATTTTATTCTGTCGGCGGTAAAATAAAAATGTGATTCTATTTATTTTTTTTAGTGCGATTACACCCTGGATATATATATATATATATATATATATATATATATATATATATATATATATATATTTGTATGTATTTAGGCAAATATATATATATTTGTGTGTATTTAGGCAAATATATATATATTTGTGTGTATTTAGGCAAATATATATATATATTTGTGTGTATTTAGGCAAATATATATATATTTGTGTGTATTTAGGCAAATATATATATATTTGTGTGTATTTAGGCAAATATATATATATTTGTGTGTATTTAGGCAAATATATATATATATATATTTGTGTGTATTTAGGCAAAAATTATTGAATAATACGGCGTGTTTTTGCTTGATAAGACTTCTTTTTCTTTTCTTTTTTCAGTTTTCCGAATGGGCCATTTAGTGTTTCGGTCAAATTGGTGTAAGTAAATTCCGTGGGTGGTTTGTTCCTTTTTTTTCCTTTTTCACGAGCACTTTCTAGTTGATTTGTCAAATAATAAGCCGTTATAATTAAAAAAACAACAACAACAAATAAAACTCAACAGTAAAGACATATTTGTAAAGAAACCAAGACTAACACCACCTGAAGATGATTTGATGAATAAAATCGAAAGTACTCGTGAAAAAGGAAAGAAAATGGAACAAGAAACCTACGGAACTTACATACACCAATTTGGCCGAAACACTAAATGAGCCATTCGGAAAATTAGAAAATATAAAGAAAAGTAAAAACACTCCGTATTTTTACGGTTCACAGGTTTATTCATTTTCTAAAAAAAATTTGAAAAAATAATAAAAACAACAAATAATATATTTAAAACTTATCTTTAAAATAAAATGTCAATTCTTTGTTTCTTTTTTTGGCAAATTCGTTGATAACTTTGTTGTAGAATTTATCCAATCCATGTTGTAACTTCATCTTGAAAAAGTTTCTTCACTTTGTTGTAGAATTTATCCGATCCATGTTGAAGCTTCATCTTCAAAAAGTTTCTTCGCTTTAAGAAGGTCCAATCTAATTTTTAAAAAAAACAACTTTTTATTACTCACGAAAACCAAACTTTTGATACAAAAGTAAACTTTCCACAAAAAAGAAAAAACAAGTTTTAAATAGAATTTAACAAATTAAAAATTTAAAATGCAGCCGTTAAAACATACTAGTTATAATCATAAACTATCAGAAATAAAATGGTGGCAATACGTAAAAAAGATGAGTTTCCATTTTTATACACGTTAAAATGTTAATGAAACATTTACTTCATTGACGTTCGATTTCTTTTTCTTCTTTTTCTTCTAACATATAAAAGTATCTTCTGGTGATACCAGATCAGGCTGCCCTGTGGCTCCCTGAGACGAAATTCACCTACATTGACGTTTTTTGTTTTTCTTCTTTTTTTTTTTTTTGTAAAACTTAATTATGTTCTACAAAACCAAAAACAAAAACAACAGCCCCTCTCCCTTTCTCCCTCCCCTTTTTTATTTTATTTTTAGAACTTGAAGCATAAATCTTTTACTATAATGACCAGATTCGGCATTAAATAACCCAAAAAGGGTTGATATGCCGTAAAACAAAACTACCAAACCAAAAACGATGATTAAACATTTGAAGATATAAAGAACTTGAAGCATAAAAACTTTTACTATAATGACCAGATTCGGCATTAAATAACCCAAAAAGGGTTGATATGCCGTAAAACAAAACTACCAAACTACCAAACTACCTAAAAGTATCTTGTCAGATTTTCAAAGTCCGGCCCAAATAGCATTTAAGCTGGCAAACCAAACTTTGCTTCTGACAAGCCAATTTTTATTTGTTATTGTTGTACGATGTTATTGGCAATATAATAACATACTTTGCTACAATTTATTTTAAAAATTACTTACTCTTGTCCATACCACTGTTTGTATAGAAATGTTTTGAAAAAAACAAACACTTAATATATAAAGCAGCAAGGGGATAACTCATTTTAAATGAAAGAATATAATAGCAGTTGTCTACCTTAAGTGCAAAAATGTGCAAACAAATAAAAATTAAAAACTAAAATACCTCCACTGCATCCCGGGCAACGTCGGGTAGGAACAGCTAGTTCTAAATAATCTGTTTCAACTTCCAGATTTAAAAGGATTTTGTGGAAATATCACAAACATCAGGAAGTGTGATCGAATGTTCTGCTGATCGTGAGCAGACTCTAAGCATTCCCTGGTTCATGCCCTCGAAGGGACAAGTCAAATCGCGATATTCCATGTTGTCATCAGACCGCCCCCCCCCCCGAAATGATTTCATTTAATTTGTAAAATGCCTGCCTTATATTTTAAAAGCTATTTCTGAAATTTGTCATCAAACTTTTCAAATTTTTGTAGTTAAATTTTCTAAAATATCAAAATGCGTATTGCTGTTCAAAAACATTTTTTTCTTCCACTCTCTTACTGCGAGGCCAACAGATGGCTGTGTGTGTTTAGCGGTCTGTCAATTTGTGTCTTTACAACACACACACACATTATATTCTCAATATAGACACATTTTAGTTAATACAATATACCACGATACCACCATCAAAAGATTAAAAATTCTTCAAGCCATTTACATTAAAACAAGCACCCCATAATTAATAATATTAATTACGAAACTAGTCACAAAATTTTAAAGTGTCTGGCGTAGTAAATAACATTAACAAATTCTTAGCCGTTAAACAATAACTCTTTTTAATTTTGCACGTAATCACGTTCACATGCAACATCTCATCACTACATACGCTCATTTTAAAGTCGTAAATTACTCGCTATTAAAAAGAACTCGATAGTAAAAGCGTTGTTGTAAACACACCAGACTAACCCAGCCTGATGATGATTTGATGAATCAAATCGAAAGTACTCGTGAAAAAGGGGGAAAAAATGGAACAAGAAAACCACGGAACTTATACAGGGTGACCCCCAAAAAACGGGCCCCAAATCTAATTAGGCCCCGTTTCTTAGTGTTTCGTCCGAATGAAATGATTTTTGGGGCATAACTAGTTAATTATATTCGCAACATCATATCAAAACACTAGGGTATTTGGCCTTTTTTTCTCCGTTCTACAACATGTGTTCTAGATGGACTCCTTTTAGCTCCGTGCATTTCTTGAGGTGCAGAACGAAGTTGTCCATGACATTCTTACAGACTGAATTGGGAATGGCTCTAATCTCCTCCCTGATGGCTTCCTTGAGTTCCGTGATGGTTCTGGGTTTCCTTGCGTACATTCTGTCCTTAAGATAGCCCAAAAGGAAATAATCTGGGGGGCTTAGGTCCGGGCTATGGGGTGGCCACTCAAAATTAGTCTTGAGACTGATCACTCGGCCTCCGAAGTTCTCTTTCAGCCAATCTCAGGACAGGTTTGAGGTGTGAGAACTTGCTCCGTCTTGCTGGAACCAGAACTTGCTCATGAGCGACGGGTAGAAAGCCTGGAGCTCACTCTTGAAGGTTTTGAGGACCTCTACATACCGCTCCTTGGTGACTGTCACTGCTGCACCAGATTCTTCGATGAAGATTGGTCCGATGATGTCTCTGACCGAGATTGCAGCCCACACCGTGCAATTAGGAGAGTGCAGGGGCTTGGTGGCTACTTTATTGGGTCTGGAGGACTCCCAGAAGACATTTGTCTTGGAGTTCGCCTTTCCGTCAAGATGGAAGTGGGCTTCATCTGAGGTCCAAAGGAGGTTAAGGAAACCTGGTGTCTCCTCGATTTTATCGAGCATCTTTACTGCCATAGCGCTCCTCTGCTTCTTGTCTGAGGCTGTAAGGGTCTGCAGCGTCTGTATTCTGTATGGGTAAGCCCTGATATTGTTCACCAGCACTCTCCTGCAAGTCTCACGGGAGAATACCGAGGGACTGACTTCACTTACTCACAGAGCGTTTCGGACTCTCCTGGAGAGACTCTCTCACACTTTCGACCAGTTCGGCTGTCCGCTTCTTGGGATGTGCTGAGTGGCTTGGACAGTTCTCACTGGCAGCGTCGAAGTTCTCCACGGTCCCATACTTATCGAAGTGGTCCACCCAGTTCTGAATTCTGCTTTTGGGTGGAGCCTTTTCACATCCGAACTGATGCATGAAACTGTCCTGGGTTTTCTTAAACGAGCCTGTCTTGTAGTAAAATTTAACACAGTGTATTCTTAGTCCCAGCTCCTACTGAGGTCTTGGTGTACTCACGGTCGTTGATTCTGCCATGTCCTGTAAAATAAAGGCAATCGGTGAATAAATAAAGGAGATATCACATAAAGTGTACACAGGGCCCGTTTTTTTTTTTGAGTCACCCTGTATACACCGAAATATTTGACCGAAATACGTAACGGACTATTCGAAAATTGAAAAAAAAAAATCTCATCAAACAAAAATACTCTGTGTTATTTAACAACATATGCTTATATATATATATATATATATATATATATATATATATATATATATATATATATAATATATTATAGGTAGCAAGTTATTATTTAAGCAGGCTTTGTTAAACAACACGGAATTTTCGCGTTTGTATAGCTTTTTTGTAAGGTTTTCGAATCTTCGAGCAATCTTTCAGGTTTCGGGTGGTAGTTTAGTATATAATATAACAAGACACAAGTAAACATAAAATAATAATCAACTCACCCACACCCCTCTCTTTTCCTTCATTCACTCTTCACGATATCTTTAAAAACAATAACTCAAATCTTCTCATTTATAATTAAAAAAAAAACAAAAAAAAACTTCTCCTGAGGACGACCAAGAAGGTCGAAAGCGCTAGAGAAATGGCCGAATTACGAACAATCGGCGAAATACTATATGGACTGCCGCCTGAAACCCGAAAGATTGCTCGACGACTTGAAAACCTTAAAAAAAAAAGTTATACAAACGCGAAAATTCCGTGTTGTTTAACAAAGCCTGCTTATATACAGGGTGTCTCAAAAAAATGTACTCACTCGTAGAATGACGAGAAAACTTTTATTTATGAACATAGAGTGAAATGAAATAGCATCGAATACATGAGACAGATGTAATTGAAGAATCATGTTCGCAAATGTTCAAACTGATGACCATTATTGTTCAAACAAAGCTGATAACGCGCACCAAGGTAAATAAAGGTTTTCTCGTCATTCTAAGAGTGAGTACATTTTTTTGAGACACCCTGTATATATATATATATATATATATATATATATATATATATAAATGTGTGTGTGTGTGTGTATATTGTTTTAGGTAGCATTCTTTCATTTAAGCAAACATTGTTAAACATGACAGAATTCCACTGTTTGAGATTATACCTTTTTATTTTTTCAATATTTCTAATGATCTTATTTTGTGTAAAATAAAAAGAATTGTATGTTTCATATGTATCACGAACGTTTTCGCTTCTTCGTCGAATCACACAAAAAGATTATTAGAAATTTTTTTTTAAATAAAAAAGGTATAATTAAACAAGAATTCTGTTATATTTAACAACGTTTGCTTACATATATATGTTTAGTGAACCCTTTTTTAGGGGATCATTTTTTTTTTAGTAGATTTTAAAGAAACATTTTTAGGAAAACAATTTTAGGTAATACACGAGTGTAAGAGAGCTAGATAATTTTTTTAATGATAAACACAAAATAATGAGTACAAAAGCATAAATTCACAAAAGAGATATTTTATATATTTAAATATAGATGGAAGTTTACATAGATAAGAAAAAATAGAATGTTTGTTCATAGTTTGAGAGTCGTTGCAGAACAAGGGGAGTTCATTAGTTGAGATATCGAGGAAGTCTGAATCGATAATTTAAGGGCTGTGAATTATCCACAGGTCAGAAAAGTCGTAATCAAAACTTCCATACTCTATTACAAAAATTACATTTGATTGAAAGTTTTTGATAAGAATCAATGTCATTTGTTTTCATTGTAGAAAGTTCAGTGAGAAATGTTATGAGTATCAAAATGAATTAGTTTATACATTTGTTTTCAATCAGCAGACGATAGTATAAAAGAATTAAGGCATTGTGTGTGTGTGTTGCATTAGTGTCAGAGTGCGTATGCGTATCTGTGTGTGTGTGTACGTGAGTTGAGAAATAAATTTAGCTTTCCCAAGCCCGACAGAGGGGCGAGAAAAGCTGACATAATATATATGTTAGCTTTGTCGTGAATTTTGGCTCAACTTGTTTCTTAGTGAAAATCTAGGCTTATATCGGTTGGAGGTGGATCAAAAGAAGAAAATTCAACAATTTCACAGAAACGCTTCTGATTGGCTCAAATTATTTTCATTTGTTATTAATTCAGGCAGATGTATGCTCGGAGCCATATGCGCAGAAACGATTTTGAACACTTTCATTTTGTGTACCAAAGCATAAACTTCACCGATATATAGATATAGATATATATATAGATATATATATATAGAGAGATATATATATATATATATATAGATATATATAGATATATATATATAGATATATAGATATTTATAGATATAGATATTTATAGATATATAGATATATAGATAGATATATAGATATGTATATATATATATATATATAGATATATAATTTCTTAAATTTAACTCTAGTTATGACTTCACAAGCAAATTGAAGTGGCAGCCGTGTGTTCAATTTAAACATTCATATATTAATTAATTTTACTTATTCACTTAGATGTAATGCTTGTCTAAGTTTCTAGCAATCCGTGGTGGTTTAGAGACATGCTGTCTGAAGATACCGGTTTCCTGACTTAAAAGGCACCAAACATTGATGTTATTGTTTATTTCCTTTCCCTTTGTAAAACTCAATCATGTTCTACAAAGCTAAAACCCAAAACATGTTTCCTCTACAAGACAACTAAACCGAACACCATGAATAAGTATTTCCAGATATAAAGAACTTGAAGCATAAAAACTTTTCCCCAAATTACCTAATTCAGCATTAAATAACTCGAAAAAGGGTTGATATGCCATAAAACAAAACAGCCAGAGACATGATAGGTGTATAATTAGTTTTATATAAGGTGTGTTGATGAATTATTATTAAGATGAAATCGGATGATCTTGCAAAACGGTTAATTCGGCAAGGCTCTGAAACCAAGGGTGCCGGGAAATAAGTGTTGGATCTGTGTGCCTCCCTGTCATTATTTCTCATTAAATTATCGTGGATTTCTCCAAGTTATTCCAATTGAATCAGGGCTGTGGAGCCGGTAACCCAAAACGCTCGACCCCGACTCTGAATCCTGCTATTTTAAAAGGAACGACTCTTATTCAAGACATCTTCTTCATCCACTATTTTTATTTTTAAGATTGTGTGACCACTTCTTGTGTGTCTCTGTATATGTGCGTGTGTTTCTCGCCTCTTAGTGACTTACACATTTTTCTTATTTAATATTAATCGCTTATTTATTGAATTAAAAATGCAATAATGTAAAATAAAACGAAACTTAAAAAAAAACTATATAAAAAAATAATTTAATTACAAAATTAAATTAACCAAAATGCATTTTGTTAATCCGTGAACCACAGAACAATCAGCCATTTTAATTGTTGATAGTTTAAAAAAAAAAAATGAATTTCTCTTAGTGACGTTCAAAATTGAAAGGAATTTGGAAGCCTTTAAACTGGGGAACAGAAAGTCATTTTGAGCTTTAAAATTCTTAGCAATTCATTCAAGTAAACAGAATTGTAAGTTTTGAAAGTTTATTTTTATTTTTATTTTTTTACATCCAGTAATTTTAAAACAACAAGCGATACCGTAATAATTAAATTTGAATCTCAAAAATTCTATTTAAAAATAAAAAATAATTTAGTAAAAAGAACGACATTAAAAAAAAAATATAAAAAAAACGAAAAAAATAAATCGAACAAAAATGAAAGTTACAATATTCCCGGGCAACGCCGGGTGGTGACAGTCAGGACCTACGTAGGTCGTGGTAGTAACTCTCGGTGGCCACGGTACAGTTCGTTTAGAGCCGAATAAATGAGAAATTAAAATGACATGTTTTTATATTCTTTTAATTTCGTAAGCCAAGTTTTATTATCATTCTCGATTTCTCCATGATAATTATTAGATCTGTTTTTATTTCCTCTGCAATGATTTTGTTGGATGGAAGGTCTTTCCTCAATAAGTGTCATCTCTTGTTGATGGCGCGTTTTTATTTATTTATTTATTTGGCTTTTCATGATCGTTTTTAAATTTATATTTTATTTAAAACTTATTTTGTTGTTCAGTTTATTGGAAATTTTTTTTTTTTAGTTTCTGTTTGTAGAAAATTGAATAATGTTTATTTTGCCCTTCGTCATTTCAACGTTTGGATAAAAGATGACAATTTTATGGATGAGAAGAAAAGATTGAAGGCATTTATTATTCATTGGGATTTTTATGATATTGTTTTATAGATTTGCTACGAAATTGATTCGGTTTAATATCTGTGTGCGTATACTCCCTTTTCTCGTGCCCCTCTCCCCCTCTCTCTCGTAACTTTCTCTTTCTCTCTCTCTCGTAACTTTCTCTCTCTCTCTCTCTCTCTCTCTCTCTCTCTCTCTCTCTCGATACTTCTCCCCCCTCCCCCCCAAAAAAAAACACAACGCTGAACAATATTTAGATAACATTGATATTCATTTTTCGGCGATTGTGTAGGATTTCCAACAGAAAAAAAGGGTGAAAAAAAAACAAAAAAAAACGAATAATCAACAAATTACTGTTACCAAAAGCAAGAAAAGTTACTTTTCTACGTACCTGCCTAAATGTTTGAATTTCAAAGCGGTTTTATTTACATATTGTATCGACAACTTCTGAGTCTTGTAAACCCGACGTATTCAAGGTGGCGCCGGATTTTACTCGATATCACACAAAAATTAGGCTGTTAACATTAATTTGTTGACTATTTGTTTTGTTTTTTGTTTTGTTTTTCACCCCTGTTTTCTCTGTTGGAAATTCTTACATAATTGTCTTTTTTTTTAAGGAAAAGTTGGTTTTCAAAATATTTTTATTTATTTTTTTGTTATCTTATAAATATAATAACGCCATTAGACATTCAGATGCTTTTTTAAATTAAAAAAACAAACATTTTTTTTAATGATATTTCACCCCAAACAAGATAGGCCGCCACTGTAGACATAAGGGGCTACTGAGAATTAGAGAGTAGGTTTTCGGTGTCATCCTAAGTTGGGAGCTGTGCAGCGAGATGTCTGTTTACATTAGTTTTAAACCTCTGCATGTCGGTACAGTCGGGGAAACAGGGAGCAGGGATGGAGTTCCAGAGGCCAGCAGCACGAGGAAAAAAGCTATTGGAGTAGAATGCTCTGACATCTGGGGACCTCTGCAGTGAATGGGTGGGATTTAGATGATTGTCGAGTTGGTCTAGTGAATTTACGTCTGAGGGAAATAATTTTAGCATTTTAAGCATGACTTGTTGAGTTTTCCGTTAAAAAACAAAACAACTTCTTATAAATTACAAATGACTTTAGATATACACGCTGCAGAAAAGGGGTACGTTTTTAAATACGATTGAACTCGCAATACAAACTTCAATCAGAAAATGTCTGTCTTTTTTTTTTTACCTTGTATTACTTATAACCTGATATTTTGAACCTTTCCTGGGACGAGTATTCCAACTAGTTTTTTTTTTTCAATGAAATTAAGAAATCTATACTATATTGGTGGTGTCTGTCTGTCCGATGATGCAATTATAAACAAAGCCCTATACCAAGCACAAACGCAACTTTTCTAACATTTTACGAAAACATCACTGATGTATTAGTGTTTTTATTGCAATAATATCGTGAGCAGAGACATTTTCCGTTCCTTTTTAACAAAGCCCTGTAACAAGATTAATACACCTTTTCGAGAGTAAAATCTGACAAGAAATGAAATGATGGTAATTATTATTTGATCTGTGTGCTTGATTTTCGGGGATTTGGCATAAAATTTATTATGACGTAATCAAAAATGTTTAAAGTTTTGCGATAATGCATTAAAATCATTTTTTTAGGCAGTGTTTTCGAAAAGTGGGATTTTCTTTCTGGCTAAAATGAATTTTTGCTGTTGGATAGTTATTTTGTTGATGGGATGAGGGGGGAGGGGTTAAATATGATTATTTAATTTTTTGAATTATCAATTTAAAAAAAATAGAGGATTTTAATTTATTGTGTAGTTGCCCTTGCGAAATAAAAATCTGTCAGCCTATTTTATTCCCGGGCAACGTCGAATCTATTTGCTAACTCTTATAATGCAGAGCACTCTTTGAAAATTGTTTGAATAAAATCTGAAAGATTGTTTTTTTTTTGTTGTTTTTGAGGGTTTTTTTAATGTAAATTGCATATGTCATTTTTGAAAGAAAATGATGCATGTCGATTTCAGTTTTTCTTTTTGCTCTTGATTGGCTGATTTTTCTTTCTTGCTATTTGATTGGCTGCTCTTTCTTGCTATTTGATTGGCCCATATTACATTATTCATGCGATGACCTGACCAACATTGCTTTTAAATTGGGCCTTCTCCAAAATAAGTTCGTGAAACGAACAACAATGTTTGTTCATGTGTGGTTTTAGAGTAAACAAGTCCCATCCCCACCCCCTTAGAAAAACAAACGAAAATTGTTTTATAATATATGTTAAAAACAAAAGGAGAAAAAAAAATTGATTTTCAGCTTCGGAGGGGGGGTGGGGCTCATACCTCCCCTCCTTGTCTTTATTTCGGTGTTTCAGGCCTTAGTTTTACATAATTCATGACCCACACCCACACACCTCCCCGAAAAGGTGTTGTAACCTTGTAAAGAGATTGATGCTCGCCAGGAGGGTCAGAGTAAGTCCTGTCGAGGCCCCAAAGCATTTCACGAAGATCCGGCATTTTTATTATTTTTTTTTGAAACAGACATTTAATAATTTTTTGACTTGAGTTATTTGCCTTATCATTGTAATTTAAGATGGAATATAATGTTTGATTGCAAATATTTCTACTTTTTTTTATTATCCGGCGTTGCTCGGGAGCATAGATAACAAAATAGATAAACTTAAAAGATGTGTGTGTATAATACTCCCCCCCCCCTTTGATCCATGAACAAACTTTGTCAACTTGTTCATTATAATAGAAAAAGATAGTCATTGCAATCGACTATTTGACCTAATTTCAGTGTTCTTTTTCGAACATTAACCTGTAACAATGAAAGAAAGCAATTTTTTCTTGCATTAGTTTTTAAAATTTTTTTACCCTCTTCCATGCACTAATTTGGTTCCTGGTGACACAAATGATAAAATATTACAGTAAAATGTTTTCCCATAACCATTTCGGAGTCATACCGAATCAGAATAATTATCGTTTATGAGTGTATCTTTGGTAGTTTCTGAGTTTTACCCGGACACACGGACAGAAATACATATACGAAGCAAATATGTGCGTGTGTCCTGGCATGGATTTTCAATGGTTGATCTCGCAAAACCAATGAGGCAATAGCATATTTGTAATCAGCACTTTACTGGCAATGTTTTTAATATGAGTTTGCATAAATTTCGATTGTGGGGAGGGGGGGGGAGTCATAAAACAAACTGAAACTTCAAATATTTCCGATTTACATGAAATTTTAATCATAGATATTATTAGATAGCAATTTAGATTTTCCAAATTTCAAGACCATTTGAACTCTTGGTTGGAGTCTCTGAAATAGTGGGTGAATGCCTGGCATCCGGTAAGATCCAGTAAAAACAACGAGAAGAGAAAATTGAAGTAGAGATAATTTTGTGGAGCATAGTTCCGCTGCACTATATGCTCTGTGGTAAATCTGCGAGGTGCACCCCGCTCGTTTCTTGATGCCGTTATGTGATTATTTTTCTTCATGGTTAATCTGACACTGACTACCACATCACTAGTGAGAGGGGGGGGGCGGCTTCCTTTTACGAAAATAAGTTGGGAAGGAATTATTAAGACTAGGAAAACTAATGTGATCCATTGTGCTGGGTATAGATTGTTTGAATCAGGAAAAGTGAGTTTGCAAAACCAGTTAAATATAAAAAGTAAAAAAAAAAAGTCCAAAATTACCCTTTTTCTGCTCACCTATCCCCCCTCTCACTACAGCTATGAGTTAAATAGTATAATAACCCTGGTAATATCCCCTTTCGTTTATAATGGACTATTCCAATCTTTTTAATCTTTTTTTTCTTTATTACCTTCAACTGTTAACAAATAGATACTGTTAGCGGCAGTGTGATCACTTATTAGTTTGAAGTTGAATCTAATGATTTTGACAGATTCCTAAGTGGCCATTATTGATTCTGTTTTTCTATCCCAAATAATCTGTTAATTTGTCTACATCAATTTTGCATACCTTCCAGACCCCTGAAGGTGGGGGAGCTGTAGATAGGTCAGTCACTTGACCTTTGGTTTCTCCATTCAGACGCTAGCAGTTTGTTAGACCCTCAGCTAATAAAAATCTCCAGTGTCCAGGGTTTCTTCTCTTAGTCCACATAAATGGGAAGATCAAAGGAACTTCTTCTTTCGGGCCTGGAGCATGTTTGGGACCTGAGTTGGCCATGACACGCCACATCTATTTCAGAGTTTTTCTTCTCATAGGCTATTTGCCCTACCAGGGCTTGAAAGTCTAGTCTATCCTATTATTATTTCACCTATAGCTGGGTGGATGGGAAAACTCATTCATAGCTTTACCAAAGGCATAAGTTAAAGTGGTGCAATGTCCCCCAGCAGATAAAAAGGTTGATATGCCGACGAACAAACGAAAGTTCTTTGGTTTTGGCGTCCATGTTTCTTGTGTGTTTTTGTTGTCTTTTCTGAATTGGCAGCAGACATGAACCCTAACCCCACACTTTAATAATAATCGACACAAGATATTCTCTACTTTTTTTTTCACTCTCCTTCTTCTTCTTCTTCTTCTTCTTCTTCTTATCTATATATTAATCGGATAGCGTGTGTGTTCGTGTGTCACGCTTACATCAAAAGCTCTGCGCATGTGTGCCGCATCTAGATTTGGAAAAGCATTCAAGTCACCTAATTTTCGTACTATTTTCAAGTATTTCCCTTTGGTGCAATGGTTAGCGACGTAGGATTTATACGTCGGCTCGCCTGGTTTATAGTTCGATCCCAACCAACCATTAAGATTTCTTTTTTCTACATCGAAGGGGGGAGGGAGGTAGGAAGGGAGTGACCGGGAAGGCACATATTAATACCATAGCACGTGTTTATTTTGTGTGTTGCGCTTACATCAAACGCGACGACCTTCCGAATCTTTGTATGCTACTCATGAATTGGAGCCAAATTTAATTTAATCTAAAACATTTATAAAGTAAGGTTTAGTCGTCGAAATATTACCTTCACTAGAAATATTGTATATAAAGAAGTTTTGTAAATTGTTTCATGTATTATTCATTTAAAAAAAAATATATACAAGTCAAATCTTATATTTTATTCAAACATGTATAGGTTAGGAACAAGATAATTAGTATTGAAAACATCATTTCGTGTAATTTACACGGGTCCCGCTAGTTATTATTATTATGTTTACTCACTAGGAGTTCTCATACAGGCCGTCATCAGTGATTGTTCATTAATAATCGCCAATGGTGTTCTCTAGAGTCTGAGTGACAACAAGTCTCCCCAGATTTCCAC
>OY744516.1:7609740-7622240 GCA_963556195.1 Sepiola atlantica | reverse complement strand
TTTCGATTTGTAAACAACAAAAAAGTAAATTGCAAAAAATGTGTTGGGATGGCGTCAATTCTTCGAAGCTGTTTCTAAATTAATTGTATTTATTGGTGTCACCTTAAACGGCTGAAAAGAAATAAGACAAAAAAGTACAGAACTAATTTGTTGCCAGAGATTGCTTCTGGATTGGCCAGATCGACTCGTTCTGTTACCACCACTATGAAGTGACGCAATAAAATGTATCTTTTATTTAGTCGGTCGGTCACGCATATTTATATATTTAAAAAAAAATATCATAATAGGAAAAAGAACAAAAAGAAACGGTCAAACTTTATAGAAATTATTGTGTCAATGTGTGACCCTAACAATATGTCTAAAATGTGGACTGATTTGACTCCACAGTTTTAAGACTGTTTTAAAAAATGCGATTTTCTTTGGTCTGTCATCGGTAAGCAGTTTCATTGTTAAACACGCATCTTTTCGAAAGGCTCTCTATGTTACGCTTAAGTTTGATATGGTCTGTCATGTTTCTATTCTGATATGGTCTGTCATGTTTCTATTCTGATATGGTCTGTCATGTTTCTATTCTGATATGGTCTGTCATGTTTCTATTCTGATAGGGTCTGTCATGTTTCTATTCTGATAGGGTCTGTCATGTTTCTATTCTGATATGGTCTGTCATGTTTCTATTCTGATATGGTCTGTCATGTTTCTATTCTGATAGGGTCTGTCGTGTTTCTATTCTGATAGGGTCTGTCATGTTTCTATTCTGATAGGGTCTGTCATGTTTCTATTCTGATAGGGTCTGTCATGTTTCTATTCTGATATGGTCTGTCATGTTTCTATTCTGATATGGTCTGTCATGTTTCTATTCTGATATGGTCTGTCATGTTTCTATTCTGATAGGGTCTGTCATGTTTCTATTCTGATATGGTCTGTCGTGTTTCTATTCTGATAGGGTCTGTCGTGTTTCTATTCTGATAGGGTCTGTCATGTTTCTATTCTGATAGGGTCTGTCATGTTTCTATTCTGATATGGTCTGTCATGTTTCTATTCTGATATGGTCTGTCATGTTTCTATTCTGATATGGTCTGTCATGTTTCTATTCTGATATGGTCTGTCATGTTTCTATTCTGATAGGGTCTGTCATGTTTCTATTCTGATAGGGTCTGTCATGTTTCTATTCTGATATGGTCTGTCATGTTTCTATTCTGATAGGGTCTGTCATGTTTCTATTCTGATAGGGTCTGTCATGTTTCTATTCTGATAGGGTCTGTCATGTTTCTATTCTGATAGGGTCTGTCATGTTTCTATTCTGATAGGGTCTGTCATGTTTCTATTCTGATAGGGTCTGTCATGTTTCTATTCTGATAGGGTCTGTCATGTTTCTATTCTGATAGGGTCTGTCATGTTTCTATTCTGATAGGGTCTGTCATGTTTCTATTCTGATAGGGTCTGTCATGTTTCTATTCTGATAGGGTCTGTCATGTTTCTATTCTGATAGGGTCTGTCATGTTTCTATTCTGATAGGGTCTGTCATGTTTCTATTCTGATAGGGTCTGTCATGCTTCTATTCTGATAGGGTCTGTCATGTTTCTTTTCTGATAGGGTCTGTCATGTTTCTATTCTGATAGGGTCTGTCATGTTTCTATTCTGATAGGGTCTGGCAAAAAGGGTTGCTTCACAAACTTGCTAGCTATGAAATTTCCCTTCAACCATCAAATCGTTTTGCTTCAATAGATCTCTAAAAGTAGTTGTTGATTGGAAGAAGTGTGAAGAACACTGCATCAATGCTGGTGTGCCTCAGGGATCTGCTCTCAATTCTCTTTCTAATTTTAAGTAATGCTCTTCCAAACCATATTCCGAGATCATTTGTTGACATCTATACAAGCGACACAACTGTCTATGGCTCTACTTCGGAGAGCATTGGTAATCTAGATCTTGTTGATTCTCACTCTTTTCATCTGGAGCAGGTTGCGCAATGGGGGAAAAAGTGGCTTGTTACTTTTAATAGCTCTGAAACCAAGCTTCTCTCCTTTCATCACCAATGCTTTGATCCCGTTAAAATAAATGGCTCTCTCCTTGAAGAAGCCCTTGTTTTGAATGTGCTCCTAGGATTGACTCACTCCAAACCTGAAATGGAAAACTTATATCCAATTGGTTGCTAAGAAAATGATTGGATCATTCTACTGCTCCACAAAGTATCTGAACTTTGATGAAATTATCTAAAGAGTCAGATATATTTTGAGAATATATCTGACTATTAATAGTACTTACAGTTTACGGATCGGGCTGAAATAATAACGGTATTATTTAGAAAGCCATTCTTAACATGGGTATGTGCGGGCTTTATTAACTATTCTGTATTTTCACCTAACAATATATATCTTAAAAATGTAATTTAACTTGAAAATCCTATCTAAAAAAAATAGCTTGGTCCGTAAACTGCATAAGCACCCTAAAATGGGATACTGCTGCCACATCTAGTGAGGTGCCTCTCATAGCACTCTTTTTTGCCTTGACAGAGTTCAAAATCGACTTTGCTATCTAGTGAGGATGATCTCTTCTGTTGTCTATAGCCTCTTTATCACAGAAGAGACGTTGCTAGTCTTTCTCTGCTCTATCATTATTTCTATGGAAGCTCCAATCTCTGGTTTCTCCTTGTAAGACGTTCACAGCAAGAATTTATCTAGCTACTACTACTACTACTACTACTACTACTACTACTACGACATCAAAGAACTTTCCTTTCTTTCCCTCGTGTGCTTAATATCAAATGACATTTCATAAACAGTTTCTTTTCGAGAAATTCTCATCTGTCGAACACGTTGTCGCAAGATTGCTTCCTTAGAGACTACAACACGGTCATCTAAAAATCCAATGTCAATAAATATTTGTCATAAAACGTCCTCCATAAATCACCAACTTTTCTTAATTCCGTTCATTACTTTCAATCCTCTCATGATATTCATCATCATTCAACTGCCAATCTATTCATCTCATTAACTCAAATGGCTTTTAGCCTTGATTAATGGGGACTCATTAGTAAATGATTTATTTTAAATGGAGTTTTCAACGGTCTGTCACACTTAAGTTTGATATGGCACGTTACCACGAAACATGTCAATTAATTGGAAACTTTTTAAAAATATCCATTTTTTTTTTGTGCCTTTTCAAAGATGAGAGCGAGTTGTAATGGCCGCCACTGCAACTAAGGAAGACAACTGTCCGTATTCTCAAGATCAAAGAGGATCGAATCAAAAGAAAGAAAAACAAAATATCTTCAAGAATAACCATCGGCTGAGAAAACCATTTCCCTTTCGGGCGGGGGGGGGGGGGTTGTAATAAAAAGATGTTGATGCGAGGCTTAAGCATCGAACGACCAAAGAGCTGAGAAAAGGGTTTAAGTCAATTTTAGCAGAATCAGAATTGTCAAAAGTCAACGCTTCTCGAGTGATAAGTGGCCGCTAAGACTTCTTCTGCTTTCATTTTCGCCCCTGATTGAACGCCTGATTGGACTTGTCAAATTGGCACTTAACGAAAATGGCCGTTTGCGGAAATTGGCTTGTTTAACACTGTCGGCCACATGAATCGGCGTCCGCGGAAGTGGTAGGATCGTCTGCGATGGCAGAAGTCTCCGCCGATCCACCCTCCACGCCCAGCCTAATCCTGGCATTAAATGCATTCAGCGTGGTACTGAACAACGTTCTCAACCTACCATTACATGCAGACGATCTCGTTTTAGACACGCCTGATTAATCGAACCGGCCAAAGTACAGCCGTGTCAGCACGATAACCCCCCCCCCCCTCTCCTCTTCTCATTGATGATGCAGCCCCCCCACCCCCACCCGGACTGGGGCTGATAACGGGACAACTGGCGGCAACGGAAAAATCACTAACAAATAACTGTGTTTATCTGATTCTACAATTAATAGGATGTTTCATGTGATCTCGGGCCCTTTTTGTTTCATTGTTTCTTGTTTTTTTTTTCTTCTTTTGTTGATAGTCACACGTATACTGACAAAGCATAGAAAAATTAGGGATGGAAAGTAGGACTGTTCTGATGAGACCCCCCCCCCTCCCATTCGGATGAACCCCGCCCCTCTTTTTAAGTCATGTATATTAAATCAGCATTCTTGCGTGTGCTTGTCTGCATACGCATGCATTCAAGCCAATTCTAAACGTACATTATTCTATCTTGGGCTGTAAATATGAAGTCGCTGTGTGTGACGTCCAAATGTTGACGCAGCAGACGCGCAATTACAGACGTTCGGGGATTAGAGGCGAAAATGATTGCAAAAAGAGACGCATTCTTTATAGAATCCTTTATTGGCGCCTCCACCCTCCTCATGCTCTTCGTCTCTCTCTCTCTCTCTCTCTTGCTTTCTTGTCTCCCCTCCCCTCCTTGAACAATTGGACCTTAATGCCATCAACATTAGCAGGTCTCAATCACTCTGCCACTTTGAGCCGTCAAGACCAATTTGTAACTAATATCTTTTGGCCTGTCGTCACTACCACGCACTCAAATGCAAAACAGGTCTAACCTGAGGGGGGGGGGCTGGTTCGGGGGAGGGAGTCATGCGGATAGTAAATCGTTATTTACTATCATTAATGAAAACAGCATCACCCCACTCTTTTACTGCTCGTCAATTGTGTTTATGAAACCAAGTGGCCATATTACACTGTGCTTTTCAAGCTCACGGCTACTTTTCTTTTAAAACACCGTTTTTTTTCTGTTTTTTTTTTTTTTTTTTTTTTTTTTTTTGCAGAGTTGGGTGGATGTTAATTCCTTTTAAAATAAGGAATTCTGCCTTCGGATGACCGACCGGCCATCTCATCCATTCTCTCTCGGAAAGACTTACTTTCATGAGTTTCTTGATACCAAAGGCGGGATTTTCTCTTTGGTTTTATAAGAACAAGGTATGCATAATTGGTCGAACGATATCATCGCAGACTATGGAATTGGTTGTGCCAAGTTCAAATCCAACTTGATCTGTTGCGGGCATTTACGCATTAATACTTACCCCACCCGGGGGGAGGGGGATTTTAGGACTTCAAAGTGTAGTATCTGTTAAGTCTCAGGAGGTCATCCCCCCCCCAGACATTACTGTGGATTATAAGTTACTAGCTGTCTTCACTGGCGTTGCCCGGGAGTCCTTTTACATTAATAATTTACCTAATTGAAATAGTGTTTGTTTACCTGCAAAAAAAAAGTGTTATTTGGTTTATGAATAAATGTAAGAAACATTTTGCATCGTCTTTAAAAAAAAATTAAAAAGTTGACTTTATTTTTTCCCGCCCATTCCGTCAAAGTAAAACGTTGACCACGATTTTAAAATAAAAATAAATGTCAAAAAGATTTAAAAATAAAAATAAATGTCAAAAAGATTTAAAAATAAAAATAAATGTCAAAAAGATTTAAAAATAAATGTCAAAAAGATTTAAAAATAAAAATAAATGTCAAAAAGATTTAAAAATAAAAATAAATGTCAAAAAGATTTAAAAATAAAAATAAATGTCAAAAAGATTTAAAAATAAAAATAAATGTCAAAAAGATTTAAAAATAAAAATAAATGTCAAAAAGATTTAAAAATAAAAATAAATGTCAAAAAGATTTAAAAATAAAAATAAATGTCAAAAAGATTTAAAAATAAAAATAAATGTCAAAAAGATTTAAAAATAAAAATAAATGTCAAAAAGATTTAAAAATAAAAATAAATGTCAAAAAGATTTGAAAATAAAAATAAATGTCAAAAAGATTTAAAAATAAAAATAAATGTCAAAAAGATTTAAAAATAAAAATAAATGTCAAAAAGATTTAAAAATAAAAATAAATGTCAAAAAGATTTTATGTTCTTAGACAGAAATCGAACTAGGAATTGCATTTTATCAGGTTAGCGTCTTATCAATTTGGTCACCAGATTATAAAACATGCTATGAACACGTTATTGTGTAAGGAGGTCAAATAATGTTCAATTGAGAGAAATCGCTCATCATAAAGGGAGGGTATTAGCAGTGAAATTGCGGAAAATTGGCTCTAATTAGATTTCTTCCAGATATTATTGGTGACAGGAAGAGGATCTGGGACTGTGGGAGGGTTAGTTCCTTTGATTACCTCTATGATATTAGCATTCAAAACAAAACCTGTTGATCGGATTAAATATGAAATTTATAAAATCTATTGGAAATGATTTTTTTTGTTTTTAACAACACAGACCCATATTTGCCTAAACTGATTGACTGAACAGTTTGAATTATGTACCTTTTGTTAACAAAAGCTATTAACGTAAAAAATAAGTGGCAACAAACTATCTTAACAAAAATTTGTCTAGTCCGAATCAAAGTTTGATATGCCAGAAGTCCAACTTTTAAATTCTTACAAGATAACTTTATATGTGCATACCCTTATCCTCGAGTGGCTTTTGGGCCTTGATAAGTGATGACTCTTTAGTAATATATATATATATATATATATGAAAAAAGAAAAACCCAAAGTATTATTTATGTATTCATCAACGTTTCGTCTTTATTTCAAGACTTCATCGGTATGATTGATTTGAAGAAATAACACACTAGTACACATATTTTCAAATATTTGTACTTGTGTGTTACTTCTTCAAATCAATCATACTGAGGAAGTCTTGAAATAAAGACGAAACGTTGATGAATACATAAATAATATTTTCGGTTTTCATTTTCCATTACTTGGAATATCAGTTCCATTTTATTTTATATATATTATAACGGTACAATCACGTTGACACACCGGTTCCTGTTAGATCACCAAAGTTAAGCGACGTCGAGCCTGGCCAGTACTAAATGGGTGACCATTTGAGAATACCAGGTGCTGTACGTACTCTCTGCTTATCTCGGCATTGTTTCCAGTTGTATTGCATTGCTTGCCATTGGAATCATGCAGTGCCGACTCAGGAGAGGTGTTGTTAGGAATTGTGCAACCCTTGCTTCGCAGCCAGGGGTGTCTATAGTCTCTCTAGACTGAACGGAGGGCTTTTGATACATTATATATATATATATAAGAAAGAGACTTAATATCTTGTGCGAGTTATTTTACATTTTTTTGTGTATGTATACTTTCTTGCTTTCGTATGTGAAAACAGGAATAGAAAGTGAGTGATTCTTGTTTTGTTGTAATTTCTTGGGGTGGGGGTTCTGAAAACTGAAGTCAAGTATGAAAGGTTGCTCGGTGACTGCCCCCCCCCCCCCCCCCCCCCCAACGATATTTGCTTTGCAATTGAGCGAACAAGAAAAACAAAAACACATTACCAAAATTATTGACTTTTTTTTTTTTACACCGTTTTTCTCTCCCCTTAAATTTTTGGGGGTTTGTTTTGTCTAAATTAGGAATTCTGTTTTCATGATTTCCATGCAAGGTTTTTGCTAGGCTAATAATAATAATGATCTCCATAATCAACTGCTTGGAACGTTTCTTTGCCGATATTGAATTCCCTCCAAAAAGAGTTTATTTTTTATTTTTTTAAGTTGAATCTTTTTTTCTTTTGTGATTTCAATAAAATTTGCGTAATAAAAAAAAAAAAAAAAAAAAAAATGGAAACAATAAACTGTTGATAAATAATTCAGACTTGACGAGTTTTGTTTATGTAAAGAGTGTTTTCTTTCCTATATAAACAGTTGGTAGAGATTTGGTTTGTCCGTTTTACCCCCAAAACAACCCTTTATTTAGGTGTTATTCAATACAATTGAGCCATTCCAATACGCAAAATGAATTGCCCACTGTCTCTAGTGGTGATGGCTGTCCTCGTCAGGTGAAATATTTCCATCGCTGCTTTGTGTGTTTTGTCTACAATGGACTTCCATAACGGTGGCCTTCCCAAAACGAGCCAATTCGGCACACGCATGAGAACATTTCGATGTTAACAAGGAGTCAGAGTTGTGTCATTTGCGATGCAAATGAGCCGTTTTACCAGCCAATCGCTGATACCATTTGCGTGATATGAACGTATATAAGTGGGTAAAATTTCGCTCACACTCTGCTCTTGTCTGCATCGACGTTCTCGTGATTCTCTCTCGTAAAATCCTGTTCGTAAATCGATGGTCCTGTTATTTTTCTCCTTCGTAAGTGTAGTTCCTTGCGTGTTTTGTCTGCAGAAGTAAAATGGAGGGTAGCATTTCTCTAAACGAGCAAGTCTGCACAAACCCCGGAACACTTGGATTAGTTGTTTCGCTAGCCAATCGCTGATGTTGTGAACGTAATGTACTCGGTGAAATTTAGTTCATTAGCGATAGGGTCGTATTGGCATCACTTCTAAACTCCTGTCCCATGCTACCATGTTTCTTGTGAAAGTTCTTCCTACTGGCGATTGCCCCTCGTGTTTTCATGCACCGTGTTACCCGTTATCCTACCGTTTTCAGCCATTATTTATGTTGTTCCTGTTCGTTTCGTTTCATTTCTGAAGATCTAAAGGTCCCTCGTCTGTTCCTGGCCCCTTGTGCGCCCCGACCCGTGAAATCACCTGATCAAGAGACCCAGATTCATTGTAAACGTTTGATTGGTCTGATGTGTCTCTTTTATGGCATATCAACCCATTTTAAATTATTTAACCCTAACCCCAATACCTATTGGAAACACTTGATTATAAACAGTTCCTTGATCACTTTTATAGATATATTCAAATATTGGTATATTCAAATATTGAGATTGTCCATATACACGGACACTTACTTCATATACTTGTGAGGAAAAACCTTTAAAGACCAATTATTCATCTCAGAACGTGAAATCAAAAAAGGTAAGTTTCCAGGTTTCAAAAGCATTTCTCGTTGTGCAACTGTTTTCAGGTGGAATATTGGCCTTCAAAAGGTTGTAAATTGCACCAGTATATACAGTAAATATGCATTTAGACATATTTAAAAAAAAGATAACAGAAAACATGCATGTGTATGTCATCCACATACAGACTGTTTTATTGTATCACAGCTTTTCAGTGTGGCTAGAAATGCAAGTCTTTGAGGCTGAAATTCAAACCCAATCGTTTTTTCAGCAGTCGTCGTTTTATCCACCATGCCATTATCACAAACGAGAAAATGAAATCTTATTGTTTATATAAACAATATCAACAACAACAGCCGAAGAGTGGTCTATTTGTTTTCACAAAGAGCTGTGCATTATTGCTAATGACAGCTGGCAATTTCACTTCCTACAGTGCTCATATGGGAACCTGCTAGCAAGTTCTAACTGAACTATTTATTTACTCTACAGCTGAGTTGCCAAAAGTATTGACATTGCGATCATTTTATTTTCTTTTTAATGAAGGCGGGTAGTGTAGTATCGGTTTTATTGTCATAAGACCGTCCTCTCAGTAATTACCTCCTCGTGTTTTAAGGGGATTGGGTTAATCTTTTTAAATGAATGAAAAAAAAAATGATTTAATCTATTATTGTATAATCTTTTAATTGGAGTGGATAGTGTAGTATCTGTTCTGTTGTCATGATATCTTTCCAGGTATTAACTCTTCCTTTTTGGGATGGGGGAGGGCGTTCATCATGATACCATATTCTCAGTCGTTACCCCCTCCTGTTCATCATCATCCCAGATTAGCAAAAATCAAAAATATGCGACCAGAGAGAGCATATATCTACTAGTATTATATATATATATATATATATATATAGATTTAGATTTTTCACTTATAAAATAGATCATTCAGTGAAGACCGGGGTTGTTCCAATAAAAACAAGCTCGATGATACTCGATTACAGAGTACAGAGCATTTATATGTGATTTTATGAAGGCTTACCAAAGCATTCCTTTCAGGACACCAATGATCACCATTAAAGATATATTTTCTTACAAATATTATTTATTCAAATTAAATGTTAATTGTAACATTTAATTTGAATAAATAATATTTGTAAGAAAAAATATCTTTAATGGTGATCATTGGTGTCCTGAAAGGAATGCTTTGGTAAGCCTTCATAAAATCATATATATATATATATATATATATATATGTATATATATGTGTGTGTATACTAACTGTACCGACTCTGTGTTGACCGAGAGCCATTACGTTCAAATTTCTTTTGTAACTATTTCTATGTTCCATAGCCGCGTAAGATTAATTTTACAAAATATCCTTGCCCTCCTACCATAGCGTCATTTTTCTTGGCCTTTTGGCTAAGATCAAAGTGTAGTATCTGTTCCGATGGATACTGCACGCCTGTGCAGTTCTAGGAGGTCCACCCTCCCAGGCTTTGCCTCCCCTCTTTGGGGAGGAGTAAGTTTATTGCTGACTGTCTGAGGCGCCCCTACCGGGGAATGCCGACGGGGCTGCCCAGGCAATTTTTAAATGGCCAGAGTGCTCACCTCTCGAGCGCTGGCTTTTCAAACCCCACTTTCTCGACCCGACCTTGGGTCACATCTTACTTGTGGGAGTAAGATAAAACTGGCCTTGTGCCTAACTCCTGGGGAGGAGTAAATAAAACCATAGCGTTCTACCTCCTACCCATGTGTATGTCTACTTCGTTGTATATTTATCTGTCATATTTTTATTAGATCCCTCAATGTCTAAATTTGTCTTTTTTTCTGACACACCAACCCTTATTAGGTTATTTAATGCTGAGGCACAAACTGCCAATTGGCAATGATTCATTGAACACAAGTTGCTAATTTGGTTATAGTTCATACCTTTTTGCCAGTGGTTTAACGGTATGAGTGAATGCGAAAGATCGAATCCCACAGTAACCATAATCTATTATTGCATCCATCCACCGAGTCGTGCCCCCCCCCCCCCTGAACATTTTTTCATAACCATCTTGTTTCGAACTTTGGCATTTTTAGGTGTTCTGGGTCTCACTTAAAACGGTTTGTTGGGCTTTATTTTCTCGTAACTTTTTGTCTTTTTTTTTGTGTTCCATCTTTAACTTATTTATTTATTTAAAATAAAAATGAAAAAAGAAATCGGAATGTATTTCAAACAAAAACGACACCAAGCTTTAAAAAAGGCGTGCGTGTAACGGACTGAGAGAATCAAAAGACCCCCCCCTCGCCCAACCGCACCCATTCCCCCCCCCCCACACACACACACACACTGCTCGCAATCTCAGTTTCTTTCTATTTCTCTCTCTGTACCACTCGTCAATTGACTGCTCGCCGGGGCTTTTTATTAAGTAGCATGAAATTGCTAATTTCCATTTTCCATGCATAATTTTCTATGACGAAAAGAAAGAAAAAAAGGGAAAGAAAGACGTTTTTCCGTTGTGCGCTAGATTGGGCAATATGGTGGGGCGGACAGCCGTCGTCGTCTTGTTGCCGTTGATAGACAAGTTTCGGATCAAATAACCTAACACAAACTGTTTATTTATTTGTTTAAACGACACCTGCACATGTTTTCTTCTTCTTTTCTTGGTTTACCTGTTTATCGCCATTTTCCTTTCTTTTCATCTTTTTTTTATTATTCTTTCACGAGTCATTTCGTAGAGTCGCTTCTCATTTACTGTGAAATCGGTTTTCTCACCATTTCTCCCCAAACAACTTTTATTTCGTACTAAAATCGCGATTATACAATTGTCTTGAGTAAAAACAATACTTAACAAATATTAAATGTTCACTATATTTACGGTTCAAACTAAAATTCAACATGGCGGCCTCTCTTAGCTGGCTTATCAACAACAGAATTACGCAGGGGTGGATAACTCTAGTTACTTCCGGCTTGAAAATACAACAAATTCAGAATTCACATCACTAAACGAGATAATTACTCTGAAATCTACATATTTCCAAGCTGGAAATAACTAGTTATCCACTTCTACATAACCCCTTAAAGTCCAACCCTTCCTCGCCGTGGTAATGTGGTAGCATCAGAGCCACCTGGCTAAAAGGGATCTGGTAAAAATCCAGGATGAATCAACATTGTCGTCCTCTGGTCGTCTCTGCGTATAGCAAATGAGGACGTGACACACAGAACCGCAAATCTGCGCATCTACAATCGCCATTCCTTTTGGTATTTTCGGCCAAATCTTTTCCGACATAATTTTGTTGATAAGGTGGACCCAGATTAGAACTTGCAAAAATAGACCAAAACTATGATTCTCAAAACTGTTAGGATCGAGGGTCGTGTCCCCCGATTATAAACGTGTTCAGTAAATCAAGCAATTGTTGCATGCAAAGACAGAGTAATAATTAATAAACAAAATGAAGTAGTTCAAATAAGGTTTACTGAACGTGTGTGTACGTGGAATGATGAAGTGTGTGATGTATGCATGTGTGTCGATGGAAAAACAGTTCTTGAAAAGGTATAAGAAGAAATGAATCCGGCGTGTGGAAAGTCTTTGAAAACCGTACACAAAGAAAATGAGTTGAGAACTCTTACCGTTGTTTGACTACGTGCCGACGGAAGAAACGTGTGTTGGTAGTTGTTATACCGAGACCAGTTCAAGAGAAAAGCGTGAGACGAAACGCTAGTGTATTAGCGTCGTTCTGTCGAGGCTAATTGAGTAGGAAAAAGCGAGTGAAACGGAGCGCTGGTGCCAGCGTT
>OY744516.1:7407240-7604740 GCA_963556195.1 Sepiola atlantica | reverse complement strand
AATGACGTAAATTTTTGAACGACGTTCAACATTTTATCGGCTCACTTCCCATTCGCCTGTCATCGTGATTGCAGACTTATTTCTTTATTACTTCTCGCCTCAAGATCAATCTATGTATCAATATGCACAACCGCCGCCGCTCCATCTATATATCAGGAACTACCGTTTTTTTTCGTTGTTTTTGTATATCAGCAAAAATAACCAACTATGATGTGGTGAAGTAGAAATAACTGGCAAACGATAACATTTGCACAGGACTGATCTACATTGAAAGCAGGGGATTAAAAATCACACATGGAGATATACGTGTGTTCATAGCAGCCATCTTGGATAATCTTCCACAATGCCAGAGAGTGCGGCACAGGAAGAGGCGTAACTCTGCTAAGGGCTAACAAAGAATTGTGTCCCTTAGTCTGTTAGGTTTTATCTAACAACCCCCCATAGCAACCATCAACCAGCAAATAAACAAAATAAGATTGTCAGTTTTTTTTTTTTGTTTTTTTAATAGTGAAATAGGAATAAATAGCAGTTAATGTAGCAACCGTCATGCAGGTCCACAGGGAAAACGAGTGAGGGTTGCACCGTGTATTGTCCACCGGGGATTAAACCCAGTGTTCCTGTTGCAAAATGGAAACTTGTAACTTTTGTGATGCAACACGAGTTCATGTATGCAAATGAGCATTTTTTCTTGCATGGGCGAATTCTTGTTGTCATAAAAAGAGTAGAAACCTTGCTCAGGGGAGGAGAAGAGAAAAGTTGACATTGGGACCACGTCAAGTGTAGAGAGAGAGAGAGAGAGCTATTGATTGATTGATCACTACAAAAAGATTCCAAGTTAATAACATTTAATCAATGGGTCATACAGGGTTGGCATATATAGGTAATAGTAGTTGTTGTAGTAACAGAGGTTCCTGTGTCAGGCTAAAAAAGTTCTTAGGTCTGGTACTTATCCCCTGTCTAATAACATTAAGTGGAACGGGTGGCCTGAACCATTCTAGTGATGGGGTGCTAGTCTGTCGCTGGTTAAACTTCCCTGCAAGGCTGTTACTCATTGATATCAGCGCTTGCTAACTAGTGGTCTGTGCAAAATTTTTGTTGGTCAGCAGAAAAAATGTGACGTTAATTCAATTTTTATGAATCTTCAGATTCAAACATGAAGAGCACCAAAACGGATTCCGGATGGTCAATATGTTCAAGACGTTATGTAATCTCGAAATAAACACAGTTCACAAATGTGACGTTATTCAGCCATAGTATAAGCTCACATGACTTACAAAGTGATGTTCAATACTTGTTACTCAATAGTTTTTTAGTATTACTGCTGATAACTCGTTATCATGAGAATAAAATAAAGGTTTTCTCATTTCTGAAGGCATCAGATCATCGATCATGCGTTTTTCTCTTTGATGTCGCCTTGTAGTCGCATCCTGAATCTTTCAATCCTTTTCTCACCTTTTCTACCAGCATCTTTTTTTTAAAAAACATAGTTCACCTCAAACAAGGCAGGCCACCACTGTAGACGTAAGGGGCTACTGAGAAAAAGGGTGAGAGTTTTTTTTTTTGGGGGGGGGGGGTCAACCTAAATTGGGAGCTGCGCATTGAGATGTCTGTTTACATTAGTTTTAAATTTCTGCATGTCAGTACCGTCAGGAAAACAGGGAGCAGGGAAGGAGTTCCAGAATCCAGCAGCACAAGGAAAAAAGCTTTTGGAGTAGAAAGCTCTTTGGCATCTGGGGACCTCCACAGTAAATGAATGAGATTTGGCAGATTGGTGGGTTGGTCTAGTGAATTTACGTTGTGGGGGTACCAGATCAACAAGGCGATGGGGCTGGAGCTTGGTGGATAGTGAGGGACCTGACCTATCTTGTTGATGCTGAGCAAATCTGAACTCTCCTTAGTCGTGTCTTTGCAGCACTTATTTCCAACGAGAACTCTTTGTCTCTTCCACAAATACGGAGGTTAAACATTTTACATAATCAGTTATTTTGCACACACAAAAGAACAGAATAAAAATATAGTCCCTGTTTTCATGAAGACAAGACAGGCATCGAAAGCAAAAAAAAAAGAAAGAAAACAAAGAATATGGCATAAAATTAGCAAATATCGTTTGCTCCCGGCATATTAATACCCGATCGTTGTTTTTTCAAATGCAGATCAGAAAAGTATTTGAAAAAAGAAAGAAAAAAAGACGAAGATTGCATAACAATTGTAATGTTCATTCATGGTAGCAAATGAATTGGACATAAAAGTCCAGTTTTATTTTCATTCCACCAATAAATTAGTTTTTAATACTTAATAATCTACAGTGCCCCCCCTCCCCGCCACTGCACAGGACAAGACCCCCCCCCCCTTCCTCCTCCTCCTCGTATCCTGTGTGTATGTCCAGTTTAAAGTCATTGGGTGCAGATACAGGGTTTCTTGGTTACTGATAAGTGTGAGCACGAAACAAGTTTCACGGAGGAGGGGGGGGGGCGCCTTGTCTACTCCCACCCACCCCTGTGTAGGAAATCAGTTGACCTATTCCCCCTTACACTCTCCCAGTCCTGATCGCATGTCAGCCAGTCAATTGATCCAGCAAAGTCCCTGTGTTTGTCTAAAGTATTTTCTTATTCATTCACAAGGGAATTCTCCGAATCCCCCTAATCCCATTTAAATCGGAGACGCGGTAAACTACAGAACGAGTCCCCCTAAATCTACCTTTCGGCTATTAACTCGGCTCTCTTATCTGTTTCCAAGATTTGGAAAGTAGCTTTCAATGGATTGATTGGCTTTAGGAAGATTAACGGTCAAACACGAGAGAAATCCAAGGATGTGCAGAAGAGAAGTGGGACAATAAAAAAAATAAAAATAAATTGAAAAAAAAAACCCCAAAGTTACCCGGTTCTTTCTGCTTTTTGGAAGTACATTTTACATGGAATTTTATTTTTATTTTTTGAATTACAAAATTAATATTTTATTGGTTAATTTTTATTTTAGACATTAAATTTTTTTTAGAATTGTTCTGTCAGTAATCTGTTTTTCAAATCGCTATTTTCTTAATCCCGTGACGCTTTCCTTTTTTAACTTTTTAATAAATATCCCCCCCCCCTCCTTTCGGTCGAAAGTTGACTTTCACGATCTCCAATTATGTTCTGGTGATTGCTTGTTAAGGCAGTTAGCAACGGCATGCTTTATTCCGAAGATCTTCACGATGAGGATTGGGGTGGAGGAGGAGTAGTGGAGAGAGGTGAATAAAGGTTTGGGGAAAGATGAGGATGAGGATGAGGAGGAGGTCTTGTGTATCTGTTATCGTCTGCTTTATTTTGGAAATGATTCTCTCATGTTTGTTTTGTATTATTATTTACTTAAAAAAAACGTTTCTTCATACCTAATTGATAGGAGTGAAATTTTCATACGTTACTTAAGCCTCCGAGTCTAGACAGTTCGTCTAGTATATATATGTATATATGATGAGTCATAAAACGGCTAAACACGTGTCTGTGGATAATTATATTTTACAAATATAGAGGCTACCCAAATAGGGGCATCACACTGGTGAAAGGGAACAGCGTTTCCTCTTAGCATATTTGAATATGTTCATTTGTCAATATTGCAAAAAAAACAAGACACAAATAAAATAATAACATTCATGCACGATAAATCTTCCTTTTCCACTAGGGAGTTTTTGTGGCTCAGTGGTGAGGACGGCAGACTTTAGTCACTGTTGTACCGATTTCGACTCTCGCTAGAATCAGCCACGCTGATGAGCTGTAACATGGCGAAACATGTGTTCGTGGATAATTATATATAATAACTGACCATTGACGGATCGTCTATGTTCTCTGTTTCAATGGATGACGTTATCCTTTTGTTACTTCAGCATTTATGACATCATTAAAGATCTCCTCCTGATGCAACCTGTTTTAGTGAAAGACATCATCCCTTTGTGACGTCATAAAAAAATTTGCAACTCTGCTTAAGTTGAAGTTGTCATCTCTTTGTAATGTCATCCAGTGTGCACAGAGACAAACAAGATAACAAAATCCACACTTTTAGTAGTGGTACTGGTCAACTTTTTGAACCAGACAAACCCTACTTTTTGTTTATCTTTTTCTGGCTATTTACGTAAACAGCCAGAAGATTCCAGTGCGCTTATTTGACACGTAGACAACAAGTTAAAGCAATTGATTAAAGGCAAATCATTTTCCCAAAGGACTGATCGAATTTTGACAGGAAAAAAACTTGTCGAAATTCTACCATTCTATGATTTAATAACAATTTCAAAATAAATAACTTTTACACATGTTTCGGGGGGAGATGAATTTCCGATTAAATGATTTTACCTTGATTTTCGGACTACTAACTTCATAAAATCTTTTGGATTTTATACCATAAACATTTTACAATACTTTGAACATTTTATGGTTTTCTTTTAACTTTTTTTTTTTCTGGACATTTTCTCTTTATGTCTAACGATTTGAAATCTGTGATCTTCTCCAGATTGCCCTCGGGTGTATCGTTTCGGCTTTCTGATGAAGGGGGATTGTTAGAATAAACAACCTGTATTATCTTTGTTTACCTTCAACTATTCTAGAAACATATGTAACAGTTTTTTGTTGTTGTTGTTGCAAAATAATTATTAAATTATAGAATGGTATGATTTTGGATTTAATTATCTTTCTCTCTCTCTCTCTCTCTCTCTCTGTAAGTTATTTGGAGCACTGACGTTAATATTAAAAGCCCACTTTTCTATTTAAAAAGTAAAAACAACCTCCCAATATACTCACTCGTGGGTATGCGAGTGACTTCAAAATGGATAACTAATTTACATATTCCTTTCCAAAACGAACTCTCATTAATTCAATATTAGTTTTTTTGGATTCATGTAACTTTTACTCGTATAGTTTTAATGGTTGAAAAACTTCCAAGACTATATATATATATATATATATATATAAGTTTAGTTATTTGTCGCACTGACATTAATATTAAAAATCCACTTTTCTATTTAAAAAGTAAAAACAACCTCCCAATATACTCACTTGTGAGTATGTGAGCGACTTAAAAAATGAAAACTAATTTGCATATTCCTTTCCAAAACGAACTCTCACTAATTCACTATTAGTGTTTTTCTGTTTTCTTATTGGATGATTGGTTTCATTCAACTATTATGCACAGTTCTATTCATGCATATTTTCTATATTGTACATAATTGCGTAGCATTTGAGGTGAAAAATTTTAAGCACACACATAGCCAGTTTTCTATGAATGAATCCTATGGTTCCTTTGGGGAACGGTTTTTTTGTGGGAAATGCATAAAAAAGGTGTTTTTGTTTTTGCCTGGGAATTTTTATCCGGGAGTGAAAATGTTTGAGCATATACCTTCTATTCTTTATGTATACCAACCTCTTCCAATTAAAAGCTCGATGATTGTCAACATGTAACAACAGAGCATATATAAATAAACTAGATTTAGTTACATCCAAAGGCCAAGATTTTATTCATCTTATGAATCATTTTTTAAAACAATTACTTTTGATACAATTACGGTTCCGTTTCGTTCACTAGAAGACCAACCGACATTTGTATGTCAATATCGGATCTTTCCTCTCTGAACTCATCAGAAAGACAAAAAGTTCTCAATTAGAAAAATATACATTGCGATGCGACGAAACAAAAGTCTAAAAAACAAACAACTCACATCGAATACACCTCCATCTAGAGTGTTTCTTAAATCACCACCTAGTAAAGTCAGCCATACTGTTATCTAAAGCAGAGCTAAGAGAAATACGCACAACATTGACTGAAAACCTGTTATAAGAGACTAATATTTAAACCTGGTTGAAGGACAACTACATTTTTTTAATAAAAATACCCTAAATCAACTTGCAAATAAAACTCATTATATAATTTATGTAATTTAAATTGAGCGTTAATTCAAAACACAAGTACGAAACGAAAAGATAGCACTTAAAACTGAATCATTATTTTTAATATGATAAAAAATTTGAAGATTAAAAAATTTTGAAGATTAAAAAATGCCCAATGCTCTACCGATTGAGCACACAAAACTGCTAGTGGCAGTGTGAGAAATTATATTGTATTTAAATGAAGTTATTTATTTATAACTTGCAAATAAAACTCATTATATAATTTATGTAATTTAAATTGAGCGTTAATTCAAAACACAAGTACGAAACGAAAAGATAGCACTTAAAACTGAATCATTATTTTTAATATGATAAAAAATTTGAAGATTAAAAAATTTTGAAGATTAAAAAATGCCCAATGCTCTACCGATTGAGCACACAAAACTGCTAGTGGCAGTGTGAGAAATTATATTGTATTTAAATGAAGTTATTTATTTATAACTTGCAAATAAAACTCATTATATAATTTATGTAATTTAAATTGAGCGTTAATTCAAAACACAAGTACGAAACGAAAAGATAGCACTTAAAACTGAATCATTATTTTTAATATGATAAAAAATTTGAAGATTAAAAAATTTTGAAGATTAAAAAATGCCCAATGCTCTACCGATTGAGCACACAAAACTGCTAGTGGCAGTGTGAGAAATTATATTGTATTTAAATGAAGTTATTTATTTATAACTTGCAAATAAAACTCATTATATAATTTATGTAATTTAAATTGAGCGTTAATTCAAAACACAAGTACGAAACGAAAAGATAGCACTTAAAATTGAATTATTATTTATTTTACATATGTATATTAAATCTGTTTTAAGAACCGCATGCTCAAACCTGCTATTTACCACATAAGCTCAGCGGACCAAAATAGATGTAAGAGATGAAACTCTTGTCGGAAAACCAGGTGTGGTGTCTCCCTTTGTTGAAATTAAAGGGAGACTATCAAAGCTACCCTTACGTAAATATATGCGGATATAATTCACAATACTATAACACATGTGACCGGTTTACCTTCTCCTGGATAATTAGTCATTATTTTATAGTCCATATTAGGGGCATATAAATATGTCGGTCAGTCTATATAACGTCTAGAAATACTTGAAACCAATAGCACCCCCAGCCCAGTTTTTATTCTTTGTATCCTTGTTAAAATCTTAGTCTTCTCTATGCTTAGAAATATCTAATGTCGGTTGGTCTTCTGATAAACGAAACCGTAATTGTACCAAAAGTGATTGTTTTGAAAAAATAATTCATAAGATGAATAAAATGTTGGCCTTTAGAATGTAACTAAATCTTGTTTATGTATATATATATGATAAATAATGTAACTAATATTCCAACGTAATGGAAAATGTAAAAAGAAAAAACCAAAAATATTATTTATGTATTCATCATCGTCTTTATTTGAAGACTTCCCCAGGGTGATTGGTCTGAAGAAAATAACACAAAGTACAAAATATTTGAAACCATGGTAGCTCAACTTCTCCCACTGCTACCATCTATTTGTAGCTCATAATTTATCTTTTCATAAGCGGTCTTTTGAAGCTTCCCCCCCCTACTACCATTGTTTCAAATATTTTGTTCTTTGTGTTATTTTCTGCAGACAATCATCCTGAGGACGTCTTGAAATGAAAGCAGAAACGTTGATGAATACATATATAATATTTTGTTTTCCTTTTTTATTTTCCATATATATATATATATATATATATATATACTATTATATTAGTCTACAAAGCTACAGTTAAAGATAACATCAACAACAGTAAAGTGTATTTCGGTGCAACTGGCACAGAATTAAAAGCACGCTACACCAACCACAAGTTTAGGTTCTCAAACATAAAAATGCCACCACACTAGCTGCATAGGTGTGGAACATTAAAACCACAAAATAAAAAAAATGTTCGTTTGTCTAAAATGATTAAATCTTTCTTTCATGTCCATTGGAAAGTTAATGATCCTCTACAAATATTGTAAATTAGTGTCAGACATGAGTGGAATGTGTTCGGCTGCCAATCCCCCACCCTCCCCGACATAAGTAAATAGATGCCTGGGTGCTGGACATTTTCAATAATTGATTTATAAACGGAAATTCGTTTCAAAAAAGTTTATAAATTTCAAAGAATGATTCACGATTTCCTCACAACAGAAATATGTTCTTTTTTTTTGTTTTGTTATCGTTTTTTTTTTTTTTTTTAACCAACTCCGTCGCTTGATTCCTTATCTTTGTTTCTTTTATTGGTTAAGCCTTTGCACTGGTTGACCCCGAGAAACGGGTTTTAATGGGTCAAGGATGGATTTAACCTTTTCGTTCAAACAAGCACCCTTGCCCAAGATGTGTTCCATCTTTCTTTCTTTCTTTATTTCTTCCCTCTCCCTTTTCTCTTCTCTATCCCTCTCTCTTTTCTCTTCTCTATCCCTCTCTCTTTTCTCTTCTCTATCCCTCTCCCTTTTCTCTTCTCTATCCCTCTCTCTTTTCTCTTCTCTATCCCTCTCTCTTTTCTCTTCTCTATCCCTCTCCCTTTTCTCTTCTCTATCCCTCTCTCTTTTCTCTTCTCTATCCCTCTCTCTTTTCTCTTCTCTATCCCTCCCTTTTCTCTTCTCTATCCCTCTCCCTTTTCTCTTCTCTATCCCTCTCTCTTTTCTCTTCTCTATCCCTCTCTCTTTTCTCTTCTCTATCCCTCTCTCTTTTCTCTTCTCTATCCCTCTCTTTTCTCTTCTCCATCCCTCTCTCTTTTATCTTCTTCTCCTGGCCTAAATTGTAAGACAAAAGCAGAATTTAAATCAATGTGGAGTTAACCAACTTGAAAGGATATCAGATTTGTGCATTTTCAGTTACCTACTAGACACGATCCTCGAGTGTCTTCGGTCTCTCTGTACAAGGGTTTGTCAGGACAACCTGGCATGAGGATACTTTATCCTACAAGTAAATCCTGACCAAATATTCAAAATAACATGGTATACGAAGCCCAAATAAGATCCCCTCGACACGACTATACAATGGCCCATACAAAGAAATGGTGCACCTTCTTTAAGTAATGTTACCTCAAGTAACAGCACTTAGCTGGATACTCCACCAGACTAGATGAATTCTTGTCCTGAAATCCGGTAAGACCAAGAGACCACAAGAATCATATACTATAACATACTTAACTGGTCAATTGGAGAGAGGGAAACTAATGTTATAAACTTCTTTACTAACTCAACGTTTGACAGGTAAAAGAGAACTTTAATGGAATATTCGAATATCTACGTATCTCGTATAGAGATCAAGTGTTAGCCCCAGGGAGAAGCCCGTTGGGATTTCTGAGAACTTCAACTGAAGCAAAATGAAACAAATCAGCATTTTCCACCAAGGGACTAACAGTTTGGGGTTTATTCTAGAGATTGTGTGGGCGAGGATGGCAGGCCTGTCTCCACTTTTCCATTCTTCTGCTGATTATGACCGATTCACAAATTGATTTGTAAACTTGAAACATTCGCATCCCAGTCCAAAGTTGTAGATTGTTGTCAGACAGGTAAATATCGAGAATTCAGTCCATTCTTCAGTGTAAACCTCATAAGATCAGGGATAAGAAACATTGGACCTAATACCCCCCCCCTTCTCTTTAAACTAAGAAAGGGTCGACTTATACCAGTAGTATAAAATGCGATACTCTATAAACCACTAAATTCAATTAGGAATTTGTGGTCATCTACTCCCCCCCCCCCCCCCCACCGCCGCTTTAGTGCTCCAATTTTTATTTATAAATAATCAGTAAGAGCTGGGCGATTCATTGCTGATGGCCGCCGGATAACTGCAATCTATTGACTGAACCAGGGAACCATGATGGAATAATGTAGTTAGTGCTTTAAAACCGGATTCCACTCAGCCATGGTAAAGTCATTCACACTTAAAAGGACAATCTGTACAGCCGTTCACCCCTGAATAAACTTGTTTGAACTCCACTTGGTTCTTAGTTTATTATTACGACACCAGAAGACCTTCCATTAGCAGCCCACTGTTACCCTTCCCCCTCCGCCCTTACCTAGTCCCCCACCCTGATGATTATATAGTGCTGACTAATCTTTCTCTCTTTCTTTCTCTATCTATCGACCCTCTCTCTTTCCCCTTGACCCTTTCTCTTTCTTCTTTTCTATTTTCTTTCTTTATCTCTTTTCCATTTTTTTCAATTTCTCCCTCTCTATATCTGTTTAGGATCACCCTCCCTATTGATGAGACTATCACCAAAATGCCCCCCCCCCCGCATATCAATCAACAGCGATAAAACAAAAACTGTAAGACATTCATGACCGAAACCTGGTGGACAAGCCAGGTATAGACTGAAGTTTATTTGTATCAAATATGGTTGGATTGCAATAAGAATTGTGAATTTTATCAATGATTCCATGGGTGGCATTTGCGGGGAGGCGGGGGGGGGGGAGTCATCCTGTATAAATAGTTTTCAATGGATGAAGATGAATTGATCGACCAGTCATCTGACAAAATGAATCAGTGAATTTTAAAAGGAAATTGGGGTTCATGCCTTTACCCCCCACCCACCCTCTCCCACGGTATTAGTGCATAAACAATCACAAAAGATCCGATAGGATTTGAACTCTGCATGGCCGATTCACTAGTCTGTGATTGCATCCATTAGATCAATCGTGATAATGCTGTTCTCTTTTAAGCACTTCAAGACTAGCGAGACGAATGTGCTGCCCCCCCCCGCACGTGTTTTTTAAGCATGCCTAATCTTTATATTACTAAAATTGTGTGACCACTTCTCGTGTGTCTATGCTTCTCGCCTCTACGTGATGTGCACCTTATTATTATTTAGTTTAATAATTAATCGAATACGGAAATCAAAACTGCAATCGAGTATGAGTAAAGTACCCAAAAACGAAAACAAAAAAATCCTATCAAAAAAGAATTAAATCTACTAGACTGCATTTTGGTTTCTTCGTAAACAAGTAATTCATTCTAATCTTTTTGTTAGAGTTAAACAAGCAAGAATTACTTTGTGTCCCTTTCCAAATTTGAAGGGAATTTGAAAACATTTAAACTGTCAAAAAAAAAAAGTCATTTAAACTGGCTTTAAGAATCTTAGCAAATCTTTCTTTAATTAAACTATTAAAAAGTTTGGGAAGTTATTTTTATCCAATCATCTTATCTAAATAAAGATTATGTCCGTCTGTCAGTCGCAACTTATTAAAACGTAACAAACACATCGCAGAATTTGTCAAATTTCGAAATGTCAGATCTTAACTAATTTTAGAAATGGAGAATATTGCATTAATAGTAAATAATAAATTCTCAATAAATAAAACAGATGCCATGACCAAAAATCGAAACCAAAACCTTGAGATCTTTAGTCTGAGGTTCTACCAACTAATGACCTATTTGAACTTATAAATAGAGCTTAAAACGTTATCTTAACAAAACATGAATTAAAACATAAGCGATAATAAAAAGTAAATAAATGAATGGGTAAACATTATCAATAGCGTTGGAAATTATTTTAATAGTACAAAACAACTTATGACTTAACTACGTATGAGCCAATTCGCGTTTCTAATGGTTGCCGGCATAATAACCCTTTGCTTGTGCCTGATAGGCTATCCGCAAGAGATAGCATTTGGCCCCGTAGGCCCCATTAATTCTAGGTTCATAAATAAAAAATATTAAAACAACATTTATACATTAGCATCAATTTGTTATAGTTCGATAACAATTTGGTTATATTAATAATTTGATGATCGATTAATATCGTAAGTTGATGACTAATTAATATCGTAAGTTGATGACTAATTAATATCGTAAGTTGATGATCAATTAATACCGTAAGTTGATGACTAATTAATATCGTAAGTTGATGATCAATTAATACCGTAAGTTGATGACTAATTAATATCGTAAGTTGATGATCAATTAATACCGTAAGTTGATGACTAATTAATACCGTAAGTTGATGACTAATTAATACCGTAAGTTGATGATCAATTAATACCGTAAGTTGATGACTAATTAATATCGTAAGTTGATGATCAATTAATACCGTAAGTTGATGACTAATTAATACCGTAAGTTGATGATCAATTAATACCGTAAGTTGATGACTAATTAATATCGTAAGTTGATGATCAATTAATACCGTAAGTTGATGACTAATTAATATCGTAAGTTGATGACTAATTAATACCGTAAGTTGATGACTAATTAATACCGTAAGTTGATGATCAATTAATACCGTAAGTTGATGACTAATTAATACCGTAAGTTGATGACTAATTAATACCGTAAGTTGATGACTAATTAATACCGTAAGTTGATGATCAATTAATACCGTAAGTTGATGACTAATTAATACCGTAAGTTGATGATCAATTAATACCGTAAGTTGATGACTAATTAATATCGTAAGTTGATGATCAATTAATACCGTAAGTTGATGACTAATTAATACCGTAAGTTGATGATCAATTAATACCGTAAGTTGATGACTAATTAATATCGTAATTTGATGATCAATTAATACCGTAAGTTGATGACTAATTAATATCGTAAGTTGATGATCAATTAATACCGTAAGTTGATGACTAATTAATATCGTAAGTTGATGATCAATTAATACCGTAAGTTGATGACTAATTAATACCGTAAGTTGATGATCAATTAATATCGTAAGTTGATGACTAATTAATATCGTAAGTTGATGATCAATTAATACCGTAAGTTGATGACTAATTAATACCGTAAGTTGATGACTAATTAATACCGTAAGTTGATGATCAATTAATATCGTAATTTGATGATCAATTAATATCGTAATTTGATGATCAATTAATATCGTAATTTGATGATCAATTAATATCGTAATTTGATGATCAATTAATACCGTAAGTTGATGACTAATTAATATCGTAAGTTGATGACTAATTAATATCGTAATTTGATGATCAATTAATACCGTGATTTGATGATCAATTAATACCGTGATTTGATGATCAATTAATACCGTGATTTGATGATCAGTCAATACCGTAATTTGATGATCAGTCAATACCGTAATTTGATGATCAGTCAATGCCGTAATTTGATGATCAGTCAATACCGTAATTTGATGATCAATTAATACCGTAATTTGATGATCAGTCAATATCGTAATTTGATGATCAGTCAATATCGTAATTTGATGATCAGTCAATATCGTAATTTGATGATCAGTCAATACCGTAATTTGATGATCAGTCAATACCGTAATTTGATGATCAGTCAATACCGTAATTTGATGATCAATTAATACCATAATTTAATGATCAGTCAATACCGTAATTTGATGATCAATTAATACCGTGATTTGATGATCAATTAATACCGTAATTTGATGATCAATTAATACCGTAATTTGATGATCAGTCAATGCCGTCATTTGATGATCAGTCAATACCGTAATTTGATGATCAGTCAATACCGTAATTTGATGATCAGTCGATACCGTAATTTGATGATCAGTCGATACCGTGATTTGATGATCAGTCAATACCGTGATTTGATGATCAATTAATACCGTAATTTGATGATCAGTCAATACCGTAATTTGATGATCAGTCAATACCGTAATTTGATGATCAGTCAATACCGTAATTTGATGATCAGTCAATGCCGTCATTTGATGATCAGTCAATACCGTAATTTGATGATCAGTCAATACCGTAATTTGATGATCAGTCAATACCGTAATTTGATGATCAATCAATACCGTGATTTGATAGTCAGTCAATACCGTAATTTGATGATCAGTCAATACTGTAATTTGATGATCAGTCAATACTGTAATTTGATGATCAGTCAATGCCGTAATTTGATGATCAGTCAATGCCGTAATTTGATGATCAGTCAATACCGTAATTTGATGATCAGTCAATACCGTAATTTGATGATCAGTCAATACCGTAATTTGATGATCAGTCAATGCCGTCATTTGATACCGTAATAAACTTAATTTTTATAACGATTTAAAAAAAAAAAATTGTAAAATTAATGTAAAATAACCAAAAAAAACCCCCAAAAACATAATTAAAAACAAACAAACTATAAAGCACAAAGCAAAAATGAAAGTAAAAAGCCTCCTTCTCTTTCAACGCTAGGTAAGGACCGCTAGAATGTCCCTATATACTTGCTTCCCCACGAGGGCAGAGTTATACACAGTCGATTTCTAATGTGGTTAAAATTCAGCTTCCCAAAAGTGTAACTCTGGATTAGGACAAACTAAAAACTAAAAATATCCTCAGTCTAGAAGGATTTCTTATTCACTGATTGAAGAAAGAACAGATGAAGTATAGTATCAGAACAGATGCTACACTTTGCTCCTAGTGACCAATGAGTAGAATGCTATTCTTTTAGGGTGTTTACTACAAAGACATTCGGTTTGTTCAATCGCCGTGCATTCTGGGAAAATTTAATGGCTCATTCTAAAATTGAGTTTTCTTTTTGTGTTTTTAATAAAAGTTTGTATTTAAAAAAAAAAATAGATTTAGTCTAGAAAAGGTTACTGGCATAAAACGTGTAGATATTCTAGACTAAATGATCATTTCTATTTCTATCTGGTTTTCTTATGGAGTCAAAATTGGATTCCAAGTGTGTGTGTGTGTGTGTGAGAGAGAGATATATATTCTATTTTCTCTCTTCCTTCGTCTATGCACCTGTTTTATGGCATCTCTAAACGGGGTCCATTTTTATACTCGTATCTGTTTATAGTTGCACGTCTTGTGTTTGCAAGTGTCATATTAGGGTTGCGCTCTCTAACTCTATCTATCCATCTCTTTCACATTCTATGTATTCACTTCTCTCTCACTCTGCCCCCCCCCCCGCTCTCTCTCTTTCTCTCACTCTTTCTTCTTGCCTTTTCTCTATCTTACTTTTTCTCTTCCTTTCCCTCTTCCCCCTCCTTTCTCTCTCTCTCTCTCTCTCTCCTCCTTTCTATATCTCTCTTCCCCCTCCTTTCTATATCTCTCTTCCCCCCTCCTTTCTATATCTCTCTTCCCCTCTCCTTTCTATATCTCTCTTCCCCCCCCTCCTTTCTATATCTCTTCCCCCCCCTCCTTTCTATATCTCTTTTCCCCCCCTCCTTTCTATATCTCTCTTCCCCCCTCCTTTCTATATCTCTCTCTCTTCCCCCTCCTTTCTATATCTCTCTCTTCCCCCCTTCCTTTCTATCTCTCTCTCTTCCTACTTCCTTTCTATCTCTCTCTCTTCCTCCTTCCTTTCTATCTCTCTCTCTCTTCCTCCTTCCTTTCTATCTCTCTCTCTCTCTTCCTCCTTCCTTTCTATCTCTCTCTCTCTCTTCCCCCTCCTTTCTATCTCTCTTCTTTCCTTCTTTTCTATCTCTCTCTCTTCTTTCCTCCTTTCTATCTCTCTCTCTTCTTTCCTCCTTTCTATCTCTCTCTCTTTCCTCCTTTCTATCTCTCTCTCTCTTTCCTCCTTTCTATCTCTCTCTCTTCTTTCCTCCTTTCTATCTCTCTCTCTTCTTTCCTCCTTTCTATCTCTCTCTTCTTTCCTCCTTTCTATCTCTCTCTTCTTTCCCCCTTTCTATCTCTCTCTCTCCCCCCCTCCTTCCTTTCTATCTCTCTCTTCCCCCCTCCTTTCTATCTCTCTCTCTTCTTTCCTCCTTTCTATATCTCTCTCTCTTCTTTCCTCCTTTCTATCTCTCTCTTCCCCCTCACTTTCCATCCTCCTCTCTGTATTCTTAGCATGAACTTCAACCACCATCTTTTCTTAATTTATCGTTTGTTTCTGTTCCATTTCTCTTACCTGTCCGCCGCTTCCCTATCAACACACCTGGCCTGCCTCACATTGTGCTTCTACGATTACTTAATGTTTTGCACTCAGCCACACTTATCCCCCCCCCGCCCTCTTTGCTGCTCACCCGGGGTGGCGGATCGCCCTTTTTATTTGCTTTGTAACCTTGTCTTCTTATGCTTTCATTCTCCACATCCACCCCACCCGCTGAAACCTATGTACATATTTACCTATTCGCCACATCAAGGCCAACAACTGCGCCTTTCATTCGCCTCCTTTTATTGCTTGATGCCCATTCGCACTCAAATCGTTTGTTGTCTCTTTTTAGACGTTTGTGGCCGTTTAAAATGCTTGAAATAGAAGAAGGAAATGAAATTACCAACATTTGAAACGACTCAATATTGTTCTCTACATCTCATGTACCCTTCCCTTTTCTTCTTTCTTCTTTTGTTGTTGTGCGTGTGTCCCCAACTAACCTCTTAAACTAGAATATTTAGACATATATATATATATATGGTCTAATATATTAGATATATAAACATTATTATATAGGCACACTAGTGAGTCTTAACAAAGTCGAAAGATGCATATTTGTGGATATAAAAATATTTGTTAAAATAATAATTATATATATATATTAGACCCAAGACATGAAGAAACAAATATGTGCAATGTAAACAAGTTTTTTTTTCTTTTGTTTTATTTACACGGGTGACACAGAACAAAATTATGTTGACAATTAATTCATACTTTATTTGAGAGACTGCTACACCAGTGAACTTACAACAGTGTTTGCGCCTGTTTGTGTTACTTGGTTTAATATAAACTCATTTGTTTTTTGTTTTCATTCTGTCTTTTCTGTTTTTCTACCATGTTCTCTGTCTATCGTTTGTTCAGACCGATTCTTATCGAAATCAAATTCCAAACCAAAATGAAGCTCAATATTTAAACGTTTAATAAGTTATTTCAAAATTTGTAATAGATTTGCTATTAATAAAATTACAGATCAGTTATATAACACTGTGATTAATATCAGTTTCGGAGCAAAGAAAAGCTAATACGTGTTTCTAAGAGAATTTAAAACCTACTTTAACAAATTCAAGTAGTAACTCCAGAATCTTGTCATCAGAGTTTGTTGCCAAATGATAATCATACATTATCAAGGTGAAACTGCATGCAAAAGTCTCAAATGAACAGGAAATGAACACCAAAAGGCAATGGCGAAAAAGTAGTGACATACATCCAAAAAGATTTTAAGTCTCAGAAAACTTAGATTTGAATGTTCAGAAACACTCGTTTGCACATCAATAGGACCACTGGATAAACTCTCAAAAGTCAATACAAAACTCAGCCAAATTAAGTAAGAAAATATCAAAAGTAAATTCTTCCATTTGACACCCAACGACTAATCTTTTCTTCCATTCGGTAGAGTTTTATGTTTCTAACGCATGATTATTTATTTTCCAAAATATATTTATTCCTAGCGCTAGCCGTTCAAATCGCTCTTTATTAATTTCTTTTTACATACTTTATATTAGTTAAAAGTATACAGTTTCATAAATAACAAGAACTAATTACTTCTTTCATGCAGTGTGTTTCTGTGTATGTGTGTGCATGAATAATTTTCAACTTAAAACTATCGTATGGATCATGAGAAAGCATAAAAACAATTTAAGTTCCAAACGGTTCATCTGACGAACAGTATTGCTCAGAGAAGACACTGAGCTTTCACAACGTCAAATTCCTGATCCCCTCCACCTTCCCCAAGTATTTTGTTAAAGACTCCTATGCAGGTTTACACACTAACTGCAATCCTATAATCCTGGGCAACTCTGGGTCAGGTCAGCTAGTATATTAATAAAATAATTGCTCGTTTTAGTAAAAGACTAAGAAAGTTTTATAAAACCACAACAAAAGAAAACATCCAGAGTTGGAGAGCTGACTGAAAAAAAAAAAAATCTGAGTTATGTCCATAGTCTTCTTCATTGACAGAAACAGCTGTTCGTCTCTCTGACATGTAATTCAGTAGATGCTCAGTGGATAGTGACATCTCTTTATTGTCATGGCAGTAGGCAACATTACCGTGGTGTTTTAACAGCAGAAACAGAATTGTTCATTTCCCTCTTTTTTTGCTTGTGATGATAGCAGCAGCCGTCTTCCTCTCTTCCCTGCTAGCTGTAACAATGGATTCAAAATAAAAGAAAAACATCAACACATATTTGCTCATGCATTTAAATGTTTTATTCTTTTTCACATGAAGTGAGCTTCCCCTTGCTCGCTCCTTAGATGGGTGAACGAAGACAGAGATTCGGAAAAATAACGTCTGAACACAATCAACTCACAGGCCAAACAGGCAAATCGTTTCCTCTTCTTCACTATCCCATTTCAGATTTCCTCCTATGACGTCATATCCCGCTACATAGTCTTCATTCTAAAACTTTAAACTTTTAATAGAATTTTCCGCTTCATGACTTAATTTTTACCTGATTTTTACCTGACTTTTACACACCCGCATGACTCTAAACATTGCTATGTCCGGAGTTGTTCTTTTTAAAATACTGACCCTCCCCACCCCCACTCCAGACATGCAGAAATTGCTGATTCTGACTCCCTAACTCAGGGTGAGGAGTCTACTGGAAAAAATCCACTCCTGGGTCTGTTTAAAAAAAAAAAAAAAAAAAAAAAAAAAAAAACTGACAGCAACTCCCAACTGACTCCCCGTTTCTAGGCATACCTTAAAAAAAAAATGTCGTAAGGATATAATGAAATGCTTTCATTTCCAGCCAAGCATTGCGCTATTAAAGAACTAATATAGTACTCCTAAAAAATCACATATTTCTTTCATATGATTCCGTGTTTGCTGATTATGATGAGAATGTAGTATCTGTGTTGAGAGTGGAAAGTTTTCCAAAATTCCATACAGACCCACTGTGCTTCTGGCAAACGAGCAACCATATGCCTCCAATTCTGATTGTGTTCTCACTCTGTGGCAAAGTCATAAATTCTTCAAAACCAAGACTCTAATGAATTATTCTTTTCAAAAGCCTGTTCCAAATCGGTAACACGAGTTGTTCAGGGTGGGTGGCAGAATTGTCGTATGACAGGTGTGTACCTTCTGCCATTTCGCTGATTTAAGGTATGGATTTCATTTTTAGCTTTCGTCAACTCGCTCTCCCTTTCTCTTCTGTTGGTGGGCCCCAGCGTGTTGTGTCTGTTGAGGCCATAATTTTGGATGAGGCAATGGCCACCTCCCTTTTTCTCTACCTTTCACATTAGTGTTGTGTCGAGCGGTGGAGCAGGGCGCTAGTGGGGACGACTTAGTGGACAGTATCCACTACCTGCCAAGTAATAGATTAGTTGACTTTTTTTTTGTCCACCTAGAAAGTGAGATAAATCTGTGTGTATTGGGTTGCAGTTGACAGAATTTTTATGTCTTCGTAGTTTTATTCAATATTTTCATTGCCTAGATTTCATTCTTGTTCCTTGTGGGCAAAAAAAAAATCAGCATAAAAAAAAAACTGTATATTCTTAAGATGCGTCCATTACATCTGTGTATTTAGAGATGAAAATGCAATTTCAGACTTGAAGAAATGGAGTTTCAAGGTCCAGGGAGACAGAATATCAAAATACAGCTTCAAGCTTCAAGGAGACAGAATGTCGAAATGCAGCTCCAAGGAGACAGAATGTCGAAATGCAGCTCCAAGGAGACAGAATGTCGAAATGCAGCTCCAAGGAGACAGAATGTCGAAATGCAGCTCCAAGGAGACAGAATGTCGAAACGCAATCTCAAGCTTATGGGTGAAATAGAGTTGGTAATGCAGTTTCAAGCTTAATGGAGACAAAATGTGGGAAATTAAATTTCAAAATTACAGGTGCTTAAATTTAGAAAATGAAATTTCAAACTTATGGGTGACAGAATGTGGAAAATGAAATTTCGAACTTATGGGTGACAGAATGTGGAAAATGAAATTTCGAACTTATGGGTGACAAAATGTGGGAAATTAAATTTCAAAATTACAGGTGCCTAAATTTAGAAAATGAAATTTCAAACTTATGGGTGACAGAATTTGAAAAATGAAATTTCGAACTTATGGGTGACAAAATGTGGAAAATTAAATTTCGAACTTATAGGTGACAAAATGTGGAAAATGAAATTTCGAACTTACGGGTGACAAAATGTGGAAAATGAAATTTCGAACTTACGGGTGACAAAATGTGGAAAATTAAATTTCTAGACTTCAGTGACTTGAGGAAACCTCTCAAAGAAATGCGTGGCCACATCTGAAAAAAAAAGAAAAGTAATTCATCTGCTAATGATGACACTATTGAAAAATGACTTCTCCAGTCGACCGTGACCAGCTTCTTGGCTGAACCTTTCTCGGCTTGCAGTATCGTTTTTATTAACTTTCGTTTCTCATTCATTCCGAAGAAGAAGCCCACCCCACCTAACCCTAACTCCACCCTTCTTTACCCCATCAAAATACAGCATCAATTTTCACTTGTTTTTTTCTTCTTTTTGGGGTCTCGTTCTTTTTGTTTCTAAAGAAAACTCAACTGTACAATATGTTCTTTGTACAAAATGTTAAATATCTTTTCTTTGGCTTCATGCTCTTTGAAAGCACCATATTTGTTCCGACGACATGTGATTATGAAGGAGTTTTTGTTAACAATACGCATTTGGAAGCAAAAGTGAAAACGAGCACATTTGATGTGTCTATGATTTCTATATTACTCGGAAAAATGTGACCAGTTCGGTCATCCATCGAGTTAGAGTTAAATTGTTTGAATCAAGAAAAAGTGAATTTGCGAAGCCAGTTTAATTAAAAAGAAAAAAAAATCCGTAATTGGTCTCTTTTCGCTCTGTCTTCCTCTCTCCAACTAGAGAGAGAAACATAAGTGAGAGTAATGGACGACGTATAGAATAAGTGGTGGGTTGGTGTGGTGCAAACCACATAAAGTGAGAGAGAGGATGAAAGTGATAGAAGGTTAGTAAGAGATGGGTCACTTGATGAGTTAGTTGCAAATTGTGGCTAATTAATTTCTGTGATTAAAATATATAAGAAAAAAAGGGTGCTATTTTACATTAGGACCCACATTAAAAGTTCTCGGCGTCTGTAATTTCCGGATGTTTACGTAAAACGCTGGACAGTGCCAAATGAAAAATCTGTTCACTTACCTGCGTCCAAAAAAAGCACAAACGAAGCAGGATTTACAAGCAGAAAAAAAACACGCAAAAAATTACAGCAAAAAATTTTGTATGAAATAATTATTTTTTTAACAAAGAAATAACAGTGATTCAAATAAGTGTTTACATTAAAAAGTTCAAGTGTTTTTAGTTTTTATTTTTACGAAAATTATTTTTGTTTTTTACTGATTATTATTGTCGCTTTCGTTGGGGTTTGGGCAGGGTTAGGAATTAGGGTTAGGGTTTGTGCAGGGTTAGGGTTTGGGCAGGGTTAGGGTTTGCGCAGGGTTAGGAATAAGGTTAGGGTTTGGGCAGACTCATTTGCAGACTTAAAAAAAATCAGTTATCAAGTTTAGATGTCGTCTGCTTATTGATTTATTTATTTTCTCGCAGTTTCATTGACTATCCACTTCGGGGCTTTCCGGCGTTTTACCTAAACCGCCAGAGAGCACCGATACCAAGGGACTTTTAGCACGGGTCCCAATCTAACAAAGTACCGAAAAAATCCTTAGAGAAACAAACGTTGATTAACTCAGCTCTAGTATAATAATCGATCCCTGTTTGGGTATTTCTTATTTTAATGAATAATTTAATTTAAATTTTCAATAATAAAAACAAAATCCATCTACATATAGAATTACTTACAATCTCCCAGAATATAATATAGGAATATGCAAATCAAATTCTTAAACTACAGACTGATACCCTTAAAAATGCCACCCATGGAATCGTTAATGGAATTCACATTCCTTTTTGCAATCCAACCATATTTGGTACAAATAAACTTCAGTCTATACCTGACTTGTCCACCAAGTTTCAATCATGAATGTACAACGGTTTTTGTTTTATTACCATACAGTGATATGCGGGGACACTTTGATGACCGTCTCATCAGTAGAAAGTGTGATCCTGAATGGGGTTCACCCTCACCAGATCATACCCCCCCCCCCTCGATTTTTATTTGTGGGGTTATCTCAAAGATAATGTCTATCTAAACAATCTCCAGACTATTTCTGAACTGAAGAGGATCATTACAGCTAAGATCAGGGCAATGTCAAGAAAAGAGTTATCGAGAATTCTGCATGTTGTATCCAAGTGTGTTTATCACTGAACAACGATAAAGCAAAGACTGCAACTCGGTGGACAAGTCAACCATTTTTTTGGGGGGGGGGGGGCATTCTGTATTTAATCAAATGGATCCCCCAAAACTGACCTTGCAAATTCACCCCTTTATAATTATTTCTGAATTCATCCAGTTTATTCTTAAAATCTTCTACATTATTGCTATTTTTAACTTGATTATGTAATTTATTCCAAAAATATATTACTCTACTAACTGTACCTACCTGTCCACTGCCCGGGAGTCTTTTGACTTTCATTTTCTTTTTAAATACTTTAGAGGTTTCTTTTATAAGTTTTTAAAAAAAAATTTTTTTTTTATTTTAATTAAAAAAAAAAAAAAAGGAAGCAGCTAAGAACCAGAGGTGCTAAATCAGTAAGTATGCCGATCGAGAGAGGAGGAGCGCTTATTACGTAATGAATGCTGTTAGGAGTAATATTGGCTAATGTAGTGTCAGACTTGCGCACGCAAAGGGGAGAAGAAAATGAGTTTAAATGAAACTCAAAATAGGCTTTAAAAAATTTAGCTATAGTTTTACACTGCTTCCTTATTTTTTTATTTTTTTATTATTCACCTAAAACAAGGCATATGGCCACTGAAGTGTAAGGGACTACTGTGATAGGAGTCAGGTTTTTTTGGGGAGTGGGGTAGCCTTTGTGGGCAGTTTGGCAGCAAGATGTTTGTTCACATTATATTTAAATTTCTGGGGAGCAGGGAGGGAATTCCCAAGGCAATTGCTCCGAGGAAAGCAGCTATCAGAGTAGAAAATCTTCCGGCATCTAGGGACCTGTACAGTGAAGGGGTGAGACTTTGCTACTAGTTGGGTTGGTCAGGAGTATTTACGTTAGAGGGAGGGTAAAAGTGCAGTTAGTTCATTGGAGCACATTCCATTGAAGTACTTGTAAAACAGGCACAGGGATACAAATCTGCAGCGATGGGACCAGGGCTGTAACTGTCCAAGAGAGAGAGACAGAGAGGGGCTAGTGTCGGGTGTGCGAGTCCAGATGTGGCAACAATATTCGATGCATAGGTGAATGATGGCGTTATAGAGCTATAGGATACTGGCAGATGTAAGAAGTTTTCTAGCCTGGTAGAGGGAGGCTACCTTCTTTGCAGCAGGCATGGCAACATCTATGTACTGATTCCAGCTCGTGTTGCCTGAAAATGTCAGTTCAAGGAGTTGAAACGTTGGACTCTTGGGAAGGGCGTTATTTTGATTTGATAAATATTAGATTAATAGTAACCAAAATGAATGATTTAATGTGTAATTATCGAAGTTACATTATGGCTTGAATAAAACGCACCCACACGCATGTGGAGTTGGCTCAAGTTTATTTATATCTCTATAATAGAGAAGAGGCTGTCTATATTTTAGTCGGATTCCTTAGCAGTATATTACAAATTATTAAGGTTTATCACATAAGCAGTCTCCTATAAATAGCTTGTATGGTTGCGCATCAGACTGAACACCTTAAGGTCTCACCATCCGCTTTTATCTTTTTTGGAGAATCCACTGCTTAATATTAATAGATTGTTTAATCTTGGGCAACGGCAGATAGGGACAGCTAGTAGATTATAAAGATTTAAAAAAATCTGTTTCAATGGTGGTCTCCACTCTCTCCCTGCCTTTGTTTAGATATTTCGACTTAAGTTATGCGCTATCCGGGTGGTCTTTCTTTTATTGTGCACGGCTTAATACTAACGTCCTCTAATGTACACGCCTCCATGTTGGTTCTGCTTCATACTGGTTTCTTTTATCTACATTAACGTATATCTATATAGTCAACGTAACAAAACACCATAGAAATTTTGAGAAAAGATTGGAAAATTGACTCTTCAACTCACTTGGTCAGGTGGCCGGCACGGGGTGGGGGTGGGGGGTGTATTTTTCGGTTTCAGTGAAGGTCTGCACTTTCTGAGACTTTTAGCAGTTTTAATTCGCAAGCTTTGCAAATTTCGCTATTTGAAATACTTGAAACATTAATTTAAAATAATGAACATTTGATTCATAACTTTGTTAACACAAAACAAAATCTTTCTCATTTATTATATAGATAAGCATTAACATTTTCGTAATTTCGATACAAAGAAAGGAAAAGAAAGAAGAAATCAAATTACCTTTTCACTTGCAATTCAGAAATAGATCGCAACTTGTTGACAATCAAGTCGGTCCCTCTAAAGAAAGGAACATTTGAACACAAATGCTAAATATTTGTTCAGGAAACAATTATTTGTTATATTAAAATCAAAACAATCATTGAATTAAAAAACAATAACAATTAATAGTTAAATAATAAAATGTCCTTTTTCGAAACCAATATGCAAATTAGTTAGCCTTTCGACTAATATCGCATATACATAAGCAGGATATAAAAAAGATGGTGCGTCTATTGTGTAAAGTTGAATTAACTTTAGTTAAGTGAAAAAGTTTTTGTTTTTTTTGCTTTACCGTTAGTGTGAGAAATGGGTCCAACTTTTGCATTCATTCATTTTGATAGAATTCGAATATTTGATATTCTATTTTATCAAATTAACAATGTGTGGCTAAGGAATTTAAATGAATTCTCTGACTATGGTGGGTGTTGCCAAGAATCGGTGTGTATTCCGTTGGTTACGCACATGTGTAGAAAGTAAACGATGGTGGTCGACAGAAATATTTCATTCATTATTAGTTTGCCTACGACAAACTATACAGACGGTAAAATGAAGCTAAAAGTTAGACCTAAGATTAAACATACGGAAACACATTGTTCCCATACAATAAAAACTGCACATGTTATTCATGTAAAAAGATTATGTGAAGACTTACATTTTCTTGTGGCGCCTTTTCTGTTCGGGAAAATGCCCTGAAGTTGGTGTTGCGTGTAATATATCTAGACAAAAAATGAGAAAGAAATCTGGTCTTAATTCTCGACCGCATGTGGTGCAAGAGTTCCCAACCAAACTCTCGTGTTCACAAGATTTGAGGATCTACCTTTTTACGAAGGGGTTAAGCCATTTTTTTCTGTGTCACCACTTATCAAGGCAGAAAGTATGAGAGATTTTCAGTTGAAGGATGGTGAATATTATGAGACGATTGAAAATAATGAATGAAATGAACAAAATTTGATTATTTATAGAGACGATTTATAACAAGTATTTGTTGATATTAGATTTGAAGACGGCCCTGTTGTAGTCTACAGGGAAGCCGTTCCATGGTAATGTGTTCCACAGATGGGAAGTTCTTGGAAAACCGTTTTATTAAGGGTCATATCACTAGGCTAGAAATTGGGATAGTCCATTATAAACAAAATGAAATATCACCAGTACTAGTAATATTATTTAACCCCTAGCTCGAGAGAGAGATGGTGAGCAGAAAGAGATTAATATTGAATTTTGTCTTATATTTTACTGACTTTGCAAACTCACTTTTTCCTAATTCAAACAATTTAACCCAAACTCAATGGGTAATCCAATGGCTCACATTTATTTCTAGTATAATATATATATATATATATTATATATATATGTTATATATATTATATATATGTTATATATATATATATATTATATATATGTTATATATATATATATGTTATATATATATATATATTATATATATGTTATATATATATATATTATATATATGTTATATATGTTATATATATATATATATGTTATATATGTTATATATATATATATATGTTATATATGTTATATATATATATATGTTATATATATATATATATATATATTATATATGTTATATATATATATATGTTATATATATATATTATATATATGTTATATATATATATATATTATATATATATTATATATATGTTATATATGTTATATATATATATGTTATATATGTTATATATATATATATGTTATATATGTTATATATATATATGTTATATATATATATGTTATATATGTTATATATGTTATATATATATATATATATATATTATATATATGTTATATATATATATATTATATATATGTTATATATATATATATATTATATATATGTTATATATATATATATATTATATATATGTTATATATATATTATATATATATATATATATGTTATATATATATATTATATATATGTTATATATATATTATATATATATTATATATATGTTATATATATATTATATATATATTATATATATGTTATATATATATATTATATATATATTATATATATGTTATATATATATATTATATATATATATATATGTTATATATATATATTATATATATATATATGTTATATATATATATTATATATATGTTATATATATGTTATATATTATATATATGTTATATATATGTTATATATATTATATATATATTATATATATGTTATATATATGTTATATATTATATATATGTTATATATATGTTATATATATTATATATGTTATATATATTATATATATGTTATATATGTTATATATATTATATATGTTATATATATTATATATGTTATATATATTATATATGTTATATATATTATATATGTTATATATATTATATATGTTATATATATGTTATATATATTATATATGTTATATATATTATATATATGTTATATATATATATGTTATATATGTTATATATATATATTATATATGTTATATATATATGTTATATATATATATTATATATATGTTATATATATATATATATATATTATATATATGTTATATATTATATATATGTTATATATATATATATATATATTATATATATGTTATATATATATATATTATATATATATTATATATATGTTATATATATATATATATTATATATATGTTATATATATATATATTATATATATGTTATATATATATATTATATATATGTTATATATTATATATGTTATATATATATATATTATATATGTTATATATATATATATTATATATGTTATATATATATATATTATATATGTATACGTTATATATATATATTATATATGTATACGTTATATATATATATTATATATGTATACGTTATATATATATATTATATATGTATACGTTATATATATATATTATATATGTATACGTTATATATATATATTATATATGTATACGTTATATATATATATATATGTATACGTTATATATATATATATATGTATACGTTATATATATATATATATGTATACGTTATATATATATATGTATACGTTATATATATATATATATGTATACGTTATATATATATATATGTATACGTTATATATATATATATGTATACGTTATATATATATATATATATGTATACGTTATATATATATATGTATACGTTATATATATATATGTATACGTTATATATATATATTATATATGTATACGTTATATATATATATTATATATGTATACGTTATATATATATATATATGTATACGTTATATATATATATATATGTATACGTTATATATATATATATATGTATACGTTATATATATATATATGTATACGTTATATATATATATTATATATGTATACGTTATATATATATTATATATGTATACGTTATATATATATATTATATATGTATACGTTATATATATATTATATATGTATACGTTATATATATATATTATATATGTATACGTTATATATATATATTATATATGTATACGTTATATATATATATATATGTATACGTTATATATATATATATGTATACGTTATATATATATATTATATATGTATACGTTATATATATATATATATGTATACGTTATATATATATATATGTATACGTTATATATATATATATATGTATACGTTATATATATATATATGTATACGTTATATATATATATATGTATACGTTATATATATATATATGTATACGTTATATATATATATATATGTATACGTTATATATATATATTATATATGTATACGTTATATATATATATTATATATGTATACGTTATATATATATATTATATATGTATACGTTATATATATATATGTATACGTTATATATATATATATATGTATACGTTATATATATATATATGTATACGTTATATATATATATTATATATGTATACGTTATATATATATTATATGTGTATACGTTATATATATATATTATATATGTATACGTTATATATATATTATATATGTATACGTTATATATATATATTATATATGTATACGTTATATATATATATTATATATGTATACGTTATATATATATATATATGTATACGTTATATATATATATATATGTATACGTTATATATATATATTATATATGTATACGTTATATATATATATATATGTATACGTTATATATATATATGTATACGTTATATATATATATATGTATACGTTATATATATATATATATGTATACGTTATATATATATATATATGTATACGTTATATATATATATATGTATACGTTATATAGATATATTATATATGTATACGTTATATATATATATTATATATGTATACGTTATATATATATATATATGTATACGTTATATATATATATATATGTATACGTTATATATATATATATATGTATACGTTATATATATATATATATGTATACGTTATATATATATATTATATATGTATACGTTATATATATATATTATATATGTATACGTTATATATATATTATATATGTATACGTTATATATATATATTATATATGTATACGTTATATATATATATTATATATGTATACGTTATATATATATATTATATATGTATACGTTATATATATATATTATATATGTATACGTTATATATATATATTATATATGTATACGTTATATATATATATATTATATATGTATACGTTATATATATATTATATATGTATACGTTATATATATATACAATATATGTATACGTTATATATATATATATGTATACGTTATATATATATATTATATATGTATACGTTATATATATATATTATATATGTATACGTTATATATATATATTATATATGTATACGTTATATATATATATTATATATGTATACGTTATATATATATATTATATATGTATACGTTATATATATATATTATATATGTATACGTTATATATATATATATTATATATGTATACGTTATATATATATATTATATATGTATACGTTATATATATATATTATATATGTATACGTTATATATATATATATTATATATGTATACGTTATATATATATATATTATATATGTATACGTTATATATATATATATTATATATGTATACGTTATATATATATAATATATGTATACGTTATATATATATAATATATGTATACGTTATATATATATAATATATGTATACGTTATATATATATATTATATATGTATACGTTATATATATATAATATATGTATACGTTATATATATATAATATATGTATACGTTATATATATATAATATATGTATCATGTAATATATATGTGTAATATATGTATAAGTTATATATATATAATATATGTATCATGTAATATATATGTGTAATATATGTATCATGTAATATATATGTGTAATATATGTATCATGTAATATATATGTATAATATATGTATCATGTAATATATATGTATAATATATGTATCATGTAATATATATGTGTAATATATGTATCATGTAATATATATGTATAATATATGTATCATGTAATATATATGTATAATATATGTATCATGTAATATATATAATATATGTATCATGTAATATATATGTATAATATATGTATCATGTAATATATATGTATAATATATGTATCATGTAATATATATGTATAATATATGTATCATGTAATATATATGTATAATATATGTATCATGTAATATATATGTATAATATATGTATCATGTAATATATATGTATAATATATGTATCATGTAATATATATGTATAATATATGTATCGTGTAATATATATGTATAATATATGTATCGTGTAATATATATGTATAATATATGTATCGTGTAATATATATGTATAATATATGTATCATGTAATATATATGTATAATATACGTATCATGTAATATATATGTATAATATACGTATCATGTAATATATATGTATAATATATGTATCATGTAATATATATGTATAATATATGTATCATGTAATATATATGTATAATATATGTATCATGTAATATATATGTATAATATATGTATCATGTAATATATATGTATAATATATGTATCATGTAATATATATGTATAATATATGTATCATGTAATATATATGTATAATATATGTATCATGTAATATATATATATATAATATATGTATCATGTAATATATATATATATAATATATGTATCATGTAATATATATATATATAATATATGTATCATGTAATATATATATATAATATATGTATCATGTAATATATATATATATAATATATGTATCATGTAATATATATATATATAATATATGTATCATGTAATATATATATATATATATGTATCATGTAATATATATATATATATGTATCATGTAATATATATATATATAATATATGTATCATGTAATATATATATATATAATATATGTTTCTAAATGTTTGTTAGATTGACATTATGGTATAAATCTTAGTTATTCAGTCTTGTGATCGGGTCTTAATTCCCAGTTAATGAAATATTTTTTCTGGTTTCTCAATTATTTGTTGTTGTGTTGTATATATAAACTGATTCTTTCAAATCGACCAACAGCAGACACACCCGGTTATAGATAAAAAAATATCTGAAACAAAGTAAAAACGAAAAAAATAAATGTCAAGTCCAATTGTAAGAGTCAGTTTTTCTGAAAATCTTGTAAGCAAATTGCGAGTGGGTTTAGGGTTCATTCTTTGTGATGACATAAGTCTTGTTAAAGTTTATGTGCATTTGAGGCCTTTTTTAAACAAAAGAGTACAAGCTTTGAAGCAAAGAGGAAAAGTTCTCGCCACTGCCTAACCGTATACCTGATGGCGACTTGTAATCCTGCACAAATTATTGTTTAACTTGTTTTGTCCCCTACTTGCCCATATCTAATTGAAGTCATTGCAACCCCTCATTCTCTTTCCCCCACCCCCTAAGTGCTAGGGCTGGAGGGTGATTATGTTACGAGGACCTGAGAAGAAAGAATAGGAGTGGGTTTCAAATTGGCCCTCAATGTCAGCGGTCGGCCATAAGTCTTTCTCTGAACAACGCTTCTAACCTTACTCGAAAGTTGTAGCCCCCTTCTTTTTCTACCCTCTCGCTGCATTTTTATTTTTTTGCGTGTTTTTTCATGTTTGTTGGTTTGTTTGTCTGTCTGTCTGCGTTGGGAGGGGGTCCAGTGAGTGAGGTGTGGTTAAGTGTTGGAGAAGAGGCGGTTGGTCAGGTGGGTCTCACCTGATGTGAAAAAGAGGAGGCTTGGCGGATGGTGATTGTTTGGCAGCTAACATGACGATTAGCCTGTCACCATATTGACATCAATCAACAGCGAAGGAAGTTCTTCGATGTCACAAAAAATTCCTACTTGGTCTTTTCTCTATTGTCACCGTGCAATGCACACCGACATGACTTAGGCCACCACCTCGACACATGCACAAGTATTCTTTTCTTCTCCCAGTGTATATATATATATATATATATATATATATATATATATATATATATATATATATATTAAACTTATACAGAACAATTAAATAAAATTTTAGTTGTAAGGGAAACAACTCTTTTTATATTCTTCAATAAAAATATATAAGTTATTCTTGTTGCTGATTTTTGTTCTTCAGTTACAATTGAAAAAAATGTTTCCATATTACCAATTGTCTGAGTAGGACTACATAATTTTTTAATATAAACAGTAACGAAGTATGTTATTGTAGTGCCAATGACATCCTACAACAATAACAAATGAAAAATTACTTATAAGAATTAAAGCTTGATATGTCAGCTTAAATGCTATTTAGGTTCATCTTTTAAAATCTCACAAGATAACTATATATATATATATATATATATATATATATATATAATTTGTAGGTTTTTATAAGGAATGTATATTTTCAAATTAATACTCCTTACAGTATCTGAAAATGTCCTGTACCTACTCACTGTTGTCCTGTAATGTATTTACTTGTAATTTGTTTTGCTTTTATTTATTTTAAGTTATGCCCTTTTTTCTAACAAAATTTAATTTTTTGTTCTAAACAAAGGGAAATTAGTCTGTTGGAGGAATGCAGAATGAAGCCCCCCCCCCCCCCTTTTAATACTATTTATACCCAGCGTTGCCTGAGAGTGTATTTACTTGCAATTGGTTTTGTTTTCTGTTTTTGAAATTATGCCCTTGTTTTTTTTTCCTAAATTTTATTTTTATGTTTTAAGCAAAGAGGAGTAAGTATGTATGGACAAATGCAGAAATACCTCCCTTTCTTTAAAAAAAGATGGTGGCTGTACGAAAATAATTCCGACCTGGGCAGATTATTTACTGAAAAGAATTAAATCAAATTACACATTATTCTTCCTAACAACATACTGTAACAATCCCCAAGAACTGGCGAATCAGAATCAAATATTGATTTTGTAGAATGAAAGCTAAAACGAGAAAGAAAGTCAGCAACTTGACTGACTTTACTTTATTCTCTGTCTGTCACTCTCTCTCTCTCTCTCTCTCTCTCTCTCTTATATATAGATATATATAGATATATGTATGATCAAGTAGTTCTCTTTAGAAATGAATATTGCTGCACCAAATAGTGTTTAAGATATTGAATTAAGTGAAACTTTTCATGAAAAATCCAGTGGTATGCATAAGAAGAATTTCAAAATCTCGTATGAATAAAATTGTGTTCCAACTTCTTGTATGCCTGTATCTGTGTTTCTTGCTTCTACGTGACTTGCACATTTTTTTTATTTACTATTATAATCAAATATTTATTGAATAAAACACATTTTTTAAAATCGTATTTAAAAATGGATTTAATTCCGAAATTAAATCCACCAGAAAGCATTTCTATTTTTTGTTAACATCTCAGCCATTTTAATCTTACGTTGATAGTTAAAAAAAAAGAAGAAAAAAAAAAGAATGAATTACTCCATGACTATTTGAAAAGGAATTTGGAAGCATTTAAACTGGCGAATAGAAAGTCATTAAAACTGATTTTTAAAATTCTCAGAAAATCCTCATTTAATTAAAGGATTGAAAGCTTTGGAAGCTACTTACATGCAATAAGTTTATAAATGGAAGTCAAAGCATTACTGTAATTCAATTTAACTTTCAAAATCCTATTTAAAAAAAAAAAAATTGTTAACAAAAAAAAAAATGCTATAGCTTTAAAATACGTAAAACAAAATTGAAAGTAAAAGGACTCCCAGCCAACGCCGGGTAGGTACATTTAGTTAAATATAAAGGGGGCACAGAAAGGGCATTGAAATTGGTTTACCTCTGATTTTAACTGTGGTTAAAATATTAGATCCTGTTAAAACATTCTATTGAAGTATTTGGATATCTGGACTTTTGTAGACATCATGACTGATGGAACAAGATCAAGCTGTGGATAAAGGATTCCGTTTGAGATTTTGAAGTTAATGGTGAGAGTAACAGTCCTAATAATCAAAACGATACTCATTTCACTACGTTGAATTATTTTTGAAATAGGATTTTTTTAAAGTTTATACTGTTGCATTTTTTATTTCCATAAATATTCGCTTGATAGTAAAAAAAAAAAAATAATGTGTAAATCACTTAGTCACAAGAAACACAGATACACAAGAAGTGGTCAAACAATTTATCAGTATAGAGATTTGTTAAAAGGAAGCTGACATTCAGTTTTATTGAGATGTTATGCTCTCTCGTAACCAGATTTATCCTGGCAGAGGTCTTAAATACCGGAAGTGGGATTGCTAGGACACTTTTCATTAGTTAATGCTGAACGTCCATATCACATGATATAGTCTGTCTTTCTGTTACACCATTTAGCTTGCAATGTTTATGTGGTGCGTAGCATGATGTCACATTTGTGGAGGAGGAAGCATTTTCTTTTGAGGAAGCATTTTCTTTTGAGAGATGTTTGGGTTGCTGGTAGAGCAGATAACACTCCAAAATAACAAACTTCTATGTGATACTGACGAACATAGAGAATAAAATCCTGGTCCGATGAAAAAAATAAAATCTGGAACCTGCAGTGAAACCAGTTCTTCTTTTTGTGTCTTCGAAGCATGTGGTTATACGACAGTTTCCCATTTATCATTGAACTCTGCGACATCTTTTAAGCTGCACTTGTCGGGTAGAATAGGGCAATGCTGCATCACGTGGTCCTCTTCTTCACAATTGCAGATGGTTGGGTTGGTTTTGTGGCTCCACCTGCCCTTCGTAGCTTTTGATCATCCCATTCCTGTTTTTAAACGGTTGAACCCATAGTGATTCTGAGCCATAAGAAGTGGGTGGGGATTCCCATGTCACTAGGAGGAGGTCATTCTCTAGTTTCATAACTGAGGACTGACTTTGGAACATCTGCAATATTTATTTTATGAATTGTTTTGATTTTAGTGAACGAAATCTACAAAATTCAACAAAGAAAAAAAGGTGATACCCGATGAAAACGATCGCAGTGCAGTTGGTAGACAAAACGCTCAACTCTGATTCCAAGTCCTGAAATTTTAAAAGCTCCAACCAACTCCTAAAGCAATATTTTGCTATGATTCTGACTCCGACCACAAGTACCTGTGTGTACCAATTGTAAGTGTGGACTCGGTCTGCCATATACAAGTTCTGTCTGAGCTGTGTAGTTGTAGCAATATTTAAATGAAGGTGTGTGAAAATAATGTAAAGAACGGTATTTTCCACATAAGGGTTAGGGTTAAACAGAAAGTGGAAAATTCCATTTCGAAGTTAAAAGCTTAGAACTAGGTCTACCTGGCAGGATATATGACGTCATGGTAGCAAGTATGTGGCAGAAAAGCTAGAGAGGTCCTGCCACTGAGAAATTAGGCGTCGAAGTGATCGGACGTGTTTTCGAGTCTTCCTTCACCATACGGAGGTTGTAAGGAGAAGATGCAGTTTATCTTAATGTACTTGCTGCAAATTACTGTAAGGGGAAGTAAATGAAATCCCAGAACAATTAATGGAGTCATTTGTTGTTCTTGTTGCTTTCATTATTCCAACCACCAAGAGAATAAAGAAGAAAGCAACAGCATCACAAAGACTTTAGTTGCAAACATGGCTGCAGTGGCAATTTGACATCACCAACTACTTCAGGAAGATGAACATCTGTTTCTGCCACCGAAGAAAACAATGACGATCTGCGGGGACTGAAGAACCCCCTCCCCTTGCCACACAGTTGCTTTTACTTATACCCTTGGGGGTAGGTATGAATCTATCTTTCTTCCCCTAACTATGGATAAACTAGTAGAGTAGACTGCACTCTAAAGCCTTGACAGGGCAAAAGATCTAGGAGCAGATAAAACTCCAAAATAACAAACTTCTGGTACTGGCTAGCATAGAGAATAAAATCCTGTTCCGATGAATAATGATAAAAATAAAATCTTCAAGTGCATACAAAGGATAAGGTGACTCTTTAGACTCCTGTATTTGTTCCCCAAAAGAGCAGGCGTGTCAGGGTTTGTGGTCCTAACGCCTGCCAACCGATGCTCTTGCGTAACTGGATACGAAACCCAAGCAAACAATGGAAAACCCACGTGTGCGTAACCGTTTGCATATTCGTTTCTCGGTGTGATTTTATTATCCGGTCAAACCCAAGCATTCATGAAACCCCGACCCCTCATTCTTTCTCCCGTTTCCCAAACATAAAAAAAACGGAGATTTTTTAGTTCGGTATGGTTTAGTCTGTTTTACGGCATATCAACCCTTTCTAGGTTATTTAAATGCCCCAACACAATACTTACTTTTCATAATTCATTGTATATAATTCACCCAACTGAAAGTTACCGATACAAAAACACAACCATAATAATACATGTTCTGTCTCTGTTTCAATATATATATATATATATATGTATGTATGATTATTTAATAAATATTTAACATTGTTTTCTTATCCGTGTATCTTTATCAATATTCTTTTTCTTCTTTCCTTCAGAACAAAGGAAGCGCAATATCCTGGATGGCCAAAATCCTTGCTGTCCAATCTGTGGTCTCACCTTGCGTCCAGGTGAATTTGAGGCTCACCTTTGCCTTGAAGTTGAAAAGATTGAAAAACTCAACAGGTAAGACAGACTCAACACATTCGTACTTACATGAGTGATTATTTTAATCAGCGCCAATCATAGAATCTAAAGTTATTTTTTTCATTCTGAATTCGTCATCAACGGGTGTAATTCCGTCAAAATACAATTGTGCTTTTTATCGGAAACTAGCTGTTCACACCCGGTATTGCCTGGGATTTTTTTACTTTCATTTTTGTTTTGTCTTTTAAAAAATTTTTTTTTTCTAAATATGATTTTTAAAGTGACGTTTAATAATTATTGTTTGGTCCTGAAATTAATTGAACCACTTGTTTGATGAGCTTTAGTTCTACAACTGTGTCGTGTTTGCCTACCCTAAAAATGTTATTCTTCGGAAAACAAAACCTCTTATTCATGGTTTTAAGTATATATATATATATATATATATATATGTGTGTGTGTGTGGCTTTTCCTAATATGAACATTCAAGTGAAAAATCAGACTTTTTTTCTGCCTAATGAGATCTTAGTTTTTAATAACTATTGATCGATAACATCGACATGCCAGTGTAGCGTCATTTTGTACATGTCTGTATAAATAAATATAAATATATGGGTTCTTAGTTTAGGGATCCAGATGAACCCACTTCTTCCTATGAACTTTAATTCTAGCCAGAAATTATTTACTAATTGACAATTTAAAGCTTTCAAAATCACTTTTGAACACAACGTTTTGTCCTGCAATTATTAATTGAACCAAATTGTAATGAAATTATAATTTAATGATATATTATATGGTCTCTTCTCCATTGTGCCACGGCTGTATTTTTTATTAATACAATAATTATAAATAATGTAAATGTAAAAATATCCACCTTTTGTCGGTAAGCTTTTTTTGTAGAATCATATCATATTTGTCAGCCATAAAATGTTAGAAATGACTTTCTAATCGGAATTCCTTTAAAGCAATTATTTTTAATGAAATTTTATTTCACGCAATGTACAAATGACAATTCAATGTGCAATTAGATCAGATAACATTAAAATTCTTTAATTCAGAAGAAATGCAGCGATTGGTCAAATATATAGGAATCAATTTGAAAAACATGCAGTCTAAAACAAAACAATCTTTTTGAAGAACACAAACCAATATTTGCGTTAAACAACTGGCGAAGCAGAATTAAGTATGTACCTTGTATTAAAAAAGCTATGAATCACAAAAAAATGAATAAATAACGAGAAACAGACTGGCTTAACTTTATATAATAGATTGCATTCTTTTAGGGACCAATTTTTTTGCAAATGTGGAAACATAAATCTGAAACGGAATTTGCCTTTTTTCATGTCATTCTCAATAACAAATTATGGAAATAGAAAGGAAATATTAGTCACTGTTTTTATGAAAAAAAACCTGACAACATAATTTTTTAAAAATATGATTAAATTAACAGTTTATTCATTCATTTCGTATGAATCAAATGATTCTAGTATTGGCATTAGTTTCCCCCGATATCTTTCAAGTGAGAATTATTTCTAGAAAGACATCAAGTACTTACAGGAGAGACCATGTGAAGGTTGCCAACATCCTTAAGTGAAAGTGGTACTGTGGAACCGACTGAATTCGAACTTGGAACACCCAGGTTGTGAGTCTGTGTTGTTATCCACTTAACCACCTTCACCTCCCAATTAACAGTTGAAAATTGTGAACAACTATTTTTTGCACCCTGGATATTCTTGATAGCGTTTTCATTCTAAAAAGACTATGTGAATTAAATTTTTCGTTGTTTTTTATAAATCATTATAAAAGGGTGGGTGTCTTTTTTTAATTTCTTTATTTAAAGACCCCCTACCTCTTCCTAATAATGGCGCCAATACTTTTTTAACGTCATTTTTCATAATGTATGACTAAAGAAATATTTTTAGTTGGAGTCAAGCAATTGTGATTCTGTCTTCTGAAATTTTAAAAACTCTGACTCGGACACCTAAAGCAATGCCCTACATGCAGAGTTTCCAAATTAAAAAAATTACATGACCATAAATATTTTTTAGACCTTTTTATAACGTTCTGATTCCATCTTGTAAGAAGATGGTTATGTTATTTTTCACTTTTCTTTTGTGAAACGGGGGTGGGTGGGGGTAGATTTGTGCCCGGAAGTTCATGTGAGGTCCATTCATCAGGCATGATGAAAAACAAAACAAGAAAAGAAACATTTAAAAAACAATGTGTGAAGGAAGAAAAGCCACGATTAAGCTTTAGTGTTGTGTCTTTGCATGTAATTAGATGAAACTCTAGTTTCGTTTTGGGTTTGGAAACAGGATATCAACTCTAATACTGAAAGACGCTTAAACTCGTTTGTCTGTAGCCGACTTTATTAAAATGGAAATGGTAAGAAAACAATTGTAGAGAGATTTTGGTTGTCGGCTTTCAAACACGGCCTGTATGCCATCCGTGCACCATTTCAAAACATTCTTTTTGACTTGCTATAGAAAACATTTATCTTGTGTCAAAGTCGCCTCGGAATGGTGGTCGGCATCTGTAATTAACTCTCACCGATATTTTTTCATTTTCTTTCAAGGCGGAGAAAAAAAATAAAGAAAGGAGAGAAGGGGGTTAGGGGGTTCCTCTCCTAAATGTCATTTATCATGGTCATGTCTACGGACAACTTGTTGATGGTATTGGAATTGATACGAAACTCATAAATTGGTCAGTGTGGTTGTGGTCAATTGTCCCTTTAATGGTCGCAGGGATTGGCTAAAATGTAAACCCAATCACTGCTTTCTTAGGGGTCACGTGAACCAGCCTATGTGGCCTCAAACGCTTAGGGCTCTCACTATTTTTCATTTTCGCTATAACGCTCGATGTTCATTAATGTTCTGTATGTTTACCTTTTTCTGTTTGCATATCATTCTTTACTCATTGCTTAAGTAAAATGGTTCAATTAATATACATGGTTGTTGTTCCTTTTCTTCAAAAGCTGTCGCTCCCAATTCAACTTTCGGCATCTTCAAGTATAATTCCTATTTTCTTTCGAGCTACAATTGAAGTTTCATTCGAGGGTAGAAATCCCTACAATGCAACCCTCCACCATTTAAAATCAATTTTATTTTAAGTAATTGGATAAATATTTTAATTTTGTTTTGTGGTGAAAATAAGGACAAGATGTTACAGATTAGTGTTCATATTGTGGATTGGATGATACTGTCATTTCATATTGCTTATAGTCTCAATCTTATGTGTGAGAAACAATTCCGGGAAGAAAGTGTAGTATCTGTTTGGATACTACACTTCGTCTTTTCTAGACTTTTAAGCCAATTTTTATTTTTGTTCAAATTCAGTGTGCTCCTTTTTGGGGAGCTGGATTTTCCCCACGTTAAAAACCGACCTTTTGTCTAACACTGACCTTGTAGGGAAGCAAGCAAATAGGAACAATTCTGAGAACACTGATTCCATAATTGGTAGATAACTTGGTCCGTGATATACAGGAAAATTATGAAACCAGAGCAAATAGAAAATTTTAGTAGCATACTAGACCATCCGTGACCCGTTGAGTCAGTATTTGTTATATATATTATTAAATATATAATTTCTTAACATTAACATTGATTGATAATCATTTTTTTGCACAAAAGTATTTACTTAAAAATGGATGACATCGTAAAGGATGACTGGTAGCTTCTGACAACTTAAAAAAAATAAACATCATTTTGTAACATCATTTATTTTCAAGTTAATATATATTTAATTCTTGATAATGATCATTCATTTTTTATCCTATATTCTTTCTCTCTCTCTCTTCTCTCTTGTCTGCTTATATATATATATATATATATATATATGTTTAGTGAACCCTTTTTAAGGGATCATTTTTTGGAGAGCCGATTTTAAAGAAACATTTTTAGGAAAACAGTTTTAGGCTCGAGAAATTTTATATGATAAACACAAACAAAATAAAGAGTACAAAAGCATAAATTCACAAAAGAGATATTTTATATATATTTAAAGATGGAATTTACATAGATAAGAAAACATAGAATGTTTGTTCATAGTTTGAGAGTCGTTACAGAACAAGAGGCGTTCATTAGTTGAGATATCGAGGAAGTCTGAATCGATAATTTAAGGGCTGTGAATTATCCACAGGTCAGAAAAGTCGTAATCAAAACTTCTATACTCAATTTAAAAAATTACGTTTGATTGAAAGTTTTTGATAAGAATCAATGTCATTTGTTTTCATTGTAGAAAGTTCAGTAAGAAATGTTATGAGTATCAAAATGAATTAGTTTATACATTTGTTTTCAATCAGCAGACGACAGTGTGAAAGAATTAAGGCAGTGTGTGTGTGTGTGTTGCATTAGTGTTAGTGTGTATGAGTGTGTATGACTGCATGAGTTGAGAAATAAATTTAGCTTTCCCCAAGCCCGACAGGGGGCCGAGAGAAGCTGGTGTAAAATAGATGTTAGCTTTGTCGTGGATTTTGGCTCACCTTCTTCATTGAAGGAAAAATTCTGGCCTTATATGCACTCAGACTGGATCAAAGGGGCAAATTAGAAAAATTCAAAGAGATGGCTCTGATTGGTTCAAAATATTGTTTTTCTTTTTATTAATTCAGGCAGATGTATGCGCAGAACCGTATGCGCAGAAACGATTGTGAGCACTTTCATTTTGTGCACTTACAGGTAAATTTCGCCGCTACATATTCATGTACAGATAAAAAGTGTGCAACTTTAAAATTTTTGAAGTTTAAAGCTTTACAATAAGTATTTGCCTGAAAAAAATGACTTGTGATTCCTTTTGTATAACAAATTTCTTAATTTTGTTGTTGTTAGACCTTTTTTTATTAGAGTCAAAAGCTGAATAAATTCACCCAAGTTAAAATATGACAAAAACTTTTGATAATACAGAGAAGACACACATGTTTTTGAATTCCTCATATCTAAATTAGTAAAGTGGCAAACTTTCAAGATTGTACCGCGAATGGATACGGTTTTACAGCAATTTCAGTAATGTATACTTTTGACTTATTTTGTGGCCCTATTATCAAATTATGTTTCTGTCTGTTTTGACATGACCCACACCTGAGTATTTTTATTGATTTACTCTTAAAAGAAAACTCTAGCCTGATCTTTGATGTGCTATGAATCATATTAAGAAGATTCAATGCATTAGCTGTTGAAATGAAACTTATAGGAACAGTCAAAGTTGTGCTTCTGTGTGATTTTTGCATTTCTTTTTTTTTGGGGGGGGGGGGTAATGGGATGTTGTCCAATATTTACACTGCTTTTATCTGATTATTTCTTCCATTATGATTAATGTTCATTTACTACAAGATGACATTACATTTGTAAGGATGTTTCACTTGTTTGAAGCCTGCATTTCTAGTTATACACCATGAAAAATTGGCTTCTAAACCAATAGCATACAAGACAGCAAATTTTCTAATTTTTAACAAACTTTCAATGGTCATAATTCCTTGGCTAATTTAGCTATCAAAATAACTTTGTTACCATTGTTTATGTTCTCCAAAGATCTATCTATCTACATATTTTTTTTTTGATATAAGGAAAATAAAATTTTGGTTTGTAAACCTACTTTTAAATAATATTAATCCCCTTCTTTTTTTTTTGACGATCCCCTATGCCTAAACAGTTTGAACCTTATCGTGTTCTGCTGTAATCAATAATAATTTCCACTGTAATTAATGATATTTTATAATAATCAGCATATTAAGACAGTGGCACCAAATTATGAATTAATATTCTTATATTGGTTTTATTTTATTCCATGGAACTAATACCCATGTGTAGTGTATCTATACCTCCACTGATCCATAATTATTATATCAATGCTTAAACATAAACTTAACCTGAAATGTTAGAATTGATTAGGCATCACTAGTGATCTGACTTATAATCCTTTTCCATATAACAATTAGTAATCTATATTTTAAAAGCGTACTGAATACGTTGATGGGTTTAGTTTAGGTGGATATAGTCTCTCTTTGATTTAACTTTTTTCTTTTCTAAGATTTGTTTTCTGTTTTTGGTCTGGCCATGATCATATCCCTTTCACTGTTGGATCCGTCTATCTAAAAATCCAGAAATCTGTAAATTTCTTTTGACTAACTGTTGGGCATTATCTTCTTTGATTCATAGGAGAGTGGTGAAGTTTTGTTTCGTAATGTTTCTACGGATGTGGCAGTGATTTTCTGTGAACTAGTTGTGAGAATTGTTGCTATCCTGAGAGATGTAGGAAGGTTTCACTGGTGGAATTAATTGCAATTTAAATCTGCCGAATTCCCTTTGTTCAGATTATAAGCACAATGTTTCATCAAGCGTGATGGCCGAATTGAACTGGTTAATTCATGGTGATCATATTTCAAGGCATTTTTTTATATACAGGGTGGGCAAAAATAAGGGTCCTATTTTTAAAAATTCATAACTTTTTTATTTATTGATTTTTTAAATTTTTTTTTTTTAGAATAAGTAAAGGACCCCTTCCGAAGCAAGCATGAGCCGTATTAGCCCTAAGGAACGTACCCTCATTTAGAAAACATTATTTTTGCTTAAAAAACTCAAAACAGTGTAAAAAACAATACTTTAGTTTTTGTAAGTTTTAAGAAGTGTTTTTCAGCTACAATTTGTTTTGTTTATTTCAAAAAATCTCGGAAGGGTCAGTCTACACACACATAAAGTTTGGTGAGTTTAACTTTTATTTTGTGGAAGTTATTCAAATTCAAGTTATTCAAATTTAAAGATAGGACCCTTATTTTGGCCCACCCTGTATATATCCATTTTGGCAGATTCTCTGCACAGACGAAGTTTTCCTCTGGTGTTTATTATTTTTGACAAAGGGAAGTTTCTTTTCCCGAAATATTAAATAAATGATTTTGATAAGCATCCGGACATCACACAAACAGCTAACACCACACTTGCTGTTTATGTAAGATTTTAAGAAAAAATAAATAGTAAGTCACATTTCGAATTCGATTTATTATTTTTGTTCCTTCCAGCTTACATCTTACCCAGAATTTGCATTGCCCACAGCCTTTTAAAAACATACTACTACTATTCCCAGCAATGCTTCAAGCAAACTACCATTCTCTCTCTCTCTCTCTCTCTCTCTCTCTATATATATATATATATATATATATATATATATATATATATATATATATATATATAATTTAAAAAATTATTTAAAAAAATATAAAAATTGATGTTTTTTTTTCATCTAGCCATACGAAAAATATTAAGTTTATTATTTTAATATTGTTGTAGGCTCTGTCTTTGATATGTCTGTGATCAAATTGGGGTTTCATTGTCTGATTGGACTATTAGCGAAATGTTGATGACTCTCCTTAAATAAATTTATCTCTGAAACATATGTACACTACAACATTTAAAGTGGCCTACATGAATGCAATTATGTTTCAGTACTGTGTGTACCTCATCGGGGCCAAAGTTTATAATGAAACTGAATCGTCCAAAAGAGTCAGAATTAGAGATTTCAGACAATCGAATTTTACAATCAGTGGCAGCTGCTGTTCAGACACCGACATAGTCACTCGGCTTAAATCCATAATAGTGGGAGGTGATGAGGTGTCAAAACCTGACACTTTCTTTTCTACTCACAAACTCCCCTCTTACCCATTTACCGTCCTGAGATCTTATACATTAAATTAATATAACTGTTATCAGTGTATGCAAAAATATACGCACAAGCAACAAAGTGAACACATCACCACATGCCACGCACATACATAAAAGAATATATACCTATATGCATATGCTAAAACATGCACACCAGCACAATTATGTACCCTTACTCAAATTCTCACATACATATACAATATACATGCTGAACATATGACACAGTTAACCATTAAATTAAAACTTTTCAACTCAACTCAAATTTCATACACACCTATATAAGTTCTAAAAGAACATATGCACATCCGTACACAGATTTAAACGGATATATCTATATAAGTACATATATATATACATTTTTAGTATTAAAGTTATTTCTTCAAAATCTAGACAGAACTTTTCTGCTTTACTTAGCTTTATTTGTGTATATTATAATGAAAGTACGGTGAATTTAATTTGTGTCCCATTATATCATATTTATTTATCGATTGCTGTGTTAGAGCATAAGCCGGTCCCTCGATGATCGCTGATCCCAACGTTCGTGCCATGGTTTTCTCTTTGTCTTCATCTTCTGCTGGTCTTGTCGTCTCTCGCATTGACGACTGCCGAGGTAGTGTGCCCTGGTTTACAAGTATATAAAAAACACAAGCAACGCAGACTCACAAGAAAAAAACAAACTCAGATACATTATGTATAAGTCAGTTGTGCTCTGAATGTGCGTGTGTGTGGCACCATCGTGGAAAAAGACCCCTAAACGTAACCGTCCACATCTTAGTTAAGTTTCAGTGTATCAGCTAGGCCCCAACTGAGATAATTTGTCTGTTGGGACCATCATTGTCGTTTGATTGAAGTCATCTCATCGTCTGCCTGACCTGATCTAAATCTCTGCCGAGCTTTCACTTCTCAGGTCTACGCTAATCTGCCTCAAGCCGAACTCTGACTGCTAAATATATTTAGTTTCAACCGGAAACCCTAAGTGTTCGTCCTTCGTCTCAGTCATCCTCAGCTGATAAGCATAAATGACTACTTCTTCCTGTTTTCTCAGCCGCTCTCAGCTGTCCACCCGGAAACCATCAAACAACCTGTCAGACATCACTCGTCTGGAGAGGTTCAATATATTTCAGCGTACTCCCCATCGCCTGTCCACCTATCTCTCTTTTAATCAATGAGTCACTTCCCAAGTCAACATTCTTGGGGGCGGGTCAGTCCATAGTATTACAGCTGTTGACTGGGAGTTTTTTATTTATTTATTTTAAGAAATTTAGATTGATATCTATCAAACCTCTGCATTTTATTCATTAACTTATATTTATTATTTAAACGACACAATCAAACAAAAATCGAATTATTGACTTAAAACATATCAAATAATCATATAAGTATGCAAACATACATCAGAGAGACAACACAGACACAAATAAAATCATGTAGAATACAATGCAAACACGTGCACAAATATACACCAATATATCTATAAGTATATTTACATAAATATGTATGAAAACCGACATTCACAAAAATAAAACTACGTAACAGAATAATACAGCATTAAAAACTCCAAAATTCTAAAAATGTTATTAGCTTTTACTTGTGTATATTATAACAGAGGAAATCGAATTTTATTTAAAATTCTATTATATTCTATTCATTTATAACTATTTACTGCAGGCTTTTTATTTATTTATTTATTTATTTATTTATGCATTTAATAAACCTATTATATTCTATTAATATATAACTACTTACTGTGGGCTTTTTATTTATTTATTTAACTATTTACTTAATTATTTATTTAATATTAAAATATTAACTACATTTAATAAAAGAGTTAGAATGATATTTATTACATACTTAAATAGTGAGTTTATTATTGTTATGTTAAATTAGATAACATGCTTATATTAACTTAATGATTTTTCAGGTTTTATTTATAGGAGGCTATAATAAATTCTGTTGGTTGCTACTATATTTATCTTAAGTAAATTGTTTGAAATGTCTACAAGTAATTCCCACTTCATCTCTTTGATTTAATAATTTATCTCTTTCTGGGAACGTAATAATCGCTAATTTTTCATTAAGACAGAGCAAACATGTAGGATTATGCAACGTGGGAGTTGAAGCCTTCCTCAAAATGCTCCATTCTAGTACAGGTACTCTATTGTTCCTCATTAGGGACCATATTTATTTGAATAATAGAATGTGTAATCATTCTTTCCCAGGTTGTTGAAAGATCTTTTATGGATCCTGTATCTGGCTTTAAAATCAGTGCTTGTCCCTCCCACGTAACATCTTTTTAGACTAGGATTTTTTCTAATTTATAAATATATGTATAAATATATGTGTGTGTGTGTGTGTGTTTCTCCTCTCCGAATGTAATAAATCTTTATATACCCCAATGTAGATATGCACACAATCAGATCTTTTGTATGTAAGCCTTTTATGTTGTATTGGTTTTGAATGTGAATGGAACGGTTGTTGCACAGTCGTCTTTGTTCGAATCTATTTCATTTCTGGTCGGATATGTAAATCGGATTATGTCATTGTTCACTTTGATTTCACTCATCTTCACCCTCAATCTCTTCATCTCGTTCTTTTTCCTTTTCTTTATTTAATGTTTTTATATACTTCCTTTCTTTCTCTCCCCCCCCCCTCTCTCTCTCCTCCATCTGTTCTTTCTCCACTTTCTTTTATGGGGGAGGGGCGTCTTTGCATATGAGAGGCTTTTTTTTCTTTTCTTTTTCTTAAATAAATCTTAATATCTCAAAAAAAAAAAACAACAAAAACTGTCAACCGTTACAAAAATTGGTGTCGGTTCATTGTTATAATCGCCATGAAATAGCATTTTTGTTAGTCTGTCCTGTGTAAGTTTAAACTAAATTTGAAATAGCATTTTTGTTAGTCTGTCCTGTGTAAGTTTAAACTAAATTTGAAATAGCATTTTTGTTAGTCTGTCCTGTGTAAGTTTAAACTAAATTTGAAATAGCCTTTTTGTTAGTCTGTCCTGTGTAAGTTTAAACTAAATTTGAAATATCATTTTTGTTAGTCTGTCCTGTGTAAGTTTAAACTAAATTTGAAATAGCATTTTTGTTAGTCTGTCCTGTGTAAGTTTAAACTAAATTTGAAATAGCATTTTTGTTAGTCTGTCCTGTGTAAGTTTAAACTAAATTTGAAATAGCATTTTTGTTAGTCTGTCCTGTGTAAGTTTAAACTAAATTTGAAATATCATTTTTGTTAGTCTGTCCTGTGTAAGTTTAAACTAAATTTGAAATAGCCTTTTTGTTAGTCTGTCCTGTGTAAGTTTAAACTAAATTTGAAATAGCAGTTTTGTTAGTCTGTCCTTTGTAAGTTTAAACTAAATTTGAAATAGCATTTTTGACTGCCGTGCATTTTTGCTTTCATGCTTAATTTTGAGATAGCAGTTTCTCTGATCTGTCACATCTTAAGACTATCCGTTTTTCTCCATTCCTTTTTTCTCTGTCTCTTTTTATCTCTTTTTTTTTTTTGCTTCTCGAGTCAAAATACATACGCAATATTTTTTTCCTTTACTTTGCATGTGGTCCGGATTCATACTATTTCAGAAAGTATGGATGCTGGAATTTCTCTTCTTCATTCCTCGTCGTACTTCTTCCTGCAGTTTACCAACATATCGTTTCTTTTTTCATACTCATTGTAAGTAATTGACTCTGAAGAGGGGCTCACCCATCCTTTTTTTCCCTCCCCCCTTCCTCTCACATATATATAATGTTTTCACAATCAGATGTACACCACCACAGCCCATACCAAGGCAGTCATCATCCTGTTGATAGCTGCCTTGATGTGTGTGGGCTGTTGTGGTGAGTCCATTTGTGGAAAACGATTATATATCTCTTCACCCAGCCACAGATCAATGAACTTTTATTTCTCTTTGCAATTTCTAAATGTTAACAAAATCGTCAAGCTGTGGGGAATTTAATTTCTGAGTTTTTCTTTTAACTTTCGACCCTCAACATTTTCTTTTAATCTACAATCGTTGCATATTGTTATAATGGGAATGTGTTTTTAATTTTATTTTAAAACAGATCAGTTCCTCCATTCGTTGCACGCTGACATTGTCAGCAGATCATTCAAAGGAATGCACCGGGGGTGGAGGCAGAAAAGTCATCATTTTGAATTCAAAAGGGAGCTCGTATCAAGCAATGATTACGACGATTATGAAAGGAAAAATAGCCGCTCAACAATAAAAATACTTTTGTTGCTTCATATGAAAAGAATGAGTCACAGGTTTTCTTCTTTTTTTTTCTTTCGTTTTACTTTAAAAACTTAATTGCCATTTACTTTGATTTGTAAGGACTGTTTTCTTTTTTTTGTGGGGGGCAGATTTTTCGTATTTTCGTCGGGTTAGGGTTAGTTGATTCATTGCTTTTTTTATTTATAGGATGCCCCCTTACCCCCCCCCCCCAAAAAAAAATGCCAGCCATGGAAGCGTTAATAAAATTCATAATCCTTCTTGCAATCGAACTGTATTTGTTACAAATACACTTCAGTCAATGTCTGACTTGTCCACCAAGTTTCAGTCATGAATGTCTAACAGTCTTTGGTTTATCGGCTTTCAATCATATGCGGGGACACTTTGATGATCCTTTCATTACTAGGGGTGATCCTGAATGGACTTCACACTTACCATACTTTACTTACTATACCCCCTATTTTTATCTGTAGGGTTATCTTGGAGATGATAATGTCTATCAAAACAATCCCCTGACTATTCCTGAACTAAAGAAAATGGCCATCGCAGCCCCAAATCATGGTTCTGTCAAGAGAGGAGTGTGTCTGAGGCATTTTTAGGGGTCAACCTATACATATCTGTTTGCGCTTTCTCCATTAAAATGTCTTTGGGTTCTAATTGTGCATGATTTGCCTGATGGACACCATTTCGGACTATGGAATTATCTATGCAGAGTCGATTCAGAGTGTTCAGTTCAATTATGCACTAATACCGTTGCCCTTCAGAGTCCTATCGTCCCTGTTAGTGTTTTTCCGTAGCCAAGATGCGAACAGAATTGAATACGTGGTGGTTCTGGTGACGTCACGATGATGTCGTACTTTCTCATAACATATGTCTCCACAGTTTCACAAGTTGTAATGTCATACCTTCTCCGAACATATGAACTACAAACCCACAATTAAGCTCTGATAAAAATGGTAACTTGTGTTCCACAATGCATTGTTTCTTATAGACATTTGGGGGGGGGGGCATTAAATGACTGCAAAAGTGTTGATATGCCATAAAAGACTCATTTTGTTGTCTTTTTTTTAATGACACTAGTTAATCTGAATGAGATTATTCACATAAAATTGGTTCATCACAGAAAGATCAAGAGAAGAAAGAGGAAGCCCAATGTGTCACCAACATCGTCGGGACAGACCTGTACGTTCAACAACTGTAGCCGTGTATGCCTTACAGGAGATGCTGCATGAGAAAATACCATAGTCTTATGATGCCACTGCCGACGTCTGTCGTCTCGTGAACTGCAAAGGGGTTCTTTGAAGAAAAGAACAGAGGCAGCATTAAATGAACACAACACTATTTATATACCCATAGTTTTTCTCACTCTGCACAAAATGATCTACACTAAAAGACAGTATATAAAAAGCACTTCCACTTCGTGGCATTTGAAATAAATTCTACAAGGGATGTGTCTAATTTGTTACATATGTCTAATTTGTTTAGATACGGACATGGCTTTTTTATAGCTGATTTGTTTACATTAGCATTTGTTGAGAGAGATCAATTTCATTCATGGAGAGTAATGATTTATGCTAAGTAGAAACTGTTATTTTCCTTACTAGTGAACTCAATACATATATATATATATATATATATAATGTATACATATACATATATATATATATATATATATATATATATATATATGTATATGTTGTGCTGTGCCTCTGTAAAGGGGCCGGAATGAAAACATGAACTCGGAGTTTAGAGAAAACAAGTATATTGAAAAGGAATATGTGGCACAAGGTAAGAAGGTGGGGGTAAAGCCAGCGCCTCGAAAGAAAGGAGCATTCTGGCCTATCAAAAATAGCTTGGGCAGTTTCTGCCGGACTTATTGTCGAGAATCAATTCTTGAATTGTATTTCCCCATTCTAAAGTCTCTAAGCAACTGAAGTTACAAAAAGACCGAACAGACTGGGGTTGAGTCAACACCGAGGAGCAGGTGCTCCCAGTGGTGAATGGAAGAGTCCAAAGTCCGTTATAGGTAAGGTACCATAACAATATGATATATATATATATATATATATATATATATATATATATATATATATATATATAGTCATCCACATACAGACTGTTTCGCTGTTTCACAGCTCACCAGTGCAGCTAGACCAGTTAGTGCCTCAAGCCGGGATTGAAACTCGACCGTCAAGCTGACGGTTGGCGCTTCTAACCCCTACGCTATCATGCGACACTGACTGAATGTAAGATATATCTCAATGTAAACATTGCAATTGCCGTGGCTCGAATTAGTTTTACCTAATGAGCTATGCCTTAAAGCTAATGGCAGTTGACGATTATGTAAATCCCAGCAAATGTAGGGAATAAATTTTCATAAATTCATTAAAATTTATTTGCATACAATTGTTTCGGTCTAATTCAATCACATAGATCTACATGATATACAGAATATTCAAAATGTACAATTCTCTTGAAGGTCTTCATCAGTGCCCATAAAAAGTTTACTCCTCAGGCTTGAAAAAACTGAAGTGCATTCAGTATTCATTTATTTTTGTTTTTCTATATATCACTTTTATATATTATTTCAATGGGGCAAAAGTGTGTTACCATCTAGTTTACATCTGAATGTTCGAATCGTAGTATATTCATACCATGTGCGTTAATTTTCCATCTGGCGTAATTATACTTTATAGTTAACCATTGATAAAAACATCTGACCAAAATTCACACAAATAAATGATGAATATTTTCACTAACCTTCATTGTATAGGTTGAGAACTTTTTTCCTTCTTCTAACCCTAACCCTTGGTTCTTCATTTTAACTCCTTTTTTCATGTTTTTCATCAAAGTATATCTAGGGTTCATTGTTACTTCATGTTTCTAATCATCACGTGTGTATGCAATTTCTGGTCAGGAATTGTAAACAAACATTTCATATTCAATACGATCTATTCCATTGATTTATATTCTATCTATTCTAATGCAACTAAAATATATGCTAACAATGCAATTATGTAGATTTATATTTGTTTATTTATTTCTTAATGTATTTTTTTACTATTCAAATAATTACACTTCTCTACACTATTCTTCATACCTGATGAATTATACGCTTCAACGGGTTTTTGATGCATTATACTTTCTTATCTTTGTCATGTCACCTTCGTTTTATACCCTGGTTTTCTACATAGTTCTTTGAAGTAAATGACTTTACGATTCTCCATTTATATATACTTATAGATTACTACTGTTGCCTGTTAAATTATTACTCTTCATTATTATTAACTTACTGATCTATTAGTATTGTCTATTGGATTATTTAGGTTTTAATTATTTCTATTATAATTAATTATTGTCATTGCATTTACTTTTAATAGTATTATTACTTTTTATAATTGTTCACTTATTATTTATTTTCATTATTTATTATACTAGATCCTACACCATTATTAATTATCACTATTATTTAATCACTACTCATGATTCATATGCATATATAGATATTATTTGTACCTATATGGACCTAATATACATTTTCTATTGACAGTTGTACATATATAGTTTATCCTTAAGTTTATACTTGTGTGTTCATATATAGTTTTTAATCTGTTCATGCTTCCATTATTATATTTATATTTACCCTTATGTTGACAACACCCGATGGTCTACATACTCTATTTTATAATAGTTTTCTTATATGCTAGCATTTTTACTGATTCCATTAGGCATAAATTGCATCTTTTTCGTTTATTCGACAAATACTTACTGGTTTGAACTAAAATTGTCCGTTCCATCGTGTACTTAATATTTTATCTTGAAGTTCCTTTATATGAGCTGCTAGCAAAGTAATACATTTGTCAACCTCTACCCTACAAGCTTTTCTAATAGCTGATACATGGTTATTGTATCTATATTTAAAAGCCACCCCTTCCCGTCGAACCTATATATGCAGACGATTTATTTCCTTCAATAACGTTACATTTATATATTATACTTTCTGTCCAGCATTCACCATTTAATGGACATTTTACATTTCCCTACAGTTGCATTTTGTAGCTATTTTCAAGTTTTGAAAGTTATTTATAATATAACTTGATTAATGAAGTTTAGATTTATCGGATGAAATTATGGTATTTTTTTTATATTATCATGGTTGAATAGGATACTTTTATTGTATTTTTATTTAGCAATTTACCTAATATTTTATGTCCTTTAAAATTATGATCGATTATTTTATAAAATTCCTTTATGTCCATTTTTACATGCATACTATATGGGGGATAAAACCACATGGTTTTCCTCCTATTTCTTTTTTATTACTATCATCATCGGTATTATTTATATCCTCTTTTTCATCACTTATACAGGGTGGGCCAAAATAAGGGTCCTATCTTTAAATTTGAATAACTTGAATTTGAATAACTTCCACAAAATAAAAGTTAAACTCACCAAACTTTATGTGTGTGTAGACTGACCCTTCCGAGATTTTTTGAAATAAACAAAACAAATTTTAGCCGAAAAACACTTCTTAAAACTTACAAAAACTAAAGTATTGTTTTTTACACTGTTTTGAGTTTTTTAAGCAAAAATAATGTTTTCTAAATGAGGGTACGTTCCTTAGGGCTAATACGGCTCATGCTTGCTTCGGAAGGGGTCCTTTACTTATTCTAAAAAAAAAAAATAAAAAAAAATCAATAAATAAAAAAGTTATGAATTTTTAAAAATAGGACCCTTATTTTTGCCCACCCTGTATTAGTATTATTTGTTTTTATCTACTCCTTTGCTATTTATATTTTTAGTATTAACGATTTCATTATTTGTATTGTTATTTATCATATTACTTCTTTTAACGTCATTATTATTTATGAACCCTAGATTTTTATTTTTTACCCCTTTAATATTTTTTACGAGTGCTATATTATCTACTTTATAGTCTCACTGTAGCCTGATCTTATTAGTGCGTCGTTATAATATTGTTTATTTTCATTAAATATATCTTTATTAGTAGATAGTTTTGAAATTCTATTAGATATGTTATTTATTAGCGATCTTAAATTTGTTTTGGGTGATTAGATAATTTGTTTATATAAAATATTTTCTGGTTAGGTTTATGGTAAGGCTTAAAAGTGTTATCATTTAAGTTTAGGGTAATATCTAAAAGATCATTATTATTAATAGTCATTTTATGACTCAATTTAAAAATTATTTGTGAAGCTTTCTGCTAACCATCTCTAATTGTTAACCATGGGCACTGATGAAGACTTCCACAAGAAAATTGATCTTTTGAACATTTTGGATATTCTGTATATCATGAAGATGTATGTGATTGAAGTAGGCTGAAACAATTGTATGCAAATAAAAACTTTTTAATGAATCTATGAAAATTTGTTCCTTACATTTGCTAAGGTTTACATGATATTCTAATTTTATTAGAGCTCTGGTTCTACACTATTGAGCTATTACAAAAAACTGTTATTAAAATTTATATTTTAAAATTTTAAATATATATATATATATGACATATGAGAGATCATCAAAAAACAGTTGTAAGTAAGGAAAGAATATAAAATAACCACCAGATTTCACATCAACGAATTCTTCTCCCAACAAAATCGATCAAAAGCAGTAGTTCAAACGAATGTGTATTTCCTTCTACTTTCCAAGTAGTCTAATTTATATATTTTTTCTTTCAACTGATCGGTTATGTAAAACAATTTTGAACTTTCAGCACAATCCAAGGGTGAACCGACCACACAAAATGACCTATCCTCGCTTAGCTAGTTTTAATTGACTTTTTCAAATCAGAGTTCATTTTCTTAAAACAATCAAATAGACACTATTAATGTATGGAATCTCTGATATAAACCATTGATTTTTAGCTGATTTGTAATGCAGCTTTGAACTATGTCCTGTAAAATTGATACTGTGTTTGTTTTTTTAATTTTTAAAGAAACCATATGAATTAATCTCTGCCAGGAAAACACTTGAATTGTTTTATTTCAGTAATTTAGACTTTTCCTATATATATATTATTCTTCTTCTTCATCCGATTTATTTTTGAAGAGGGTGGGGCCTGCTTGTCAGTCTTAATTGAAGTCTTCCACTCCAGGCCTGGCAGTCGCAAGAATCTAAGTTTGTAATCCCTAGGGCTGCACGGTCACGTTTACACAGCTCACCCCAAGAAAGCTTCAGTGTTCCAGCCTGCCGACTTGATGCAATGGACATGTTATATATATATATATATATATATATATATATATATATATATATATAAGAGGGTAGTGCAATATTAGTGCAGTTCCAACGAGAGAAAAGTATATATGTAAAGGAGTAAGGCTACCAACATTTGTAAAAGTTTTTTTTCGACATGTATTTATTATTTTGTTATTTTATCATTTTGTTATTTTATCATTTTATAATTTTATATAACACGTTTCAAGCGGTGGTCCGCTTTCATCAGATATGTAAATCCATTTGAAGACATTTCTTCAAATGGATTTACATATCTGATGAAAGTGGACCACTACTTGAAACGTGTTATATAAAATTATAAAATTATAAAATAACAAAATAATAAATACATGTTGAAAAAAAACCTTTTACAAATGTTGGTAGCCTTACTCCTTTACACACATATACATATATATATATATATTGACATAAAAATCAACTTTTCAAAAAAACGGTCGTTCAGACCACCATTCTGAAATTGAACTGACTCAAGATAGCATACCTGGATATCATTTTGGATAACTTGTCTTTTATTTGTCTGAACAATTTATTGGAGTTTTCTGGTTACCTAATTCCATCAGTGTGTAAACAACATCACGCAATTGAATGAAAATTCATTTTTTTAATTATTTACTAATGAGTCACCATTTATCAACATTATTATTCAATTATTAACAGTTGAATGATGATGAATACTATGAGATGATTGAAAATAATGTAATGAGTAAAATTTGATTATTTATGAGGGCAGTTTATGATAAGTGTTTACAGATACTAGATTTGAAGATGACCATATTGTAGCCCTCGGGGAAGCAATCTTGTGGCAATGTGTTCCACAGATGGAAGGTTCTTGAAAAGAAACTTTGTTTATAGAAATTCCGTTTGATGTTAGGCACATGAAAGAAGAAAGGAAAGCTCTTTTCAGTTGTGGTAGAAAACGAGTTCTTGTTTGTGAATGTCTTACAAAGAGGAATAATAGGTCATTCGATCACCGTCCATGGAAATAATGATAGAGTAGAGAAAGACTAGCAACATATTTGCTAAGTCTGTCTTCTAAAAATAGAATGCTGTGGTTGTAAATGTTGCTATTGGGAAATATATATGTATAAATATATACGCACGCACTAAATTTGTAGTGTCTTGATTTATTTTACATTTAACGCCCTGCCTCATTGTAAAGTTGTAGGCGATGCTATGATTGATGTCCGGTGATGATAATCCCTCTGTTCTAGTAATTTGATGATGGATGTTGTTTATGGCCCTGACACCTCTTCTGATAAAATTAAGTTCGTATCAGAGTGGAACTTCCTGAATATTGTCGTTGCAAGTGACTAATCCAAATCTCATTCTGCGGTGTTGCTAATGGAATCAAAGGACTTTTTTACCGTCTTGAACAGCGTTGGATCCAAATTCTGCAGCAGGAAATAAAAATAGCGAAATGAATTTGCTTCTTTTCAACACAATTTATTACAACTCAACTTCCCCCCCCCCTCACTTTACACCTTTCTTTAAGGTGCGTCCACATATCTCTGAGAAGTGTTGTTGTCAGTCTGTCACAACATTTTCTTTAGTCGGTTATTTACTTGTTTCCCAAAAGTATCAAGATGTAGCACATGTTGGGGAAACCAGCTCCCCTCGAGAGGGCACTTTGATCGGATACGAAAATAGCCAAGCATGAGCCTGTCAGCATTCCCCAGTAGGTGCACTTAAAAGAGGAGGCAATGCTTTGGAAAATGCACCCCTTACGACTTAGCTGGACTATACCTCATCTCAGCAAAAGAGAGCCTGGTTTGTCACAATGATTGCCGAAGCGAACTTTGGCTGATATGTGATACGCTGCTGGGAACAGCTGATTCAGTCATTGCTAAACTTGCAGATTTACTTGATCACCCTATTTTAGGTGGGTCCTCACAATTCTACGAGAGGCTTCGTCTGTCAGTCTGTAACACCTCAGTTAGTGTCGCTAAAAATGAGGATCAAATGAAATCAGTGAGAGTATTTAAGTAGCTTATTTCTTCACCCGTTGATTCGTCCGTCTGTCTGTCACACTTCAGTTTGAAATTGCATTATCAACTGACTGTCAAACTTCAATTAATAGCATTTTGATCATTAAAAACGCAGATTGAATTGACCCCTTGTAGAGTGCCCCCAAAAAATCCTTCTTGTGAACACAGCTGCTCCAAACTTTTAAATGACCACTCGATAGTGATCAGTATTAATGCAGATGTACATGTTTGGAGCATATCATTGAATGGCAATAAAAAAATGTTGGACATTCATGACTGAAACTTGGTGGACAAGTCAGACATAGACTAACGTTTATTTGTACCAAATATGGTTGGATTGCAAAAAAGGATTGTGAATTTTATTAACGATTCCATGAGTGACATTTTTGAGAATACCCATTTATTTTAGATTCTTTCAAGCATACGAACGTCTGTGTAGGTCAATCTGTCACGCTTAAGATAGAAATAACATTTTTAGACACACTCTGTACGTCCATTGGTTAGGCGGCAGTGTGTGTGTGTGTGTTTAAATCCTTATGCTGTCTGTTATGACAAAGAGTTGCTGCCTCTGAACCCGACCATTCGCTCTGCTCTGCACCGTCATCTTTCCTATGCCGCTGATGCCAAATATAAAAACTGCCACGTCTTCTTGTCCATCTTGTCAGATTGTGTGAAATCTCAAATTCGAAATTGAGTTTCATAACCAAGATAAATTGAACGTGCATCCTTTCGTCGCAAATCCCTTTTTCATTTTCCGCAGCAATATCCTTGATTACTTTTGTCGAAAGGGGCTCGTTTAAAAAAGCCCTCTATGGGTTTTTCCATAAATTCCCTTTTTTTCCCTTTTTTTTTTTTTCCAAAAAGAAAATCCTGCTTTAGCCAGTCTGTTTGCTTGTTAGGGGAGGTGGACTGAAGAGATTTTCGCCTTCTTATATCTTAAACTGTCATCCTTACCGCAAAGCTTCTGACCCCCCCCCCCTAACTGGTTTGTGTCCAAATGGACTTTGAGGAAGAGTGCAGAGGAGAGACACATGTATATAACTCAATTAACAGTCGTCAAAGTGTCATTTGTCACCATATTTGGTTGTCACTTTCCTAAATCCAGGGTGTGGGGTGGGGTTAACAGTCTGCCTAGGCTAATCAGGGGAGCAGGTGAGGAGGTAGTGGTGGCCTCTTTTCCTCAACTTTTCTTCCGTCTTTATTTTTTATTATTTTGTTTTTCTATCTCTTTTGTCGCATAACAACATGGCATAAGTAACACGCACATACACATGACCGGTGGCACTTTTGCGTCTCCCCCCCCCATTCTCTGCGCCATGTTAGTGCCATTAGTCGGATGGCATTGGCACTCAGTCGTCGTCCATAGCAGAATCCAATCAAACTAATAAGTTTTATTTAAGTGCTTACAAATTGAGAAAAATGGTCATCTTTCTTTCATTAACAATGTCATACGCGCCCGCGATCTTGCTCGTGAGCTTGCTCGCTTATTATCCTATCGTCTGTCTCGCAATGAGTTTTTTGTTCGTTTTGTTTACATTTTTACTTTTTGTTTATTTTCTGTATTGTTTATCTGACAAGGGGGTGGCAGAAAAAATGAAGGGCAAAGGATATATACGAAAGGCCAGGCATATCATCATCATCATCATCATCATCATCATCATCATCATCATTCCTCTTGGTCCTCCTCCTCCATCTCCTCGTAATGCTACCGGAACTTGTGGTCAATTTTGTTCTCCTACTCTTTCCACCCTCCTCCTCACCAAGCAGCACACGTGTCCGATTATACACACAAATTCAGATTAACTGTGATCTATGGGATAAAGATCTGCTTAGACAATTTTTCATTCACTTTTCTACTCGGAAGGTTAGGGGCCACTTGTCAGCACTACCTTTCTCTTCCCACTCAGCTCCTTTTTATCCCCTTGCTGCCAAAGTAAAGATGTTTTTGTTTTTATTATTGCTGTCAATTATACAACGAAAGTGGCCTTTTTGTTTGCCCTTTGTGTATTTATTTGTGTCGGACTGTATATAACTGCGATGGCCCATCGACAATGACAGACGGATGACATCGCGTCGGATGCTAATGGAAATCGAGCGTTGTAGTAACCATTTTCTGGAAATATTAACCGATAATCAAGTTTGGATGCGCACAACCAGATGACATTTAACTACGGACTCAATCTTCGTCGCCGCCTTCTTGTTTTCAATCCACTTTCCATTCTTTCTTTCCCATTTTTGTCTTCTCCCACTCTCTCTGTCCCTCTCTTGTCTTTGTTTCTCTTTTATTCTCTCTCTCTCTCACTCTGTCTCTTTCCCTCTCTCACTCTGTCTCTTTCTCTCTCTTTCTCTCTCTCTCTCTTTCTCTTTCTCTCTCTCTCTCTCTCTTTCTCTCTCTCTCTTTCTCTTTCTCTCTCTTTCTCTCTCTCTCTCTCTTTCTCTCTCTCTTTCTCGCTCTCTCTTTCCCTCCCTCCCTCCCTCTCTTTCCCTCCATCTCTTTCCCTCCATCTCTTTCCCTCTCTCTCTTTCCCTTTCCCTCTCTTTCCCTTTCCCTCTCTTTCCCTTTCCCTCTCTTTCCCTTTCCCTCTCTTTCCCTTTCCCTCTCTTTCCCTTTCCCTCTCTTTCCCTTTCCCTCTCTCTCTTTCCTTTCCCTCTCTCTCTTTCCTTTCCCTCTCTCTCTTTCCTTTTCCCTCTCTCTTTCCTTTTCCCTCTCTCTCTTTCCTTTTCCCTCTCTCTCTTTCCATCGCTCTCTCTCTTTACACCGCTCTCTCTCTTTTTACACCCCTCTCTCTCTTTTTACACCCCTCTCTCTCTTTTTACACCCCTCTCTCTCTTTTTACACCCTCTCTCTCTCTTTACACCCCCCTCTCTCTCTTTTTACACCCCCCTCTCTCTCTTTTTACACCCCCTCTCTCTCTCTTTGCACCTCTCTCTCTCTTTGCACCTCTCTCTCTCTTTGCACCTCTCTCTCTCTTTGCACCTCTCTCTCTCTTTACACCTCTCTCTCTCTCTTTACACCCCTCTCTCTCTCTCTTTACCCCCCCCTCTCTCTCTATCTTTACACCCCTCTCTCTATCTTTACACCCCTCTCTCTCTCTTTACACCCCTCTCTCTCTCTTTACACCCCTCTCTCTCTCTCTTTACACCCCTCTCTCTCTTTACACCCCTCTCTCTCTCTCTCTTTACACCCCTCTCTCTCTTTCCCTCCCTCTCTCTCTTTACACCCCTCTCTCTCTTTACACCCCTCTCTCTTTACACCCCTCTCTCTTTACACCCCTCTCTCTCTTTACACCCCTCTCTCTCTCTCTTTACACCCCTCTCTCTCTCTCTTTACACCCCTCTCTCTCTCTCTTTCCCTCCCTCTCCCTCTCTTTCCCTCCCTCTCTCTCTTTCCCTCCCTCTCTCTCTTTCCCTCCCTCTCCCTCTCTTTCCCTCCCTCTCCCTCTCTTTCCCTCCCTCTCTCTCTTTCCCTCCCTCTCTCTCTTTCCCTCCCTCTCTCTCTCTCTTTCCCTCCCTCCCTCTCTCTCTTTCCCTCCCTCCCTCTCTCTCTTTCCCTCCCTTCCTCTCTCTTTCTCTCTCTCTCTCTTTCCCTCCCTCTCTCTCTTTCCCTCCCTCTCTCTCTTTCCCTCCCTCCCTCTCTCTCTTTCCCTCCCTCCCTCTCTCTCTTTCCCTCCCTCCCTCTCTCTCTTTCCCTCCCTCCCTCTCTCTCTTTCCCTCCCTCCCTCTCTCTCTTTCCCTCCTTCCCTCTCTCTCTTTCCCTCCCTCCCTCTCTCTCTTTCCCTCCCTCCCTCTCTCTCTTTCCCTCCCTCCCTCTCTCTCTTTCCCTCCCTCCCTCTCTCTCTTTCCCTCCCTCCCTCTCTCTCTCTTTCCCTCCCTCCCTCTCTCTCTCTTTCCCTCCCTCCCTCTCTCTCTTTCCCTCCCTCCCTCCCTCTCTCTCTTTTCCTCCCTCTCTCTCTCTCTTTTCCTCCCTCTCTTTCTCTCTCTCTTTCCCTCCCTCTTTCTCTCTCTTTCCCTCCCTCTCTCCCTCTCTCTCTCTCTTTCCCTCCCTCTCTCTCTCTCTCTTTCCCTCCCTCTCTCTCTCTTTCCCTCTCTCTCTTTCCCTCCCTCTCTCTCTCTTTCCCTCCCTTTCTCTCTTTCTTTCCCTCTCTCTCTCTCTTTCCCTCTCTCTCTCTCTTTTTCTCCCTCTCTCTCTCTTTTTCTCCGTTTCTCTCTCTTTCTCAGTCTCTCTCCCTTCTTCCCTCTCTCTCTTTCTCTCTCTTCTTCTGTCTCTTTCCTACTCTCTTTCTCTTTCTCTCTCTCTCTCTATTTCTCATTTCTTTAACAATATCAATACTTTGAAAACCAAACAAAAACTTTTTAATACCCTAAGTCTGTTAACAATTTTCACTTTTCACTTCTTTTTGAATCTCAGATGCAGAAGAACATTTCTACGAGCGATCTGCTCGGTCACGCTTCAGTTTAAAATGTGATTTTCATTTTAAATGCATTTCATGTTTCAATGTTTCCATGCATAGCGATAAGAGACTTTGTCCATCTGTAGGCCTCTCGGTCACGCTTTAGTTTCGAATCACATTTTCATCGACAAACGCACAGATTGAACGCATCTTATTAACGATTTCATGGGTGGCATTTTTGGGGTGGGGCTAGACTAGGGGGTCATGCTATATTTGAAACACGAATCTTATAAGTATGATTCTTCCTTTTAGATCACAGGCAACCAATTCTTTGGAGAAAACAACAACAAAACTCCAAAACCTCAAACCAGCTTTTGATAAGCTTTTTTAATAACGGTGTTCTTGGCCAATGACTATCGTTCCGTCATTCTCTATGGAGTGACGCCATCAGCCGGTGAGGCTAGGACCCCCATTATGGAGAGAGCAGCTAACTCAACCGTCCATGTTCCTCCCAAATTAAATGTTGCTAGGTTTCTTCATCTCGCATTGCATTCATAAAAGCGTTTCGTTTTACATGTGTAAGTCTGTGTTTTTATCTTGTATTTCACGCCACACAAATTACCGCCATTTCTAAGAGACATACGGATTGTTTGATCCGGAGAAGACACCAAGCATTTCTAGATTTGCAAGAAATCAATGCTAAAAGGACATTAAATCAAAAAAATGGAAATAAGACAAAGATATAAGAAAAAAAGTGCTTCGTAGTTTGTGAGGGAAGTCTGAAAATGGACATTTCGAAGGAAGGGTTAGGGTTAGGGTTAAGGCACTTGTGTATCTTTGCTCTTCTGGTCTTCTCCCTCAATAGATTAATCGGTATTTTTTTTCAATTTTACTGCCCCCCTCCCTCTCTGCATATATATTTACATATACATATGTGTATGTATATAAAGTTAGATATACATATGTGTATGCATATAAAGTTAGATATACATATGTGTATGCATATAAACTTACACATACGTATGTGTATACATATAAACTTACACATACGTATGTGTATGCATATAAACTTACACATACGTATGTGTATGTATATAAACTTACACATAAATATGTGTATGTATATAAACTTACACATAAATATGTGTATGTATAGGTAAACTTACACATAAATATGTGTATGTATAGGTAAACTTACACAAAAATATGTGTATGTATAGGTAAACTTGCACATAAATATGTGTATGTATAGGTAAACTTGCACATAAATATGTGTATGTATAGGCAAACTTACACATAAATATGTGTATGTATAGGCAAACTTACACATAAATATGTATATGTATAGGCAAACTTACACATAAATATGTGTATGTATAGGCAAACTTACACATAAATATGTGTATGTATAGGCAAACTTACACATAAATATGTGTATGTATAGGCAAACTTACACATAAATATGTATATGTATAGGCAAACTTACACATAAATATGTGTATGTATAGGCAAACTTACACATAAATATGTGTATGTATAGGCAAACTTACACATAAATATGTGTATGTATAGGCAAACTTACACATAAATATGTGTATGTATAGGCAAACTTACACATAAATATGTGTATGTATAGGCAAACTTACACATAAATATGTGTATGTATAGGCAAACTTACACATAAATATGTGTATGTATAGGCAAACTTACACATAAATATGTGTATGTATAGGCAAACTTACACATAAATATGTGTATGTATAGGCAAACTTACACATAAATATGTGTATGTATAGGCAAACTTACACATAAATATGTGTATGTATAGGCAAACTTACACATAAATATGTGTATGTATAGGTAAACTTACACATAAATATGTGTATGTATATAAACTTACACATAAATATGTGTATGTATAGGTAAACTTACACAAAAATATGTGTATGTATAGGCAAACTTGCACATAAATATGTGTATGTATAGGCAAACTTACACATAAATATGTGTATGTATAGGCAAACTTACACATAAATATGTGTATGTATAGGCAAACTTACACATAAATATGTGTATGTATAGGCAAACTTACACATAAATATGTATATGTATAGGCAAACTTACACATAAATATGTGTATGTATAGGCAAACTTACACATAAATATGTGTATGTATAGGCAAACTTACACATAAATATGTATATGTATAGGCAAACTTACACATAAATATGTGTATGTATAGGCAAACTTACACATAAATATGTGTATGTATAGGTAAACTTACACATAAATATGTGTATGTATATAAACTTACACATAAATATGTGTATGTATAGGTAAACTTACACAAAAATATGTGTATGTATAGGCAAACTTGCACATAAATATGTGTATGTATAGGCAAACTTACACATAAATATGTGTATGTATAGGCAAACTTACACATAAATATGTGTATGTATAGGCAAACTTACACATAAATATGTGTATGTATAGGCAAACTTACACATAAATATGTATATGTATAGGCAAACTTACACATAAATATGTGTATGTATAGGCAAACTTACACATAAATATGTGTATGTATAGGCAAACTTACACATAAATATGTGTATGTATAGGTAAACTTACACATAAATATGTGTATGTATAGGCAAACTTACACATAAATATGTGTATGTATAGGCAAACTTACACATAAATATGTGTATGTATAGGCAAACTTACACATAAATATGTGTATGTATAGGCAAACTTACACATAAATATGTGTATGTATAGGCAAACTTACACATAAATATGTGTATGTATAGGCAAACTTACACATAAATATGTGTATGTATAGGCAAACTTACACATAAATATGTGTATGTATAGGCAAACTTACACATAAATATGTGTATGTATAGGCAAACTTACACATAAATATGTGTATGTATAGGCAAACTTACACATAAATATGTGTATGTATAGGCAAACTTACACATAAATATGTGTATGTATAGGCAAACTTACACATAAATATGTGTATGTATAGGCAAACTTGCACATAAATATGTGTATGTATTTAACATTGGCATTTATTTTCAACAATATATGTATCATGCGACTTTTTTTTTGGCTGCATTCATGTTTGCGTGGGTAATACCATTAAATAAACGATTTATTTTGTTTATTCTCAACCCCGTGGGCTAAATCGTTTAATTAATGGTATTACCCACGTAAACATGAGTGTCAACAAAACAAGCAATGTGATACATAATATATATGTGTGGTGTGTGTGTATATATATATATATATATATATATATATATATATATACACACACACACACATGTATATATAATATATATATATATATATATTAAAAAAAATGATGACGTTCAAAAAAAGGACAGAGGGAACAAAATCTCGAGCCTTGGATATTCAAATCAACACACGCGCACAAACACATATGTGTGTATGATTAATATAAATATTCTCATTTTTATTGGCTTGGAATTAAAATAAATAAAAAAAATCACAAATGAAGCAAAAAGAAAGAAAAAGAAATGCGAAATGATGTTTGCATATTGTGCGCATGGAAGCATCGACGACGCTTCAGACTCTTTCAAAAGAACAACATTAAAAGAATTAAATGAAAAAATAAAAAAGTAATCTATAATAAAGATTCTAAATTAACAGCACCCCCAAAAACTGCTGACTTTTCCTTCCTCTTCCCTTAGTGTCGCAGACCCTGTTTGATAATCTTCAATATGTTTCCCTCGGCTTATGTTGATGGCGATTTGGGATTGGTGTCAGGTCTTTATTTGGAATTTTCATTTGATTGAATACCACAGATTTATAACCCCCTTCCCCCATTTTTACAACTCCCTTCTCCTTTTCCTTCCCTTCCAACCTCTCCCCCCCCCTCTCTCTCAGTAAAGTAATGGCGGAATATATTTTCACTTTACTGCAGTTTCTTGGGGGTTCTGATCGTCAGATCTCTAATTATAGATCTTTCACGTCTCTTTTCATTTGAATACAAATTCAAACTAAGTAGAATGCTCCTTAAGTATGTAATATCTTCTTTCTTGATTCGGCTCTGTTCCGATCTTCAGAAGTTGATTTTCATATTACACACACACACACACACGCACATATATATTATGTAACAATATAACAAAGCAATTCTTTCAGATCGATTTTTATGAGAAGCAAAATAAAACTCGATATTCACACCTTTAAAGAGTTATTTAAAACAAGAATTTGTTAAATATAATGACAGATCAGAGTTATATCAAACAATGATTTAATGTTAGCTTCAGAGCAAAAAAAAATCTTACACGTGTTGCTGGAGAAAATTCACAGTATATTTTAACAAAATACAAGCTTTCATATGAAAGCTTGTATTTTGTTAAAATATACTGTGAATTTTCTCCAGCAACACATGTAAGATTTTTTTTGCTCTGAAGCTAACATTAAATCATTGTTTGATATAACTGATCAATAATTTATATATATATTGTTGTGGGGTACAAATCACCCCTATTGAAGAACTAATGGAAGCAACCATCTATAATAAATACTATGGTTGCAAAGACTCAAACAGAGGACATTCCTATTCATGTTTTACTGCATGGTAGGAATCCGGTCATCTCCTACCACATTTAGTGGCGTTACTGTATTGCTATGAATAAATACATTGTATATTTTAACCTGTCACAATTTGTGGTTGTTATCTTTGTGACCCCTAGCACGGGTCTACAACATATATATATATATATATATATATATAGGCAATCCCCGACTTTATGTCAGAATTCCGTTTTTACAACACACCGTAAGTCAATTTCAACATAAGTCGAACCCTTATTGTATGTAGATAACTACATAACTCAGCTACTGTATAGAGTATAGGTAATGGGTTGTAATGCATATTTTTATATAAAACTAACTGTACCAACCCAGCGTTGCACTGGAGGAGGGCCTAGGGAAAACTAATACAAAATATAGTCATGTTTACAATATATTTTAAATAGGATTATTCAAAATTCCTTTAGTTTTGCCTTTATTTCATTGTAAATTAAGAAAATCAATTTTATGTATATTTATCGAAGTTGCATATTGGCGAAAAACACGCAGACAGACTACATCATAGTTTTATTAATATAGCAATTAGTCAATGTAATTATTGAAAGGGAAGTAACTTAAAACATCATGATCAAGAAAAGTAACTGCAAAGAGCTTACTGGTTTCACATGTGGTATTTCAAATCGAGAAATTACCGAAATATCTTATGAAATAGCTTTTTATTTTATGCTATTGTTTTATTTATTAAATAAATATCTTATTTAGAAATAATGTATCGGTCACAACGATGACTTTATTTTAGTTAATCTACGCAGTGTTCTAATCTACATTTTGAGTGGTTAAAAGCAGCACACCACTATTTGAAAAAAATTGTCCGCTTACAGCATTAGTTTAAAACAGCATTGTAAATATTTGGTATAATTGAAAAATGTTTATCTACTATTACGATAATCACGTGATGTTAAGAAATGAATGCTAATATTTATGTAAGAAGAAAATTAATTGTTTATCTGATAGTGAAAATAAGTAGGAAAATGGTAAAAATGTGTTTCTTATTAATGACATCATCAGCTGATGTTTCTTTTAAGGGCATTAGTGAAGAATGTGGCCATTTAAAAATGTGTAAAGAAACTGAAATGAAGTAGCTTTTTCAGGTCAAATAACATGGTACAACAACAAAAACCAAAGATTGGCTAGTCAGAAGCAAATATTGATCTGTCAGCTTAAATGCTATTCAGGTCTAACTTTTAAAGTCTCACAAGATAACTTTATGTTAGATAGAACAATTGGTTATTGCTCATGCTTGGAATTTCTCTTATTTCTGTTCGGAACATACTGTATACGTAGAGTGTTGTAATGTACTGTACAATACATACACTGTACAATGCAAATGATGGGTGAATAAAGAAATGAAAACGTACGACGTTCTACGCCAAACTTCCGCTACACGTGGAAACTAGTTTTGGTACTACATTCAATTTCATGTCGCTAAAACGTTGGAACACGGAACTTGAAAGTAACCCATAAGTTCCAGTAGATGATAGTATCGGATTTATGAAGGGCTGTCTTTTCTTTTTTTCTTCTTTTTTAAATGACCTTTGTTTTATATACGTAGCACAGCGGCGTTGCCACTTATACGGTACGTATGTAAAAACAAACACATCTATAAAATACACGAACATAACATTCAAGAATAAATCAATTATTATTACCGTATGTCAATGTTATCTATTACAATTATTTAGCTTTGCGGGTTTTTCAAAATGTTAATAATATTGCAATATTGTAAAGGTATACATATTGTAAAGGTATACATATTGTAAAGGTATACATATTGTATTCATACTGATTTTCTCTCAAGTTTTCCATCTTTTGATAGATTTTGTAAGCGTAACTACAAGTTGTAAGTCGGAGACTTTATGTTTATTGAATATATTTATACTTTTTTCTATATCCAGTTTTCTGGCCTCTCTCTCTCTCTCTTCTTTTCTCTCTCTCTCTCTCTTCTTTTCTCTCTCTCTCTCTTCTTTTCTCTCTCTCTCTTCTTTTCTCTCTCTCTCTTCTTTTCTCTCTCTCTCTCTCTCTTCTTTTCTCTCTCTCTCTCTTCTTTTCTCTCTCTCTCTCTTCTTTTCTCTCTCTCTTCTTTCTCTCTCTCTCTCTTCTTTCTCTCTCTCTCTCTTCTTTTCTCTCTCTCTCTTCTTTTCTCTCTCTCTCTTCTTTTCTCTCTCTCTCTCTTCTTTTCTCTCTCTCTCTCTTCTTTTCTCTCTCTCTCTCTTCTTTTCTCTCTCTCTTCTTTCTCTCTCTCTCTCTTCTTTTCTCTCTCTCTCTCTTCTTTTCTCTCTCTCTCTCTTCTTTTCTCTCTCTCTCTCTTCTTTTCTCTCTCTCTCTCTTCTTTTCTCTCTCTCTCTCTTCTTTTCTCTCTCTCTCTTCTTTTCTCTCTCTCTCTCTTCTTTTCTCTCTCTCTCTTCTTTTCTCTCTCTCTCTCTTTTTTCTCTCTTTTCTCTCTCTCTCTTTTCTCTCTCTCTCTTTTCTCTCTCTCTCTTTTCTCTCTCTCTCTTTTCTCTCTCTCTCTTCTTTTCTCTCTCTCTCTCTCTTCTTTTCTCTCTCTCTCTCTCTTCTTTTCTCTCTCTCTCTCTTCTTTTCTCTCTCTCTCTCTTCTTTTCTCTCTCTCTCTTCTTTTCTCTCTCTCTCTATTCTTTCTCTCTATATTCTTTCTTTCTCTCTCTCTCTCTCTTCTCTCTCTCTATTCTTTCTCTCTCTCTCTCTCTTCTCTCTCTCTATTCTTTCTCTCTCTCTTCTCTCTCTTTCTTCTTTCTCTCTCTATTCTTTCTCTCTCTTTCTTCTTTCTCTATTCTTTCTCTCTCTTTCTTCTTTCTCTATTCTTTCTCTCTCTATTCTTTCTCTCTCTCTATTCTTTCTCTCTCTTCTTTCTCTCTCTTTCTCTCTCTCTCTATTCTTTCTCTCTCTTCTTTCTCTCTCTCTCTTTTTTCTCTCTCTCTTCTTTCTCTCTCTCTCTCTTTCTTTCTCTCTCTCTTCTCTCTCTCTCTTCTTTCTATCTCTTCTTTCTCTCTCCTTTCTCTCTCTTCTTTCTCTCTCTCTCTTCTCTCTCTCTCTTCTCTCTCTCTTCTCTCTCTCTCTTCTTTCTCTCTTCTCTCTCTCTCTCTCTTCTTTCTCTCTCTCTCTCTTCTTTCTCTCTCTCTCTCTTCTTTCTCTCTCTCTCTTCTCTCTCTCTCTTCTTTTCTCTCTCTCTCTTCCTTTCTCTCTCTCTTCTTTTCTCTCTCTCTCATTTTCTCTCTCTCTTCTTTTCTCTGTTCTTTTCCCTCTTTTCTTTCCTCTCCCTCTTTCTTTTTTTCCCTCCCCCTCTTTCTATCTCTTCCCCCCCTCTCCATGCCTCTCTCTGTCTCCATCTCCTTTTTCTCTATCTTTTTATCTGTCTCTCTTTTTTCTCCATTTCTTTCTATCTCTCTTTCTAAATTCCTGTTTATCCCCTCTCCCTCAATCTGATAAGGAAAGCCGATAGGGGGAGAATAAAATTAAGTGAAGCCCCCTCCCACCCACTAGCTATCGATTCCGACTGTGAATATTGAAAAGATCTTTATCCAATTTTCATTCAACCAGATTTCACAACGCGTGTAAATTTTTCAAACGACGGGAGTAAGGGAGAGGGGGGGGGGTCAGAAGAAAAAGAGTTCCAACGGCTTTCACCAATAAAAAATCACCCGTCTTCACTATCGCAAATCTCTCCTTTTTTTATTTTAATCATTATTAAACGAAATAAACAACAAAAATCCTTCAACACTTCTTAGGTTAACATACACACATTTGTAATTTTTATTTTATGCAAATGTGGGGTGCTTGGCGAGGTTGGGCGCAAATCCCGACATCAGGAAACTTTGGGAAAACGAATGGTTGAAACGTCCAATGGTGTTGAAGAGAAGACCTTTCTCCTCTTCTTCCATTGCTCGTCCGTATCCTCTGGGGCATCAGGGTTCGTAATTAACACTAAATATCTCTTTGCCTTTTCGTCTTGCCTCGTTGACCTCTTCTTTCTGGCTCCGGGCCTCCCACCATGCCCATCATGCACCCAACCTTTTGCCTGGTTCTCCTCTCTCTCTCCTCTCTCTCTCTCTCTCTCTCTCAACATTTTCTCATTTTAATGTTCATATGAAATTCTTGTTTTCTTTTTATTTCATTTTTTATATATGAAGAGAGACGCGACATCGCATCTTTAGAAGAGGCTCTGTCTGTCAGTCGATTACATTTCGGTTTAAAATGAAGTTGGACGCATCAAAAATAAGATGCGTCCAAGAATTTCTAAGAGGATCTGTTCATCCGTCTGTCTGTCATGCTTAACTTTGAGATAGAATTTTTCTTAGTCTGTCACGCTTAAGTTTCAAATAGCGTTTTTCTTTGGTCTGTCACGCTTAAGTTTCAAATAGCGTTTTTCTTTGGTCTGTCACGCTTAAGTTTCAAATAGCATTTTTCTTTTGTCTGTCACGCTTAAGTTTCAAATAGCATTTTTCTTTTGTCTGTCATGCTTAAGTTTCAAATAGCGTTTTTCTTTGGTCTGTCACGCTTAAGTTTCAAATAGCGTTTTTCTTTTGTCTGTCACGCTTAAGTTTCAAATAGCATTTTTCTTTGGTCTGTCACGCTTAAGTTTCAAATAGCATTTTCCTTGGTCTGTCACGCTTAAGTCTCAAATAGCATTTTCCTTTGGTCTGTCACGCTTAAGTTTCAAATAGCGTTTTTCTTTGGTCTGTCACATTTAAGTTTCAAATAGCATTTTCCTTTGGTCTGTCACGCTTAAGTTTCAAATAGCATTTTTCTTTTGTCTGTCATGCTTAAGTTTCAAATAGCGTTTTTCTTTGGTCTGTCACGCTCAAGTTTCAAATAGCATTTTCATCACTAAACGCACAGAGTGAACGAACCAATCTTAAAAATGGTTCTGTTCTCATTAGTTTTGCATCCGTTTTATCGCGATTTTTATCGGTTTTCTAAAAGAAAAAAAAAAGATAACCTTTGGTGTTAAGGACTAGTAAAGACCGGCGATTTGACCCCCCCCCCCTTTCCGTGCTGCCGGATGTTTTTGTTTTATTTGGTCAGGCTTAACATCTTTTCAGAGTATTAATAACTCTCTTATTTATCGATGCGTTTCTTTTTGCCATTCAATCTTTCCAACGTCAACTTTATTTCTTCTTTTTCTGTCGCCATTGATAACATTTTTTTTTGTATCCATTTCTTTTGCTTTCGAATATTTCTATCTTTTCTTTTACTCTCTTCTTTCTACTCTTCTTTTTCTTTCCCCCTCCCCCTTCACTGTTCTTTCTTCTTTCTCCCCTTTCCTTTCCATGCGCTCCCTCTTCTCTCCTTTCTTTTCTCTTACCCCTCCTTTCTCTTCTCTCTCCTTTTTCTTCCCCTCCTCTCCTATTCCTCCTCCGGGTTTTCTCTTCCTCCTCCTCCTCTTTCTCCTCCTCATCTCTGCCCCTCCCTACCTCTCCCACCTTTCCACTTCACCTTCCCATCCCCCTATCTCTTCCTCCTCGTCCTCCTTAACTGAAACTTTTTTATAATTTTCATTTCCTTTTATAATTAGATTTATCCCCCCCCCCCTCCCGCTAGAAATACACCAAGCTTTTTAATTTTCTTTTTTTTAATTCCTTCCATTTAAAGCTCAATAAATCACAGCAATAATAAAAAAAAATGTCTATCAACTGTGAAGAGATCTATAAAGTGATGTCATCAACAGTTGGGCCACTCGGGCTGAGCCCAACTGACCTGATTGTCTGACCGCTAAATATAGTCAATCCTCAGTTTAACAACATGTGATTTTGTTAGTGGCGAGTTTCGGCCACTACAAAGTTAGATACAAAAATTTTAATACAGAAAATAAAAATTGCTCTACATCAAATTTTGAGTTATATTGAGTAATAGATTTTTAAAAGGATCGGTGTGCATGTGTGAGTGTCAATAATATGCATAAGCTTTGTAAAATCTGAAACTTTTGCACTTATTATGGAATATGTATTCTAGGCAACAGGGTGAGTAATGTGGGCACATTATAACTTAAAAAAAAACAACTTTACGATTTAGGGGGGGGGGGGCACCTAACCGTACTATATCCCCACAAGAAAGAAAAAACATTAAAATTTAAAACTAATGCTATATTTATTTGCTTATACCCGTCCTGGGACGGGTATTCTATTATATATACTATATTTCTGTGCTTAAAGAATATATATTGTTACAGTATATATCCCTTATTAGATAATACAAATTGTTTCAAATTACAAGCTCAATGAAGTTATGCTGCTGAATTCAGAGCATATAGATTAATTGGTTGTTTACGGGTTGTGAAACGTTCGTGAGACGGAAATAAATATAATCAGTTGCATGTGGCAGGACCTATCACTCCACTCATCTCTGCGGTGATGGGCTGAAACACAAATTTGTCGAAGACAGGCATATTTTGATTACTTGCGGTTCTCTCCTGCATGTCCAGGGTTTGTTGCCGATTCTGTCACTGACGTGGGCACAAAAGTGTCAACACAAGTCGCATCCCATATACGTAACTTGCCATTTGCAAAAAGAAACACTGTCAGGCCATTGGGCTGTTTGCCATTCCCTCTGTCAAGGCCAACTGGTTTGTGGATCGACAGGAAGCCAGCAATATCTAGGGCTTGTTGGATGATATAATTTAGAGTGCTATGTCTAGTAAAGAGTGTGGAGTCCATATGTGTCGACCGGCTGACCATAACAGTATCTGTGGGTGCTGCACGCTTTTAAACATTCGTAGGATGACGGCGAATCTGAGGCAATCATCATCGACTAGGTTCCCAACAGCTGATGATGGCAAGGATGTTAGATATGCACTGCTGTGTGGCGAACTTGAAACGTGGAGGCAAGCCAGACAGTGTTGGTCGCAAGATGTTCTTAGGGATTCAATTCTAGTCTTCATCCTGATCGTGTCCCAGCTCTTCTGTCTCCCCATTTGCTCCTGAACGATGAGACCATCCCCCCTCCAGTCAGTGGAAAGGTGATGGATCAGGTGGTTGAGAGGAGATTCAGATGCTTCACGTAGAATACTCTTAACCAGATTCTGACTTGCGCAGATGGAGGAGGCGTAAACCGATAATACAACAGCGGTTGTTAGTTTAAGTCCAAGTCTGCCAAAGTTTTTTTTGGCATTGATAAAAGTCGTATTAAAATTGAACACTTCTTTTTATAATCAAAATATTTAGTAGATTATTTTATTTTATGATATCTGTTTTGATTTGTTTTTAGGGGTGGACGGAAGTCTCGAGATAACACACCACAAGGAAAGAAGGTAAGCGCATCTCTTTTTCCTTTCATCTTTTATCTTTTCGCTATTATTTTATTGGAGTCTTGCATCCTGTGCTAATTCTCCTAAAATTAAAAATGAGATTCTACTGTTTTTTGGCGATTACATGTAAACAGCCTGAAAAAAAAGCAGACAGTAATATATATATATATATATATTAATTAATTATGACAATATATATATTAGCATATACTATCAGTGCCTTTTTATTTTTCAGTCTCTTTAAAAGATTCAGCTCGATGATTGTCAATCAGTAACAACAGAGCATATATAAGTCAGGTTCATTTTATATTCCAATAACCATGTTTTTATTTATTTTTCTTTTTTTCACATTTTCAAAAACTTAACATTTCTGTGAGATGTATTTTTTACGGTCTGTTTCATTTGCCGTGAGCCAAACATTTTTATGTCAATATCGTCTCTGCAACACTACAAAATCATCAGAAAAATTCAAAAAGGGTAAAAAATTCTTGAATTAAAATGTCTTGAAAAAAAAAACTACACTATACAGTGGTTCATTTTTGGTTTTGCCCAAATAAGAAATAAACATATATTTTTCAAATGAATTTTTTATACATATATATATATTCAATAAATTTGTCAAAAAGTAAAACCAGCATGCTTAGATTGTCATGTAGGGAAAGGGTGGTAGAAATTTACACAAGAGGATACAGTGGCTCAGCACTTGTCCAAATTCACCTTGAATTGCTGCGTTGTTGGCGCATTTATTACCTCTCTTAAGAGTCTATTTCAAGGTCCAGGGATCTCGATTGAGAACGCGACCCTCCTCTGGTTGAATCGAAATCTGCGGTGAAACAGTTTCTGGTGATGTCCGTGTAGACCTCTTTCTGATGAAGGAGTGAATAATAGGTTTTGAGAGAGAATGTAGTGGCCGTTGAGATTAAGGGTTATGGTCCGGTGAGTGTGAAACCCATTCAGGATCACACCTAATGATAAGATGATCATGAATGTGCCTCCCCCCCCATATCATTAAACAACGATGAAGTAAAAACTGTTGGACATTCATGATTGAAACTTGGTGGATAAATCAGGTATAGGCTGAAGGTTATCTGTACCAAATGTGGTTGGATTACAAAAAGGATTGAATTTTATTTATGATTCCATGGGTGGAATTTGGGGGTGGGGAGCACCCTATACTAACTACAGCAATCACTTCTACACCTTGAATTGCTTCAGTCACATGCGAGCCACAAGCTATCACATCATCAAATATTCTGACAAGAGACAATGTAAATCGAGCGATGTTCGTGGTTGATATTCCTTCTTTCCTGTGGTTGTCCTAGTGGTTTTATTTGGATCCTCCATCTCTCTATTGAATTCGGGTCACTATGTTGTCTTCATTAGCCGAAATCTGCATCGTGGAGGAATTGACGACTAACACCGTCCGGGTCTGTGGATTGCTTCATAATTTCCTAGGAGAATTTCCTTATCCGGATGACTGGAAAATGGAGCTGCATATATGGCCACTTGTATGCTATCTTCCTCTCTCTTGAACTATTTCAAAAGTACCCTCTCTTTAACAGTTGAGTCGGTAGCCAAACACTTAAGTCTGACTCCTGTAATGTTAAAAGGTCCAGCTGAAATTCTGGGCTCATAAATCTTCTTCCCAATAATAACTTATACTAGCAAAAACATGTGACCCGTTGGGTTACTCATTGAGCGTGTGTTATTTTTTTTTTGTTTTTTTTTTAATTAGAAGAAAGTGAGTTAAATTAAAATTAGTCTCTCTCTCTCTCCAGCTATGGTTCAAATAGTATGATGATTCCTTTTGTTTATAATTGACTATTCCAATCTTATAGTTTTATTACCTTTGACTGTTGGTAAACATAGAGAAAGAGGGAGAGAGACGGAAATGAGAGTGATAATAACCGGATAAAATAAGAGCAGTGGTGGGTGGGTCAAACCACGTATAGGTAGAGAGGGTAAAAGTGATAGACAAAAATGTAGTAAGAGGTGGTTTACTTGGTGAGTGGAATGCGAATTAGAACAACTGAACTGTATTCTTTTTCAAATATAACTCAATCCAAAGACCTTAGAATATTTTAACATGTATTTTGTGTGATTAAAATATATGGAAAAAACTTTACAGAAAACAAACGTTGATTAACTCAGCTTTAATATAATAATAATAATAATAATATTAATAATAATAATAATAATAATTATAATAATAATAATAATAATATTAATAATAATAATAATATAATAATAATAATAATAATAATAATAATAATAGATATAATACTAAAACTCTGTAGACTTATGTTTAATCGATGGAATGTGAGTCTTAGTCAAGAGTTATCTCCCATTATGTGTAATCTCAAAATCAAGAAAGAAACTATGGGAGATAACTCATTCAAGAGTTACCCCCCCCCCAACCCATTTATCTGAGAAGATCAGGTGATGTAAATAGTTCAGTGTTTGAATGTGAATAAATGTTACTTTGATATAAAAATGTTGCTTTGTTTTTTTGTTTTTTTTTTCAATACTCGATTGATATTTTTGAAAAATCGAATATTTCGCTCCATCACTTTTGACAGAATTGATACTCTATATTATTTATAACTTGAAAATTTAAAATTATAGAACTTAAAAAAATAAGGATAAGAATGTTAATATAAGGTTCAGGGCTGGGAGCAGGAGTACACGGGTCTTCATTTGTTACGGGGCAATGCCGGGTGGGCTTTCTAATACTATATATTAGCTATAGCTCTTTGGTTTTAAAGAGGGCAGGCATGTTTTTCAAGACTGTCTTTTATGAACAAAATTGAAAAAATTCAATGAAAAAACAAATTAAAATATCCCCACCCCCTACATCAAAATTATTAAGTGGTAAAATATGATCCCCATTTAATGACACAAAAAACTTTCATATTTTCTTGTTTCGGACATTTTTCATCATGAATTACTTCATGACCATAAAAGATTCATCATCTTCTCAGATTCTTCGTCAGCTCTTACGTAACTGACAACACCAGAAAACAACTAACCCGTTAACCACAAAACTGCTAGACAAAAATAGATATCCTATAAACAAACTTAAAACAATAATATTCTACTGGATATTAGGTCACGTCAGTATCCACAGCAAGAACAAAGCCGCAAAAGAATCTCAATTCAACTAAAACAAACGGCATACAAAATACGATACACTGACCTAAAACAAATACACTTTTAAAAAGTCACAAGAGATTTGGAACCTCTGCGAAAACAACAAACTACATTTAATAAAACCCTTTTTAGGAAAATGGGAATTAGAACCCAGAAAACGTAGAGAGCAGGTGACGGTGTTCCGATTGCATATCGGTCAGACAAGACTGACCTACTCTTTCATCCTCAAGCAGGAACAAAATACGCAAACACATCCTGATAGAATGTGATCTTCTTTCATGCGAACCAGATGATTCTGGTGTTGGCATTAGTTTCCCCGATGTTTTTCTAGTTAGAAATCTTTCTGTAAAGACATTGGGTACTTACGGGAAGGACCACGAGAAGGTTGCTAAGTGACAGTGGTACTGTGAAACCGACTGGATTCGAACTTGGAACACCCAGGTCTTCAGTCTGTGTCGATATCCACTTAACCACCGTCGCCTCCCCGATAGAATGTGGTGACTTTGACCTCACAAGACAATGTTACTAGCCAGCACAGCATCAAAAGTAGAAATGGGGATGTTTGGGAAAGTGAAAATAAACAATATTATAGCTTTTGTCAAAGAAATGCATCTATAGCAGAAATTATAATAAACTAAACATGCCAATCACACAAGACAGCTCCCTCCCCCAAACCTCATTTCATATGCGTATATAACGGAGGAACACGTACATTGTAAAATATAGATTTAATGTAAACCTTTAATACTGTAGGCATAAAATGGCAATAAACGAGTTGTCATGCCGTTAAACCAAATCAGTCAATCAATCGCTTTTTCTATTTTTAATCAGAGTGTGACAGTTTCCACTGCCTTTGTCATTACTGTCTGATCATAGCAGTCAGATCATAGGCCAATGTGATGGAAGTACGTCACATTGATCATAAAAATCTCTTTTAGATGTTCCGATGTTGGTCATCAGTGATGAATTGGTTTCATTGCAGATTTCGGTTTTTAAATCATCAGAACTCCCCCACCAGCAACCCAGGCAGTTTTCCAAAAACAAAACAAAATAAACTAAAATGGATCTCTTTCGAATTAGTTTTATAATGGACTCAAAATCTTTCTGGAATTGGTCAGATTTGACGTATGTGTTTCCTCATCCCACCCTCACCCTCCACTTACAGCTGAATCTCTGCTGCTCTTGCTCTCACCATCGCTTGATCGACCAAATATCTTTCTGGGTAAGTCTGCTTAGAAAATTATTTGTAAAAAGAAAACCTAAATCTATCATAAAATCGTTCTTGTTTGTAAAATTGAATTATAATCGTTAGGTAACCACCTTTGTCACTTTAATACGAACCCATTTTGTTTTTTTGTTTTTTACATTTATTTTATTAGATAATAAAAACCCTTTAACAATAAATGCCAAACAAAAACACCCCTTCTGCCCAAGTGCCACACAACAAAACCTCAAATCTGTCGTGTCTGATCTTCAGGTGCCATTCTTATCGACAGCCTGTTACGTTTTTACCTCCCTTTGTTCTCTTTTCTTTCCTTTTCACTCCAATTGGCCTAACATTGTTACATGTAATTCAATACAGAAGAAATCATAAAAACGAAAATGATGTACAAGTAACAGAAAACAATTCTACTGGCAGTTTTATGGTTTTTGCGTTTTCCATTCAGTCGGCCTCAAACCCCATCCACCCAAAACCGTGGCAAGGATTTTGTATCAAATGTTTTTGTGACAAATATTGTTGACCACAGATTCCTTGGATGCACTCAGACAGTTAAGCGATTTCAAGCAAAATTAGTGGCCTTATTTTTGTTGGGTTCTTTTTTTGTCTTGTTTTTTTGACAATGTTTCAGCTGTCTTCCACTTGAATTTTCTTCGGGTGTCTGTTGTTGTCTGTAGGGAATTTGATACTGGACCATTTTTTAATGAAATTCAAGTATAAGTGATTCAAATTGTGTCACTCTTGAATAATCACATTAAATTCCAGTATAGGTTGTTCAAATTGTGTAACTCTCGAATAATTACATTTAATTAAAGTATAGATGGTTCAAATTGTGTCACTCTTGAATAATCACATTAAATTCAAGTATAGGTTGTTCAAATTGTGTAACTCTCGAATAATTACATTTAATTAAAGTATAGATGGTTCAAATTGTGTCACTCTTGAATAATCACATTTAATTCAAGTATAGGTTGTTCAAATTGTGTAACTCTCGAATAATTACATTTAATTAAAGTATAGATGGTTCAAATTGTGTCACTCTTGAATAATCACATTTAATTCAAGTATAGGTTGTTCAAATTGTGTAACTCTCGAATAATTACATTTAATTAAAGTATAGATGGTTCAAATTGTGTCACTCTTGAATAATCACATTTAATTCAAGTATAGGTTGTTCAAATTGTGTAACTCTCGAATAATTACATTTAATTAAAGTATAGATGGTTCAAATTGTGTCACTCTTGAATAATCACATTTAATTCAAGTATAGGTTGTTCAAATTGTGTAACTCTCGAATAATTACATTTAATTAAAGTATAGATGGTTCAAATTGTGTCACTCTTGAATAATCACATTTAATTCAAGTATAGGTTGTTCAAATTGTGTAACTCTCGAATAATTACATTTAATTAAAGTATAGATGGTTCAAATTGTGTCACTCTTGAATAATCACATTTAATTCAAGTATAGGTTGTTCAAATTGTGTAACTCTCGAATAATTACATTTAATTAAAGTATAGATGGTTCAAATTGTGTCACTCTTGAATAATCACATTTAATTCAAGTATAGGTTGTTCAAATTGTGTAACTCTCGAATAATTACATTTAATTAAAGTATAGATGGTTCAAATTGTGTCACTCTTGAATAATCACATTTAATTCAAGTATAGGTTGTTCAAATTGTGTAACTCTCGAATAATTACATTTAATTAAAGTATAGATGGTTCAAATTGTGTCACTCTTGAATAATCACATTTAATTCAAGTATAGGTTGTTCAAATTGTGTAACTCTCGAATAATTACATTTAATTCAAGTATAGATGGTTCAAATTGTGTCACTCTTGAATAATCACATTTAATACAGGATAGTTTAAATTCTGTACCCCTTTGGAAGTGACATGTAATGGATAAGCTGATAAAATCTTTCTCTTGTTTCCGAACCACAAAAGAGAGCAGTCCCGTTTGGAACAGCTGCACCCTTCCTAGTGGAGGAATGGGTTGGGGGAAAGTCTCATGGTATACATGCAGACTGTAAGGCAAAATAAAACATGCAGACTGTAAGGCAAAATAAAACATGCAGACTGTAAGGCAAAATAAAACATGCAGACTGTAAGGCAAAATAAAACATGCAGGCTGTGAAGCAAAATAAAACATGCAGACTGTAAGGCAAAATAAAACATGCATGCTGTAAGGCAAAATAAAACATGCAGGCTGTGAAGCAAAATAAAACATGCAGGCTGTGAAGCAAAATAAAACATGCAGGCTGTGAAGCAAAATAAAACATGTAGGCTGTAAAGCAAAATAAAACATGCAGGCTGTAAAGCAAAATAAAATATGCAGGCTGTGAAGCAAAATAAAATATCCCCAAAGAATTGTTAAACCCCAAATGATTGTGTGCTAACTTTTATGCCAGCTATTATTGTAAAGAAGAAAAAAAGATCAACACACATTACGATAGACGTTCGACCGCTATTAACAACAATGAAAAAGAAGAGGAAAGAAACTACAGCTACATGTCATCTACGCAACTCGACTCCAGCTGTTTATATGATGAGCTGCCATCCGGCTGATCTGCTGGAATCGAAGAATTCATCTACTGTAGTGCTGCACCTGCTTTTATGCTAAACGTGAATATACTATTTAGTTATTTGCAAAAATAATGACACATTTGAGCTGATGCCAGACCCATTTATTGAGCTTTGTCACCTTACTAATTTGCTTCGGATGGTTGGACACCATTGAAATACTGACATCAAATGTTGTAGACATTTTGCTAACACTTTGATTTGACATGGTTTATTTTTTACAATTGCTTTCAATCGTTCATGGTCAAAAGTGCATGGCCGTCCTCTACCTTCTTCAGGACTCTTTTTACCACTATGGAATTTCTGAAACCACCTTCATAATGGTGGCTGTCTAGAAAGCATAATGACCAAGTTTAAACTCCTGCACAAACGTATACGCATTTATTTTTATTTTTCATCTTCCTTATTAAGAACTTATATTCTTCAAAATTGTATTCCGAAAGAAATTATTGGAAATTAAGAAGTACGCATTAATTGTTAAGCATGTAAAATTGTGTATAAATCACAGTACAAATAGAAACTTACCGGATACCTCCCAAAAATGACACCCATTGAAGCATTAATAACATTCACAATCATTCCTGCAATCCAACCATATTTGATAACAAATAAACTTCAGTCTATGCCTGACTTTCAGTCATGAATGTCTAACAGTCTTTGTTTTATTGCCATTCAATGAAATGCGGGAACACTTTGGTGATCAATTTTCGAAACCACCTTCATCCTGTCCGATCACTTGCGGACACTACTCCTCATGCTCTGTTGGTATTGGCGGCTGTTTCCGAAGCATTCTCGCCGAGTTTGCAAGAAAAATATATGCCTTTCTTCTTCTTTTTCGTTATTTAACGCTTTTTTATTTTACGCGTCAAAATTGAATTCTGAAAGAAATTATTTGAAATTTATTAAAGAGTACACATCAATTATTAAGCAAAATTGAATTCTGAAAGGAATTATTTGAAATTTATTAAAGAGTACACATCAATTATTAAGCAAAATTGAATTCTGAAAGAAATTATTTGAAATTTATTAAAGAGTACACATCAATTATTAAGCAAAATCTCTCTATTAATAAAATGCGTTCGTGTATGTGTGTTTCTCGCATCTACGTGACTTACACATTATTTTATTATTTACTATTAATCGATTATTTATTGAAATAAAAAATTAAATAGCATAAAGTACTAAAACGAACTTTTAAAAAATCCTATTTAAAAAAATATTTTAATTATGGAATTAAATCAACCAGAATGCATTTCACTTCATTTGTAAACAAGTCAGCCATTTTAATTTTTTGTTAATAGTTGTAAGAAAACATAATGAATTACTTCGTGACCCTTCAAAGTTTTAAAGGAACTTGGGAACCGTTAAACTGTCGAATAGAAAGGGATTTAAACTGGTTTTAAAACTTAGAAAATCCTCATTTAATTGAAGATTAAAATTTTTGGAAGTTTTTTACATCCGATCATTTTATAAATCAGGATTAAAACCACATTTAAACGTTAACAACAATTAGTTACAGTTTCAATTAATAATTTAAAGACAACACAATACCATAATAATTAGATTTAAGTTTCAAAATAGTATTCTATAAAAAAAAAATAGCGGGACCCGTGTCCCGACGTTGCCTGGTAAAATTGAGGAAACAAGAATCGCAACACGTAGAAGTAAATAGACTGAAAAGAGTCTTTTCACCCGAAATACTGAGGCTTTATCCACAATATATAAAAAAAAATATTTGTAAATAGAACTATGGGTTAACGTAACATGAAAACAATTATTGAATTAGAAAACGATAAAAACAAATAGTTAATTAATGCGATGTCCTTTTGCAGAGCAATATGCAAATTAGTTAATCTTATGACGTTGATCGCATACACATGATCAGTACATTAGAAAGATATTGTCCTTCTATTGTGAATATGGATTTGGTGTTTTAATCTCACTGTCATTGCGGTAAATGGCTCGTTTGTATAAATATACAGATAAATTAAAAATTTGATAAAAACAAACAAAAAACACATGAAAGGCAAAAAATACTCTCGGGCAATGCCGGGTAGTTAGAGAGTTTTTTTGTTTTTTTATGAAACAAACAAAAATAGCAATCTAAATGACCTTTTTTGAAAGTGAGTCCCAAAACTGACCACTATAATATTAATAATATTTCTATCTGATTCTTTTTCTATCATGAACTCCTTTTGTGAAAACGTTTCTCAATTCTTTTGGAACCAATGTATTCACCATTTTTGTTTTCATCCCATGACGTCACTGCTCACCGATTTCCAAATTCAAATCATCCGGAACAAAAAAATCATCAAATTTCCTTCGCTGAAAATGCATAATTTTATTTTTTAAGAATTTTATTTCATATTTTTGTAATATGAAAATAAAATCTGTAAGTAATTTCTTATATTTAAATTTTTTTTTCTTTTTAGAATTTGTTTTTCTTATAATCAGTCAAGCATTTCATATAAACAAGAACAGCCATTGTTAAGAATGAGATGCGTCCATTTTATATACGCATTTAGCAATGACAATGCGATTTTAAACTCCAGCACGATAGACAAATGAAAATGTTATTTCTAACTTTAGCATGACAGACTAATGAAAATACGATTTTAAACTTTGGTGCGATAAACTGACAAAAATACGGTTTCAAACATCGGCATGACAGACCAATGAAAATGCTAGTTTAAATGCATCTAAAATAAGAACTAGTTAGTCAATTTGCGCGGTTAATGATTTTTCAAACTTAATTGTGACGGACCGACAGACAGAACCTATTATAAATGTGCCTGGTCGCATCTAGAAATATTTATTGAAGTTTGACTTTATTAAAAAAATCTGTTTAATTCTTTAAACTTAATTATTCCACAGGATTACTTTCAGCTTGAACAATCAAAGACTCCTTTTGTCCCCTTTTAAGGGCAGTCAAGTTATTCAATCTTAGCCAATCTTCTTCAAGACAGAAAGAAAGAAAAAAACACATTTTATTATCTGTGTTTTTAAATATACTTTTACTAAATTGTTATTTTATTTTTAATAAAAAAAAATAATTTTACTTTAAAAATGATTTCAACATGCAAACAAATAAGATTTTTTTTAAAATTTTTTTCTGAATCGCTTTCTATATTTCGATAGAGGATAGACAAAAAAAAATCTGAGATTGATTAACCCTGAAATTCATTAAATCAAAGCTTTTCTTTCCAAGTCACTCTTTATTATTTATTAGCTCTACCTACTTGATGTTGCCCAGGAGTCTTTTTAATTTCATTTTTGTTTCGCTTTCGTTCTGTTTAAATTGCATAAATACTTCCGAGTTTTGGGGAGGGGGTTTAACTCTTAAATTTTCCGCTGTTTATTGGGTGGTCAATATATGACTCTGTGTGTTGTTTATACTGCACCTACTGGTGGTAATCCCCCCGTTTTTTAATTTTTTTTTAGATCATATCTTATTTTGTTAAGATGTAACCCTAGTTATGGATTCAGAAGCAAATTCAATGGTCTTAAATATAAACACCGGTCTGTTTTCATCAAAGAACAAGTTTCAGTTTCTAGCAATGCCTAGTGGTTTTGAGACATCAAAGAACCAGTTTCAGTTTCTAGCAATACCTAGTGGTTTTGAGTCATCAAAGAACCAGTTTCAGTTTCTAGCAATGCCTAGTGGTTTTGAGACCTGGCAGGTGTATGATTAATGGGTTAGCGAGTGTGTTTGATGAATTATTATTAAGGCGAAATCGAATGGTCCGATAAAATGGTTAATCCGACAGAGTTATGAACCAACGGTGCCAGAAAATCGGTGTTGTGCATGTATGGAGTTCTGTTGTCATATTTTGGCTGGTGAATCTCTGTTCCATTTGAGGGTTCTTGATGAAATGCAAAAATGTATCTGTAATTTGATTGGTCTCACCCTTTCTTCTCTGCACCTGCACAGACATGATCTTGCTAGTCTCAGTCTTTTCTATAAATACTATGATGGTATGTGTTCTTCAGAATTGTGTGATCTATTCCATGCTTTTTTGTTCCAGCTCGTTTGACTCGTCTCCATCAATTCACTGTTTTGATACCTAATTATAATACAGCTTCCTATTTCAGTAGCTTCTTTCAAAGAACTGCAGGCTTGTGGAACTCTCTTCCTGCTGAGTATTTTCTTCCTACCTTTTCAATACTACGGCGAATAGGCATCTCCCGTCTTTGCAATAATCATCTTTCATTCTTGTTAGCTCTTTACATCAAATGGTTTCATGCTTTGTCTGGAGTGATTTCCATTAAAACAAAAAATTAGGTTCCACAAATCAGCCAGTTTCGTGTGCAAAAATGGGTGAATCTAGTGAAATTCCCTTCAATTTCAACTTGTGATAACTTATTTACTTTTTTGGTTATTTTAATAAAATTTACATCTTAACAAAATTACATTTCTTCTCTTTATAAATGTGCAATTTTTTATCTTGTGTCATTTATAATTGTTTTTAGTTGTTGAAATAAATCTTATATAAACAAAGTTGCATTTCCGTGTGTCAATTTTTGTACGTTTTTTTCCGAAGGGTAACGGGGGTTTACCCAATTTTTAGGCTGGCTTGATCTAATAATTATTTTTTCCATTATGATTAATTTTCAAATCCTGCATTTTTAGTTATACACCGTGAAAATTAGCTTCTGGAACAATAGCACACAAAACAGCAAATTTTCTAATTTCAAACAAACTTTGAATGGTTGTAATTTGGTGGTTAATTGAGCTACCAAAATAAATTTAGTATCATTGTTTATGTTAAGATCTATGTTGCCATATTAAAAGTTTTTCGTACTAATAAAAATAAAATTTTGGTTTGGGATCCCTACTATATTATGAAACTAATAGCCAGAAGTGCAAGAGAGTGTACTACTCACTCTTAATTCACATTCCTAAAAATAACTACAAAATAATGTTTCAACTAGCTCGCCCCCCCTCCCACCCTAACCCTATTACGTTGCATTTTGGAGTTCTTACTTCTTTCATAGCACCAATTTATGTATAAATATTGACTGTTACATTAAAATGCATTCTTGAAAATGTCTGGACGAAATATATCAAATCAAATCATGTCTCTGTGTTAATCTTGTTTTATTCTAATTAGTTCGTCTTTTTGCTTATTCCCTTTTTCCATTTTATACCTATATATTCTGTCGACGATTCACCCTTCACTAGTACGAGGTAAGCTGATAACATAAAAAAAAAACTATAACCATTTTGTGACCAGGACTCCTACCAGTTCTTCGACGGTGTATGTCAGAGTACAAGCCGCTCTTGATTCCCTCGGAGTGTCCTTGGACTTCTTCTGTCTTGAGAAACAATGGACACTCTCTGGAAAGATGTCAGTGCAAAGGGGGAATTTATAGTGAAACAATCTTCCAACCACACTTCTGATCAAACATAGCTTATGGTCAATGGCAAGATGAAGTTCAAGATAACCGCAAGCAATGCTGGTGTTATTTTGGAGTTTCCATTCTACTGGACTCGTATCTGTAGCAAAGCTTGAGTCTTGTCTAGTCTACCCTACTATTCCACACACAGCTAGAAAGGGGAAGAGATGGATTCAGAGTTTCTCCAACGGTATCATAGAAAGTGACTTTATATAGTTATGTGCATCTAACCACTGAGCAGGCTAAACATCGTTTAACATTGGTGCTCCGGCAAGAACTGGTGTTTCCACATGATTTAGCTGTAAGCAAGGCGGCCCAGGCTCCTAATTTCTATAGACTATAAAACCATCTGCTTAATATTGTAAGTTAAAATGTTCAACTTCATTTTCGGACAAAATCAGAGTAAAAATAATTATTCCCTGGATGAGATTTGAATTCACAGACTTTGTCTCTAAGTACTGAACGTTAAGTGAATGATCCACACGTGTAAGTATGAAATGGTAACACTATTAAGGAATAAAATAAGAGAAACAAAGCTAAAGCACAAATCGAGACTTCCTTTCCCCTATTTTTACCGGTGAATATCTAAAAAAGGAATATCTAAAAAAAGGAATATCTAAATAAGGAATATCTAAAAGGGATATCTAAAAAAGGAATATCTGAATAAGGAATATCTGAATAAGGAATATCTGAATAAGGAATATCTGAATAAGGAATATCTAAAAAAGGTATATCTGAATAAGGAATATCTGAATAAGGAATATCTAAATAAGGAATATCTAAAAAAGGAATATCTAAAAAAGGTATATCTGAATAAGGAATATCTGAAAAAGGAATATCTGTTATTAAATTAGTATCCTGTGATTTGGGTAGCAGTATTAGGATCGCTGACTGAGGGTAAGAACTCCTCTGCCTTCCCTATATTTATGGCTAATAAAAAATAAAATATTGATGTGGATTAAATATAAAAATCGATTAAATCAATTGAAAATAATATTTTAGTTTTTAACAACACTGACCAATATTTGCCGTAAATCGCTAACAAAACAGCTTTTCTTATGTAGCTTGGAGTAAAAAAAAACTCCCGAAAGTTGGGAGATATCGACTTTACTTTGTATATTAAAATGTTTTGTTTTGATGAGTGAAGGGTGCTGAACACTTTTGATACCCATATCAGCTCTGTTCTCATAAACAGGTGAATCAGCAAATCATTGGACCCCAAATATTGATACATAATTTTCCACGTGAATTTGGAAAGAGAACCAAAAAAATATAACGCTATTCAAATATTTGCTATTTCACTTCCGTTGCTTTATTTTCAATCGAGCTACACTGCCTGCCTCCACCCCATTGTCCTATAGTCGGACAAATGTGCACAACGTTCCATGCGTGTGTGCGTGAGCATCTACTCTCACAGCATTATGTCACATGTGTGAGCGTATGCTATAGTCTTAGAGTTGTAAAGAAACACGTAATGTTGATGATACGGGTGTGTGTGTGTGTGTGTGTCGGAGAGAATCTGTGTGATCAGTCAAGCTTCAAATCACATTTCAATAACCCCCCCCCTCCCCCCCGCTCCTTACCTGAATCTTTACTCAGTCAGGTGAGAATAACAAGGTTCACCTGAGTTCCCCCCCCCCTCACACACCAATGGTCTACCTTCGCGGACAAAAAAGACTTACATGCCTCTATATCACCTGAGGGAGCTGTATGGTGTGTGAGCGGTGTTTATTTTGGGGGTTGGGATGATATTTAGGTGTGACACCTCCAACCCTCAACGTTTCTTGCAGGATTTTTGCTTGATTAGGGCAGAGATTTTCTTTTTTTTTCCTCTGTTCTTTGCTCGACTTTTCTCTTTCTCCCCACCTGACAACGATCCGCCTCGGTCCGTTCTTCCTGGGCGGCACTTTTTTCTTTTTTCTCAATTTCTTCAACCCTTTCTTCTCTTTTTCGTTTCTTTCACCTAATAGACACGATACTGTTTGTTATTGATCATCCAAGGCGGAGACCCGAATGAGATAAAGGAAGTTTTCTTTTTTTCTGATCATAGAAAAAAGAGCTTGTCCATGTTCCATGCACACGAATATGCAAGCATTCGTTTTGATTTCTTTCTCGTGGAAAGTAATGATATTTTTTTGTTTTGTCAACACTGATCAAGTCAAGGAGAAAATGGGATTTTTATACGAATAAAAAAATGGGATAAAAAAAGTAATTATTAAACCTAATAAATTTTCTATCTCTATTATTTCCAGCCTCATACTTATATGCTGCAAGTTGAAGTATCCGTTAGCCTGTTAATATGCATTGGCATAGACAGAACACGGCTGATCCAGAGGAGTAAACCTTGAACAAAAATCTCTCCATTCTTTATGCGTGGTTGTAGTTCTTGTAGCAACCATCGACAAATGGATGCTATATGACAACAGGAAGGTGCACGGTTCCAGTAAGCGGGGTCGGAGGGAACTGTAAAGTGTTCACCTTTGACAAGTCATATACTGATCCAATCCTGTAGATGTCGTTAGCAAGTATGTCAGTATAATCTGTTAAACTGCACACGTGATGACACACGCAAAACAATCGACCCATCGGCAAAGTTTTGTTCTTGAGTATGTGATAAAGCTGTCTGAATGATACACTTGATTGCATGGAAGTAACCGTATATTGCATGGAAGTAACCGTATATTGCATGGAAGTAACCGTATATTGCAGAAAAGTAATCGTATATTGCATGGAAGTAACCGTATATTGCATGGAAGTAACCATATATTGCATGGAAGTAACCATATATTGCATGGAAGTAACCGTATATTGCATGGAAGTAACCGTATATTGCATAGAAGTAACCGTATATTGCATAGAAGTAACCGTATATTGCATGGAAGTAACCGTATATTGCATGGAAGTAACCGTATATTGCATGGAAGTAACCGTATATTGCATGGAAGTAACCGTATATTGCATGGAAGTAACCGTATATTGCATGGAAGTAACCGTATATTGCATGGAAGTAACCGTATATTGCAGAAAAGTAATCGTATATTGCATGGAAGTAACCATATATTGCATGGAAGTAACCATATATTGCATGGAAGTAACCATATATTGCATGGAAGTAACCGTATATTGCATGGAAGTAACCGTATATTGCATGGAAGTAACCGTATATTGCATAGAAGTAACCGTATATTGCATGGAAGTAACCGTATATTGCATGGAAGTAACCGTATATTGCATGGAAGTAACCGTATATTGCATGGAAGTAACCGTATATTGCATGGAAGTAACCGTATATTGCATGGAAGTAACCGTATATTGCATGGAAGTAACCGTATATTGCAGAAAAGTAATCGTATATTGCATGGAAGTAACCGTATATTGCATGGAAGTAACCATATATTGCATGGAAGTAACCATATATTGCATGGAAGTAACCGTATATTGCATGGAAGTAACCGTATATTGCATAGAAGTAACCGTATATTGCATGGAAGTAACCGTATATTGCATGAAAGTAACCGTATATTGCATGAAAGTAACCGTATATTGCATGAAAGTAACCGTATATTGCATGGAAGTAACCGTATATTGCATGGAAGTAACCGTATATGACAAAAGTCCCAAATTTTGATAAATTTTAAAGCAAAGCCGTTAAGCCGGTGAGTCAGTTGAGTTAGTAAAGTGCTGTCACCGTTTCTTGTATGAGCCAGTGTATAGCTGTAAGGGTTTACTTGTAGTTTGAAGTATCCTCGTGTCAGGTGATACTGACAAACCCTTGTACAGAGTGACCGAAGGCACTGGAGGATGGTGTCTCTCCTATTTTTTATTTTTATTTTACTTCAGTTAGTTTGAGGAAATCAAGGGGCTCCCTCCTTTAGCTAACACTTAATTTCGTTACGATTTAAATTTATATCCGAGGGTTCTTTTAAGGATAGACGTTGTTGTCCCTTTTATGGCTGCTATCTGTATTTCGCTACATCTCGGTCTTCCAGGGATTGTTTCTAAGTATTTCTTAAGATTTTTTTTCTTTAGGCCAGTTGCTCCTACTACAACCGGTATAATATTTCTTTCTTTCACAGACCATTGTTTTTTTAAATCATTCTTGAGGTCCTTGTATTTCATTATCTTTTCGCGTTCATCTCTATTGCGGCCAAAGTCTGTTTGATGTTATAAGTGAAGGTTCATGTTCCCAGATGTTCGATCTTTTGAGCTGAATCTTTCTACAGATCTTCCAATGGAGGTATTTGCATACTTTGTTGTGGTGGACAGTGTAAAGGCCATCTGCCAATAGGATCTGACATTCAGGCATTAGGTGGCTCTCAACCACTGAATGGCAAAACCTACACTGGCCATTTGTTTGGAGGACAGCCATTTTTTTAAAAAAAACATTTGTGAGTAAGCCTTGGTCTTGTCCGACTATAAATTCTTTCCTTATCAAATGGAAGTCTGCCATTCTTGGGCCATTGGAGTGAAGCCTCTTTGTCTATATATTCGTGGTTAAGCTCATCCAAGAATTTCCCTGTTCTCCTATGTTGTTTCCATCCTTGTTTTCTTGTCTCTTTCTCCTTCTCTCTGTATTTTTCTTTTCTCTCTTGCAATCCAGGTTTCTGGTTCGTCATAGACCTCGACAGTATTCTCCAATATGACTCCCCAAAGTTTTCAGCAAGATTTCTGATTGAAGTTTATTGGGATAAGTGTTCATGATGATCCCTCACTATTCGGATTGTCATACCTGTTGAGCTTTTCATGTACTGCCCCATGCTTACTATTGTGGCTCGATAAGCATGGTTGATTTCAGTGAAGCCTTCACCTCCTTCTTTTCGTGGTCGATATATCCTGTCGATGCATTAGTTTCGGTAGATTATCCTACAGTTTTTCTGGTCTTAGTATCGAGCCTATTGATATTCCGTTATGGCCAGTCAATAATATCGAAACCATCTGTGTGGACTCTCGTGTCGTTTCAAACCCAGCACTGATTGCCACTCTTTACCGCATAGGTTGCTACTCCTTGAAGGGGATAGTTCATAAGTTCTTTTTGAAGATGAATGCAACTGTGACTTGAAAGATAAAATCCTCCGCATGACTGCGACATTTACTATCCCACGAGAGTTATTCTTCTCCTAGCACCCTTCCCCTCACCATTAATACCTCTTTTCGATTCTGTGGTTTGTTTTGCAAACATGCGCGGCATAAGATCACAAAATGTTGGGGAAAACCTGTCACGAGAACACTTGAAGATCTCTGAAGGCAATCCATCCATAGCAGAGGACTTTCCACTAGTTTAGTGATTCATACATGTATATACACACACATACACATATGTATTTTATATATATATATATACACACAAACATTATTTTTATTATTATTTTTATACTTAGGCTAATAAACGTTTGTTTCTCTTAGGCTTTTTTCCTATATATTTTAATCACACAAAATACATGTTAAAATATTCTTCAGTTTTGAGATTGAGTTATGCCTAAAAAAATAATTTTAATTGTTTTGTTTAGCCATAATTTGCAATTTACTAACCAAGTCTTCCACCTCTTACAATTTTGCTGTCTATTACTCTCACCCTCTCTCACTGAATTTTGTTTGATCCCTCACTCCGCCATTATTTTATACAGTATCTATAACTATAACTCTCTCTCTGTTAACAGCAAAGGTAACAAAACTAGCTATAAACAGAAATTTGTAATAATCCTTTATAAACAATAGGGAATATCACTACATGTATTAATACTATTAAACCTATAGCTGTAGAGAAAGAGAGGGAAAACAGAAAGACTAATTTTTTAATTATTATTTTTTTAACTTAACTGGCTTTACAAACTCACTTTTTCTTGATTCAAACACTCTAACCTGAGCGCAATGGTTGACCCAAAGATCACCTTTTTTCGAGTCTATATCCACACAAGTTCGATTAAAAACTATGGAAGATATTGATTTGCTGCCATAAAACACACACACACCCACACACACACCCCCACACACATATTTGCATTATTATATTTTTGAAAACCATAGCAATTTATATTTTCAAAATAATATCTGGTACGATGTTAAGGGATATTTTTTTAATATTTCTAACAATATTTTAGAAAACAATTTCCACAACGTCTCTAATAAACCATTGCATTTTTTTTATATTTATTGAAACGGACACCCGGCGTGTATTATCATGGTTCTATGAAACTTTTTCTGAAATCTATGTTTCAAATCCTTAATTTCTTTTTTCTTTGATTTCCTTGCAGACTGTGCTTGGACCAAATCCATCAATCCGTAAAGGAAGGGAATCACCGACCATTGAAGCTGCATCACACCAGAGATATGAAGTAAACTTTTTATTCTCTCTCTCTCTCTCTCTCTCTCTCTCTGATATGCATGTGCAACTGTCTGCAATATACACATTGAATATGCACCTACATCTGTATGCATATGTATAAAAATGTTCAAGAGTTTATTAATGCTCTTCCGATGATTGGATGAACCATGGAAGTGACGTAAAGTGTTAAGATACGCCACATTTATTACTTATAATAATACGTTATGCCAATTTGATGTTCGTACATATGTTATCACTCTCCACTCATTTTTTAAAAGATGGGATCACCCGATCGCCAGAGATTCAATGCAAAACATTATTTTAAAATATTTCATCTGATGTCGCTAACATGTCGAACAAGAAACTTGAACTCGAACTAAAATACACTTTCTTGACCTTTGGGCTATGATCAAAGTGTAGTATCTGTTCTGTCCAAAGATGGTACAATGATATTGTAGGTTCTGTGTTCAAGCCGGACGCCCATAGAATGGAAATAAGTCACAAACTCCTACAAGGGTTTTGGAGGTAGAACCCCAGTAACCAGATGTATTCTGAGGCTCCATTAACCAAAGTACTTAGATAGGTATGTTTCAATTTGAACAAAGGTGGTACAATAATATTGTGAGTTCTGCGTTCATAGAATGGAAATATTTAAAACACAACAACTTCCTCCCCTCTTCTTCCCTCTCCCCCCTTTGACTCAACCAAAAACCATAATTAAACATTTGAAGATATAAAGAACTTGAAGCATAAAAACCTTCACCAAAATGACAACAATTCAAAATACCAAAGCTCTTAACTAATGACTATAAATGACCCACTGACTTAAGACTCAAATGAAGGATATTTCCTTCTACATTCATGGCATGAAATGACCCGAAAAGGGTTGATGTGCCATTACCTTACCTTCACCGCTCAAAGGTTAATGAGATGGATAGATTATCAGTTGAAATGCTGAAGAATATTATGAGAGGATTGAAAATGATGGATGGAATGAACAAAATTTGATTACCTATGAGGACGGTTTATGATACATCATATTTATTGAATTTGTATTTGAAACGACCATGTAGCCCTCGTGGACGCACCTTTGTGGCATTGTATTCCACAGATGGGAAGTTCTTAGAAAGAAACTCTGTTCATGGAAATTCTGTATGATGTTAGACACAAGGAGGAAGAAAGGAAAGTTCTTTGTAGTTGTGGTAGAAGGATGAGTTCTTGCTGTGAATGTTTTACAAAGAGTTACCAAACATTGAAGCTCATTTTTTCCATTAAGGCCATATGTGCTTAAAAATTTTATTCTGCTACAAATTTTTGTAAATTTATAAATAGTAGATATGAATTATTAAGGTTGTAAATATTCAATAAAACACTGCAACCAACAAATCAAGTTTTAAAAGCTCGAGAAATTGGCCAATTTTTTCCGAACAACTTGATGATAGTGAAAACTGTGAAAATTGTTTAATTTTGTGGAATTGACTTCTAATTAAGTGATCTTTAAAATGATTGAAATTTGGTCAAATTTGATGAGTGTACAATCAAAGCTCTGGAGTTGGTATCAGGGTTGTGGAGTCGAAGGGAGTCTGAAGTTTTGGAAGGAGTCAAACTCATAAGAATGCTGAGTCAAACTCATAAGGATGCTATGAGTCAAACTCATAAGGATGCTATGAGTCAAACTCATAAGAACGCTATGAGTCAAACTCATAAGAACGCTATGAGTCAAACTCATAAGAACGCTATGAGTCAAACTCATAAGAACGCTATGAGTCAAACTCATAAGAACGCTATGAGTCAAACTCATAAGAACGCTATGAGTCAAACTCATAAGAACGCTATGAGTCAAACTCATAAGAACGCTATGAGTCAAACTCATAAGAACGCTATGAGTCAAACTCATAAGAACGCTATGAGTCAAACTCATAAGAACGCTATGAGTCAAACTCATAAGAACGCTATGAGTCAAACTCATAAGAACGCTATGAGTCAAACTCATAAGAACGCTATGAGTCAAACTCATAAGAACGCTATGAGTCAAACTCATAAGAACGCTATGAGTCAAACTCATAAGAACGCTATGAGTCAAACTCATAAGAACGCTATGAGTCAAACTCATAAGAACGCTATGAGTCAAACTCATAAGAACGCTATGAGTCAAACTCATAAGAACGCTATGAGTCAAACTCATAAGAACGCTATGAGTCAAACTCATAAGAACGCTATGAGTCGATGTCGGATTTTTTAGTCTGACTCTGATTATTACTGAATATTGGAAGACTTTCAAATAAGGTATCAGAGTTTAGTTATTTTGGCATCCGTCGCAGTCTGATATTTTGGCATCTGCCGCAGTCTGATATTTTGGCATCTGTCGCAGTCTGATATTTTGGCATCTGTCGCAGTCTGATATTTTGGCATCTGTCGCAGTCTGATATTTTGGCATCTGTCGCAGTCTGATATTTTGGCATCTGTCGCAGTCTGATATTTTGGCATCTGCCGCAGTCTGATATTTTGGCATCTGTCGCAGTCTGATATTTTGGCATCTGTCGCAGTCTGATATTTTGGCATCTGCCGCAGTCTGATATTTTGGCATCTGCCGCAGTCTGATATTTTGGCATCTGCCGCAGTCTGATATTTTGGCATCTGCCGCAGTCTGATATTTTGGCATCTGCCGCAGTCTGATATTTTGGCATCTGCCGCAGTCTGATATTTTGGCATCTGCCGCAGTCTGATATTTTGGCATCTGCCGCAGTCTGATATTTTGGCATCTGCCGCAGTCTGATATTTTGGCATCTGCCGCAGTCTGATATTTTGGCATCTGCCGCAGTCTGATATTTTGGCATCTGCCGCAGTCTGATATTTTGGCATCTGCCGCAGTCTGATATTTTGGCATCTGCCGCAGTCTGATATTTTGGCATCTGCCGCAGTCTGATATTTTGGCATCTGCCGCAGTCTGATATTTTGGCATCTGCCGCAGTCTGATATTTTGGCATCTGCCGCAGTCTGATATTTTGGCATCTGCCGCAGTCTGATATTTTGGCATCTGCCGCAGTCTGATATTTTGGCATCTGCCGCAGTCTGATATTTTGGCATCTGCCGCAGTCTGATATTTTGGCATCTGCCGCAGTCTGATATTTTGGCATCTGCCGCAGTCTGATATTTTGGCATCTGCCGCAGTCTGATATTTTGGCATCTGCCGCAGTCTGATATTTTGGCATCTGCCGCAGTCTGATATTTTGGCATCTGCCGCAGTCTGATATTTTGGCATCTGCCGCAGTCTGATATTTTGGCATCTGCCGGAGTCTGATATTTTGGCATCTGCCGGAGTCCGGCATCTCGGCATCTGCAGGAGTCCGGCATCTCGGCATCTGCTGGAGTCTTAGTCAGACATTATCCAACTCTGTAACCCTTGTTAGAATCAGGGAAATTTATTTCAGAGAGTGAAAATTAGCCTAAAAAGACACGTTGAAAAATGTTTAAAACAAAAAAAATATCAAAATCATTGAAGGGAGGGTTTGTTTTTTTAAAACACAGATTTTTTTGAAAAGCAAAATCAAAAGTGATGCATGATTAATGTTAAATCCACAGTGGCTTGTAAAAACCTGTACATCCTGTTTCAAATCAAAATGGTATGAATAATATTTAATTTACATAGAGTATCAATAATAGAAGAAGATTTTTTAGTGAGAGTCTGACATTTTAAAATTCCAAGAGCCAGAGTCGAGTGTTTGGGCTACCAACTCAACAAACTTGTGTACAATTTTATGCGATTTGCATACAGTTTAAATTTCATTAAAATAAAGTCAAAAACTTTTTCAGTTCAAGGTTGAATCTGTTTAATGAAAAGATATATATATATATGTCATCCACAGACTGTTTCATTGTTTTACGGCTCTCCAGTGTGGCTCGATCGGCACGTGTTTCAAACCGAGATTGAATTTCGCATTCTTTGTTGACAGTCGACGATTCTAACCATTCAACTGTATATATATCTTCTCCCTCTCTCTCTCTCCATATATATGGTTTTCTCTCTTTCTCGTGTTCCTTTTCACTCTCTTTCTCTTCTCACTTTACCCTGTCTCTCTCTCCCTCTTTCCCCTTTACTCTCTCCATTTTCCTTTCAGTTCATTCTCTCAATGAATTCTTCTCTTTTTTGGTGAAATAGTTACTTGTACTATATCTTCATCAACTCTCTCTCTTTCCCATACAATCATCATCATCTTCTCTTTCTTTTCTGACCATTATTCTTTTATCTCCTTTCTCTCGTGCAGCATATAAGTCCGTGTCTCTACTACGGACAGTCCAGAAGTTCCTGTGGACAAGATAAGCTCCCTCTCCACCCACTTTTCATCCTCAAATAAAAGGATTTATTCTCCTTTTGGGGATTCAACTGCGCATCGGTCGACCAGAATAATCAAGATTCATATAAAAATGAAAGCATGACTGAAAAGAAAGAAATCAAAACCCGACTGTTTTTCTTAACAAAAAGCAGACAGCAAAACGAGCGAGACATAATCTGACGGACTGATTAGCGGAGGGAGAGCCGGGTGGGCGAGCTCTTGCTGCTAATCGTTCTTCAAAGAAGTCACTACCGACAATGACTTTAAAGGGAATTTGCTGAAATGCCTTATTTTCTGGCCACAGATTATTAATTTCCAATGGCCTCTCTTTTGCCAGGGTCTCTCTTTTCATGCTTCAATGAGTTCTGCCCTCAAAACAACAACAACAATGCTGGTCATTAGCTTCTTTCATTCCATATTTTTATGTGTGTCTTCGCACCTCTATCATAGGTGTTGTCGGTCTGTCACGCTTAAGTTTGAAACAGCATTTCTGTTGGTCTGTCATGCTTAAGTTTGAAATAGCATTTTTATCAGGCTGTCATGCTTAATTTTGAAAGAGTATTTTTGTTGGTCTGTCACACAAATACACACACTTCACAAGTTAATAGAAAAAAAACGTATCCATCTTCAGTGGTATCAGCAACCTTGATGTTTTTGTTCGTATTCAATATGGCGTTTTAGTCAAAGACAAAAGCCCATTAGATAGGCACAGCTCTTTTATTTTACCAATTCCTCCCTCTTCTCTCTCTCTCTTTCTCTTTCTCTTTCTCTTTCTCTCTCTCTCTCTCTCTCTGAGTTTATCTGGCTTCATCTTATCTTAATAGAAATGTTAAACACCCTTTATGTACGTATATATCTGGTCCTGTGAGGGGACGGGTGCATGGGAGGGAGGCGCTTCTTGGATAGAGTATGTTCTGCCTTTTGTGTAAATACAGACTTTCAAAAATAATTGGCTTCATCCTTTAAAACTGAACATCAAGATTTAATTAAGACCCGTTTTTTTTTGTTTGTTTGTTTTTTTGTTTCTCTCAATTTTTTCTTTTCTTTCATCTTTCTCTTTGCCATTCGGTTCAATTAACTCATCGTTGATCAATGCACGCGTACACACATACAAACTCATTGCCAAGCAACACACACACACACACTTCTACATACAAATGTACCCACAAAAATTAACTCCTCGTAAATCAACCCACACATGTAAACATGCACAAACACAAACTAACTCATTGTCAATCAACACACACACTCACACAAATTAATTTATCGTCAATCGACACACACACAAATTTTAACACACAAATCAACTTATTGTAAATTTACACACACTCACACATTCATTAACACACACACAACTTAACTCCATAATGAACACACACACACATTTACTTCTGCATAACTATTTTCCTCATTCTTATTATTACATCATCATCATCATTGTTATTATTGAAAGGCAAAGAATAAAACTAAATATTTCCTTTCACAGAATCGACTCTTTTTCTTTCGAATAATGAAAAGCCATTTTGCGTGTGTGTTTTTACTCTTGTGTGTGCATTCCTTTTAATAATTACATTCATTTACTTGACTTTCATGGTTAAATCACGAGTGCAGGTCATTTCGTTTCATTTTTACCCGTGGTGACTTTAACTTTTAGCGATTCAGTGTTTGATTCTTCACATCGCGATCAGGAGAAGGTCTCAATAGACAATGGACGATTAAGTTCAGACGAAAGAAAAGACTTTGCTTTCATCGGTTTATTGAGGGATGAGAATCCAGTTGACAAAAGATGATTGCGATCCAGTGTAAAAACGATCCGCATCATTAAAATATCTGATTCTGCAGAATTTGTGAAAGATGTTCTCAGAAAATGGAAAAGGATTTCGTGTTGGTTTTATTTTATTTCAAGATCCTAAAATATTGGGTAATTATTGTTGAATAAAGAATGAAAAAGCCACTGACTGATTACAGGACAAAAAGTTTAACTAAAACAAATTTGCTTTCTTCATTCTAGTTTTATGTTTATTTAAAAAAGAATTTCGATCATAATTGTTTGTCTTTTTCCTTTTTCTTTTCTGAAATCAATTTCATTTTCTGTTGCACTAAAAAAAATGTTTTTTACACATATGTAAAAATGTTCTTTGCACATATGTAAAAATGTTTTTTACACATATGTAAAAATGTTCTTTGCACATATGTAAAAATGTTTTTTACACATATGTAAAAATGTTTTTTACACTTATGTAAAAATGTTTTTTACACATATGTAAAAATGTTCTTTGCACATATGTAAAAATGTTTTTTACACATATGTAAAAATGTTTTTTACACTTATGTAAAAATGTTTTTTACACATATGTAAAAATGTTTTTTACACATATGTAAAAATGCAAGTTTTTTATTCAGATAAAATCTTCAAAATGGTTTCCATCATTTCCAGTGCAACTATTGAAGCGTTTGGCAAAACTTTTGTGAACTCGATGAAATAAATGCACATTGCCTTCAACTTTGTGCATTCGTTTCTTATTCGTTGCGTCAAGTTTATTGGATCTGCGATTTTTGTTGAGTATACTGTCTGCTTTAGTATACCACAGAAAAATGAATCAAGAGAACTATGGTCTCGTGAACTCGGAGACAACTCATCATGATCACGTTTTCTATCTGATTAGGGAAACTGCCATTCAACCAAACTCTTCATAATCAGTCAAAAATATTGAATTTTGTATTTCATTTGATTGAATGAGAAATATCCAGTTATCCTGTGTGCAGACTTGATCGTTAAGTTTGTATATAAAATTAAATATCAGATTAAAAGCAAAAAAAAAACAGATAATGTACTTTAATCTTAGTATCATGCGGAGGTGACGGTGGTTAAGTCGATAACACAAACTGACAACCTGGGTGTACCAAGTTTGAATCCAGTCAATTCCATTGTACTACTTTCACTTAAGGATTTTGGTAACCATTACATGGTCCCTCCTGCATACATGCCAACAATGGAATTAAGTCGGTCAACAAAGTTGTACAACTTTGTTGATTGATACGAATTTACTTTAGTACCAAAGTTCAAGGGAAGATCCGCATCAATTTTTCCGCTGTTTTTAAAATTTTTATTATTCGTGTTTTATCCTTTAATTTTGCTGTTATTTATCTGCGATGCGATGTGACCTCCGTTGGAGAGCATCCTTTTTGAAGCGCAAAGATCGGGAGTGCGAATGGGTATGAAAAATCGCTTCATAAACCATCGGACGGCATCATGCAGGGGAACGGGTGCCACCAGCCCAAGACACACTCTGCATGATGGATGTTCACCACGCAGTGTCTCTATGACCAGGGAAAGGTTATGGGATCGTTTACCACGTAATACCAAAGAAATACCACCGGACACATTCCTCCCTTGACGCTGCCCGTACTCGGACAGTGAGCACCCTCTTTAGTTCTAGAGATTGTTTGGATATACATTATCTTTAGGATAACCTCACAGGTAAAATTCTGCGGGTTTAAGGTCTGGATCACACTTCTACTGATGAGATGATTATCAAAGTGTCCCTGCAGCTATTCCAATGAGTTATTTGAAGTGTGGTGATTTGCCACATCCTCTTGAAACCCGAACTGCTCATCCCTTATAACACCACTATATCTGCCCAAGACTGCCTAAAACATTAACGACCACGAGGTAGCATGCAGATTGACTAACACAGAGGTGCACATTTGGAGCACATCATTAAACAGCAAAAGACTGTTGGGCATTCATGACTGAAACTTGGTGGACAAGTCAGGCATAGACTGAAGTTTATTTGTTATCAAATATGGTTGGATTGCAGAAGAGTTTGTAAGTTTTATTAACGATTCCATGGTTGCCATTTTTTGTGGTCACCTTGTATATATTTATATTTGTTCATCCACAGACAGCTGTTTCGCTGTATTACAACTCTTCAGTATGGCTAGAAACAGGTGGATCTTTCAAACTGTGATTCAAAATCCAATCACCTTATCAGCAGTCACGAATTATTACCACTGTGCTATCAGCCACCAACACATGAAATAGAAATCTGTAATGCTTATATAGTCCCATAAGTTGTCGAGCTTAAGTTTAAAAATGTGCGAACAAATAAAAATTAAAAACTAAAATGACTTCACTGCATCCTGGGCAACGCCGGGTAGGTACAGCTAATATATATATATATATATATATATATATATATATATATAAAATATGAAACTAAAAGTATACTTTTAGAGAATTGAACCTATAGTGAAATGATTTAAGCTCAATATACAAGATAGAGCAATTATAAAGATAAATGAAGGAAGAGAGATAAAGATGTGCGAATGACAAATCTATTTCATCTTCGATTGTTCAATGCAAGGTGTACTCGGTAAAAACATTCCACTGCCAACTAATCCATCTATGTAATTCCTCTGATGATAAGATTTTAATCTTTGAAAAGCCTGACTTAAGGAGAAGAAAAAAACATGTTTTATCAAGTACACCTTGCATTGAACAATCAAAGATGAAATAGATTTGTCATCCGTACATCTTTATCTCTCTTCCTTCATTTTTATATATATATATATATATATATATATATATATATATATACTAGCTGGCTTTGAAAAGTTCTCTACTTGAAATACCTGAAACATTGATTTAAAATAATAAACATTTCATTCATAACTTTGTTGTAAACATGAAATAAAAAGTTTCTCTTTTATTCATATAGATAAACATTAACATTTTGGTAATTTTAATACAAATTTATTTATCTTTTATGTGTGCACGCCCCCCCCCCCTCTCTGTAAAGAATGGAAAAGAAAGAAGAAATCAATTTGCCTTTTCATTTGTAATTTAGAAATGGATTGCAACTTGTTAAAAATAAGTAAACAAAGGAACGTTTGAACAAAATTGCTAAATATTTGTCTAGGAAATAAATCAATATTGCGAAACAGAACTATTTGTTGTTTTTAAATCAAAACAATCATTGAATTATAAAAACAATAACAAATAATAGTTAAATAATAAAATGTCCTTTTTCAAAACCAATATGCAAATTAGTTGTGACTGATATCGATTATACATAAGTAGTATTTTAAAAAAAAATGGTGCGTCTGTTGTGTAAAGTTGAATTAACTTGAAATAGGGCGTTTTGAGTTTATCGTTAGTGCAAGAAATAGGCCCAACTTTCACATTTATTCATTTATGAATATATATATATATATATATATATATATATATATATATATAGTACACATACTGTATTAGTTTCTGTAGATGTAAATCCGCTGAAACTTAAGTGTTTATAAAAAGTGCTCAATAACAAGTAGAGCTGTTCTTAAGTATAAATTTTTATTTATAGAAACATTTGAGTTAAAAACAATGTTTGTATAAATAAAAATTTATACTATATATATATATATATATATATATATATGCAACATAAAAATGGAATTGAGAATAAGCGAATCAACAAACTAACAAAAATATAAACTCAAACACAAAAGCTCTACTAAGATATTTCAGTTGCTAGAAAGCAACCATCATCGGTTGGAAGTAAGAACTTTAATTGAATTAAAGTTCTTACTGCCAACTGATGATGGTTGTTTTCTAGCAACTGAAATATCTTGGTAGAGCTTTTATATGTGTTTGAGTTTATATTTTTGTTAGTTTGTTGATTCGCTTATCCTCAATTCCATTTTTATGTTGCATTTTCTCTGAAACATTGTTTCTATTATTCCTCACTAGCAAATATACGCTCCCTCCGGTTGCATATTTTTGCTAGGCTGCCGCGTCAAAAATGACGCTAGTATGTAATTTGGGTAGAGCTTTTTATCACTACAATTAATTTAAATAATATATTGCACATGATAAGTAACATCATTAATTAAAAGATAAATTAGGTTTGCATTATTTTGGTTTGTAGCAACCGTAAACAGTTTTTGCATTAAAAATAAATGTAAAGAAAATAAAAATTTTAAATAAAAATTGAATGTAGTATTTATAATAGTGTAGTAGTAACGAATGAAAGTTAATAAGAGAAGGAAAAGAAGATATAATTGTTACCTTATATACGATTCTAAAAACAGTTATTTACTTGCCCAGTAAAAGGTGTCGTCTGCTCGCATTTCTTTACACACAATCGTTTTGCGACAAATCCAGGTCAGACTATAATAAGTAATAGTTTATGTATTTCAAAGCGTAAAAACGGTGTACGTAAATTAAAATCAACAATTAAAATAACAAAATACCGACCCTAACTCAAACGACGGGGCCAAAATTAGCGTGGGTCCTAAAGTGAAAACTAAATTCGTTATAAAGTGTGTGTGTGTGTGTTTAAATAGTAATTTTTAAATCAATTATTATTTTAATTAAGCAATTTGATTCAGTAAATGTAATGGCTAATAAGATTAAGAAAATAAACAAACTTAGAACGGTTTTAAAAAATAAATAAGAGGAAAATTATCACGGTGAATGCCAGCGTTGTTGTTTACATTTTAAATAATGCGCCATATTACCGCTGGCTGTTTAATCAGTTGTGCCATATTGAATTAACGGAGGGAGGGATGGGGACCACTGATTAAACAGCCAGCGTTAATCCATTCGTCATAGTTATATTAACTACGTAACGCATTTCATGTATGTATGTATCTGTCTAAATTATAATTTATAAGTAAGATTATTAGTGAGCAAAATAGCGTAAATACATGTTGAAATCTGAAGAGAACAATCATGAGTGTATATTTGCGAATACTAATTTATTAGAAGTTGAAAAGCAATTGATTATGTAAATTGGGAAGTACGCATAGTGTTTATAGCATTTTTTTAGTAGTATATAATGAAGCTGGCGGACTTAATAAATAGTCATAGTACTCTGATGGAGTTTCGGCTTCAGACAGACAGATACATAAACTCCATTATTAATAGATATATATATATATATAAATATTTGTTTTTATCTACATATGTATACGTTATATGTTTTCAGGAATAATCAGTGTAGAGATGATTATTCATACTGGTCGCAAGACTCGAAATCCTGGAACACGAGTAATGTTTTAACTCAAATTCCGATGCTTTCACACGGCCACTATAAACAACGTGATAAATGAGTGAGAGATTAAACCTATTAGAGGCAGCTGTCGTCTAGAGTGTTCGACTGCTGAAGGAACATGCATTAAAGCTACACCACACAATTTCTGGTGGTGTAATGGTTACAGGCAAGGATTGTGTGCTTGGCATGTCGGGTTCAAGTTTTGTCGGGGCTGCTACATCACTTTCACTAATACCTTGGGAAAGGTATGAATCCATATATCCTCCCTCCAGTTCTGGATCAAATAATAGGGTAGACTGAACTCAAAAACCTTATGCAACTAGTTGAGGAGAATAGAAACTCCAAAATAACACCAGTCTTTTTCTGCTTACCCCAGCATTGTTTCCAGTCTTCCTGGATTTCTCCTTGCCACTTAACTCAAGCAATGCCAGTTCAGGAGAAATGCAGTTGGGTATTTCTCAATCTTAGCTACACTATAGACTTCCCACGCAGTTACCCTTACAAGGGGTATACATTTTCTTTGGAAACTGAAAGGAGACCTCAAATTATATACATATATATATGTATATATATTCCTTTTTGTATCATTTGAATAATAGATTCAAAGATATTTTCCCTCTCTTTACTTTCTCTGTAATCTGACAAATATTTCCTGTAATTCTAAACTGCACACATGTTCTTCTTAACCCCCCCCCCTGCTCCCTCCCCCCCCCCCTCCCCTGGCTCAGTGGTCCTTCCTCAGTTGTGCAATGGTGTAAAAAGCCGCCAGTTAAAATTGGCTCTATTAGATTTGACAGAAAATTTCACCATATGATTTTTTATTGCTGTCCTTTGACATTATTAATTGCCGTGCCCCCCCCCCCCGTTACCACTGCACCATCTTTCCCTCTTTGTCTGCGTGTTCTCGCTTGTGATGGAAGTGGCTTCCTATTTGTCCGATGATGGTTATTGTTGAAGGTTAATTGGCAATCTGTGATAGGGAAGGGAGACGGGCAAGTGGTTGCGGTGGTGGGATGACTGCTCATATTGGAGGCGGCGGACAGGGTGATGTGCCTTTCGATCCCAAATTCCTCTCTCCATTGAATCTCTGCCGACCATTAAGCATTTTGTAATTGTGGTTTTCACTGCTTTAAGTTTCTTTTAACAAACCCTCTCGTTTTTTTGATTCTTGAAGAGCGTAGCATCGTTTGATTCTGGCTGGCTGGGTGCATCGGCCGTCCGTTTTTCACTCCTTTTTCTATGCCCCCCCCCTCCTCCCTAAACCGCCACCACTTTCTCATGCCATAACCCCCCCCCCCATTCTTTGGCCCTATACTGTCTTTAACTGTTATTGCTAAAATTTCCTGTCTTTTGAAACCATTTATGCTTTTTCAAGCCAGCATTCTCTTATGTTTGGTATCATCAATTGCATGGCACTCCCCCCAACCACTACCACCATTCTGGGTGGCATGCATTCCCCACTTTCCCCCGACAACCACGAAGCAACAAAAAGAAGCAGTCTGTGCACTAAGGAAATAAGGAACAAGAAGTCTGTAAATAAAAGAGAAAACCATGTTCTACGAGAAAACAAAGAAATGACAAAAATATGGCGGAACGAACAAATTGAACGAAACTCCAATAAATTCTAATACCTCCGCCACTTCCTCCTCCTCCTCATCTGCCACCTCCATCATATTAGGTGAGTGTGTAAACATATACATGTATGTTGGTAGATTTTACGCCTTTTTTTTGTTTTTAAATTTAAACTTTGGACAAATGAAGATAGTTCTGTCTTAATGATACTAATACTTTTTACCAAATCTTAGATTCCGAGCTTTTACCATTATTCAAAGAAAACCTCAGAAGAAATCCCCCATCTAAAATATATTAAAGAAAACACCATTTTTGAATTGTGCTATGCTGCTAATGAAACCATACAAGTGTCCTTTTCTTCTAATGAAACTATAAAAGTGTTCTTTTTTTGCTAATAGAGCCATAAAAGTGTGCTTTTTTTGCAAATTAAAATATAATAGTGCACCATGTTGCTAACAAAGGCAGGCATAGTGTGCCATGATGCTAACGAAGCTGGGAAGAGTGTGCCATGATGCTAACGAAGCTGGGAAGAGTGTGCCATTTTGCTACTTAATCCAGACACAGTTTGCCATGTTGCTAATGAAGCCGGACACAATTTGCCATGTTGCTAACGAAGCTCGAAAAGAGTGCGCCATGTTGCTAACGAAGCTGGAAAGAGTGCGCCATGTTGCTAACGAAGCCGGAAAGAGTGCACCATGTTGATAACGAAGCTGGAAAGAGTGCGCCTTGTTGCTAACGAAGCTGGAAAGAGTGTGCCATGTTTCTAACGAATCTGGAAAGAGTGTGCCATGTTGCTAACGAAGCCGGAAAGAGTGCGCCATGTTGATAACGAAGCCGGAAAGAGTGCGCCATGTTGATAACGAAGCTGGAAAGAGTGCGCCTTGTTGCTAACGAAGCTGGAAAGAGTGCGCCATGTTGCTAACGATGCTGGAAAGAGTGCGCCATGTTGCTAACGAAGCTGGAAAGAGTGTGCCATGTTGCTAACGAAGCCGGAAAGAGTGCACGATGTTGCTAACGAAGCCGGAAAGAGTGCGCCATGTTGCTAACGAAGCTGGAAAGAGTGCGCCATGTTGCTAACGAAGCTGGAAAGAGTGCGCCATGTTGCTAACGAAGCCGGAAAGAGTGTGCCATGTTGCTAACGAAGCCGGAAAGAGTGTGCCATGTTGCTAACGAAGCCGGAAAGAGTGCGCCATGTTGCTAACGATGCTGGAAAGAGTGCGCCATGTTGCTAACGAAGCTGGAAAGAGTGTGCCATGTTGCTAACGAAGCCGGAAAGAGTGTGCCATGTTGCTAACGAAGCCGGAAAGAGTGTGCCATGTTGCTAACGAAGCCGGAAAGAGTGCGCCATGTTGCTAACGAAGCCGGAAAGAGTGCGCCATGTTGCTAACGAAGCCGGGCACAGTGCGCCATGTTGCTAACGAAGCCGGAAAGAGTGCGCCATGTTGCTAACGAAGCCGGGCACAGTGCGCCATGTTGCTAACGAAGCCGGGCACAGTGCGCCATGTTGCTAACGAAGCCGGGCACAGTGCGCCATGTTGCTAACGAAGCCGGGCACAGTGCGCCATGTTGCTAACGAAGCCGGGCACAGTGCGCCATGTTGCTAACGAAGCCGGGCACAGTGCGCCATGTTGCTAACGAAGCCGGGCACAGTGCGCCATGTTGCTAACGAAGCCGGGCACAGTGCGCCATGTTGCTAACGAAGCCGGGCACAGTGCGCCATGTTGCTAACGAAGCCGGGCACAGTGCGCCATGTTGCTAACGAAGCCGGGCACAGTGCGCCATGTTGCTAACGAAGCCGGGCACAGTGCGCCATGTTGCTAACGAAGCCGGGCACAGTGCGCCATGTTGCTAACGAAGCCGGGCACAGTGCGCCATGTTGCTAACGAAGCCGGGCACAGTGCGCCATGTTGCTAACGAAGCCGGGCACAGTGCGCCATGTTGCTAACGAAGCCGGGCACAGTGCGCCATGTTGCTAACGAAGCAGGGCACAGTGCGCCATGTTGCTAACGAAGCCGGGCACAGTGCGCCATGTTGCTAACGAAGCCGGGCACAGTGCGCCATGTTGCTAACGAAGCCGGGCACAGTGCGCCATGTTGCTAACGAAGCCGGGCACAGTGCGCCATGTTGCTAACGAAGCCGGGCACAGTGCGCCATGTTGCTAACGAAGCCGGGCACAGTGCGCCATGTTGCTAACGAAGCCGGGCACAGTGCGCCATGTTGCTAACGAAGCCGGGCACAGTGCGCCATGTTGCTAACGAAGCCGGGCACAGTGCGCCATGTTGCTAACGAAGCCGGGCACAGTGCGCCATGTTGCTAACGAAGCCGGGCACAGTGCGCCATGTTGCTAACGAAGCCGGGCACAGTGCGCCATGTTGCTAACGAAGCCGGGCACAGTGCGCCATGTTGCTAACGAAGCCAGGCACATTGTGCTATATTGCTGACTATTTTTAAATAAATTTCCTCAACTGATGGCAGAAGTTGGGAATAAAATATCTGTTGTGTAACATCATTTGCCCACTTTTAAAATGGATGGTTCCAAAAGCGACCCACTCTAAATACACATGTAATTGCACGCACAAACCTTTTTTTTGTGGGTGTGAGCCATGTGTCTATCTCTAGAAACAGTGGATACCGTCTGAAAGAGTGGCTGCACGATGGCGAGTTTATAGCGATGCAAGGGTTGCACAAAAAAATCTTCCTTTTTTTCTGATTCTCAATTGCTTACGTTCAGTGGCAAGGAGACATCCAAGATAACTAATGCTGGGATAAGCAGAGAAGAGCTGGTGTTTTTCAGAGTTTTCCTACTCTTATACGAGTTGTTTCCTACTCTTATACGAGTTGTTTCCTACTCTTATACGAGTTGTTTCCTACTCTTATACGAGTTGTTTCCTACTCTTATACGTGTTGTTTCCTACTCTTATACGAGTTGTTTCCTACTCTTATACGAGTTGTTTCCTACTCTTATACGAGTTGTTTCCTACTCTTATACGAGTTGTTTCCTACTCTTATACGAGTTGTTTCCTACTCTTATACGAGTTGTTTCCCACTCTTATACGTGTTGTTTCCCACTCTTATACGAGTTGTTTCCCACTCTTATACATGTTGTTTCCTACAAAGCTTTGTCCAGTTTACCCTACTATTTCACTAATAGCTAGAGGGTAGGGGTTCATACCTTTTCCGAGGCTACTAGAAAAGGTGACTTTTTATCGCCAGTGCTGCTGGCAAATGAACGCCAGTTCATTTACCCAAAATGTCAACGATCTAAGTTCTGATCAAGCTCAATATTGATTGACTTTGTTAATACAACAAGAAACGATTTTTCAGTGTGTATGTATACATAGTCATCTGCGGACAGCTGTTTTGCCATATTACAATTCCTCAGTGTGGTTAGACATAGTGTTTCAAGTCGTGTTTTGAAACTCGACTGAATATTCAATAATCAGCAATATTACCAGTCAGCCATTTCTGCTCACCACGAAAGTAAGTGGAGTTATAATGTTTTTATATTTATATAATTGGTTACATTTACGGACTCTCTTCAGCCTCTGTTTTGGTCTGCCTCCCTGGAAAATGGCAGCTCGCGCGTTGTGTAACTTTGTGACGATATTTCAATCATCTGTTTTATTTCTACTAGTTTGGCATTTTTTTACTTGCAAATATTGTGGATATTTGCATCGTCAAAAAAGTTTTGTTTTTTTCTGGATCTGCGAATTTTAGTTGAGGTCATGATGAACTACGATCACCTCTTAATCTCCGCCATCAGAGAATTAAAAATTAAAATTCCAAAAATATTTTTTTAATTTAAAAGAGAGTCGAATAAAGGTGACCAATTGTAGGTACCCATAGTTTGGATTTGAAACCGACGGTACCAACGTTGGTATCTTCTGTAATACATATATAAATAAATATTACGCTCATATTTTTTTATTTTTTAATAATCGGGCACTCTGCTGAGGCTCTCTTTCACTGACCTTATATATATATATATATAATTTAGAGATAGAAGAAAAAAGAGTGATAAATATGCGACGATTGTCCAAATTTATTTCAAATTTCAATTGTTCAATGCAAGGTGCATTCAGTAATAAACTAGTGTTTATTATTCTTACCTTAAGCCAAGGCTTTTCAAAGATCGAAATCTTATCATCAGAGGAGAAATACAGATGGATAAGTTGGCTTTCGAAAAAACCAAAGTTCAAATATTTGAAAAATATGAAAATTATTATTAAAAATTATTAAAATAATTTTTGTTAAAAAAACGTATTGAATTAAAAGAAAAGTTCCGTGAAAAAGATATGCAAATTGTCCGGGTGGTAAATTTCCGTTATAGTACATGTATTAGTTTTTGTAGATATAAATTCGTTGAAACTCCAGTGTTTATAAAAAGTACTAAATAACAAGTAGAGCTGTTCTTAAGTATAATTGTTTTATTTATACAAACATTATTGGTTACATATATGCATACATGTTTCGGTTGTACTCTTCACAGAGAGTCCACCTCTTCAAGATCAATTTGGAAAACTTTCTATTAAGTAATTCTTTTGGGGGGATGGGATATGTTTATAATTTTCACCGGTCAAGCTCAGTATCGGATTACATTCTTTACTTGTTAACTTTTTCAATTAGTTTCTATTTTTTTTATCATTTTTATTACCTTCATCATTCGTTTTTTAACTACTGTTTCATCCATTTCTTTCTTTTTTTATTACCCACTTAGCTTGGATTCCTTTTTTCTCTATTTAACACTTCAAAGTTTTAATCTACATACATACATTTTAATAAATATCTCATCATATATATACACAAATATATACCTAGACAAAAATACAGACATATCAATATAAACATAGAACATTATCACAAACAATCAAAAATCAAAAAACGGCCACTAATCCTTGTTAAAACATCGTGTTCATAACAGCATCTACAATATATACTGCAAAAAATCAACAGCCTGAATAAAAGGTAATCACCTGACACAAACCTCAAACAACTGTTTGTTCCATAGGAAAAGTCCTCTACATTATAATGTTTTTTTAATGTCATTGACGTTTTTAGGGGATAAAATATGATCAACAAATCTAAGATAACTTGAATTCTTTGGGTTTTTTAAAAGTTTCATTTCCTAAGCTAGCCATGTAAAAAAAAAAAAAAAAAAAAAAAAAATTAAAACTTAGTCCGAGCAGGCTCCCCCAACAAATTCTTTCGGTCTAAGTATATTACTTAAATAATCATAGAATCTAATTTTGGCATGTTTAATATTAAGAAATGCGCGTCAATTATTCTTGAAAATATTGTCTCGCATAATATCGATGGTCTTGTTTATGGAAACGTCAGTATCAAGATTTTCTACATCTAAAAATACGAATATTTCGTAATTTGTTTTGTTAAAGTGAAAGATTTGTAAGAATTCCTTGTTTAGACTAGCAAACGTATGTGACTAAGGGTCGCATATTTTTTTTATTTCTTTTTCATACAAAGCAAAAAAACGAAATGATGTTGCATTGGTATCGTGGAAGGTGTTTATTTATTTCCAGTCGCCTCCCCTAAACCCACCTTTTCGTTTTTATCATTTGGGTCCTACTTCACTTCCTTTCAATGGATGCTAGTTGAGAGGGAGTTAGAGGACAGGTGAGGGGTCGGTGTACGTCATTGAGTTATAAATGGGCAAACATGTTGCTATTGATAACTAACGAGTCCGTGTGAGGCACAGCAGCTGGTTTGATAGTGTGCAAATAGTGAATGCCCCCCCCCCCCCGCCCGCTAATCGCGGAACATTGGGATAATCACCTTACCCATTCCCACCCCGGATGGTAGAAAAGGAGGGGGGTAGTGCAATTTAGATAGGAACCTAGAGAGAGAGAAAGAGGGGGGGGGGGTGAAATAAAGTCTCTTTCTCTCTCATCTAAAGCATTTTTCTTTGCAAGACCAACTGCTCTCCACCAAATCCCGCCCCTCCGCCCGGTCCGTTTTCCCCTCTACCCTCGGGGTGCTAACCATTGTTTGCCATCTACAGTGTGTCGACTGGCGGATCAATCTCGTGCCCGAGGCACGAAGACCATTTTTCCGAACCGTCCATATTCTGCTGCATCGAGTGACGCCAGATAAAAAAAGATCTCCGCTAATGGCCGCTAACCAGTTTTTTGGCGGGAATAAATTGTTCGGCACAGAATCGATTTGTCCTTTGTTCGACCCGATTTCCTTTCACACTATAACATGGCTGATTTCAGCTCAAAAGGCGAACGGAACAGAAAAAAGTGTGTATGTAGTGAGGGGGGGGGGGGGGCAGCAACAACAAAACATGCAGCCCTCACCCTCCCTTCTCTACCCAACCCCTCCACTCCAACTGTATTTAGCCCCCCCCCTCCTTTTCTGTATAAGGGAATGAAAGCGAAAAAGGTTTCTTCACTAAAGAATGGTTGAGGTAGAGAATAGGAAATAAGTATAAACATAAGCTCACTACTTTTACACATTTGAGACTATAAAAAGGGAAGACAACTTAACAATTAGGATAACGATAGAGCATGGTGATTATGACGATAGGCATACTTATAATAATTATAATGAAAATGATAAGGTGCTTATACAGATGAGGGCACATATGAAAAAAAAACGCATTTTCAAACAAAATCTAGTGTTTATACTTACGTATCAGACAAAAATAAATATCCTCACCAAAAATAGGAAAAAATATCGAGTAGAATTTTAATTAAAAATAAAAATCAGTTTTATCGTATTTTGCCGAACGCAATTCATTTATTACGTGTTTATATGACAGACTGAGTTATGCCCCCCCTAATTCCGCTCTTATCACTGGCGGTTCGGCAAAATACGATAAAACTTTATTTTTAATAAAAATTCTACTCTAATTTTTGGTGAGGATACCTATTTTTGCCCGATACATAAGTATATCAAAGGGTTTTCTGATTAATTTATTTGGAACTGAGATTTTCATGTGTGCCCTCATCTGTATAAGCACCAATGATAATACAAATGCTAAATAAAAAGCCTACCAGATGCAGTTATAACAAAAAAGTTTTTTGAAAGGGAGAAAAAAAAAAGAAACGGTAATTGTGAAAGAGAGAGAGAGTAGGAGTTATATGAAGAGAGAGAGAGAAAAAGGGTTAGAGAGAGAGGGAGAGAGCAAGAAAAGGGTCTAAGAGAGAGAGGGAGAGAGAAAGAAAAGGGTTTGAGAGAGGGAGAGAGAAAGAAAAGGGGTTAAGAGAGAGAGAGAGAGAGAGGGGGGAGAGAGAAAGAAAAGGGTTTAAGAGAGAGAGAGGGAGAGAGAAAGAAAAGGGTTTAAGAGAGAGAGGGGGGAGAAAGAAAAGGGTTTAAGAGAGAGAGAGAGAGAGAGAGGGGGAGAGAGAAAGAAAAGGGTTTAAGAAAGAGAGTCGTTTTCGGCGGAAACGGCGGGGGGGGGGGTCACTTTTTTTTTGTTGTGGAAATTTCGATACGATCAATTAACAAGAAAGAACTAAAGTAAATACTAAAGTGGCTTGTTAGACATTTGCGCGCCGCCCGCGCGAATCATGGCCCTTTTCGTCGTACACTTTGATGATCTGTGGCGATAAAATAATTTTAATATGATTAGAGAGCAATTGACTAGGGTACGCGCACAGCGGGGGAGTAGGGGGTGGGGATCAACGACTTTCACTCTCTTCTCCCCTACGGGCTCCCCTATCCAAATTCATCCACTCTCCCATTCTTTCCTAATTTGTTTGTTCCTTTCTGTATGTTATCATTTCTTCTGCCCCCCCCCCTCACTCGATGTTTACTTTCTCTCTTGTCCTTTACCCTCTGTCTTTGCTATCTACTTCGTCAACTCTCTCTCTCTCTCTCTCTCTCTCTCTCTCTCTCTCTCTCTCTCTCTCTCTCTCTCCTTTTCACTGTATTTCTTCCATTCTCTATCTCTATTTTTCTCTCTGCCTCTTTTGGCATCACTTCCTACTTTCTGCAGCTGTCTGCTCCGCCCCTATATATATATGGAAGTGGGGTCTAATCAACTCTGCTGGGAAGCCATGAAATTAAATACTGTCTTGTTTTTTATATTCCCGAAACAGTTTTTCATGGTAAACAACTGATGATCCCTTAAATAATGTTAGAAGGAAACTAATATAACTGAAAAAGTTAAATTGACTTACATGAGTGATTTTCCACTGAACGACTTGGGACTTAAGGTTTTTTTGTTTTTTTTGTTTTTTTTTAATATAGTTTTAATGGTTGAGAAACTTCCAAGACTATATATATATATATATATATATATATATATATATATATATATATATTTGTTTTGTTTATTATCTATGTATGTATACGTTTCGTCCTTTATAATCGGAACTCAGCATAGAGATATAACTAGTCACTACTGGTCATGCGATTCGAAACCCCGGTTTCCGAGTATTTTACAACTCAAATCTCGACATCTACAACCACTGGGCCATCGCTGAATAGCGAATACACAGTGATAATTTTAACACTTTAATCCGGCGGCTTGACGTCATAAGAGCGTTCGACTCATTTACAGCTAGCGACGTCATGCTGTGTTAATACTACACTTACAGTGCTCATCTAGAGTGTTTTAGTAGGAGCTACAAATATTATATATATATATATATATATATAATTCGATATTTTTCTAAATATTCATTATTTTTACCTACAGACACTTGTGGGTCATGCAGTGTAGGAAATGTTAATTACTGCTGTTTTAAGGAGTCCAACCCAGTCACAAAGTCACCTTTGACTTCGTAGGTTGAGCCTTTACCCCCAGGCCACCATCAATCAACACGGAAAGAAGGGAATTTAAAGTCTATAAATATAAAATAGGCAGACACATACAGCAAGCAGTCAGAGAGTGTTCAACTTGCCGGGGCAAGGGACGTTTGTATATATATGAGGAAGTAAATATGAAATAAACTTTCAGACAAAATGTAAAATTAGTTTATGGAAATGTGGATAAGCAAGGTGATGTGCTAGTAGAAATAAGGACACAAGCACATCATTAAAACTGGGCCAAGATGTTTCGGTCGATGGGTTAGACCATATTCATTTAGCAAAATAGGAGAGATAGGGAGAGAGAAAGGAGAGAGAGAAAAGGAGCAAGATAGGAGAAAGAGAGAGAAAAGGAGAGAGAACTGAAAATGAATATGGTCGAATCCATTAACCGAACTATCTTGGTCCAGCTTTAATGATATGTTTGTGCCCTTATTTCTACTAGAATGTTGACTTGCTTATCCACATTTCCATAAATCAATTTTAGTCTCTACCATTCCGGACCTTTAAATATTTAACAGTAAGCCCACCAATTTTACAATTTACTGTCTTTATATTTAAATTTTGAAATATAAATGAATTGATCTGAGATTTATCGTCTCTTGTCATTTATTTTTGTTCATTCTTATTCCGCTTTCCGTTTTTTTCACATTGCATTGCTTTTGCCTCAGAATTCTCACCTTCATATTTACATATATATATATTAATATTGTTTTCTAATATATAACATTAGATTGTTGAATTTTCCATGTTAGACTTGGATAGAAATACATCTGATAAGTCGATATTTAATTCTGACTAGTAATTTCTTCCTTTTTATCCTGCAGTATGTACTTTTCATTAAAAAAGTATAATTCACTTTGGCTTCTTTCCGAAAATAATTATTCTAGTAAGGAAGTTTATTACAATGAAAATAATTTTAAATACTGACCTAAAAAGTTCTAAATATAAGGGAGATAATTTCTATTTTAACTTAAAAGTAAAAATATGAGTTATCTCCCTTACATTTTTAGTTTTTTCCCCATTTCTTCGTCACTTACACATTATTTTTTAATTGAAACTAAAATAACATTAAAGTATCCCAAGCTATTCCGGGTAGTATATATATATATATATATATATATATATATATATATATATATAGTCATGTTTTAAGGTATCAAACTTGCGTATGTCTGGGTTTTACTTAATTTTATGTTTTATGTAAACGTAGCGATGTCATTATAATAGAGTTTTTGATATTTAAAAACAATTTAATACATTCTATTAAGTATTAGAAAATCCGACCTGCAAAGTTATTAAAGTTAAACATATTTTTTTTTTACTCTGAATCATAAATCCAATATGACTGACTTCCTTTCCGAACTAGGTTCTATATAAGATGTATGTAAAAGGTTTTTTGTATTTTTGTTCGAGAGATTTCTTCCGGGAGCGATCCTTGGTCTTCTTAAGAGCTGCATAAATGAAAGATCCTGGTAATTACATGTTTATTCACGGTTGTTTATTTGTACGCGAAACAGTTGTTACGTTACACTGAATCGTTTTGAATTTCAGTAAGAAAAAAATGAATAAAGACTTGGCCATTGGAATTTAACATACCATCGTTTACACACACACACACACACACACACACACACACACACACATATATATATGTATATATATATGTGTATATATATATATATGTATATATATATGTGTATATATATATATATGTGTGTATATATATATATATATATATATATATATAACCAAAACAAATAAAATTATTTTGTATTGGATACGCGTTTGTTTTAACCGTATTAATTGTGATAAATGTTAAGTAAATATGCATTACAGTCTTGACTTTTCGAAGGGGTGGAACCCTAATTATTTAAAAAAAAAAGAAAAAAAGTTATATATATTATTAGCGGGGGGAGGGGGGCGTAGAAATATCTGGTATAGTACCCAGTTGCGATGCTATCCTACTCGGCGAGATGGACCCGTAGATTTTGTTAGATCCTTTGACAAGATTCGCCACTTTTTTCCATCTTTTCCATCTAGGAGACAAAAACTGTGACATAAAACTTGCGCTTTACATCGTCTCTCAGAAACCAGACTTTGTAGAAGGAGAGCGTGCTCTGTGTGTCGTACAAACGCAGAGTATGGCCATCTGACATGTACAGACATCCCTACATGCCCCACGGCGATGAAGACCTGTCAAAATAAACTGGGCCTACTGAACAATATGCGCGACCACAATCAGACATTACAATCTTTGTAGAGATGGCTTTCTACTGTAAAGAATCATCATCATATTTTATTTATAATGTAATTTTTTTTCTCACTCTTTGTATTTATCCCCTTCAATTCTATCTCACTATCATTCTCTCTACTTTTTCCTTGCTATACCCATTTTCTCTCGCTTCCTATTTGTTTCTATCTCTCTATCTCTATTCAGATTTATTCTTCAAGCATCAGTTTAAGGTTAAGATCAGATGTGATAGGAAAAGAATGCATTCCGTAGAGTTTGACAAAGGATGGAAAAAAGTGGCGAATCTTGTCAAAGGAGTCTAATAGGTGTATGTGTTTTCTGTTTATGGTCCAGCTCTTCAGAGACTCCAGTCTGCTTAAGTTAGAATAGACTCTTAACTCGTCAAATGACTAAATCCGTCTTAGAATTCCCCAAAGATTTACACTCCCAAAATTTGTTACACCATGACCTCTTGTAATTTTTGAATCTTGCAAGAACAGTATACCAGCAAAATGCCACCATATTGTTTGAATTCTGCTTAAGAGCCCCATTCCCATTAGATATTAATACACTTGCTTTCAGTTCGCTCTCCCTCTCCCTTTTCACTCTCTCCTTTTACTCTCTTTACCCTCCCCCCTTCTCTCTTTTTTCTCTCTCTTTTTCTCTTTCACTCTCTTTGAATTCTTTTTTCTCTCTTCTTTCTCTCCCTTCTCTTTTCTTTTTTCTACTCTCCCTATCTCTCTCTCTCTCTCATTTTCTCTCCACTTTCTCCTTTTTTACTTTCTCCTGGGTTTGTATGTGTTCATTGGTTGCTTTAATTAACATCATATTTCTGCTTGACCGATTGCATGCGTGTTAAACCATTTTTTTTTCGTTTTTGTATTTAAATTCTGTTTTTGCTTCGGCAATTACAGAAGAACAATTGACACCGAGTGAGTGTAGATGAGGGGGTGGGGGGGGGGGAAGGGGGCGTTACAAAACAATCTCACAATTAATTACCAATGATGGCAGACTAATAAAACGACTTCCATCCACCCTCCTCCTCAGATCCTGCTCTCACTCTCACTCACTCACTCTCACTCTCACTCTCTCACTCTCACTCTCTCACTCTCACTCTCACTCACACTCTCTCACTCTCTTACTCACTCTCTTACTCACTCTCACTCACTCACTCTCACTCACTCTCACTCACTCACACACACACACACATGCTCAGTCATTCTACCATTCCCTCTTTTTCTGATCCTTCCTTCTTTATGGTCATTCTTTCCATTACATTATCTCTTTCACACACACACACATACATTTTTATACATAAAACATGTCTAGTAGCATAAACGCATACGTAGTATTTCGACTAATGGCAAAATGACTAAGTCTCATCAAGAGTTAAAATAAAACTGGTTACAAATTAAAAAAATCTAATTCTCACGGAGTAGTAATCAAAACGCGAGTGACTGTCTGTAGCTTATTGATTTATTATTGTTTCTGTTCATGACTCTCTCTTCAATGCTACTGTTGTTGCTGTTTAACTCATTGTTAGTACACATAAGAGATAAAAAGAAAACATGGACAACTTTGTTTTTGGTTGGAAAAATAATTTCTGTTTGTTTTATTTATGTGGGTGACATTAAAATTATGTTGACAGTTCATTCATCTCTTAGTGAAGAGACTACTACACAACACAAACTTATGGCAGTCATGTATGTTTGTTTCTTTGTGTTTACCTGGCTGTTAACATAATTTCGTCTTTACAGCAAGTTTCTGTTTCACTCATTCAGTTTGCTCTGTCTTCTACCGTGTCTCTCTGTCTATTTAACTATATCGTTTGCATCACTACCAGACTAAAACCAGGATTAAATACTTGAACATATAAAGAACTTGCAGCATAAAAACCTTCACCAAAATGACAACAATTCAAAATACCAAAGCTCTTAACTAATGACTATAAATGACCCACTGACTTAAGACTCAAATGAAGGATATTTCCTTCTACATTCATGGTATGAAATGACCTTTAGGGTTGATGTGCCATTAAGCAATATCTTACCCTTCACTTAAAAATAATTGTTGTTGTTGGCTAAATATTCTTTAAATAAATTAGATGAATATGTCTCTTCTTTATTTGTTTAAAAGTGTAATCGAATCACAGTTATTTGCAAAATATAGCAAGGTGCAACAAGCCATGTAAAAAGACAAAAGATATTACATCTATATACAATCTGAATGTTTGTCCAAGGCTAACCTGGATATGGTAGGCGGCGTCACAACCTCCTCTGGCAGGATGTTCCAGGGAGCAGAAATATGGACAGAGAATGCTGCCTTTCTTTTGTTGAGACGAAAGTGATGATGGTACATCTTCTGCGGATGGCCACAAAGGCCATGGCTAGGTGTTAAAACAATAAATGTTCTCTTTTTTCTTATCGCTAAATAATTGTCAGCTAAATATTTAATTCATTTATAACAATTTAAATCTTATAATAAATAGTTTCTCCTTCCCATAAAAATAATTCTCAGCTTTTTTGAATGAATAAAACGAATGTCAGTTTTTTAATTTATTCATTTAAGAATGTGTATTTAAATTACATTAAAAAATTTTTTTTTAAATGCAAAGAGTAGATTTTTAGAACTACTTAAGTCGTCAGGACGACAGAATCCGATTTGGGAACAATTCATCTTAAAATGTGTACGGTCTGAATTTTTTGCTTTAGCGATAGCAGATAATTTTCTATTAAAATTTTTTTTATTTTGCATTGCATTTCTGTATTATACAAATAATAAAATATCATGAATTGCTATCGATGCAATCATGTTTTGATCAGAGATCTCATCACACCTTATTTTATTATTATAAAGCTCTACTAATGTATTGAGCACGACTGAAATAAATATTCCTCCACTCCCATCAATAGTTAAATATTATTTTGGATTCATATATATATATATATATATATAAATGAATAATTGTATTAGTTGCTATATATCGACCACCTGAATATGTCAAGGTGATAAATGCAGTGTCGACTCTGTCTTCAACTTTCTCTGCACTGTTGTGTAATTTACGCAAAATCTACACGATTAATCTATATACTACAACTCTGTGAATTTTGCTTGATTATATTAATGCACACTCGATGACATCATTCACTAAAAGACTTTTGGGAAGGCTCTTTATGACATCATAATTGATAGAAACAAAAGGATATGGTTATCCATTTTTGGATTGCACCGGACTTGATTCTTGTAGGGGCACATCACAACTACCACATATTACCGAGTTGTTTGAGCTGTCTTTTGAACTTGTTTTCCTTAAGTGATTTCAACTAGGTCAATCCCCTGCGGAGTATTGTCAGTTGTTGAGGTCAATATCTTAGGTTTTGTATCTCCCCTGATGAACTGCCTAGCAAGTACCTTGCTAAGTAGCGAAACACGTGTAGGGAACAATAACTTTACAAAATAAATAAATAATAAAAGATTTTTTCGTTGTGATGAATCCTCTCTGGATAAAAATATCTTGGTAAACTCTCCAAATATATATATATGTCGCCCCCAAATCTTGGATGGGCTCTGTAGTGAATAGTATTAACACAGCCGTTATCGTGACTTCAACGCATGTTCCTTTCAGTAGTAGAACACTTTGACGATGACTGCTTTTAAATAGGATTAATCTCTCGCTGATTTACCGGGTTGTGTGAGCTAAGACGTCGGTATTTAAGTTTGAAACATGACTCGTGTTCCGAGTTCGGCGACCGGTATAAATAATCTTCTATACACTGATGATTCCTGAAAGGATGAAACGTATACGTATGTAGATAAAAACAAATATTTATAATGTTATATGACAAACCGTCTAGACTCGGAGCCTCTAGTCTTCTATTATATAAAAGGCAGTTGTCTGTTTGTGTGTGTGTTCACCTAAAAGTGAAACATTACACAAGAAACTTATATTCTTTGTTAGTTTTGCCTCGGATAGAATATGGACATTTTTTTTTTTGTAGTATTCATTCTTTTAGTAGGGGTCAATAGGAACAGAATTAGTCGACATTTAGAGCGATTTAAAAAAAAAAATTTTTTTAATTTTTTAAAAAGTTTCCAAAGAAAGAGAGAGAGGGAATGGAGATAGGGGGGATACAGAGCTATAGATAGAAAGGGAACGGGGGAAAAGTTGTAAAAGAAAAATGTTACACATATAATTTTAACTCTTCTATTTTGTTGTCCATGTACCTGAGCAACACCGGGTAGCCATGCTAGTTTACTACTAAAATGCTGTGGATCTTGTTATCTTGTTTGTCCCCATGCACACTGACTGGGGGATATCATAAATGATGGTGTCATAAAAGGATGACATCATCCATTAAAACAAATAAGAGATAACCATGCACAGTGGATGACGTCACAAAATTGACATAATCCATCAAATCAGAAAGAGAGGGGTAGAGGTCTTTTATCTAGACAACCCATGAACCTCCAAGTCACGGGTCTTCTTCTAGACCAATGATCGGCAACCGGTGGTCCACGGATCAATGGTGGTGGTCCATAGAAAATTTTTGATGGTCTGCAAAAAAATTGGGGCATAATTTCAATTTTTATGAAGCAATTTGAGCATGAATGAAAAAGAAAGCATCTTTATCGATCTATTTTGCGATGACAGTCTCAAAGCTAAGTTCCAGACCTCATTTTTGGCTCTCTATAAAAAATGAAAACCCATCACTATGAAAAAACAATGAAAATGTTGATTCAATTTTCAACAACATATTTGTGCGAAAAAAAAAATTTTTTATATGTCACAGCAATTAAAACTTTACCGCTCTCGACTTGAAGTAAACATGGCTCTCCATGATGCAGATTTCAAACAAACAGGAACAAGATATCAAAACCCTAAAAATGGCTGCATTTCGTATGAATAAAATAAAAATTAATTACGTAATTAATGGATGGTTTACTAGTATAATTTTCAAGGTGGAAACATGAATTAGTTTCGTTTGTTATATCACATTGAGAAACATTGGTTCTTGTTGGATCACCAAAGTTAAGCAAGGTTAAGATTGGTCAGTACTTAGATGGGTGACCTTAATAGATTTGTTAAACCCTTTTAAGTAAGGAGGTATGTTGCAGAAAACAGTGAAAATAACGTTTTTAAAAAGAGAGAGCAGGGATCGGACCTTACTTCAATTTATGTGCAGCTTCAGATTGAAAAATGGAGAGCATCAAAACGTATTATGGACGGTATATATGTTAAAGACCCCTTCTGTCATTTTGAAATAAACACCAGTACACAAATATGATCCAGCCATAACATAACATTACTTACAAACTCATGTCCAATACTGATTATCGATTAGTTGCCTACCACTACTATTGATAACTAGTTAATGGATGGTTTACTAGTATAATTTTTAACAAAAATGGCATAACAACGAAGGAAAACACCAAACGCAATTTCCACAGCTTGCCGTCATTAGAGGCCAAAATCTACAAACTGATTTCAAACAAACATGAACAAATATCAAAACACTAAAAATGTGTAATATTTCAAGAAACTTTAAATTTCAATTTATTTTATTTCAATAAACTTTAAATTTCAATTTATTTTATTTCAAGAAACTTTAAATTTCAATTTATTTTATTTCAAGAAACTTTAAATTTCAATTTATTTTATTTCAAGAAACTTTAAATTTCAATTTATTTTATTTCAAGAAACTTCAAATTTCAATTTATTTCATTTCAAGAAACTTTAAATTTCAATTTATTTTATTTCAAGAAACTTCAAATTTCAATTTATTTTATTTCAAGAAACTTTAAATTTCAATTTATTTTATTTCAAGAAACTTCAAATTTCAATTTATTTTATTTCAAGAAACTTCAAATTTCAATTTATTTTATTTCAAGAAACTTTAAATTTCAATTTATTTTATTTCAAGAAACTTCAAATTTCAATTTATTTCATTTCAAGAAACTTTAAATTTCAATTTATTTTATTTCAAGAAACTTCAAATTTCAATTTATTTTATTTCAAGAAACTTTAAATTTCAATTTATTTTATTTCAAGAATTACACGAGAACTTTGTCACCTTTAATGGTTGCATTTCGTTTTAATAAAAAAGTTTTCCGATTATTATTATTATTATTATTATTATTATTATTATTATATAAATGTATTTAGCTTTTTTTTCTCAATTCATATTAGTGGTCAGGCAAATTAAAAATGATACATTTAGTGGTTCATAAAGTTAAAAGGGTTGGGATCTAGTATACTCATAAAACTCTGAGTCGTGCTTGCTTGTTTGCACACTGACTGACGTCATAAAGGGCGGATGAGGTAAATAAAGAGCGATTGATAGAAATAATGGCAGAGGGCGAATGATGTAAAATAAACAAGAGGGTTGTAGAAAAGTCACGGATCGCCTAGGAGACTACTAAAAGTTTTCGGATCTTATCTTGCTGCTATTATTAAAAAAATAAACATATTTACTTGAAAATGTATTAATGGTAGTTTCCGAAAGCAATAGACGTATAGGTTTGTTTGAGAGCAGCAGCAGCTCTCTAACTGCTGGCTGCTGCTGCGTCATCAAACAATGTCAAAGTTAAGAAATTATGTATAGGCGTCTGTTCAGTCTCGAGAAACAATGGATACGCCCTGTAAGGGTGCCTGGACGAAGAGTTCATTATAAAACAAGGATTGCACAATCTTCAACTACACCTCTCCTGAATCGGCACTGCTCGATTCCAATGGCAAGAAGAAGTCCAGGACAACTGGAAGCAATGCCAAGATAAGCAGAGAGTTCTTTTTCATACAACATCTGGTATTCCCAAATGGTCACCCATTTCAATATTGACCAGATTCAACGGTGTGTCAATGTAATTATGTCGTATTATTAAGAAAATTATATAATTAAGAAATAATCATGTATTCAATAAATAATAACAAATAATAGTTAATTAATAAGATGTACTTTTTCAAAACAAACTATATATATAATAATAATAAGCCGTGTGTGCGTGCGTGGTCCCCCTCTGTATGTGACTCGATGTGGCGAGTGTAAAATGCAACAATAAATTTGGGCAATTTGGGGCATTTTTGACCCCCCTTTGACCCCCTGGGGGCGAGAACCAGAATTTTTCTGAGGTTAAGGATGCTCATTTTATATCCAGAACAATTGCCTCAACATTTTGGCCAAGTTTCAGAAAAATTGAATGGATGGATCAAACGTTATGGGAGAAAAGGGTCATTTTTTGCCATTTTGGGGGCTTTTGACCCCCTGGGGGCGCGAACCAGATTTTTTCAAAGGTCAGCGATACTTAGTTTCTAATAGGAACAATTGCCTCCACATTTTGGCCAAGTTTCAGAGAAATTGAATGGATGGATGAAAAGTTATTTGGGAGGGGGGGTGGGTAACCAGATTTTTTTTCAAAAATCGGAGAATGTCACTTTCTAACCTGACCAAAGTTACAACTTGATGCAAAATTTCAGAGAAATTCAATGGATGGTTGCGGAGAAAAATCCGGATGGACGGACATGCCTCAAAACACAAGTCCATCGATTTTATAAATCGGGGGACCAATAATATATATGTACCAAGTACCCAAGAATCACTGGTGGTCTAGTACTAATTGTGGAACTTTGATAAAACTAACTAAGCAAAAATGTGGAAATTCTTTGCCTCAAAAGACAGAATCTTATTTGTATTTTGCCGTCAGTCTCGCAGTGTACTTATCGTTCGACTTATATATCGATGTAAGGATGTGTGCATTCAGGTGCTGCACCGTTTCTCTTCACATATGCATACACTAACGTATCTGTACACACACCCACATACAATGCATACATATGTGCTATGTAGACACTTGCTTGCATGACTGTTTTTGAAGTGTGTGTGTATCTTGTTGTCGCCATCTGATGGTGATACATCTGCTGGGGGTCAGAAGTCATCGCTCGCCCTACGCGTGGACGACATTAATTGTGATGTGGATGCTGCGTGTTCTTCTTCTTGCCCACGAAAAGAAAAGATGCCTTTGACTTGCCATGAGAAATCAAATCGTATTTATCTTCTTTCACAGATTTAATGAAAATGCGGACGTTTTTTTGCTTTTGAACTACACCCCTCCTTCATCGACCCCTCACCTTTCTCTCCCTTCCTCACTTTCAACCTCTTTGCTTTCTCTTTCTCTCTCTCTCTCTCGTTTTGTAATTCCTTGTTCTTTTTCTCTCTCTTCTTCTCTTTCTGCCTCCTTGATTTCTCTCTCTCTCTCTCTATATATATATCTATCTTTCTGCTTCCTTGCTCTCTTTTTCTGCCTCCCTCTTTGTACCCCTTGCTATTTGCCTCCTTGTTCTCTCTCACCCTCTCTCTGTCTCTCTCTCCCTTTCTCTCTCTCTACCTGTTTACTCTCTTTCTCTCTCTCTCTCTCTCTCTCTCGCTATATCTTTGTTCTTTCTCTCTCTACCTCTTTGCTTTCTTTCTCTCTCTTTCTAACTCTTATTTTCACGACCCCCCTCCACTGACACACTCTCTACCCGCCCCCTTTCACATATCTCTCTCTCTCTACCTGTTTGCTCCCTCAGTCTCTCTCTCTCTCTGTCTGCACCTAATAAATCAACCCTTTCTTTCTTTCCTTTCCCTTTTGCTTATACAATCTTTGTCCCTCAACCCCCACCCATCCAATACCCCTTTCACCCCCATCTTTACCAAACCAAATCAATTGTTGTCCATCACCTTTTAAAGTTGTTCTCAGTTTGTTTCATTCCACAAAATCTTCAACATTTCCTTTCCATTTCTTTTTGAAGTTTAAAAAAAAAAAATAATCTCATAATAAATTTGAAAACTCCATTCTGTTTTTTTTTTATGCAACACTTTTCTTCAAAACCATTTCTATTTATTAAGACAAATAATTAAAAATCCTTTATTAATTTTCATTAAATTTAAGATTAAAATTTAATAAAATTTATTAAATAAAATAAAATAATTTTCTTTGCATTTACACATTAACGCTTTTTTTTTTTTCAGTCCAAATTCCAATTTGTTTTGTTTTCACTAATGAGTCATCACTTATCAAGACCAAAAGTCACTCGAGGATAACAATTAATGAGATGGATAGATTGTCACTTGAATGATGATGAATATTATGAGAGGATTGAAAGTGATGAGTAATGAGGATGGTTCATTACACGTGTTTATTAGCGTTGGATTTGAAGACGACCATGTTGTAGTTAGCAGGGAAGAAATCCTATGGTAGTGCATTTCACAGATGGGAAGTTCTTGGAAAGAAACTCTGTTCATGGAAATTTCATTTGATGTTAGGCACACGGAGGAAGAAAGACGAGTTCTTGCTGTGAATGTTTTCCACATCTCGCTATATTGTCCGGATTTGATCTTCCTCTCTCACATTTAAGCCCAGTCTTTAAGACATTACACATTTATCGTATCATTCTCATATCATTTCTCTTCATGCAACACATATCCTCAATCCCCAATTGCCAGGTTTCACTTCAATGCATCATCACACATGCGTGGCAGACTCTTCCGTTGGTCGACACACACACACACGCACATCAATAATAGTAAAAGCTTATCTTCTAAATAATCTCATAATAATATTTGAAAACAACTTTTTGATGAGAACAGATCATTTGATATTTGAATAAGTTGCGTCACTATTCACAGTTTGAGCCGTTTTGAATTGGCTACTCTGGTGCCCCCTCGACGTAAATTCTCTAGACTAACTCGACAATCAACTAAATCTCATTCATTCACTGTGAAGGTCCCCAGATGCCGGAGAGCCTTCTACTCCAATAGCTTCTTTCCTCGTGCTGCTGGCCTCTGGAACTCCCTCCCTGCCCCCTGTTTCCCCGACAGTACTGACGTGCAGAAATTTAAAACTAATGTAAACAGACATCTTGCTGTGCAGATCCCAATTTAGGTTGACCCCTCCCCCTCCCCCAATCTTCTTCCCTTTTCTTTTTTCTCAGTAGCCCCTTACGTCTACAGTGGCGGCCTGCCTTGTTTGGGGTGAACTATGTTAAAAAAAAAAAAAATTTTAATTAAAAAAAATTATACCCACCTTAAGAGATTTGGAAATGTTTTGCAACGTCGTCGTGGATCTATAACATGTTAATAACTCTATTTTACCAAATATCGAGCACTCTAGTTTGTTGGTTGTTACATCATGTTGATCATCGTCGGGTCATTTTATATCGAAAACGTACATACGTTTTGTATACGGTTAGTTGGTCGAATAAATTTTACATGAGCACCTGGTCTTCCCAAATGGTTACCCATTAATTATGACCCAGTATCAAAGTCACTTAACTTACAGGAACCGGCGTGTCAACGTGAGTATAGCCATATCGAACACGTTTTTAAAAAATGCTCATTCAACTTACATATATTGCTATATTAAAACTGAGTCAATCAACACTTGTTTTCCTATGGGTTTTTTCATGCATATTTTAATCACACAAAATACATGTTTAAATATTCCTCAATTTTGGCATCGGGTTATATTGAAAATTCTTCTAATAAGGCATAATTTTCAGTTAACTCCACAAGTGACCCATCTCTTCCAAAGATTATGCTTTGCTTATTACTCTCCCTCTCTGTATGTAGTTTTACCATCCACTCTTATTTTATACTGTGTCTATCACTCTCGCTTCTGTCACTCTTTTTCACTTTTAATCGGTTATCTATATCATTGCTTGTGTCATTTAATTTTAGTAATCAAAAATCATACCCGGCATGATACTATATATAACCAATCGAAGGAGTTAACTACTGCTATTCTCTCTGTCGGCTTTTATCTCACTTTCTCTCTCTTTCCATATTGACAAAGAGAGACAACGAAAGGACAAGAAGGCAGCAGCAGTTAACGTGTTGACTACTGCGACTATAAAACTCAAGATTTGAATTGAAGAGAATAAACAGGGTCGGGGAAGAGATAGCGAGCAGAAAGAAACTAATTTGGAGTTTTATCTTTTTATTTTGTAAAATTTAACTGGCTTTGGAAATTCACCGTTTCCAGATTCAAACAGTTTGGCCCAAGCTCAATGGCTGACTCAACGAGTCACGTTTTTTTTGTTATGTATATGAACGAATATGTCACAATGCTTATGTTAGATGAATACATAAGCCATCTAATAATACTTTTAAATATTTTTATATTTAAAGGGAGAAAACTCTTTTGTACCCTAAAGTTATAAGTTATCTCCCTTGTCAGAAGACGTTTTGATGTATGATTGATTGGCCAGGCGACAACACGGGAATATTCAAATGGAGGACACGAAATCAACTTAACAACGGACAATCAAAATCTCATTTCATAGTAATTCTTCCAGTTCTAAATTGTTAATAAATCATTTATTACTGTCGATCGACATAGAATCGTTTTCATCCAATTATTTTTTACATATATGTGTCTTCACAACAGCTTAATTCGATATTAGATACAGATATAAATTGTGTTTATTTCGTTTTTATCTTATGTCATTTTAGTGAACAATATTCGAGAAAAATTTCTTGCCTATCCGTTGTTATTGGATATATCATTTTAAATAAACATGTTTTTTAAATGGAGACACCGTATGTAACTATTAGTTGATAAGATTATTGCCAGAATGTCGTCATAGGTAATAATTTATTCGAATTTGAATATAAATCTTGTCAAGCATGTGTGAGCATGTTAAATTGAGAATTCTGTGTTGAGTTGTAGGATAATTTGTATGTAATATCCTTGTGTATTTTGTAATGCTGCCATATGTCCACACTGGTTGTATTTGTTTGCGGTCTATTTATATTAAGATGAAGAAACAAGACACATAATAAATACGCAGCACACAAGCTGTTGAAGTGGAGGGGGCCACAACTTTCACGCAATACACACCCCTCCCCTTATCCTTTATCTTTTTATGAGACCGCCTCTTCGCTTTAGAGACAAATGATTGTTTTCTATCTTCTCTCGCTGTGTCTATTGGGGAAGTGTAAATAATGTAGATTTAAATAAAAAAGTTTTTACTAATATATTTTTTCCACACAGTCTGCTTTTCCTACAAGACTATTATGGGATGCTTTTTTAACTTCTGTTTTTCCTACCAAACTATTATGGGATGCTTTTTTTAAATTCTGCTTTTCCTACCAGACTATTATGGGATGCTTTTTTTTAAATTCTGCTTTTCCTACCAGACTATTATGGGATGCTTTTTTTTAAATTCTGCTTTTCCTACCAAACTATTATGGGATGCTTTTTTAAATTCTGTTTTTCCTCCCAAACTATTATGGGATGCTTTTTTAAATTCTGTTTTTCCTACCAAACTATTATGGGATGCTTTTTTAAAATTTTGCTTTTCCTACCAAACTATTATGGGATGCTTTTTTAAATTCTGTTTTTCCTACCAAACTGTTATGGGATGCTTTTTTAAATTCTGCTTTTCCTACCAAACTATTATGGGATACTTTTTTAAATTCTGTTTTTCCTACCAAACTATTATGGGATGCTTTTTTAAATTCTGCTTTTCTTACCAAACTATTATGGGATGCTTTTTTAAATTCTGCTTTTCCTACCAGACTATTATGGGATGCTTTTTTAAATTCTGCTTTTCCTACCAAACTATTATGGGATGCTTTTTTAAATTCTGTTTTTCCTACCAAACTATTATGGGATGCTTTTTTAAATTCTGTTTTTCCTACCAAACTATTATGGGATGCTTTTTTAAATTCTGTTTTTCCTACCAAACTATTATGGGATGCTTTTTTAAATTCTGTTTTTCCTACCAAACTATTATGGGATGCTTTTTTAAATTCTGTTTTTCCTACCAAACTATTATGGGATGCTTTTTTAAATTCTGTTTTTCCTACCAAACTATTATGGGATGCTTTTTTAAATTCTGTTTTTCCTACCAAACTATTATGGGATGCTTTTTTAAATTCTGTTTTTCCTACCAAACTATTATGGGATGCTTTTTTAAATTCTGTTTTTCCTATCAAACTATTATGGGATGCTTTTTAAAATTCTGCTTTTCCTACCAAACTATTATTGGATGCTTTTTAAAATTTTGCTTTTCCTACTAGATTATTATGGGATGCTTTTTAAAATTTTGCTTTTCCTACTAGACTATTATGGGATGCTTTTTAAAATTCTGCTTTTCCTACCAAACTATTATGGGATACTATCTTAAATTTAAAAAAAATCTTGTCTTTATTTTTATCTCCACGGATATTTCAGTAAAAAAAAAAACACAATACGGACAGGAAAAAATATTGAAAAATTTTATTAGATCTGTACTTTTAGCAATGAAAATACTATTTCAAACTTAAGTGTGACAGACTAAAAAACTGATTTTTGAAGTTTATGTGTGACAGACCAAAGAAATTGATATTTAAAATTTAGACGTGACAGACCAAAGAAACGGATATTTCAAACTTAGGTGTGACAGACTAAAAAAACTGATATTTAAAATACAGGTTCGACATGTTAATGTAATTGATATTAATATGTAGGTGTGACCGAGTAAAATAACTGATATTTAAAGTTTCGGCATGACAGACCAAAATAACTGATATTTAAAGTTTCGGCATGACAGACCAAAATAACTGATATTTAAAGTTTCGGCATGACAGACCAAAATAACTGATATTTAAAGTTTCGGCATGACAGACCAAAATAACTGATATTTAAAGTTTCGGCATGACAGACCAAAATAACTGATATTTAAAGTTTCGGCATGACAGACCAAAATAACTGATATTTAAAGTTTCGGCATGACAGACCAAAATAACTGATATTTAAAGTTTCGGCATGACAGACCAAAATAGCTGATATTTAAAATGTAGATAGGACAGATTAAAGAAACCGTATAATAACTTACGTTGCGTAAGTTAAATAAGTTAAATTAATCGCTTCTAATTAAATAACCAAAAAAGGGTTGATATGCCGTCAGCTAGATAAATCAAATACGTGAAATGAACTCTCATTTCTACACAACGTAGATATACGTACGCACAAGACACAACATAAGAATCGTTTATTGTCTGAAATTCCTTAAGTCGACAATAAAATGAATTGTCAGATTTTAGTGTCATTCATTAATCATTAAATTTCTCTTTTCCCTCCAATTGTTTCCAATCTTCTACATTTTTCTTTATGGCACAATAAAAAAAGAATGTCTTCATGTAATTTGATGGTAATTGTACATTGGAAACACACATCTTATTAGGCCTATATATATATATATTTAATAGCAGGGAAATCTGGCGTTGCCCAGGATTGAATGAGGAACCCTATGTCTTTTTTTGCCCAGACCATAGCACCATATTACGATTTTTACTCAATTTTAGGATGGAGCCCAAGGATGTACTCTACATTGATTGAGTGGGACGGTGGAAATAAACTTTGGTTAATTTATCGTCTTTAACCCCCTCGATGAACACCTGCCAATGAATGAGGACCCCCCCCCCCCCATAAACTTCTGCCCCAAGCTTTGAACCCGCTATTAACATTTATATTCTTATTTTATTTTTTCACTAATCACCTAAACAGCAGAATTAACTCAAAATAAAATGCTATATCGACTTCGCTTTACCACAAACAAGTAAACATCAGGTGTTTGAGCAAATTTGACACTTTTTTTAGAGGACCTTTTGCTGAATACAGCTCACCGAAGAAGCCTCTCTGGGCCCCAGGTGGAATCTGAACCTGGAGCATGCGCCCTTCACGGTATTCCCTGAGAGACACCTGAACACTATTTTGATCCTGGCAATTAGCTCATCCTTGGTGTTGCAGACTAGACAATTGGTGTCTTTCTGAACTGTGCGCAACACATAATAGTCCATGGGGTTGCAATTAAGCGAGTTGGGCGAGGCCAAATGTTGGGATTGGTGAAATCATGTAAGTTCTCAGACAGCCGCTTCTGGGTTTTTTTCGGAGATGTGACATGGAGCCGAGTCCTGCTGCCACATATATGGCTTTTCCGCAGCCACTCTCTCCACCCAGCGCTTGACAACAGTGAATAGCAACACGATATAGCAATCTGAGTTCCTTTTCGAAGATGTGAGATGGCATAACGTGGTCATTGCTGGAAAGACACCCAAAGACCATCACAATTTGAGGAAACTTTATGCAAAATGTAAGCTAGCTGCCCGGCGTGTGTTGTGCGTCCCTAGTCTGACTGGGTGTTTGACCTTGTTGGCGAGTTTCTTGGTTTTTGTACGGCAATTCTCTCGGCCTTTGCGGTCAGTAGTTGGCCCTTGCAACACTTGTATGAGGAGTAGCAAAGATCTCCGTTCAGTGCTTTCTTCATAATCATCACTCGGACGCTCAGCTTTCTCGCCAAGGGTCACACTGCCTTTCCTGGATCTTGCTGCACCTTTTTTTTTGCAGTTTCATTGAAACTGCAACTGAAATGGAATGCTGAATAAAAAAGATTTTTTTCTTTTCTTTAAAAAAAAAAAAATTTATTTCTTAAGTTCAATTCTTTCATCTGCCAACGCTGACACATAAGGTTTTTCTTATGGAAGTCGCTCCAGAAAAGGCATGAAGCCACTTGATTTAACGAGCTAAAAGAACGACAGATGATGAATGCGAAGACAGGAGATGCCTATTGAGTTTAGTCCTGAAAAGACCAGGGCTATAGGTAAGAGGAAAACAGTCAGCAGGAAGGGAGTTCCACAAACCTGTTATTCTTGGGAAGAAGCTACTAGAATAGGAAGATATAATAATGTATCTTAACAGCGAATTGATGAAGATCACTAGACCATATTTAAAGGAGCTGGAACAAAGGAAGCAGGGAATACATCAGACAATTCTGAAGAACTCATGCCATAATAATACTTATAGAAGAGTTTACGCGTCTGTTCCAAAATTATTATACAGATATTTTTTCTATCTTTTGTGATATAAAGCAAAGTTGTATTCCCATCAGTGTGTGTTTAGCTAAAACTCAGAAACTACCAAAGATACATTTGAAAACCTTACATCATTGGATTCTGTATGAAACCTAGCTGATTATGATAAAAAAAAATCTACGGTAATATTCATTTCCTTGGGATCACTAAGGCCCAAATTAGTGCGGGGGGGGGGGGGGGAAATCATTAGTTTTTTTCATTCTTACTGGTAGTTGTTTCAAAAACAACACTGAAACCAGGTCAAATATTCAGTCAACTGATGATGACCTTTTTTCTTTCTTTCTATTATATTGAACCAGTTGCCAAATAAAGGGTTGAGGCTATTCCCAGGAGAGAAAGAGGTGAGTTCAAAAAGTAACATGACTGATGAGAGAGAGAGAATGAATGAAATATTAAAAGAAAGATATAACACACTTTTTAAAAACTTTTATTTTGTTATTCATGACCCTGGGCAATGCCGGGTAGCCCTGCTAATTATAAATACCGACGCTGATGATATATATATATATATATATATATATATTACTCTTTGCTTTTCCCTTTTTTTTCTCCTCTGACAAATTTCCCCTTGAATATGACTAATATTTCACAAAATGACAAATTTGTTTGTTTTTTTTCTCGTTTGAATGAAAATAATTTTTCAAAAAAAAAAAAAGCCAAAATCTGCCACCATCACTTTTTGGCACTTAATCAACAGCCAAGGTCTGAAGATTATTTTTCAGGACAAACAAATATTTGTGCAGTTTAAACAAAAATTGAAAGGGAAGAAAGAAGTCATGAATTGAATAATGAGGGTTACCTTCCGCGGGTCCTTCATGCAAAATGATTTCCCTCTGTGTTTAATAATTTCCATGATTAAACGGAAATCTTTTTTTTTTTCAATTCCTTTTTCTTTCTCGCCGTTCTTGTCTGTATAAGTCACCTTCCATCGCAGGTCAAGAAAGCCTTCAATTTCAATTGCAAATATCAGAAATTATTAATCTATTACTTTCCGCCATATTCAATATTCTCAAATAATATTACAGTTGTCATAATTATCAGCATTCTATCATCATCATCATCATCATCATCATCATAATTATTTTTATTGATGTTTCATCTGGCACATTTTAAATGCGTCTTCGCATCTTGACGAGAACCTCTGTCTGTGAATGCTTCAGTTTTAAATAACATTTTCATCGCTGAACGTGCGGATTCGATGGATGCATCTGATTTTAGACGCGTTCAAACATCTTCAGTCTGTCGGTCAGTCTGTCACGTTTAATTCTAAAATAGTATTTTGGTTGAGATGTCACATTTTTTAAATAGTGTTTTGGTTGGCCTGTCACAATTGATTTTAAAATAGAATTCCGGTCAGCCTGTCACGCAAAATTTGGAAATAGTATTTTGGTCAGCCTGTTTAATTTTAAAATAGTATTTTGGTCGGACTGTTTGATTTTAAAATAGTATTTTGGTCGGACTGTTTGATTTTAAAATAGTATTTTGGTCGGACTGTTTGATTTTAAAATAGTATTTTGGTCGGACTGTCACAATGGGTTTTTAAATAGTATTTGTTGGTCTGTGATGGTTAATTTTAAAATAAGATTTCAAAATATGACATCCCGATTGAATGGATGCATCTGAAGAATATCCATTCTTATGAATATTCTTATGAATATCCATTCTTATGAATATTCTTATGAATATCCATTCTTATGAATATTCTTATGAATATCCATTCTTATGAATATCCGGATCAAATCTTTTATATTTCGTTTTGTATTATTAATTCTTCGCAGTATCTCTTTCCACCATCCCTCATCACCCGTCACTTCCACCATTTGCCATCACCCTCACCCGCCAAGCAAGCAAAAATCGAAATTGATTTCCAAGCAAGTTTATGATTGAAATCAATAATATAATATGAATAAAGACAAATGGTTTTTCGAGTTGATCTGTATCGGAAATCCGCTTTGAATCAGGTGTGGGAAGAGCAATAATACAAACGACAAAGACAATTTAAAAAAAATAGAATTAAAAAAAAGGCAATAATATTTGTCTTTTGTGTTTTTTTAATCAACGAAACAAATCTTTTTACTTATAAAAAGTCACTGCAGCTTATTTAATTGATTTAGAGAAGAGGGGGGGGGTCTTTTCTTTACTGTTTTTGTTTTCTGTTTTTCGCTATTTTCTTGTAAAACTGACATTGCTTATTATTTTTACTCACGAGAAGTTCTCACATAAGTCATTATCAGTGTTCCCTGTAGCCTGATTGACAGCAAGTCTCCCCAGATTTTCAGTACTCTCCACTTCTTTCGATCATCATTAAACAAATCACTTCACGTTCTCGCAACAGCTGTTTACCAATGAATTATTGCTGATAACGGCTGTTGGCTTTCTCTGGAATTTGCATGACAATATGCCTCCCCATGATTTTAGTACTCGCTGTGCTCTTCTAGTGGAAGTCTGGATGGTGCTCTGTCTCCTCGGTCTTTCCATCCTCTTCAACCCTTTGTGACTTTTGTAGGTGTTTTTTTGGAGGGTAAGAAGCACATTATGTGATTTCTGGCAGTTTCAGTTCGCTTGCATTCACATAGTGTACTTTCTCTCTCTATCTCGCTCTCATATATATATATATATAATTATAAATATTTGTTTTTATCTACATACACATACATATACATTTTATTCTTACGGGAATCATCAGTGTAGATAAATATATATATATATATATATATATTTATATATAGATAGATATCTAGATATAGATATACTTTTTAGTTATATTCTAATGATCAAAGGAAAAATCAATCCATAAGCATAATTTTTATTTATTTATTTTTCTCAATTTCCTCATTGTCTGACTTTGACGAATCCCTGTATTTTTTTTCACTCATCTTACAAACAAAATTGATATTTATTTTTTTTATTTTTTTCATATCTTACGCGCGTTTCACAGCTCAGTCAAGGAAAATATATAGTCTTTATTTTAACATCACTGATCATCAGAAAAGTTGTTCATTAAATACTAATGGAAAAACAATTCAATCCAAAACAGAAGAAATGAAGATGAGAAAAGCCCAAGAAGATAAAAACAATTAAAAGGCATTAAAATAACTCACATCAAAAGTTAACATATATCTCAAATCCCCCTCAAAAGGTGTTGCCCCTTAAACTTGAAACGATTTTCACGTCGTCATATAGGATTCAAAATCAGTTGAGCTAGTCTCAACTAACTTTTTTCCAAAACAGGACACCGATGGCAAAAAACTCTCCACAAAAACATTGAAAACCCAGTTGATAAAATATTTTTAAACCTAAAGTTGAATAATAATGATTAAAAATATATACTACATAAAATCGTCATACAAAAGTAAGGTTAGCCTATGAAAAATTACCTCTTAATTTAGAGTGCTCTTTTTGGGGAGCTAGATTTTCTCCACGTTAAAAGCCGACTTTTTGGGACAAAACTTCTCCACATTAAAAACCGACCTTGTGTCTAACTTGGCTCTTGTGGAGAGGCAAGCAAATAGGGACACTAAGATCAATGAAGGAAAAGGAAAAAAGATAATAACCGGAAAAACTCACACGCAGATTCTATGTCATATATATATATATATATATATATATATTTTGTTTGTCTGAGTGATGATGAAACAGACCGTGGAGAATTGGATCTCTTTAAAAGTTAGTAAAGATATAATCATTGGAATTTAATTTTCTATTGTTTATATATAAATGTTTATATGGTGTTGAGGATGTGTGAAAAAGTGAATAAACAGCATTTGAGTTAATTAATATTTCGTCTTTAGTAATGGAAAGACTTCCTCAGAGTGAGTTAAAATCTGAAAAAAAAGCCATAGACATGAGAAGGTACGAAAAGAGGGGGACAAAAAAAGTATAAAGAGAAAGGCATTTTTTTCCTGCTTTTCCTTTTTTTACTTTCAAATGTTTATTGCTTTTTACAAATTTGTAATTATTTCAGATTTTAAAATCACTCCGACAAAGTGTTTGGAAAAATAAAGACAAGATGTTAACTACTTAAATATTGTGCTGGATATTCAATTTTTGCACCTGTACTCTACATACATGCATATATATATATATATATATATATATATATATATAGTCATCCACATTAGTCTGTTTCGTCAAATCACGGCTATTTAATGTGGCTACATGTGGTGAGTATTATAAACTGAAATTTGAAACCCGACTGCTTAGTCAGGAGTAGGGCCTCTTACACCTACACTATCACCCTCACTACAAAATAATAGAAATTATGTTTACATTTATATTATTAACTGCCTAGAATGCTCACTTTTTTTACAAAGTATATATATATATATATGTGTGTGTGTGTGTGATAATATAAAAAAGTTATTTAATAGAGTTATGACCGATTCTTATGGGAATCAAATTCCAGAGTAAAATGAAACTCAATATGCAAACCTTTAAATAGTTATTTCAAAATTTGTAACAGAGTTATAAATAAATAAATTTACAGATCAAAGTTATGTAATGCTGTGATTTATTTTCAGTTTCGAAGCAAAGAAGATCTAACACGTATTTCTCGAAGAACCAAAACATACTTGAAACAAATTCAAAGAGTAAACAAAAATCTCCGTCGTCAGAACATTGTTGTCAAATAAAAACCGTAAAGCAACAAAATTAAACAATTCATAACCGCCAACGACATCGCCGCGGATACACCCATAACGAGGACATTTTATCAAAAAAACAAAAGGAAAAAAGTTTGTTTATTTTTGTTTTTTTTTTTATGAAAAAAAAAAAAATGACAATACTGGTCAACTCTGATGATGGAATATTATTCCGAAATTAATAAGATTAAAGTAAAAAAAAATTAATATTGCAATGATAAAGGCTTCTATTTTCACTTTTATAAAAATGATGTATATATTTCTAAATGAATAAATACAAAAGTTTTTTATCATTCATTACTCCTATATTACTATCAAAACGGATTGCTGTTATTTAAATGAAAAATACAACATAGTATTTTTAAATACTGTATATATATAGTACCGATGAGCGATTCAAAGACAATTATTTGAATGCAAATTTGCATAACTATGTTTTAAACAGTTCATAATAAATTAATGTTTGGTGTTATACATTTGTAATTTTATGATTCTAGTTTTCCTATATATATGCAATAGTTTCATCGATATTAATATTAATTAATTAAAGTGATTTAATAAAAAAAAGGGTAACTTACTAAAACCCTTTCTGAAATTAAACTAACATCACTTTCTAGAATTTTTAGCGACAGGCATAAGCGAGAAGAGAAAAGGGAGGAGAGGATGGCTGTCTTGCTCGCTTTCTCCCTCTCTATCCACTCCCTTCCTCTATCCTGTTAACGATGCCATTTTTTTTTTATTGCTTTTAAATTCGATGATTGTTTTGATTTCTTTCTAGACTTTAGGGGGACTGACTTGATTTTCAATAACTATATTGTAAATATTAAAAAAGTGCACCCCCCCCCACACACACACACGCACACCATCGCTCAGGCGAATTGATTTCTTCTATCTTTTGTATTCATTAAAATCTTATTAAAAAAAGAAATAAATCTGTATTAAAATTACCAAGATGTTAATGTTTATCTCATGGAATCCGTCTTGAGATGCAATGGCTACCCCCTGTAAGGGTGGCTGTGCATGTAATTGTGAAGCAAGGGGTGCACAATCACCAACCCTAACACCTCTCCTGAGTCGGCACTACCTGATTGCAGTGGCAAGGAGTAATCGAAAACGACTTGAAACACTGCCGAGATAAGCAGAGAACACATACAGCACCTGGTTTTCCCAAATGTTCGCCCATTTTAGTACTGAACAGGCTGAACGTCGTCGCTTAACTTCGCTGATCTAACAGAAACCGGTGTATCAGTGTGATTATGCCGTATATATGTTTCTCTATTTATATGAATAACTGCAAAAGTTTCAGTCTTGTGTTTACAACAAACTTATGAATGAAATGTTTATTATTTACAATCTTGGTTTCAAGGATTTCAAGTAGCGAATTTTACAAAGCGATAGCGAGCTGGCATAATCAGCTAGCATAATACTGTGTATATATATATATATATATATATATATATGTATATGTATATATGCATAATATTTTGAAAGTTAAATTTTATTATTACGTTCATTTAATAAGGATTTACTAAGAATTTTGTAGCCAAAATGACTTTCTAATGGGCAGTTAAAATACTTCCAAATTCCTTTCAAATTTTGAAGTCACAAAGTAATTCATTATTTTTTCTTTTTTTTAAACTATTAACTAAAGATTGAAATGGCCGACTTATTTACAAAGAAACCATAATGTATTATGGTGGATTTAATTTCGTAATTACACTTTTTTAAAATAGGATTTAAAAAATTTGTTTTAGTACTTTACCCTATAAGTCACGTAGAGGTGAGAAACACACACGTAGACAAATGAAAAGTGATCACACAATTTTATTAATATTATACAGATATATAAATCGATATATATAAATTTGTGTTTTTCTTTTTTTCATCACAAACAATTCCATTCTTTATTGGAATATTAGTTTTGTGTTTTAATAGTCGATTCGCCCATCTTTCTCTTCGTCTTACGTTTCAATCTTTTTTTTTTTCATCTGTTTTCAGTTTTCATCTTTACGGCGTGTCCGACAAATCTTATTGATATTCCGTTTTCTTGATATCGCAAAATCATTGAAGGATTTCTTTCTTCGACATTTTTAGCGCAATAAAACATTATTGGAGACATATTTGATTTTATGGTGCCTTTATAAATCAGCAGATCGAAGACAACGAATGGAAATCAAACAACTATAAATGAATATATCTAATATATAAATTGATGTCAATCTCTTTATTGTTCGTCATTGTTAGCTTTCTTCCTACAAAATCAATATTTAGTTGTGATTCATTAGTTTTTTTTCGTGTCGATCGATGCAGCATGTAATATGTAATTTGATTTAATTTCTTCCAGAAAATACTTTGTTCAAGTCGGAATTATTTTTAAATGGTCGTCATCTTAAAAAAAACAAAAAAAAAAAAAACGAATGTAACTTTATATTCGTCTATACATAAATATTTTCTATTTGATTGGAACAAAAAATAATATTTTGAAAAACAAAAAAACGGTATAGTTTTTTTTAAAAAAGCACAAAATGTTGCAAGTAAATATACTATTGGGCAATGACAAGTAGGTAGAGCTAGTATATATATATATATATATATATATATATATATATATATATATATATATATTATATATATATATTTGGGAAAGTTCATTTTTTTTAAGCATCTTTAAAATTTAAAACTTAAAGAAAGAGGCAAAATGCCTTCAAAAACCATGTGTTAGATGCAGATATTTTTTATTACAATCAAAATACTATTATTTTTTTTCATGAATAAAGCTGTAAACATACATTGATACATAGATGGAAAAAAATATGCACGTCCATGCACATATAGGTATAAACAAAAAAACGAAACAAATAATGAAAGAAGTTACAGAAAAACCACAAAAACACACAATACATAATGTTTTAGGAACAAAGTTAAGTGACATATAACCATGCAATAAACCAATAGCAGGAACTTATCTTTAAAGGTCCTTATCAAAAGGGGGGGGTATACGTTAAATAGTCTTTATAATTCTTATTAGTTAACCGTGTCCTTAAATTATGAATTCAAAAGTAAATAAAAAAACAAATCATGTAGGCCATCAACAGTAACAGACACCGGTGCTAACAAGACTAGTCGTGGGACGATTAATTAGAACTTTTAGGGGTATCGGAATTGGAATTAGAAAAAACTTGAGCCTTATTTCCGATTCCAAAACCGATTCTTTTCAATTTTTTTTCTTGACAATGAAACATGAAACAAACAATGTATTTATTTATTAGAATATTGTTTACTTGCAACATAAGACTAAGGGCCACAAGACCGCAGGTTAGGAATCCCATTGCCTCTGAGTCTAATTCAATTTTTTATTATTGGTAAATTATGATAAACAAAGCTTATTCCCTTATCAAACCTTTTAAAATGTTCAAATGTCTTTTCACATCTATTTTCTAAACGTCTAGAGTTCATAGTTGAATATTAAAAGATTTAAAACGCTGGAGACAAGTTTTTATTTTTTGCTGGCGCCGCTCTGACCTTGGTCGTTGTCTGGTCACCACGTATATATTCTCTGAAATAAATAATGTTTTATTGTATTTATTTCGGTTTTGGCACAAGTGAAAAATATAGATGAAAATCTCACACTGGGTTTATCAAAATCTTGGATATAATACATGAAGGGAAAACATTTAGAAGTTTGTCAAATTAAAAAAAAAAAAATTATATTTATATTAAAAAAAATGAGAATCTGCTTTTTTTAGACGATTGTGTGAATATACTGGCAAAAAAACAAACAACTATTTTAGAATTTAACATAAAATGATCCCTCATTTTCGGGCCATTCTAACTTTTTAGAGCAGTTAACTAAATTTGTTACCCACTTACCCTAAGTCCGGCCAGCAAAATCATAAAATTATACGTAATCTCTTTATTTTTCGTATTACCACTCGGACTTAGGATTATTAGTAGGAAGAAGGTGTATTTTTTATCACTTTTAACAATGACATATTTTATACTAAAATATGAGCAAGAACATTAAGATAGGCAAGATTTAAAATGAACAAAATTGGTTACATTTCTTTCGAACACAGTCCGGTCACGTTAAATTTATAAGCGAAACTTATTTTTTGTTTTATTTTATGTTTACCACTGAGTTTTTCAGGTCTAAAAAATGGAGAATCGCATTTTTCTTTTTGGGTGAATTAGCATAGAGCACACAGCTCTAATAATACCTTATTTTCTTTCACAATAAAAAATTATAATTGCGAATTGGCGACAAAAATCAAAAAATCAAATAAGCACCGATAATTTCATAAGAATGCAATATTTACAAAGTTTTACTGTAAATATGTTTTAAAATGAAATAAAAAACATTTTTGTCAAGAAAAAAATTACTGATAAAAATTCATTGATAATTATAAAAAAAATTAAACATAAAACTTTTTTTTTTAATTTTTAAAATTAATTTATTTTTAAGTTGGTGGGCTTTTGTCCATGTTTGAATTATTTTGGTGGGCTTTTGTCCGGTCACCACTACCCCCCCCCCTCCCCCCCCCAAAAATAAGATTCTACTTGTTTTCGTGAACACCTAGAAAAAAAACCCCAACAATTACTAAGAATTTAGAGTGAGGGATCAGTTTCACACATAAATTTAATGTAAAATGAGCTCCTGTTTCCAAAAACATTCGAGCGTTTTAGGGCAGTTAACCAAAAAATTATATTTTTCTCTGGGAGATAAATTCTGTGCATTTACTTTTTTTTTGTGAGGGAGTCTACTTTTTTAAGCGATTACTCATTTTTGGGGGGTTATTTAGCTGAGGGTGTTAATCTACAAATGATAATTATTATTATTATTAGTATTATTATTGGTATTATTAGTAGTAGTAGTAGTAGTATTATTATTGCTATTATTTGTATCTTGTTTTTCTTTTTACAGTAAAACAAATCAATCTAATAACCGACCAAATCTTTCTAATTAGGATAAAAAATATGAACATTCAGTGATAGAGGGAAGGCACAGAATTTTACCCCCCCCCCCACCGCCCGCCCTCCCCATGTTAAGAATGGGTTTCTAAATAGTAACAATTTATTTAGAAACTCAGGGGGCTTTGTTAACTATTCTGTTCCTACACCGTCGTCTTCTTATTTTGCATACTAATCATCGGCTATTTTTAATTGTCTATAAAAAATTTAAATATTATTTTGTCAACTAACGACGAACTAATGCAAATCGGCTTTGTTTTAAAAAAATTCAAATATTATTTTGTCAACTAACGACGAACTAATGCAAATCGGCTTTGTTTTAAAAAAAATTCAAATATTATTTTGTCAACTAACGACGAACTAATGCAAATCGGCTTTGTTTTAAAAAAATTCAAATATTATTTTGTCAACTAACGACGAACTAATACAAATCGGCTTTGTTTTAAAAAAATTCAAATATTATTTTGTCAACTAACGACGAACTAATGCAAATCGGCTTTGTTTTTAAAAAATTCAAATATTATTTTGTCAACTAACGACGAACTAATGCAAATCGGCTTTGTTTAAAAAAAATTCAAATATTATTTTGTCAACTAACGACGAACTAATACAAATCGGCTTTGTTTTAAAAAAATTCAAATATTATTTTGTCAACTAACGACGAACTAATGCAAATCGGCTTTGTTTTAAAAAAAATTCAAATATTATTTTGTCAACTAACGACGAACTAATGCAAATCGGCTTTGTTTTAAAAAAATTCAAATATTATTTTGTCAACTAACGACGAACTAATACAAATCGGCTTTGTTTTAAAAAAATTCAAATATTATTTTGTCAACTAACGACGAACTAATGCAAATCGGCTTTGTTTTTAAAAAATTCAAATATTATTTTGTCAACTAACGACGAACTAATGCAAATCGGCTTTGTTTTAAAAAAATTCAAATATTATTTTGTCAACTAACGACGAACTAATGCAAATCGGCTTTGTTTTAAAAAAATTCAAATATTATTTTGTCAACTAACGACGAACTAATGCAAATCGGCTTTGTTTTAAAAAAATTCAAATATTATTTTGTCAACTAACGACGAACTAATGCAAATCGGCTTTGTTTTAAAAAAAATTCAAATATTATTTTGTCAACTAACGACGAACTAATGCAAATCGGCTTTGTTTTAAAAAAATTCAAATATTATTTTGTCAACTAACGACGAACTAATACAAATCGGCTTTGTTTTAAAAAAATTCAAATATTATTTTGTCAACTAACGACGAACTAATGCAAATCGGCTTTGTTTTAAAAAAAATTCAAATATTATTTTGTCAACTAACGACGAACTAATGCAAATCGGCTTTGTTTAAAAAAAATTCAAATGTTATTTTGTCAACTAACGACGAACTAATGCAAATCGGCTTTGTTTTAAAAAAATTCAAATATTATTTTGTCAACTAACGACGAACTAATGCAAATCGGCTTTGTTTTAAAAAAATTTTAATATTATTTTGTCAACTAACGACGAACTTATGCAAATCGGCTTTGTTTTAAAAAAATTTTAATATTATTTTGTCAACTAACGACGAACTAATGCAAATCGGCTTTGTTTTAAAAAAAATTCAAATATTATTTTGTCAACTAACGACGAACTAATGCAAATCAGCTTTGTTTTAAAAGGAAACTAAATTCTTAGTTGGCTTCACAAATTTCAATCAATTAAAAGGAAAACATTTGAGAAAAAATATTTTAAAAGATCTACTCGTGTAATATACGACGACCCCCCCCCCCCGTGTATTTTTTATGTTTGCAAAAATATATGCGAACATTTTTACAGTAATTTAGAATTAAAATAAAAGCAACAAATCTCTAATTAAATATTAAGAAATGTTCAACTGCTATTTAGGTCCAACTTTTAAAATGTCATAAGATAACTTTATATGTTAGATAAAGTAAAACCATTTTTTCCATTTAAGTTGATGAAGAGAAACCCTGTATATGTGTGTAGTTGAGTTAGTAATATAGATAGCAAAAAAGACGACACGTGTGATTTGTAGGTCGTCGTATTGGATCGACTATTGAGCTGAATTAAAGAATGTCATTGTTGTTTTACAGGATTTATGCTTTTTATTGACAACTTGAGTGAATATCATTTTCAGACGACAAAAAGAAAGAAGAAAAAAACAAACTTCCAACACATGAATATTTGTGTCAATAATAAGACGGGGGAGGGGGGGGGGCTATAATTTCTTAAGTTTTATTCTTCAAAATAATCAAATTCTCAGGTTGATGCATTTTAGTTGTCATCACAGTTGACGTAAGATTAAAAGTTGTATCGGATGACGAATGTTAATTTTTGAGGTCTGTAAATGGCTTTCCCCTTTTCTTAGAATATAATGAAGACATACAAATAAAGACTTACTAATGTTATTACGTGTTGCTTAGTAGGAGTTCCTAATGTTAAATGTCTTAGAGATCAAACGGGTGTCCACTAAGATATAGCCCCCCCCCCCCCGATTCCCATTGCGTGTGTTTATTTGAAAGTAACAAATGTTGCAGGCTTTTTCTTGTAAGAAAGAGCGTGTGTGTGTGAGTGAGACATCATTCCATTGACGTTTAACACCTGGGCCGTTTTTACAATTTCATGTTCTCATCACAAAAACAAATATTTATAAGGCGTGTCCATTCAATTTGCTCATTAACCGACAAAAATGCCATTTCAAAATTGAGCCAGGCAGCTGTACGAAAATGACATTTTAGATTTGAGCCAGGTAGCTGTATGAAAATGACATTTTAGATTTGAGCCAGGTAGCTGTACGAAAATGACATTTCAAAATTGAGCCAGGCAGACTTATGAAAATGGCATTTCAGATTTGAGCCGGGCAGATGTACGAAAATGCCATTTCAAAATTGAGCCAGGCAGCTGTACGAAAATGACATTTTAGATTTGAGCCGGGCAGATGTACAAAAATGTCATTTCAAAATTGAACCAGGCAGACTTATGAACATACCGTTTCAAAGTTGAGTCTGGCAGGCCTACAAAAATGGTGAACGAAAATTATCCCCCCCCCCCCTCCCAATAATAATAATAATAAAAAAAAATTTCTTTCATTTTCTTTGACTTCCTTTTTAAAATGTTTTGCTGGCATGAAAATTAGTTTGTTTATTTGTCTTCCTATCCTCCCCTTACTTGGCAAGCTGTCCCACCCCATGCCATCTTTTTCTTGCCCTCATGTGTGTTTCATGGCAGTTATCATCAAGCTGTTCAGCTTAAGGGAAGACATATTGTTGCTACAAGTTTTATGACTTTCATCTGCCACCGGCAATTCTTGACCCTCCCTCCCTCCCTTTATTTTCTTTCTGGTTTGAAGTCCCCCCCCCCCCTCTTTTAGATGGGAAGATTTATGCATGATCAACACCACCATGAGCCTAGATTTTCTCACCTTTTTACACTGTATAATATTTAGCACATGCATATATGTATATGTAATTCCATTATTAACCCATATCTCTTCATTCAGGTTCGAATCCTGTATGATTTGAGAACATTATCGCCGGCACAAACACGAGTGCCAACCAAAAAGTGTTATGCACCACAAATTGTCGGAAATAAATTCCATTTGTTTACTGACGATTGAGGGTTGAGGATATGTGTTGCATGGAGAGAACTGATATGAGAATTATACAATGGATACGTAATGTGAGTCTTAAAGACAGGCTTAGGTCTGATGACCTCATCATCATATCAAAATCATTAGCAGAGGAAAATTAAATGTTGACAGTATAGAGAAATGTGTGCAGAACAGGAGACTTTGTTGGTATGGTCACGTTGAAAGAATGGATGAGAGTTTGGGTTAGTTGATGTAGAACGGTTGAGGCAGCAGGGAAGGCCAAGGAAAACATGGGAGGAAGTGATAAAAATGGACGTGAGAGAAAGATCTGTACAGAGATAGGTTAGTTTGGAAGTCAATTTATAAAAGCCGTTCAACACATGTAAAACAGACATTAAACCGAAGATGATGATGATGATGATGATACACACACAGGGCTTTACGGAGCCCTCCAAAAAGGAGCGCGCTCCAGGAGCACGCTCCTTTTTGCTAGAGCGAAGGAGAGGAGGGCTCATTTTATATTCAGCGGGAGTTGAGCGGGAGCAACTCCATTTGGGATTAAAGAGCGGTGGTTTTATCGCTCCGCGCTCCAAAATTATTTAATTTTTTTTTTTTAAACATTAGTTTTTTATTCAGCAATATAAAGGAAAAGTAAATAAAGTCTCAGAGTTTACTCTGAATTATTTTTTAAAATTATATCTCTGGTAGAGAGAGAGAGGGGGCTCAGGTGGAAGACGATTTAATTGTAATGTTTTTAACAATCTTTTTTTATTGTTTTATTCGTTACCCCCCCCCCCCCCCCCCCCCCAACCCCGTTTACTTGCTACCAGTGAAGAACATCTTTTATATTATTTTTTTGGTACTTGTGCGATTTACGAACCGGGCTCACCGTAATTAAGTTACGAGATTAAATCCAACATAGTTCATTCAGATTTCTTTGTAAACAAGTCAGCCATTTGAATTGACAAAACATCAATTACTTCGTGTGTGTGCAAAACTTGAAAGGAATTTATAAACTATCGAGTAGAAAGTCATTTAAACTGGCTTTAAATTCTTAGAAAATTACCATGTATTTAAAAAAGCAAAATTGTTTTTTTGTTCTCGTAACTTAATTACAAACCGGCTTGAAATAACATTATTTAGACAACGATTTCTTACATGGGGAGAATGGGGAGTGGTGCTTTGTTAACTATTCTGTACTTTTACGTACCAATTTAATAAACAGAAGATATCGTAAAAATTGAATTTAACTTGAAAATTTTATGTAAAAAATAACCCGGTCCAAACCTTTAATTTCGTAACGTAATTACGAACCGGGTTGAAATAAGATTATTTAGAAAGCCATTCTTAACATGAAGTGATGGGGGCTTTGTTAATTATTCTGTACTTTCACTAAACAATTTAATAAACAAAAGATATCGTAAAAATTTAATTTAACTTGAAAATCTTATCTAAAAAATAGCCCGGTTCGTAAAGTGCACAAGTACCAAAAAAATAATATAAAAAATGTTCTTCACTGGGAAGGGGGGTAGCCCCATATTTACAAGTATATATCCTGTAAAAACGGTTCTAAAATCTATTTTCAATCGATATTTATTCGATAATTGCCGAATTTTCCTACTTGGCCAAAATTGCCGAGTTTTCCATTGACGAATTTTCCGTTGCCGAGTTTTCCGGGCACCATAATGAATTTATAGCATAATTTTTTATTTATACAAGCATTATTGGTTACTTATGTTCGTTGTATTTTTTTAATTTATAATCATTAAACGAATGCAGATTACTGACTCGTGTATTATTATAGTATTATTCTTTGCGTAAGTATTTTTTGATTTAATATTTATAAATAAAATGGTTACTCGTTCGTTGTATTTTCTTTAATTTAGAGGCATTAAATAAACTGGTGACAGGCACACAGACAGACAGACAGACAGACAGACAAACAGAGAGTCAACCACTCATTCTTTTCCCTTTCTAAACTATTTCTTATGCCCCGTGTATCTAGATTCTAAAATCTTTGTTATTTTTTTCATACCAAGGTTTTTCAGAGTGCTAATACTTAATGGCCTAACCCAAACGTTTAATCTAAATTTTTTGGGAGAGTGGGCGTGATTTAGATGAGGGTCCGTCATCAACAATAATACCAAGAAAAAATCTCTAATAAGTAAAAATGTAACTGTAGAATGTTGCTATTTTCACATGATACTTTTTATTTATTTAATAAACAAATTGTCCAACTTCAATAATCACGCAAATGTATCTTTATGTGCAAAGAAATGGAGGCTTAATCTTAATAACTTTGTCATGACATTGTGTCAGTCTGTCATGATTTACTGAGTTTTTTTTTTTTGCTTTTTGACGTCTTTGCTGTTCGGTGAATTATTTAAAAAAAAAAAAAAAGAGGTTTATTTAAAGTTTATATTCTTTTGGTGCTTATCCAGTTTAACGGATACTTTCGAAAAAAAAAACTGAGGAATAACATATATATATAAATATTGGTGTATATATATATATATATATATATATAATCATTCTCTTATCTTTTAATTTTATCATGTTTAAAAATAAATATTGTCACAGAACTTTTCTGGCTGTGGGAGGGACAAAAAAAACAATAAAAAAGTTAAAATCTCTCTCTCTCTCTCTCTCTCTCTCATGCGTTAAAAATGACAGCATGAATTAACCTCTGGGTGGGTAGAGTCAATGAGTGTGAGAGAGAGAGAGGGAGAGGAAGTGAGAGAGGGAGAAAGAACGAGAGAGTTACACATGGAAACAGAAACCGAACTTTTCCGGGTTTTTTGTACATCTATGTGTTACATTTTTGATGCGCCAGTGAGTCTATAGATGTCTTTGAAGTTATTTTCTTATAGATTTGAACTTTTTTATTGCTGATTGAATAAATAAGCCAATTTTTCTTTTAATTCGTGTTTTTAAATAAAGAATTTTAGGTTCAATTATACTATAGGGGCCGTTGGATTTTCTCACCCATTTCGCTCGGTATTCACCCAAATGTTCGATAAAATCGATTTTGGGGTGAAATGGTACATTTCGTCCTGACAAAAAATTCTAATTTATTTTTCAGCATACATCAAATTGAACTTTTATGCCACACCCGTGGTGACATTTTTTGTTATTCTTAAATTCACGACTAGTATGTTTTAACCTTTTCATGTTTGCTTTTAAATTCGTTAAATTCCGTTAAAACTTGCTTTTGTAAATAGAATGTTCAAAGTTTGCTTTTTGTGTGTAATAAAATGTTAAAGCAGTAAAAATATATTTAGTACAAGGAAAAAATATCTTTAGTCCAAGGAAAAACCAATAAAAACCAACATGGCCGCCAGCGATTAAAACCTGGAATTAAAGTTAGATTCTCAACACTTTAAAAAGTAAATGCCAGATATTTTGTATGAAATTTTAAGACATTAAATGGATCTCTAACTTGTTTATTGACAATTTATTGATATTTTTTGGCCAACTTATGAGAAATATTTTTTTTATTCAATCTTTAAAAAATAAACTTCATTGGGTTTTTTTTCACTCCAAATTGTACTATTGAAAAGAAAATGGATAAATCGATTTGTTTGCAAGTACTTGCGCGTTTCTCTGTTGTAAATAATAATATACATTATACAATATAGTTACGTTCGTAAAACAAACAAATATTAAACAACAGTACGACGATTAATGTTGCCCTGGCTGTCTCTCCTTTCCTAGAGAAATGTTTTCTTTAAAAAGAAAATAATCACTAATAATGTTTAAAAGTAAAACTTTATTTACTTAAAACAAATCTAAATATATCGGGTCAAATTTTCCTTTCCTGAAAAAATAGGTTGTTAATGTAATGAATGTTAAAATTGTTTTAAAATACTTCAGGGATTTTTCTATTTCTATTTTATACCTCAGGAAACGAAAATTTACGTATAATCCTATACTTCGTCCAACATGTTCTCCTATAACTCTCAAAATATTAGCGAGATTTTGTCAAATATTATCTTACTGTCTTACACTTAAAGTGACATCTCAACCCATATTGACAAGATCCTTTGACGCCCACCCCTATCCTTCGACCACTCATTGGCAGAATAGAACGTTTATGAAGAAGGTATATTTTTATTATGGAGCGCTGAAAAAGAGCCGCTCCTTTTTTATAGGAGTTGGAGCAGGAGCGGCTCTTTTTTGAAAATAGGGGAGCGTGAGAGGAGCCAGCTCCAATTTTAAGCATTGAAGCAGGAGCGGGAGCAGCTCCAAAAGTAGTGGAGCGCGTAAAGCCCTGTACACACACATATAAATAAACTTAAGGCAAGTGTTAAGGTATATTTACAATTTCACAGAATATATAATATGAATAATACGGATCAAATTCTATTAAATATTTCATCAGATAGACCCCAAAAATATTCTTGTAAGTTACTTCTTGTACAATTATTTTTTAATTCATTCTGTTTATTCTGAAAATCTTGTACGATTTGAAAAGATAATTTTTCTTAAAAAAACAAACCCCAAAAATTGTGTTCCATATTTAGAAATTCGATTAATTTAGACTTGCAAGTTTGTATCTGTGTCGTATGAATATTTTTTCATAAGAAGAAATGTTTCTTGTCGTATTTGTAAATGTGGAATTGAGAAATAAACTTTTTGTGTTTTGTTTTTTTCAGACTTATCAAAGGATTAAATGCAACAGACAAAGCCGGCTGAGCTGTGAGTTTTATTTGGCTTTATTGCAAGTTTTTTTTTTTTTTTTTTTTTGGGGGGGGGGGGGGTAAACTGCCCCCTAGCCCTCTTTCTTGGTTGTAGATGCACTGCGTGTATACCCATCATACAGTGTGTCTTAGGGTGGCGAGGGGGATGGGGTTATCATCTCTCTCCAAGTCATGTCATCCAACAGCTGCTGAACAGTTTCATTGTACCCAATTTCACTCACACGGCTTAAGTTAATCCGTGACATAAAACTTTTGAAAAGTGCTGCGAGGCGCAATAGAGCCCGTGACAAACTGATGTGAAATGCAAGCCTTCATCTACATTTGTCTGGTTCGTCGGGCCGGAGGAAAAGAGGTGAGGGGGTTTGAATAAGGGTTGGGTGTTGAGGCGATATACAGTGAGGGTGCAGATTCATCTCTGTGTCCGGTGAGGGCAGAAGGGGAGTATATGAACCCTTCCCAAATCTTTAGTTAATATTTTTTTACATAACAGGTTCTCACTTGAGAACCTGTTATGTAAAAAGACATCAACTAAACATTTTGAAAGGGTCCATATATATATATATATATATATATATATATATTTCAAAAATTGGTACAATTATATATAAATACACAGGTGAAATATGGCAGTTCAAAATAAATTCACAGGAAAACTCTTTGTTATACCTACGTATCAGGCAAAAGTAATTATCTACACAAAAAATTAGGGAAAATTATCGAGTAGAATTTTAATTAAAAATATAAATCAGTTTTATCATATTTTTCCGATTCTCTTTTGGCATGAGTGCATGAGTTACGTAAAACAAGGGAGATAAGTCAATCTGTACAGTTTGAATCGGAAAAATATGATAAAACTGATTTATATTTTTAATTAAAATTCTACTCGATAATTTTCCCTAATTTTTGGTGTAGATACCTACTTTTGCTTGATACGCAAGTATATCAAAGAGTTTTCCTGTTAATTTATTTTAAACAGCCATATTTCACCTGTGTATTTATATATAGTTGCAACCAAAAATTATTATTAAATCATTTTATAATAATTTATACCCAAAGCAAGTAATGCTGTTTACAATTGTTAAAAAAATCTGCATAGTAAACAAAAAGTTCAGGTAGTTTATGATAAAGAACAAATTCTTATCTTCAGAGCCGAGATGTAAACCCAAAATGAGTGCTCGCGATGGAGAAGTTGAGTCAAAAATGAATTCTTTAATCACTCCAAAAGGAAGATTTAACAATGCCTGTGAAAAATGTCCAAAGAGTCAAAGATCAAGCAGGGTGCAGATAAATACCAATTTGATGTAACAAGTCAGAGATGCACAAACTGAGTTTCTAATTGCTTCCATTACTTATGTATTAAGAAAAAACATAGAGTTCCGAAAAAAAAAAGGAAAAATAACCCAGTAAATAAAATAATTGCTTCGTAATGATGCAAGGGAATTAACTCTTATATGCCTATAGAGACTATATTAAACGATATATTTTATCAAGAATTAATTAAATTTTAAGTGTATTAACTAATTTATTTAAATTTATAAGTGTGTCCTAAGTAGAGGCATATTTTATTAAAAATATATAATTATAACATTGATTGACATAAGCGAGATTCTATTGTTTTTTTTTTCCTCTCTGGGGAATTAGACAATTATTTGGTTAACGGTGGAAAGTCGAATCTCAAGGTTTATGCCAATTTCACACTGATTAAATCCACCTTCATATTAACCTCCTCTGAAACTTTGACAATTCTAATGTTTTTGGGGCCGGTGTCATATTTAAATGGTGATATATAATAGTTTGATATTGATATTTGAGAAAGAAAATGTGTCAGTGCGTATAACATATCGATGTTTCAACCTTTTTATTGTTGCTTTGTACGGCTTCGAGTTCTAGCCGTCCAGAAAGGAAGCAGAGGCTTTACACACGTATGACTTATTTTTGTGGGGTGCCTGTTTACTCATGTCTGTGTATATTGGTGGAAATAGTGCAGCAGTAACACAACACACTTCTCAGAAGCCACCGCTGATACTGTTGCAATACCCGTTCTTTCGAGGAACCCGGTAGCATCAAACAAAACACAACGATAGAGACAAGGACGTGCTCGAGAAACTCTGTTTCTTTATTCTTCACCACCAGCTGGTGTAAGTTAGAAATACACATATATTATATATATATAATCAAATAAGTGCAGGTTAGTAGTCCGAGGCTGTAGCAATGCGATGTAGTTGCCGGAAGGTGGAAAGAGTGAACAGAAATAAACGATGAGAGAAAACGAATCTCAAAACGATTTATTAATAATTTCTCTAAAAGCTGATTAAGTACCAGAATAGTAAATACTGTCTGGTAAATAAAAAGTTAGGCAAAAGGTAATCTTAAATTTTCGAAAGAACAACTTTCATTATCAAAAGACAACAATAAAAGACCGAGAGGGTCGAAAAAATGGGAAAAAAACGGTATCAAACTATTGAAACACCGCAGCAGACTATTGGGAGTAGGAACGCAGAAAATGTCAAAATTTAATTAAATAATTATTCAGCTTAAGTTAACATATTATTAACATTTGTTTATTTATATACTAATTATTATAATTTTATTATATTTTATTTTATATGATTTATTAAATTTTTTTTTTTCCTTTATTTATTCAATTCTAAATTTAAATTTACGTGTGGGCCGTTATTATTATAATATGTGCAAACAAAGGGGGATAACTTAGAAAAAATATGTTTAGAAATGAGATTTGAAATTTTAGAAGAAATCTAAATCAATTGTGGAATGAATTAATGTCATGAGGGTAGGAAGGAACCGTTGGAAAGGGGGGATAAGAAGAAACATTGGAAAGAGGGGGAGGTGGGGGGATTAAGGGATAAAAATACATACACACATATACATATATAAAGTGTAAATATCTAAATACATATTTATTTTATTTAAGGGTATTTCAAGGGTATAATACTCCTAGAACTAAATTTATATAAATTTATTCAATTTACTTATTTATTAATTTTTAAAAAAAAATTTTTTTTTTTAAATTTTCCTTTGTTATTATTATTTATTCATATATTTATTTATTCTTTATATAAGAATATATAAGATTTATATAATCAAATATTTCTTTGTTAGCAAAAGTCCTTTGGCATTATTGTTCTTTCCCTTGTCTTACAAAGAAACCTCTTTCTTTACCGCGGTTGACGGTGGTTGATTTTCGACTCTACCCAACGTAGGTTATTTTCACGAAAACCAGGCAGAGTGTTTTACCTTGCAACCTAGAAGGAAACATGACAATACGTTCTGAAGCAGTTTGCTCCCAGAATCTAGGGAAGGCTTGTGATCCCCACGCCAGTTGTTTATGGCAGTTCGGCCGTGGTGGAGGTACCTTTCTTCGGAGCTGACCCACAACAAGTTGTTTTCTATATCCTTCCAACTCGGTATCTGCTACGTAAGCGCTCCATCTTCCTTCGTTTAAAACCACCGTTTTAATTTCTGACTTTGCACTCCGGGTGCCTTTTTCTTCTTCTGGCCTCGTGCACTTGACTCTTTTAAAGGTTACCGAGTCGTTTTTTTTTTTTTTTTACAACGTCGTGCTCCGAAATGAACTCGTCGACCTCACACACCTGGGATCGTTCAAAGGTCACCGATTCCCGTTGTTCTTTTAGCCTAATTAACAATCTATCTAGTCTTTGGCTTTTCTTCATTATTACGGGGTCCTTAGCCTCCCCGTGATATCTTATGCGTTATTACTCAACATGTCTGCATCATTATTTTACAAAACTACCCCAACTGAAAGAAAACAACTTCAGCTCTGGCCCACTTAAAAGAGAAGCAGACACGATACTCTCTCACACCCCCATACCACCACCATCTGTTACCAAGCGACTACTTTTTTTTTTAACATTTCATTTTCAGACAAAGTTTTAGAAACTCTAAAAGACACAGATACCAGACATAGTATACTCGTTTCTTGTCGAGAATTGTGTCTGTTTTGGACGAATTTACTCGTCTCACTCTGAAAAAACCCCCAAAAAACAACAAAAAATTGGGTGAACACAAGTTCACTTGTCTCTGTTGGGGGTTAAAGGGGGATGTACAAGGTGACCCCCCCCCCTTCAAAAAAAAAAATAATGAAATCGTTAATAAAATTCCCAATCCTTTCCATATTTGACACAAATAAACTTCAGTCGATGTCTGACTTGTCCACCAAGTTACAGTCATGAATGTCCAACAGTCTGTGTTTTATAACCGTTCAATGATAAGCACATCTGGATATGATGTGAAAAATTGTCAATAACTCTAACACACTTCTCTCTTTTGGCATTGCTTGGATTTGGGCTGTTATGGCCCTTTTCGGTTCAGGAATAGTCTGAGGATTGGTTTGATAGAAATCATCTTTGAGATAAGCCAACAGATAAAACACCTCCTACTAATGAGACGATCACCAAAGTGTCCCCCACATATTGAATGATGAAAAAACGAAGAACTCTTCGATGTTCATGACTTAAACTTAGTGGACAAGTCAGGCATAGACTGAAGTTTATTTGTACGGGTGGATTGCCGAAAGAATTTTGAATTTTTTTCATGAGTAAGCTTTTATGGAGGGGGGGGGGGGGCACTCTGCATAAACCAAACCAGTTTATTTATGTTTATCTTCTTTGAAATCAAATTATCGAATGTCTTTGTTTCTCTCTTTTTTTTTTACTCCCAATTCCAGCCCGGAGTCGAAATAAGAAGAAAAAACCTGAAGAGGCAGTTTGTCCAATTTGTAATGAGAAGCTTACAGGAACGGCACAGGAATTGAACGAACATGCTGACCTTTGCTTAAAAAGGGTAAGTCCATAAGAATCCAAAGAGGTCAACATATTTCGTAAATAGAAATATACATTTTCATTCTAACGTTTTAAAATTCAACATATTGTTTTTCTTGTTCAATTTCGTAATTGTTGTAGAGAATATACTGACAGCCCCTTTTTTTATACATCGCAAGTAGCATATCAAGAATGATGTTCGCTTTACGGAGTATGATGGTAGTAAGAGTACAGTTGGGCCGTTCCCCGTATGCATTACAAGCCAGTTATCCAACTTGTAACTACCTATTGCATTGTTCATTTACAGTAATAAACACTTTTATATTTCTATGTTAGCCATTCGAGTTATTATTAAATACATTCGAATAACATTTGATCCATTTGACATAATGATTATAGTGTTTGCTAATGGGCCGAGAAACCAGGGTTCAATCCTAGGTCGAGGCATACCAAAAACTCAAAAAATGGTACTCGATGCACCCTTGCTAAACACTCAGCAGTATAAGATAAGGATCAAGGGTGAATGGAGTATCCCAGGGAAAGGAATGACGCCCTTTCCCTACATTTTTGTGTAATAGCAAATGAAACGGGAGCCTTCAGGTCTCCCTTGACTACGATCAATCCATTTTTTTTTTCAGATAACATTGCGAAAGTAAAGAAAACTTTATTGTCAACATTCAACTCTATTAAATAGTGTATATTTTTATCCCAAATCTATCAGAGCCAATGTTGTATTATCCAAGTTAAAAAAAAAAAAAAATGGCTAAATCAGAATTACCAAGATGAATAATCTTCGTAGAAAGCCATTTGACAGAATTCAAAAGTCAATTGTTTGGTGGTGACGTGACAAAAACGTATAAAAATACTGACCTACCTACCAAGCGACCATAATATTTTTGCTAGATTTCAAAATGTAAACAAAGTTTGTGGGTGTCAGCTGTTGGAGGAAGAGTCAGAGTTTGATTGGGTCACCTGGTGGAGGGAGTATGATGTTGAAAGGCCCAACCCCCTCGTTGATCCTGCCTTGCACATTAACAAGATTTATTTTGCAAACTTCTCTCACTCTCTCTTTTGCTGTCATCCAGATACTTTTGTTATCCTTCCGTTGTCTCCAAGACCCTTTTCTCTTCCTCAGCAAAGAAAGATTAAAAAGGTGTCTTCAGCAATCTTCCAGAAAATTGAGATTCAAACTTTGAAAAGTCTTTGTTTTTATGGAAACTTTGGTGCTTCTTCACATCTATTTGGGCAAAACAAAGGCTCTCATTGACTGACCAATTGTAGGAGAACAGAAAATGCGATATAAACTCATCTGAAGTAAAAGTTCTGAATGAAAGAACTAATGATTGGAGAACTCAGCAGAAGAGTCGGTCAATCTGATAGACAAATGGACTGAAGTTGGTGACCGATCGAGAACAAGAATAAAAAAAGACTTAGAAGAATTCTTTCCAATTTAATCTCCTAGGGAGCAAAAACACAAAGTAAATTTGAAAGTCCCCTAACCAAGACTTAACACCAGTCAAATTCCTCAACTTGTCTTTTCTTCTCAACAAGAGCAACATAACTTTTCCGTTTTATTATTGTTACACACATGTGTTTCAATAAATATTTATTATTGTTCACGGCAAGTTTTTCTTGGTTTTGAGCTTCAAAAACGATGCCTGAATTCAATCAGCTCTGTAGTCAAAGAGAAAGATTTTGCTATTTTCTTTGCTACATGTCACTTTAGACTTCCTGTCCATGACGTCATATCCTGACACATAATTCTAATTCTATTCTTTAACTTCTAGGGGAATTTTCCACTTTTCTGATTAATCTAACCTCATGTGGAAAATTCCGTTTTTAACCCTTGATCAAATATTACTTCAAAGTGACTGCCAAGAAGAACCAACAATTTCTACATAATTCTCGTTCTTCGTTTTATTTCTGCTTTCGCTTGTTCTTTGCTTAATAATCAAACAGACTAATATTGAAAACAATAAAATAAATGAAATGCAGACATTTTTTTGTAACCAGACGAAAGAAAGATTGAACAACAAAGAAAATGTCCTTTTTATGTTTTTGCTATTAATGTTGTTTGACATTTCTAGAAATGTCTTTCCTTTCCCCTCCTTTTTTTTCTCTCCTTTCGAGACTGAAGAGCTCCACTTCTAAAGGGAGATAACAAACCTGTTTTATTACCAAAAAGGTAAAAAGAAATGAGCAACAAAAAAATCTCTTTAGCAACGAAATTGCATTTAAACAATTTCCTTTGTTTTTTTTATTATTCTTTTGTTTTTGTTATTCTTTTGTTTTGTTTTTTGTTTTTATTTTATTTTGTTCTGTTATTTTTCGCATTTTTTAAAATTTGATTTTATCAGAAAAAGAAACTTTTGGCTCGTCATTTACAGAAAAAACATTTAGGAATTATTAAGTGGATTGTTTTTCATTTGTACTTCTCAGCTTGTGTGTGTGTGTATATATATATACACACAAACGGGAATGAAACATGAACGTTTCTGTGTAGCTTACTTGCCATAAATATATTTTCACACTACTATGTAAGTGTGTGTCTATATATATATATATATATATATATATAATTATGGGCAAATAGCGTTGCCAACCCGCAGTGCCTAGCATGGTGACTATGGCACAACCCCTGAATGACAGACACCAATAAAGCGGAAGGAAAACAGGGAGGGGTTCCTCCTCCAGGAGTGATCAAAAACCCTGGTGGCGGTTGTGGTGATGTGTGTGTGTATGTATATATATATATATATACTGTATGTGTGTTTGTATATATTTTCTGAAGACGTTCTCCACGAACGAAACCGGTCAAAAAATCTCTTGTTTTTGTTTTTCTCCTGCACTTTGACTTGTTTTCCGTCTGTCATCTTTTCACACATTTTGTCCATCACAACACTTCATTTACATGAATTATTGTGTACCTTACTCTAATTTATGTATATAGTGTGTGTGTGTGTTTACATATATGTATATAGTGTATGTGTGTGTATGTATACATATATGTATATATAGTGTGTGTGTGTGTGTTTACATATATGTATATAGTGTATGTGTGTGTATGTATACATATATGTATATATAGTGTATGTGTGCGTATGTATACATATATGTATATATAGTGTATGTGTGTGTATGTGTTAATAAAAATATAGTGTATTTTATGTATATATATATATATATATATATGCTATAGGTATGTGTGTGTATAAGTATATATATATGTCATGTGTATGTGTTGCACCAAGATCGCTGATGACATGTCAACGATCTGACAAACAATTAAGGACATTGGTTACTCCTCCTACCGCAAGTTTCACCATATGCTCATCATGAATGCCTCCAAAGTGTGTAGGAAGGTCAAGGTGGACGCTTAGTTGAGTGAGCTCATGAACGGGTCTTATGTTGAGAAGGATTTTGCCTAGGACCAGACTGATAAGTGGGTCAGCAAAGACATCGAGGAGTTTTCTGTCATGAAGCATAGCATCATCTCCAGTGAGGGGGACGTTATACCTCTGTCCTGTTTTCAAAAGGGCCTGAGAGTCACCGCCAAGATCTACCACGAGGTGCTGAGGGGCATGGTGAAGCCTTGGATGGATGAGATCACTGTACACAAAGTTAAGACGACCCAGGCGTGGCTGCTCAACAATATTCCTCACCACTGGTCGCCGGACTTATGGCCGCCTTCCTCACCCAACTGCAACCCCCTTGACTATTTCTTCTGGGGTGTGATCGAGGCTAAAACCAGTAAGCATGCCTTCAACATGGTCGATTCTTTGAAAGCTTCCTCTATAGACAAGAACATGGTTGCCAAATTGTGTGACTCATTTTGTGCCTGCCTTGAGATGGTCGTCTCCACCAGCGGTGGTTACATGGAAACATAACGTAATATATAACTCTAACTGTTGCTAATTTAACTGTCGGGTCTCTGCATATACCAATTTTTTTTTATTACCTGTTTCGTTTTCTTTTTGTCAAGTGTCGGATTTTGCTGCAACACCCTTTGTTTATGCTATGCTATGTATACATATATATATATATATATATATTATATACGACATAATCATGGTGTATATATGTGTGTGTGTCTATATGTAATTGTCTATAGTGTTTGTACATTTTAACCTTTTTACAAATTATATCTATATAGTAAAAAAGAGAAAAGCAATTGAAAGCCATCAATAATTATTGATTACATGTAAATCCATTTCCTATAGAACGTTTATTTATTTTTGTTTTTACGAGATTTGATTGTAAGAAACAACAGAAAAGGTTAACGCTTTATTCGCATAATTCGTTCGGACTCATCACACCCGATTTACCCGCACAAAATTTCCGATCAGAAGAAAATGGAACAATTGATTTGAAATTCATGTTTTTCTTCTTCTTCATTTCCGTGGTGACAACGACCGAAACGAATGTATTTTAACAACATTGAATAGCGACAAATTGATTTTAGATTTACATTTTTGCTGTCATTGAAGACCTCTACATATATTACTAGCAGGGCTGCCTGGCATTGCATGGATACAAAAAATAGAATTTAAAAAAAAAACTAACATTTTTTTAAACTTCTCTCGCTATTGAGTCATGATACTTTGTGAACACATCTCTTCCTCCAACTCCCTCTCTCTCTCTCTCTCTCTCTCTCTCTCCCCCTCTCTCTCTCAACTGGTTCAATATAATAGAAGGAAAAAGTCATCAGCAGCCGACTGTTTCCTTTAGCCTTGAGTGTTCTTTTTCAAACATTTAGTAGTAGGAATGAAAGAAATGTCTTTGTTTAATTGTACATGCAGTAATTTTATCCTTGGTAATCCCAAGGGAATGAATATTAGATGATTTAAAAAAATATTTGTTTTACCATAACCTGCTCGGGGTAATACTGAATCAGAATATGTAAGGTTTGTAGATGTATCTTTGGTGGTTCTCAGTTTTAGCCAGGCACACAGAAATATGACCCTCCTTTATGTAATAGATGGTGGAATAGCTATCAATTTACATTATAACATTAGCAATCAGAGTTCAATTACAGATTCTATCGAGTTCATTTACAGATTTTTAGCAGTTATTCTCTCTCATTTTGATTGTTGTCATCTAATTTATTTTGTGAGCAACTTTATGATATTTTTTATCCGAAGATTACATCCTCCAGAAATGTATCTAGAAGAAAGGACTCATATTACATTCATCTTCTCGCATTCAAATGCAATCACAAAGCATTCGAAAAGACAAAGAAAATGAAAAAGGAAACGTATGATTTGTGACCCCATATCACCACAGCTGAACACATGTAATTACACTTATTGTTAAATTCATTGGCAACTTCAGATAGTCAAGCTTTGAGGGCCCGCTCTAGTCTTCTGCCTGTAGGTTGCAGCACATATTAGCCCATATATAAATCTGGTGCTGAATTGAATCTGGACATTTCGATCAAGTCACTTCAAGGGTTGGTTTAGGGTTAGGGTTTAGTTACACAAAGAACCAGAAATGCACCAAGTACTTTTAGATCTTTATGTGGCCATATTTGGACATGTTAAAATGATGTAGAAACAGTTTTCCATGTAAAATTAGATTAAGTAGAAAAAGGAATTTTCAATTAGAAATTAAGCTGAAGTGTTCAAGAAATGACGTCATGTACAGGAAGTCCTGAGTGACACGTAGCAGATAAGCTGCTAAAATCTCTTTCTCTTGTCTCCGAGAGTTCCTCATAGCTTTTGTCTTTTAAACCATGTGGTGTGACAAGGTTTTTAATTAATGAGAATGTGTCTGCCCAGACAACAGAAAGTAAAACTGTTTATTTTCTTCTTGCGTCTTTGATTGAATTGCCTCGAAATATAATTCAAGTTTCTCTGCGTACATGTTCCAGTCTCTCCTAGCAGGCGAAAAATTCATCAATATGACCAAACGACCTTATGTTAAAAACTTTGTGTGCGTTGGATACAAAGGTTAAACTATAAACAGCGAGGATTTGGGATAAATATTACATGTAAAAGCTAACCATGCTTAAACGTGTTAGAATGGTGAGTTAGGCTAGCCCGAAATAACCAGTGTTTTTATGGTTGATGCTCCCTTTGAACGTACGTCCGGTGTTTTACCAATCTATCCATGCTCTGAATGTATGTACATTATAGAAAGTAATATGGTGTTTTTAGAATAGTGAAACCGTACATAGTAATGATCCTCATTCAAGTGGGAACAATGTCAAGTTACAAAGTGATTAGGGTGTTCTATCCTTAGAGAATTGTGCTGCTGCTGCTGCCTTTTTTAATTCCTGTTTCTGACAGAATTGAAAAATAAAACCTGAAATCTTTTTAAACCAATTTTTTTTTGTTTTTACTCACAACAAAAAATGTCGACTTGTTTCGTTTCAATTAATTATTCCTTTCTTTTTGCGGATTCTTTTTTGTTAATAAAACAATTTATATTTTTATTCTCTCATTTGAAATTCATGCAATTGATTCATTTTGAGTATATCAATAGCCAATTTGCTTCTAGAAATTCTAGAGATTGAAGTCTTCCTCTTTTCTTTCTGTAAAAAGGATTTCCAGAAGGAAACACTCTTTTTTTTTCTGTAAATAAACAAAAAGAATTTCCAGAAAAAAACGTCTGCAAGAAACTTTTTATTTGTGAATGTAAAATTTAAGTTTGAACTTTTTTGTCATTTTTTTCTTTTGTAGAAAGAGGAGATAATTGAGGATGACCATGTTGACGTGGAAGGGGATGACAGTGGGGAGCAGTATGAGGAATACACTTGGATGGGGGAGACCAGAATACGTGCCACCACCATGTTGCAAGGAGGATTTGCAGGTGAGATGAGACAATCATTCTTATTCTTGACCAATTCCATCCAATCGATCGCAAATCATCCCAAACTCTTCCTTCTTTTGCACTTTTTATTTATTTGCCCTTTTTGGCTAGTTTGTATTTTAATCAAGACCAATTCATCTTTTAATGGAAACATATTTTTAGTGTGTGTAATATATATATATAGCCAATAACATGGTACAACAATAACAAATGAAAATTGGCTAGTCAGAAGCAAAGTTTAATTTGTCAGCTTAAATGCGATTTGGGTCTGACTTTGAAAATCCGACAAAATAATTTTATATGTTATATATATATATATATATATATTTTTAAAAAAAGCTTTCATGTGTTAAAATAAGGTTACCTATTAATTCGACACATTCACAAAAAAGATGAGTCACCCCTATAGAAAATAGAACAAAAGAATAGAAAGTAAAAATGAGCCGAACCTTTGTTTGTGAGAAGCCTTGCCATTGGCTAATGGAAGCATTAACCCGTGAAAGGGAATAACAAAGAATCTGATTGCCATAAATATATTTTCATAATTTACTGTCTGTCTGTCTGTCTCTCTCTCTCTCTCTAATATATATATATATATATATATATATATATATATATATATATATTTGATGACAAAACAATGAATTTTTTTCTTTTTCTTTTTCTTTTTCTTTAAAAATAACTTTTCATTTTTCCTACATATTTTTTTCAGCTTCTGGATTCCAATTATCAAGCAGAAGATTGTCAATTGATGAAGATGTCGATTTGAACGTTGATGGAGATGACACAGAATTCTATGGTCGACCACAGTATCCTTTATTGATACGACAAACAACAGAAATGCACAGATGGAAAAAAAAAATATGTTGATATTTTTTTTTATGATTAAGACTAGTTTATTATTGACAGAACATTTGAGGAGAGGATCTCACTATTAGCCGTGATGATGATCCATCTCTTAGTACATGTCTGTCTATTACTATCAGCCTTTTGCACTGTATATCGTTTACCCCCCCCCACCCCCACCCACACACTTATTTTATACAGTGTCTATCACTCTCAATTTTGTCACTCTTATCTGTTTATTAACAGCCAAAGGTAATAAACCTAACTAGAAAACACAAGATCGGAATAGTCCATTATAAACAAAAGGAAATATCATCACAAGTAGTAATATTATTAAAACCGTAGCTGGAGAGGGAAAGAGAAAGCGAGAGATATAGCGAGCGGTAAATGGCTAAATATTTCCTTCTCAGCATCAGTCGCTGTGCGACTGACAAAAATACAACACTGGTGAGGCACAGTACAAGAGCTTCAATCTAGATGCAATCTCATCAATCATTCGAAGGAACGCAATCGAACAAGGGCCAACAACCTCAGAAGTCCTCACTGCCATTGGAGTAAAGAAATGTGTACATAAGAGAAGAATCTTTAAGAAAACAGAAGACTGTCCACAACAAAAAATAAATCGATTAATCTTTATATAAAGTAGCGCCAGTCTCTTTGTGGATATCTAAACGCTAAATATCTTCTCGTGCAAGATCAATATTTAATTTAACGAGAAATAACTGTCCGACATCGGGCGCCCATGTTCTTTAAAAAAAAAAAAAAAAATGTATTTCCAATCAATTTTTTCAAAAACATAATCTGCTTTGACATTTTTTTTACCATATATGGCTGCATGTCTTGGAAAGCGATTTGAACTACGATAGAGTATTGATTTACTCCTCTCCAGAAGTTAGGCACAAGGCCAGTTTTTATCTTACTCCCACAAGTAAGATGTGACCCAAGGTCGGGTCGGGAAAGTGGGGTTTAAAAATTGCCTGGGCAGCCCCATCGGCATTCCCCGGTAGGAGCGCCTCAGACAGTAAGCAATAAACTTACTCCTCCCCAAAGAGGGGAGGCGAAGCCTGGGAGGGTGGACCTCCTAGAACTGCACAGGACAGACCCATAGACCGGCGTAAATCAAGCCCCGAAGGCCAAGACAATACCAGTCTATGGGGTGCAGTATCAATCGGAACAGATACTACACTTTGATCTTAGCCAAAAGGCCAAGAAACAGTGTCTAGTGTCTACGATAGAGTAGATGCAAACCAAACCTGTCAATGGAAACTCCACATCTGCATCCGTGACACTCACATAATTTGAGTTAAAATCAAATTGCAACTAACACTCAAGTGCACTCATTATTTCGAAAGGGGGGGGGGGACTGGTACATGAGGAGGGAACTGCATTCAACCAAACACTGCTATACAACTGTGAAGAAACTAATAGCAAAGTAGTGCTGATTCATAACGTCCTATAACACATTGATCAGAAGTGATTTTTATATTCCCACTCTTCCCAACACTGTATAAAATAATAACCCTTTGTTTAAATCTATTTTTAAATATGTTTCAAACTTCCCAATGAAAGAGAAATAATAACTTTTACCCATCATTGTAAGACTTACATCCGGTTATTGAAACTTATTTCAGTATCTCACCGTTTTCATAACGATTAGGTGCGTTATTTCATGGAAAAAACATTCTTCCAAAATGTCTGTTTTTGATGATAACTGGAATAATTTGTTCGATGACAAAATTATTTATAGTGCGAATGACAACATCATATTAAAGAACCGTGTCTTTCGAGTGATACTGGCCAGTTTCATAACAATCTGTCGAAAAGTAAAGCCAATATAATAATTTAAATAAAATTAAAAAAATAGAAACAATTAAAATAAAAAACATTTTTTGGTAATTCTTAACAAGACTGAGGATCTAAACTTTGGAAATTTTAAACAGAATTTGTTAAAATTTAAATTAGTTAAATTGGCCTGATGACTATCTTATGAAAATCCTTAGCAAAGCGGTTGTGGTAGAGTTTGCAAATCCTCCTACCCTGATCGAACAAAAGTGGAAAAGGGCGGAATTGTTCTCATAAGTAAAGTCTTGTTTGATTGTGTACATGCAATAAGAAATTTAAATTTGAGTCACGGGTCGTCTATGTTCTGTTTTAATGGATGACATTATTCCAACACATGCCAGCATGTAAAACAGATATTAAACCGAATATGATGACGACAACATTATTCTTTTGTTATATCAGCAATTATGACGTCCTAAAGAATCTCTTCACAATGTCTTCCACCTGTTTTAGTGAATGATGTCATCCCTTTTGTGACATTATAAAATACTTGCTCAATGTTTTCCAACTCTGCTTAAGTGGGTGACATCATCCGTATGTGACATCATCCGTATGTGACATCATCCGTATGTGACATCATCCATTTTGCATGAGGACAAACAAGCAAGCAAACAAGATCCACAGTTTTAGATATAGTTAAGAACCAAGTGCATGCTGGTTGTTGGATTTATCAAATTTTTTTTTAAGTGTATTTCTGTGAAAGTTAAATTAATTTTAATATCATTTGTCAATTAATTGAATGTAATTGTTTAAAATAGGTTTTAATTTTAAACAGTCACATGGAAATGTTTAGACACAGACACACATGATATGGTCTGATAAATCTAATATATAAAGTAAAGTTAGTCGATTTATTGTTTCTTTGTCATCGATAGTTTTCTTCCTACAAAATCAACATTTGATTCTGGTCCGTCAGTTTTTCTTGTGGCTCATTGTAGCATGTTTTCAAGAAGAATAAAATAAAATTCGATTTAATTACTTCTAGAAAATACTTTGTCTGGATTCAAATTATTTCCAATTGGCCACCATCTTAAAGTGACATAAATCTGTATGGATGAATACAGGCTTACTTGCCTTTGATTGGAACAAAAAACATGATATTTTGGGGTAAAAACCAACATTGTTTACAAAAAGAAAGCCAAAACAAATTGCAAGTAAATACACTCCTGGACAACGCCGGGTTGGTTACAACTAGTTTATTATATAGATAAAAGGATCTCCGACAGAGCATACTTGTCAGTTTTTAGAAGTGTCAAATAATTTTTTTTAAATGCAATCCATTCTAAAGATAAAAAAAGAAATCTTCAAAAATAAAAATAAGTCACAAAGAAAAGAAAAAACACCATTCGGTTTTCTGTTTTCTCGATAAATTGAATGCATCTAATTTATTTTGGTGTCTTTGTCTGCTGTTGTTATCTTTAACGATCACCACAAGATACAGTGAAGTTGATGTGATTCCATGTTCAGCCGACGAACCTGAGGAAAATAGGCAGAGACAAGCGCTGAGAGGTGCTATTCTTGGGTAAGTAGAGGGGACCTCCTCTGGTAACAATTCGGTAATTGCTTCTTCATTTCATATAGAAATTGTGAATCTGGGCTTTCCGATCAAGTCATTTCAAGGTAATCATTAAGAAAGGGTTGGATTTACATATCTACATTCTCACATTGAAGTTTGTTTAAGACAAGCATATGAGGGATAAACGAAACATGAAAGATGCTACTTGACACTTTGTATAGTAAGAACAGGCATTAGTACCAAAGAAAGAATTCATTAATTGTCCTAATACAATAAGAAAGACATGTGATGTTTGGGTCAAAAAAGTACAATAGATAAGTAAATATTACCTTCATTTCAGTCGAGTCAGTCTGGGAGTCTTTGACTGTGACCAGAAGATGCCTGATAGAATACAGCATCAAGCTTAGTGAAAAGCATGCCAAGATGGTAGCTGCTGGCTTTGGCATTCAAGCGAAAATTAGACAACAAAAAAATCTGGTTCTCTATTCCTCTTGTAGGTGAAATTAGTTTTTTTTTTTACTTCTGACACAAGAGAGTGCATTCTCCATTGGCTAGTATGATGCAAGGGAGATCACTAAATAATTCTTGAGCCAACAGAGTTTTAACGATGCAATCTGTAATAAACTGAGTTATAGTGTCAATTACAAAATAATAGAAAATGACTTAACAGCATTTCTAGCTCAGTTTTATGAAAGGGGTGCGAGTTTTTGAGGAAAAAAGAGAAGTTGAAGCGACATAGTTTCAAAAGAAAAGCAGATCTTTGCCTTTTGACCTTCATACAAGTGGAGCATTTTCGATACCAAGCTTCAGATGGAGAGCCTTTCACTTATGTTCCGTTGGAAGGCGGCAACAACCTTGGAAGAAGAGCGGCTACATAGATTGTTTGTACGAAGACCCTAGTACGGTGTATTATCATATTAGTGACTTTAATTATAAAAGTTGTAGGTGGTGGTGTACAGGGTAACCTGGTGATGCCCGAAACAAATCTGGATTATATGCCCCTAAAACTCAAGTATATGACTTAAAAAACTGTAAAATATTATTTTTTTTTAAAAATGTTTCGAATTGTATATGAACATAGATATAACATGAAATAAAGGAATTATTTGATTTTAATATGAATCAAAGATGAGAATTGGCAGAGAATATGCAGGAATGAACAACCACGTCTGCTTGTTGCTTTTTCTGATGGTTGCACTACTATACACATAAATCATGTGCATTTGTGTGTATAGGGGGTTGCAAGGTTGCCAGATGGAGATATGTCTAATAAAAGTGGTGCAAACAGCACGCCCTTCTCCACCCGGAGACGTCACCCCTTACTCCTTGATACCCAAATCGTTGAGTAGTAATTTAATAATAAATAATTTCTTGGATATTCCTTATTGAAAAAGAGGGAATTCTTGATTTGTCCATTTCGTTTTCTTTCACCACTTTCTTCTCTCCAGAGATAGATTAGTTTTGAAGTCAATTTCTTAAAGCTGTCCAACACATGTCAGCATGTAAAATGGACATTAAACCAAATATGATGATGCATTTGTTGTCTTTGACTGATCAACTTTCAAATCTAAAATGAGAGAAAGAGCGAGGGCATGGGAAGTACAGTCCCTATTTCCTACCTGATGCTGTAGGTCAATCGGTTAGCTTGCCGTACTTAGAGTTTGTGAGTTCGAACCTCACCTGAAGCAAAATTATTTCTACTCTAATTTTGTCCCCAAATGAATTTAAACATTTCAAATTAGAATATTAAGCAGATTGTTTAGTTTTTTTTGTTTTTTTTTCATAATTTAAGGAAATTATGACCCGGGGCAACGCTAGGTAGCCCTGCTAGTTAAAAAAAAAAAATGTTAAATATTTTTTTTAAGATCTATAACTTTTCATTTTTTAGTGGAGCAGTTGGACCATCGGCAGAAACTTCCTGTGAAAGAGAAACTGGTAAGGGAAATGGTTTTTGTTTCGGATTCTTTTTTTCTTAAATAACTATTAATAATTGACCATTTGAAGCGATTATTTTTTTTATGGAAATCGCTCCGGACAAGGCATGAAGTGACTTGATGTAAGGAGGTTAAAAAAAAAATACTACTGCAAGGTCAAAAACTAAACAACAACAATTGTAATAATGATAGATTCCGACCCAGAAAATAGCAATTCTTCCCCCTTTGTCAGAAACATTGCTCATGGAATGTGAGGACTAAAGAACAAAATAAGAGAAGCGAGAGTTACGAAGCTGCCGAAAGTAAACCCACCAGTCACTTTCTACTCCTATTACGATAGAACATTGTTCTTTTTGTTTTTTTGCACTTTTTTTTAATTGAACCGATTTAATCCTGTTTGTTTCATTGAATAATGAAAAATGCATTTTGAGTCAAAAATTATTTTCATTAAAAGTAACAAAATTAAAAGAAAAACAGTCTAATATATAAAGTCAAGCTAGTCTCTTTATTGTTTTTTTTTTTCCATCGATAGATTTCTGTGCAGCATGTTGTTAAGAAGAATAAAATAGAATTTGATTTAATTCCTCCCAGAAAATACTTTGTTCGGGTCAGAATTGTTATAAAATAGCCGTCATCTTAAGAAAAGGGAAGTAACTTTGTATTAGTCTATACAGAGTTACTTCCCTTTTATAGGAATATAAAAAAAAATTATGGGGTCATACTAAATCAGAATATGTAATAGCTTGTAAGTGTATCTGAGGTAGTTTCTGAGTTTATGACAGACATATTACTTCTTTTTTATAATAGATTTTTAAATGTTCTACCAATCTTCATAAGACAGAAATTATAAGATATATTTTTTGTTTCATTTTACTTCAGTCAAAGTTCTCAGAAATCAAGGGGCTATTTATTGTGGTGAACACTTGATCACTATTTGAGATACATAGATATTTGAATGTTCCATTAAAGTTCTCTTTTAACTCTAAAGCGTTAAGTTTGTAAAGAAGTTAAGAACATGAATGTTTAATTTCCCCAATTGACTGTTATAGTATATATTTCTTGTGGTCTCTTGATCTTACCAGATTCCAGGACAAGAATTCATCTAGTCTGGTGGAGTATCCAGCTAAGTGCTGTTACCTGAGGTAACATTACTTGGAGGAGGCGCACCATTCCTCGTATGAGCCAGTGTAGCCATACCATACTGCAAATATATATGTATATATATATATATATTGTTTCATTTTACTTCAGTCAAAGTTCTTAGAAAATTAAGGGCCTTTTCCTGAGGTTAACGCTTGATCACTATACAGATACATAGATATTCGAATATTCCATTAAAGTTCTCTTTATTTCTCAAACGTTGAGTTAGTAAAGAAGTTAAGAACATTAATTTTCTTCTCCCCAATTGACCAGTTAACTATGTTATAGTATATCTTTCTTGTGGTCTCTTGGTCTTACCGGATTCCAGGACAAGAATTCATCTAGTCTGGTGGAGTATCCAGCTAAGTGCTGTTACTTGAGGTAACATCACTAGAAGGTGCACCATTCCTCGTATGAGCCAGTGCATAGCCGTGTCGAGAGGATCTTATTTGGGTTTAGAATACTATGTTATTTTGAATATTTGGTCAGGGTTTATTTGTAGGAGGAAGTATCCTCATGTCAGTTTGTCTTGACAAACTCTTGCGTAGAGAGACCGAAGACATTCGAGGATGGTGTCTAGTAGGTAATTCAAACTATGCGTGTTTGTGTCTGTGTGTGCACAAGATTAATAGAAGGTTAAAATTTGGGAGAACGTATAGAACAAAATCAAAAGAAAGAATGGACAAAGCACAAAATCACATGAAAGACGCATCAGTAGATTAATATTTGGTTGCCTTTAACAAGTGAAACTTTGATGGGGATTTGTTCACTTTTCATTTAGTAAAAAAATAAATGGAAGACACATAAACAAATATTAAGTATTAAGAAAATTAAAAGAATAAAAAAATCATCGAAATTATTGACAATCAATTTTAATTCTGTTTTCTTGTTCTATAATATTTATCCTTTAATTAACAAATAATAATTAATTTATAAAACAAAAATAAACAAAAAAGAATGGTAGAATAAAAACAAATAATTTCTTTTAGTGGCCCCAAAAAGCCCCAGTAAGATAAAACAAAAAAAATGTCAGTAAATAAAGATATAAATTTAAAAAAAAAATTAAATGAATAAATAAACATGAAAGATAACTTATCTCCCCCGGTTCCCCATTTGTACCAAAAAACATGCTTCACTTTTGTATAACACCATGAAGCTGCAAAAAAGTGTTAAAACTAAGTGCCTTTTATTACTCATTATATATATATATATATATATATATATATATATATATAATTTATTGCTGATGTATAATAAGTGTTGATTTGTTAATAGAATAATTGGAGTGCTGAAAGTACATTTGGTCCTAAAATTGGCATTAAAATTAATCTTTAACTAGTTTGAATATTTTGTATTTGTCTATTACTTTTTAAGTTGTTTTTTTTTTCTGTTTTTCTCTCTTTCAGTTTCTGAATCCGGTTATGAAACAAATCCAAGCAATTCTCATTCGTCATTTAATCAAAATTCGGATGTAGAAAATCCATCTTTGTAAGTTTTCAAATTAATTCACAAAAATGTGAAGTTATTTTTTAAATAATTCAAAAGAAAAAAGTCACTGTATGTCGATGACTTTTCACAGGAATTTTTATTGAATGTTAAAAAGAAAAAAGAATCATTTTCAATATTTTTCTTATTTCAATATTAATAAAATTATGAGATGACTTCACATGTGTGTGTCGTTCTCATAACGTGTGACTGACACAGTGAATTAATATTTTTTTTTTTTATTAATTGAATATTTATTGAAATCAATTTTTAAAGATCCTATTTAAAAAAATTTATTAAAAATTTATATCCACCAAAATGATTTCTTAAATGCTCTCTTCTCCTTTACTCAGACGAGACGTAGCCAGTTTCCCCCTCCGTATATTTGTCACACAAATCTTCACTCTCTCTTTCCCTCACTCTCTCTATCAGACTGCCTGCTGATATCGTAAACAATTTTATTTTTGCTTCGCTTAATGAAACTTTCTAGACAAGAAAACTTATCTTTCCTTGATTTTTTTTTTTCAGTTATAGTTTTATAACAATTTGCTTCTTTCAAAATTCTATTAAATAAAAATAATTTGGTAACAAAAAACTGACATAGTTAGGGGGGGGGGTGAATCGAAAGTGTTTATGGGATTGAAAGACATCTGATAAATTTTATTACAAAAACAATTTTTTAAGAACATATTACACAAACTGTGTGAGGAGTGTCAGGCTTTATGGCTCCGAGACATGAGCTGCATCGGGGAGCACTCTCAAAAGACTGCAGCGAAACGAAAGAACCATGATTAGATGGATCTGCCATGTCAAGCCGGAAGATGACACTCACCTCGAGACTCTTATCTCTAAGCTTGGTATAAAAAAAATATCTGATGTCCTTAGGCTGGGCAGGATGAGACGGCTTGGCCATATCCAGTGAAGCTCCAGCTGGATCTCTCGTGCCATCGCATCAAGTCGGCAGGCTGGAAGACCAAAGCTCTCTTGGGATGAGCTGTGTAAACGCGATCGTGCAGCCCTGGGGATTGTGAACTTTGATTCTCGCGACCACCGAGCCTGGGGAGGAAGACTTTGATCAAGACTGACAGGCAGGCCCCACCCTCTTATAGAGGACTAATCAAAGGCCTGTTTAAAATAAATCTCATCATCATCATCATCATCATCATCATCATCAACAACAACAACCGGTTTATTTGTTGAATCAGGCCACAATTAATCCTCTGATGAGGGTGGGGCCTGATTGTCTAGTCTCGAAATCTAAGTCTTCCTCTCCACTCCTGTCTTTGGCAAGGCTTGATGGAATCCATAGGCCCTGAAGATCCACGCATCCTGGGATCTACGAAGCCCAAGACATTACCAGCAGCATTAGTGCTACTGGCACTGCCTTTCTTTTTTCCTGCTGTATTTCGACTAGACATTGTATTTAAGGCAATTTTACGGCTGGATGCCTATCCTTTACCAACTTGAACACTTTTGGCAGTCCAAGACCTCCACCGTTCCCATCTAACTAGGGCTGATGTCGTTTCCACTTAAGCATGTACAAATGTCATACATTACCAGTGAGTTGCTTATCAAGATGTTGTTGGTGAAGTATAAAACAAGAATTCCACTTCTATGAACAAAATAGTGACACATAAGTGAAGTAGACGTGCCCGAAATGTCGTTAAATATTTTTTTTTTTTTTTACCTGGCGAAAGAAGGAAAACAACGCTTCTGTTGAATTAATCAAAATAAAGAATCCTTTTGAAATATACTCGTGCGATGGTCGCGAGTAAAAAAAACAAACGTCCTTCTCTGCCGATCGGGTGTTTTTAAATGTGTTTAATAAATGATAACATATATTCTTTTAAAAATAACATATTTCCTTCCTTGAATTATCTTTCTAAAAATGTAAATATTTTGTTCCAAGAAATTAAGAGAAAACATCTAAACAATGAGTGAGACATAAATAGAAGTAAAGATTCCCGCCAGGTAAATACAGCTGGTTGAATATAAATTTGAAAACCGCTATTTCCGTCTGGCTGACCATTTTACAAAGAGTATGATCTGGAAAAATTCTTGCAAGAACATCTGTGCAATCGCGCTTCTAACCGTTATTTCTACATCAGTTTTTTGCAAGTTTGGTTTTAGATTATCCAAACGATTGTTACGAATTGTATCGGATAAAAAAAAAAAAACGATTCAAATATTTGTTTTCTGATCAGTTTCATTTGTGACGAAAAGATTTTGTTTGAAAATCTCAAATTGGTCACAAATTTCTTGACAATTTAGTTTTTATTTAAAAAATGTCACTGAATAAAAAATTTTAAATTTGAGGACAAAAATCAAATTATCAACTTCAAAATAAAAACAATTAAATATTTAAACAAAAAACATAAATTGCTAATTAAATGTAGACATAAATATTTGTTTTGAAATTTAAAACAAAACAGTTGTTTTTCTATCAACAAGTAGTAATACTACAGCGCGAGACAAGATTAGGTTTAAGGTTCCTGAAATTCATACTAGACTTGTCCACATGAACCCATGGCATAACGTTTAAAGGCGTTGGTTAGCAATCAGCTCTAAGTGACAGTCTTCCGGTGGTTGAAGGTTCAATCCTTACTACAGGCATAATAACTAAGAACAACATAAAAATTAACATTTCTAAATAGTCATGGCTGACAGAATGAGAACAATCCACCGCTGTATATTAAATAAAGGTTTCAGTTCAAAATTATACGTTTGAAAAGATGCACTTGAAGAAGGTCGGAGGTTACATCAGCCAAAACGTTATGGAAATAATGAAAATGAGAATACTAGTCAAGACAAATCCAAAGAATATGTTGTTATTTAAGTCGTGATTAAAAAAAATTTTTTAAATAAATCTTTAAAATTTATTACATTGTTATATATATATTTCACATTTCAAATTAATAATCACATTAAATATTTAAAAAGAATAAAATATTTGATTTAATAAGAGAGTGATAATTTTTATTTTTTATTATATTTTTATTCAGGTTCTATAACACCACATTTGAGAAAATAAATTCCATTTTTTTAATTAAAATTATTTTTTTATCTATTAGAATTTTTTATTCAAATCTATAAAATCATTGAGAAATATCAAACACATTTCTGATGAATGAATAGCCATGAAACTGCAGTAAAGGGTTCAGATCTCTCATAATTATTATTGTTAAATATTTATATAAGATATGTCTTTTTACTTTAATATAGGATTTTAAGATTTAAATTTAATCATAACGGTATTAATTGAACCAAATTGTTCTAAAACTATAACTAATTATTGTTAACTAATTATTGTTTTAATCTTTTCTATTTATAAAATGATTGGATGTAAAAAGCTTCCAAAACTTTCAATCTTTTAATTAAATGAGGATTTGCTAAGAATTTTAAAGCCAGTTTGAATGAGTTTCTATTCAGCAGTTTCAAGGCTTACAATTTTGTTTTCAAATTTTGAAGGGTCACAAATTAATTAATTCTTCCCCCTTTTTTTTAAATTATTATTATTAACTATTTTTTAAAAACTGACATTAACTATTTTTTTAATTATAATATTAAAATGGCTGGCTTTTCATGAAGCAACCGAAATGCATTTTGGCGGATTTAATTTTGTGATTAAATTATTTTTTTAAAAGTTTGTAGCGATATTTTAAACTATTTTTTTTTATTCCAATAAATAATCGATTAATAGTAAATACAATATAATGTGTAAGTTACATAAAGGCGAGAAACACAGATACAAATACATGAGAAGTGGTCACACAATTTTATTTATGTAGAGATTATATAGAGTATGCATCTTATGATTGGGTAGTAATCTCTGGATTACCACAAAATGGATACTAACCACATCCCTAAGTGATAATCCCTATTTACTCGCGTCCCCAGCTCTCCAAAAAGGGGCACTCTGGGTTGGCACAAAAATATTTCCTTGGCCGAGGAGTTCTACTCAATGATAGTCTAAGAATCAAAATATTTGACTTAATAATCAAGGGGAGGCTACTCTTTATATATAGAGTTATGTCCCTTTGTATTGAATTTTTTTTTTTCAGATCATTTTCTGTAATTTTATATTTTCTGTTTTTATTTTTGTTTTTTAAAATTATTTTTATTTCTTTATCTTTCTAGTGACCCTCGAGATGTGAATAGTTCTTCTCAAAGTATAATTTCAGCCTTAAAATGTCGCCTGAAAGAGAAAGAGGGGAAGTTAGAAGAGAAACACAAATGCCTGATTTGCATGGTGAGTAGGAATATTTTGCTGCAGGCCACATAACCGACCTTCTTTTTTTTTTTACTTTACTATTTCAAAAAAAAAAAAAATTTAATGAAGGAAATAAAAATGTTTTCCTTCACACCAAAAAAATGATCAGAAAATATTAAGAATTCTAAATAAACGCAGAACATGATATTTGATGTGATTATAAATCAAAGACAAGAATTGACTGAGAAAACGCAGGAATGAACAGCCACGGCTGCTTGTTGATTTTTCTGATGATTGCACCCTGATTCACGTATAAACATGCACGGTCCTGGGTATGACCCTATGATGCACCCAGTGGTGAGGCCTCAGGTTGGAAGTTTTGCGGAGGGTGGAGCCATCCCATAGTTGCCATTAGTCCCAGGTCCACTCTAATCCAGAATTGTAGTACCTGTTAGAGGCCAATTTATGGGTTAAATAGAAACGCTCGCTTACAGATTATTTGTCTGCAAAAGATATGCCCCTCCCCCAACAAATAAATCTACAAATTGATCTTATACAAAACAAATTGAGGTTTCAGCATAAAGTCACCCAACAACGGTTGATCTGCCGTAAAATCCAATAAACCAACTAACATCATACGCATTTGTTTGCGTGCATGTGGTGGTGATGGGGTAGGATTATCAGATAGATACTGATGACAAAAGTTGCGGCGGTACCGTGCTCCGGAATTAGCGGATTTGAATCAAAAGTAACCCAAAATACCACCACTTTTTTCTTCTTAAATAGAATTGAGCTCTCTCGGTAGTTATTAATGTAAACCAACATAAAAATATGATTTCCTTTACATTTTTGTAGCGAGGAAGATAGCGTACAAGTAAGAAATAATTGCTTACGTTTTTGGGGAACAAAGAAAAGATCAGCGACCGTCTAAAGTCGAAGATCTGTTGTGCGACCCGTTGCTTTGTACGGCTCTGAGTGCTTACCAATAACAAGGAAGATGGGGGCGAAGATCTGCTGTTATGAAAACCAAAATGGATGTCTGGAACTACACTGCTTGACCATGTTTGAAATGAGGATATCTGAAAGTTCAACGGCATTGTACTGATGGAGAGCAAGATAAGGGAATGGCGGCTCAGATGGTTTGGACTTGTGCTGAGGGCCAACAGCGACACTCACCTTTGCATTAGATGTCGCAAAAAGCAATCGAGAGGAAGGCCAATGATGAGATGGGCAAACGCCCTACACAAAGATTTCTGTAAAACCAGCATTAACTCGGACCAAGCCTGTGATCGTGTCAAACGGAGACAAAAATCCGTCATTGCGGACCCCACCATAGCTTAGGATTAACGTATAAGAAAAAGAAAAGGCTTAAGTTTTTGGGGAATTTTCTTTTTTAATTGTTAAGAAAACAAATAAAACCGTTTCATCTTTTTCTTTTTGTTCCCTTCTTTGAAACTTTGCGATTTGATCTAATGTTTGTTTTCTTTTTTCTTTGTTTCACTCCGTGCTCAGGAATCTTACAAGGTCCCGCTAACGTCTGTCCAGTGCTGGCATGTGCATTGCGAACAATGCTGGCTAAAGACTTTGGTAAGTATGCAACGGATTGCTCCTTAAAGAAAATTCATGCTTGGGAGAAAACTCCCAAACTAAACCCATTCACACCAACACATTTAGCAGCTTGCTGGGATTGACTTATCTTTAAAAACGTTTCTTTTTTAATTATTCAAATTAACCGTAATTTATAATTAATTGAACAAGCCCCCCCCCCCCCCAACTCGCTTAACATTCTATGTATTTCTCTCGTCACCCTCTCACTATGTTGATTCAGCCACTCTCTAATATTTCTTAATGTCTCTGTGAGCATTTAGGGAAAAAGTGACTCTTTTTTCTCAACGTGGCCATCTAATTTACATATATGTGTCTGTACACAGCACAAACACGTAATTTACTTCGAAATAAGAATAATAAAGAATAACACTAAGGGGGATCATAGAGAAGAAATCAAGAAACTTATTTTTTGATGCAGATCAAATTTGAAGTATTTCATCAGATAGACCCCAAAAATGTCCTTGTGAGTTCCTTTCTTTTACCATTATTGCTGAGTTCATCCAGATTATTCTTAAATAATCTTTTTTAGAATTATTTTAAATCTGATTCGCTAATTTGTTCCTAAAATATTAAAATCATCACCATCATCATCATATTTGGTTTTACATGTGTTGGATGGCTTTAAAAAATTGACTTCCAAACTAACCTATCTCTGGCCAGGTCTTTATTATTCCCTACCTCCCTCAGGTCCATTTTATCACTTTTTTTCCATGTTTTCTTTGTCTTTCCTCTGTGAACTGAACCTGCCACCTCAACTGTTCTCCATCCATTAATCCAAGAACTCCCATCCATTCCCTCGATGTGGACACACGAACAATCTAATTATGTGGTAGATTTATTTATGTTTTTTTTATTCATATATATTTTTATTTATATATTTTTAAAATCTTTTTTGCTAATAAATTAACAGTATGAGATGAAATATCAACAAAAAAATGTCTGTTTCATGTTTCGAACATGACAGGTTTCGCACTGAATAACTGGGACCTCCTGCATATGTTGCCAATCAATATGCTCGATAGTCATATCACGTATCATTCTAAATGGTTTCTTTTTCTTTTCTCTCCGCAGGGTGCCAAGAAGCTGTGTCCTCAATGCAACATGATTACTTCACCATCAGATTTACGTCGGATATTTTTGTAAAAACAAAAGAAATTCAATCCAGTAATTTTGTTGGCTGTTTCGTCTTCTTCTCATTCCCTTGCTATGTGTATTGCCATTGGGGTACGCTCCCCACAGAGGGGTCCTGTGCACCTTTTTTATTGTTGGCAGGTGTATGCACTTCTCTGCCCTTGCCCTCTTCAAGGAGACAAGGGCTCGTTCACACGGATTTCTGGTAAACATCTATTATCATAGACCAAGGATGATAATGCCTGCACAGTTTCATTCATTTCTTTCAAAGATAACGGGATTTGACAAATTTTAGAGTTTTAAATATTACTTTTCTAAAATGAAGATTGAAAGGGTTAAAAATTATTATTTATTTTTCATATTGTCACCACATACTTAGGGTTAGTGTTGGGGTTAATGATGGCATGTTTTGTCTTTGTTTTTGTTTTGTTTTTTTTTTTCAGAAAAAATACATATGCTCTTAATTAACACTAACCCTAACCCTAAGTGGCAATACGAAAAAAATATATATAAAAATGAAAGAAACAGTACATGCATGCTTTACTTGGTCCATGAAAATAGATTTTTACCATATTTCTCATCTTCTGTAAAAATATTTTCCGTTTCGGCTTTTTGGTGGATGTCAGATGATCGAAAAGATTTTTTTGAACAAAAAGATATTTCCAATAAAGATCGAAAAAAAAAAAAACTTTTTATTTTGACTGTGCATTCAATCGACTTATTGTCGGGGAATCAGTAAATTAGTGAAGAAAGTTCCCCAGACATGACACGCTTTCATCTTTTCCACGTGATCCTTGTCCTCGTTCATACTTTAAGTCTTTCACATTTCTGTTTAGAACGATGATACATCGATTAAGGATCATAAGGAAAACACAATGCTAGCGAAAGGGATCATTTACAACAAGCAATCGTGTGTGTGTGTCTCTCTCTCTCTCATATGTACAGGATGCGTAAGGTATTTGAGGACAGATCTCTACATAGAGAAAATAACAGATAATAATGTCTTTTTACTGAAAAACGTTTTTGACAATAAGAATAAATATGTTATTTTGTAATTTTATTCCTTAACGTCTCGTTCAGCTCCGATAACAACTTTTATGTGAAATATGAATCTCCAACATGCTAAGATCTAGTGGTCCGTGTTCATGTTAGACATTACTTTAGCTACGAGACATTTAAACATTATTTAGTGTTACGAAGGCGCTCATTAACCTTTTTTTGAACTACACTCGTCCATAGTAGTCAAAAAGATTAACATCTGGGGTAATAGAAGGACAAATGTTATTGGTCATGTGATCATGAACTTTTTAAAAATTGCTATTAGCTCTGATTCAGCCATTTTTCTTTACCGTTTCTTATTAAAATGACCTTTACTAATCACATAAGACTTGTATCTGATGAATTTGATGACAATATTTTAGATTTTTCGTTCTTACACACAATGTTCTTCTTGCAATCAACCCCTTAGATCTTCTAAATAAATTCAGGTGTTCTAATGCTATCGAGGTGTCTAGGATGTCTCTTACGTTTCGATAATGGTCATACATTTCCATTTTAAGCATTTAACTCTTTGTACTTTCAAAAAATGCAAATATTTTCTGACAAAGAATTAAGAGAAAGTTGGGGGGGGGGATCAATGAGTGAAACAAAAATTAAAGTAAAAAAACTAATAGTTTGATTAAGCCATTTTTAAAAAACTAATAGTTTGATTAAGCCATTTTTAAAAAACTAATAGTTTGATTAAGCCATTTTTAAAAAACTAATAGTTTGATTAAGCCATTTTTAAAAAACTAATAGTTTGATTAAGCCATTTTTTAAAAACTAATAGTTTGATTAAGCCATTTTTAAAAAACTAATAGTTTGATTAAGCCATTTTTAAAAAACTAATAGTTTGATTAAGCCATTTTTTAAAAACTAATAGTTTGATTAAGCCATTTTAAAAAAACTAATAGTTTGATTAAGCCATTTTAAAAAAACTAATAGTTTGATTAAGCCATTTTTAAAAAACTAATAGTTTGATTAAGCCATTTTTAAAAAACTAATAGTTTGATTAAGCCATTTTTAAAAAACTAATAGTTTGATTAAGCCATTTTTTAAAAACTAATAGTTTGATTAAGCCATTTTTAAAAAACTAATAGTTTGATTAAGCCATTTTTAAAAAACTAATAGTTTGATTAAGCCATTTTTTAAAAACTTTTCTCGCATAAAATGACCTTTACTGATCACATAAGAATTGTATCTGATTTTTAAATTGGTTTAACTCTGATTAAGCAACATAAAATGACTTTTACTCATCATATAAGATTTGTATCTGATGTATTTGTATACAACATTTCAAATTGTTCCTTCTGACACACTGTGTTCTTTCACAATCAACCTCATGGATTTTCTAGGATTACCACCAATGGTGTGCTGTACTTGCCAAATAAATGCAGATGTTTTAATACTATCAGTGTGTCTAGGATGTCTCTTACGTTTTGATAATAGGGATACATTTCCATCTTAAGCCGTTAACTCTTTATGAACTCTGTAAACGAGAGATCCAGCGGCTTTTAAAAATGGTTAGATTTCTAAATTGCTATATTCAGTCTTTCATAGGCACAATAACCCTGCCTCTTCATTTGTTGTATAATCATGACCTGCCATTGATAATACTGTGTGATTATATCGGCTCATCATTGATAATAATGAAATATAGAAAATATAAAATCAAATAATATTCCTGTTATAGTAAAAATAACATGTCCTTAAATACCTTGCACATCATATATATATATATGAGCAGATTATAGCCGTTTCACCTTATAGTCCAATCTAACAAAACTAAGCATTTGTTAACTTCTATTTTTATTTTCTATTCAGTCATAAAAAACACAAGCTATTTATGTACACGTTATAGCGTTCTATTGTGCAGACGACTTCATGCAGCACTGGAGGCCAATTGAAAATGTTTGATTTTCAGAGATTTTTTAAGGAAAATAAGTCAACTATATTTCAAATACCTAGAATAAAATCCTGACTCATACCTGAGGAAAAAAAGATTTATTGAAAGTTAAATAAATTTAAATGCGTATGTGGATCGTATCTTTTGCCAGAAATCTTAATTATTTCGTTGTTTTGTCGGTTTCCACAACAAAAATATGTATTTTCATTTAGTTATCTTTCGACATATTTTCTTATCTGCAGTGTAGTTGACTTAATCTCCTTGAAAAATCTCTGAAAATGAAACATTTGTCAATGGGCCTCCAGTAATGAAGTGTCCTATACTGTAGAACATCATGGGCATAATACGAACAGTTATTTTCCTTCGTGACTCGTTCAATTGAAGAACGCAATGGTTCACGTGCAGTTTCATCTTACAAAATATTTATTAAAAAACCTCATCCAATTCTGCTAAAATTTAAAACTTAACTCATGCATAGTGTTTTAATTTTTTTGTTTTTGTATTTTACTTAAATTACCAAAAGAAAAAAAACAAAAATCATGTGGACTTCATCGCTCACAAAAAACAAACAAATAAGACATTATTTTCATGAATAAAACTACCCAGAAAAATACATACTTAAAAAAACAGCAAATAAATACAAAAAAGAATTTAAAGAGTACATTTAATAATGGGCGATATCGCATTTTAAAATAGACGACTTACGTTAAGACAACATGAAGAAAAATTCTCACGAAGTGAAATGAGAAAAGTCAATGTCAACCAGAAACTAAACTTTCGCTTAAAAATCACCATCAAGGGAGATTCTGGCAAAGTCCCAAAAAATGTGAAAACCCTTGTCACATTTGTTTCGTTGTTTATACCAAGTTTGGGGTTAGGGTTAGATAAACGACGGAATTCACTTTTATTTTATCGATAACAAAACAACAATTCTCTCAACGTTTCACACGTGTTACAAAAATCTTCTTAAACAGAATTTGATTAAAATATTTAAGGACGTTTTTGTAACACTTGACAATCGGATCACCTGTGAAACTGCAGTAAAGTGTTGAGCTAAGTACAATTCATTATCATTTATTATATATGTATATATATATATATATATATATATATATATAGCTGTACCTACTCAAATTTGCTCATGTGAAGACTTGTTTGGCATAGCGAATAGAGAAAAATAAATAAAAATATAGTCATAGAGACAGGCTAAGATCTGATGACCTGTATAGTATAGAGAGATATGTGCAGAACAGGAGACTTTGATGGTATGACCACATTGAAAGAATGAATAAGAGTTTTTGGGTTAGTAGATCTAGAACAGTTGAGTTAACAGAGGTAGGTCAAGGAAAACATGGGAGGAAGTGATAAGAATGGACTTTAGAGAAAGAGGGATAAAGAAAGACCTGAGCAGAGATAGTTTAGTTTGGAAGTAAATTTCTAAAAGTTATCGAATGTATGTAAAATGGACGTTAAACCGAATATGATGATGAATCATGTTTACAATTTATTTTAAATAGGATTTTTTCAAATTCGTTTTCGTTTTCCATTAATTCATTGTTGATTTCAATAAATATTAGATTAATAGTAAATTAAGAAAATTAATTTCATGTATATTTATCAAAGTTATGTATAAGTGAGAAACAAAGACACATAAGATGCTAGTTTTATTAATACAAAGATGAGTAAATGTGGCCAGTCAAAGGGAAGTAACTGAAAACATCATGATCAAGAGAAGTGACTTCACATGATTTACTGTTATTCAGATTGGATATTTTTAACCTAAAAGTCTCTGAAATATGTTTTATAAAATAGTCTTATTTTACACTATTGCTTTTTTATTTAAATAAATATCTGATTAATAGTAATAAAAAAGCAATAATAATATATCAGTCATGTAGATTACTTGACTTTAGTTTATATACGCAGTGTTCTAATCTACATTTTGAAGGCTGAAAAACAGTAATATTCGCCGCTCACAACATTAGATTAAAACAGCACTCTAAATACTTGGTATAATTGAAAAATGTTTGTCTAACAGCGTGATAATCAAGTAATGTTAAGAAATGAATGTGTTAATATTTATGTAAGATGAAATGTAATTGTTTATCTGATAACGAAAATAGATAAAAAATGATAAAAGCTGATTTTTCTTTCTGCAGCATTAGTGAAGAAAGTGTTCATTTAATTCTCCTGAACCTGAATAATTAATTTGTAAAGAAACTGAAAGTAAGTATTTTTTTAAAGTCAAATAGCTTGAAAACAAAAAAAGAAGATTGGCTAGTCAGTAACAAATATCGATCTGTCAGTTTAAATGCTATTTTAAAATGCATAGTTTATATGTTAAATAAATAAATCCGTGTAGATGTAAAAAATCTAATTTCTCTGAGAACTTGCAGTTTCACTTCCATGCAATCATATACTCCTAAAGGTATCAATCAAGCTGAAATTAGTTGTTTGAAGTCCCTCTCTCCCTCTTCTTTTCTCTCCCTCTTCTTTTCTTTCCCTCTTCTTTTCTCTTCCTCTTCTTTTCTCTCTCCCCCTCCTCTCACACACACACATGTCACCGGTAAATATTCTCTGAGACATACCTTATTCCTCTCTTCTTTACTAAAACAGTTAATTAGCACAATACAAGAATTAATATTGCAGTGCAAGAATTGTTTCCCAAACGTTTAAAAGTGTAACTGTTTTTATACTAATGAATCACCACTTACTAAGGCCAAAAGCCACTCGAGGATAAGGTTAATAAGCTTATCAGTTGGATTAATGAACAATATAATGAGAGGATTGGAAAAGGCAGGATTTGATTACTTACATCTTGACAAGTATTTGTTGACATCAGATTTGAAGACAACCATATTGTAGTCAGTAGGGAAGCAATCCTGTCGTATTATGTGTCCCCAGATGAGACGTTCTTGGAAAGGAACTCAGTTGATGGAAGTCTTTTGAAGTGGTTGTAGCTAGACGAGTTGTTACTGTGAATGTTTTACAGGGGGTAACCAGATATTGTAGCTAAGCTGCGCACCTACCATGTAAATAACGATAGAGTAGAGAAAGACTAGCAATGTATTGTCTGTGCGAAAAGGACTGTAGGGAAAAGAAGAGATCATCCGTCACTCTTGTAAAAGAAATTGAAATGTTGGGAACTTTTGGAAAAGATTTCTCACAACCGATCCGTTTTTAACGAGTGCATTGTTGAAACAAAATTGATCCTTTTTTTTTCTTTTTTCTTTTTAGGAAAAGATTTGAAAAATAATAGACTCTTGTTTTTGTCAAGAGGGTCAATTTGGGTCTTTATTGGCCCGATTTTGTTTATAGAACATTTCACCAGTCGGCTGATTGTTAGCTATGGTTTTGTGTCGACAGGCGGTTTGGCCAACAGATGAAATAACTTTCGGTTTTCAATTTAAAATTATCATCTTTAAAAGAATTTTACTTAAAGATTGTAAATTTTCAAACCTTTTTTCATTTGTTAATAAAAGTGTCGAAAGAATCGATTTTTCTCTGGAAAAAATGAATAAACTTTGTGTAGTTTTACTTAAGCTTTAAAGATAAGTTTTAGAATGTACGTAAGTAATTTTTATTTATTTATTATTTCATGTATTGGCCAAAACGCCCCCCTCTCCCTTGAAAAAAAAAATAATAACCGGCCAAAAACGTCCAAGATTTGCGGCCCTGTTGTCACTTATTCCTACATCTTCCTTCTTCTGCTATTATTATTATGACTATAATTATTATTACGATGAGTATTCCAATACACAGGTATAGTGGGTTACCTAAATATTAATCTTGTTAACTCGCTGTATAAATCAACTTGTATATTCTGGATCAGAAAAAAAAAAAAATGGTTAAATTAAAAAAAAAAAAAAGAAAAAAAGAAAAAGTGAAACAATAAAATAAATCAAATCAAAATAAAGAAAAAAAATTTGTTTGATATTTTTTTTTTTTTTTAAATTTTAATTTGGACCAAACCTGAAATAGGTTTAGCCTGACTCTGTGATATCACTGAAACTTTCATCTTTCGAAATGTAAACAAAACAAACATTTATTTTCAAATTGACTTAAAAAAAAAAAATGTAAAATGTTATCTTTAAGTTTTCATGTTAGAAAACTTTAAAGTATTTTTCTTTCCAAGAATATATACATGTGTAGTGTGTGTGTGAAAGTTTGTTTAAAGGAATAAATATCCAACAGGATGCGTATCGGGATAAAGTAATAAGACAAACTAAATAGAACAGGAAAGATTAAGACAAAACCATTCTTCTCTTGATTCGATATTTCGTTGCAGTTATGAAACTTTGTTAAGAATAAAGATTTGTTTGAACAGAGTACCTCCCTTCTTCTACACACTACTTATTCTTCCACAAATCGTCTTTCACACACGCACACAGCGTCCTATCTGCTACCAACCTCACTTCCCTTCCCCCTAACCCATTCCTTCACTTTACCCACCTGCACCATGGGCTCGCCTCCTTCCCATCACCACTTCCAACTTTTAATGTTTAATTTGACTGTTGAAATAAATGTTGATTCTCGACAAAGTTTCGTAACTGAAACGAAATATCCAATCAAAGAAGCATGATTGTGTGTTAATATTTCTTGTTCTATTTACTTTGCTTATTACTTTATTTCTACCCATACACACCCGTACACACACACACATCCATATAACTTTACGGATCGTTAACATAAACAACAATATATATATATATATATATCCTGGATTTTTATACGTGCTACTCTTCAGAAGTCCAAAAATCGTGTCCAGAAACATCAGAAAAAAAAACAGACAAAAACAAAACAGCACTCACTGTTAGGTAGAAAGCATTTCTCTATAAGAAAATAAAGTAAACATATTAAAGGGAGATAAATTGTCAGTTATTCTTTTTACGAAAATGCAGAGTAAAATTCCCTTGGCTTCCAACAGAGACAGACATTTTCTAAAGATGTCGTCGTTATCAGCTTCCACAACAATTGTTCAATTAATTACTAAATCATCTTATTCCAATTGTAAAAAGTAAATAAATAATTAATTCTTGACCATACAAAGTTTTCTCATTCAAATTCTTTCTAATATTTTTGGTTTCTTAACTCACATTCGCATATTTAAATTTACACCTACACAGCATCATTCAATTACCGACACGGTCACTTCACTCACATTGATATAACATAAATAAAATACAGTTCCAAATGTGGACGTGAGTTCTCTAATAGTTATTAGACACCATCTTTTATACGAGCTAAGCTAAAAAAAAAAATGTATACCTTACCCAAATGGGAGGTGAAAAATATCCGTGAGTAAATAAATAGAATTATGAAATCAGAAAAATTATTCAAGTAAATAAATAAATATATAAATAATTTAACAGGTAAAAAAAATAAAAAAAGGAAAGTGAAATAATTATTTTATTTTATTTAAATAAAAAAATACGAAAGACATCCAAAGTTACGTAGCCAAAATGTAATTATTATAAAAAATCCAGGGCAATAACTCTCTAAATTATTATTAAAAGTTACCTCCTCTTGTATAAGTCTAACATAGTTAATTGTTTTGTTCTTATTTGCTATATAATTAATAAAAATCAAGAGCAATAACTCTCTAAATTATTAAGAGTTACCTCCCCCTTTTATAAGTCTAACATAGTTAATTGCTAATTTCTTATTTGCTATATAATTAATAAAAATTAAAAATCAAGAGCAATAACTCTCTAAATTATTAAGAGTTACCTCCCCCTTTTATAAGTCTAACACAGTTAATTGCTAGTTTCTTATTTGCTATATAATTAATAAATATTAAAAATCAAGAGCAATAACTCTCTAAATTATTAAGAGTTACCTCCCCCTTTTATAAGTCTAACACAGTTAATTGCTAGTTTCTTATTTGCTATATAATTAATAAATATTAAAAATCAAGAGCAATAACTCTCTAAATTATTAAGAGTTACCTCCCCCTTTTATAAGTCTAACACAGTTAATTGCTAGTTTCTTATTTGCTATATAATTAATAAAAATTAAAAATCAAGACCAATAACTCTCTAAATTATTAAGAGTTACCTCCCCCTTTTATAAGTCTAACATAGTTAATTGCTAATTTCTTATTTGCTATATAATTAATAAAAATTAAAAATCAAGAGCAATAACTCTCTAAATTATTAAGAGTTACCTCCCCCTTTTATAAGTCTAACACAGTTAATTGCTAGTTTCTTATTTGCTATATAATTAATAAATATTAAAAATCAAGAGCAATAACTCTCTAAATTATTAAGAGTTACCTCCCCCTTTTATAAGTCTAACACAGTTAATTGCTAGTTTCTTATTTGCTATATAATTAATAAATATTAAAAATCAAGAGCAATAACTCTCTAAATTATTAAGAGTTACCTCCCCCTTTTATAAGTCTAACACAGTTAATTGCTAGTTTCTTATTTGCTATATAATTAATAAAAATTAAAAATCAAGAGCAATAACTCTCTAAATTATTAAGAGTTACCTCCCCCTTTTATAAGTCTAACACAGTTAATTGCTAGTTTCTTATTTGCTATATAATTAATAAATATTAAAAATCAAGAGCAATAACTCTCTAAATTATTAAGAGTTACCTCCTCCTTTTATAAGTCTAACACAGTTAATTGCTAGTTTCTTATTTGCTATATAATTAATAAAAATTAAAAATCAAGACCAATAACTCTCTAAATTATTAAGAGTTACCTCCCCCTTTTATAAGTCTAACATAGTTAATTGCTAATTTCTTATTTGCTATATAATTAATAAAAATTAAAAATCAAGAGCAATAACTCTCTAAATTATTAAGAGTTACCTCCCCCTTTTATAAGTCTAACATAGTTAATTGCTAATTTCTTATTTGCTATATAATTAATAAAAATTAAAAATCAAGAGCAATAACTCTCTAAATTATTAAGAGTTACCTCCCCCTTTTATAAGTCTAACATAGTGAATTGCTAATTTCTTATTTGCTATATAATTAATAAAAATTAAAAATCAAGAGCAATAACTCTCTAAATTATTAAGAGTTACCTCCCCCTTTTATAAGTCTAACATAGTTAATTGTTAATTTCTTATTTGCTATATAATTAATAAAAATTAAAAATCAAGAGCAATAACTCTCTAAATTATTAAGAGTTACCTCCCCCTTTTATAAGTCTAACATAGTGAATTGCTAATTTCTTATTTGCTATATAATTAATAAAAATTAAAAATCAAGAGCAATAACTCTCTAAATTATTAAGAGTTACCTCCCCCTTTTATAAGTCTAACATAGTTAATTGTTAATTTCTTATTTGCTATATAATTAATAAAAATTAAAAATCAAGAGCAATAACTCTCTAAATTATTAAGAGTTACCTCCCCCTTTTATAAGTCTAACATAGTTAATTGTTAATTTCTTATTTGCTATATAATTAATAAAAATTAAAAATCAAGAGCAATAACTCTCTAAATTATTAAGAGTTACCTCCCCCTTTTATAAGTCTAACACAGTTAATTGCTAGTTTCTTATTTGCTATATAATTAATAAAAATTAAAAATCAAGAGCAATAACTCTCTAAATCATTAAGAGTTACCTCCCCGTTTTATAAGTCTAACACAGTTAATTGCTAATTTCTTATTTGCTATATAATTAATAAAAATTAAAAATCAAGAGCAATAACTCTCTAAATTATTAAGAGTTACCTCCCCCTTTTATAAGTCTAACACAGTTAATTGCTAATTTCTTATTTGCTATATAATTAATAAAAATTAAAAATCAAGAGCAATAACTCTCTAAATTATTAAGAGTTACCTCCCCCTTTTATAAGTCTAACATAGTTAATTGCTATTTCTTATTTGCTATATAATTAATAAAAATTAAAAATCAAGAGCAATAACTCTCTAAATTATTAAGAGTTACCTCCCCCTTTTATAAGTCTAACATAGTTAATTGCTAATTTCTTATTTGCTATATAATTAATAAAAATTAAAAATCAAGAGCAATAACTCTCTAAATTATTAAGAGTTACCTCCCCCTTTTATAAGTCTAACATAGTTAATTGTTAATTTCTTATTTGCTATATAATTAATAAAAATTAAAAATCAAGAGCAATAACTCTCTAAATCATTAAGAGTTACCTCCCCGTTTTATAAGTCTAACACAGTTAATTGCTAATTTCTTATTTGCTATATAATTAATAAAAATTAAAAATCAAGAGCAATAACTCTCTAAATCATTAAGAGTTACCTCCCCCTTTTATAAGTCTAACACAGTTAATTGCTAATTTCTTATTTGCTATATAATTAATAAAAATTAAAAATCAAGAGCAATAACTCTCTAAATTATTAAGAGTTACCTCCCCCTTTTATAAGTCTAACATAGTTAATTGCTAGTTTCTTATTTGCTATATAATTAATAAAAATTAAAAATCAAGAGCAATAACTCTCTAAATTATTAAGAGTTACCTCCCCCTTTTATAAGTCTAACATAGTTAATTGCTAATTTCTTATTTGCTATATAATTAATAAAAATTAAAAATCAAGAGCAATAACTCTCTAAATTATTAAGAGTTACCTCCCCCTTTTATAAGTCTAACATAGTTAATTGCTAATTTCTTATTTGCTATATAATTAATAAAAATTAAAAATCAAGAGCAATAACTCTCTAAATTATTAAGAGTTACCTCCCCTTTTTATAAGTCTAACATAGTTAATTGCTAATTTCTTATTTGCTATATAATTAATAAAAATTAAAAATCAAGAGCAATAACTCTCTAAATTATTAAGAGTTACCTCCCCCTTTTATAAGTCTAACATAGTTAATTGCTAGTTTCTTATTTGCTATATAATTAATCAAAATTAAAAATCAAGAGCAATAACTCTCTAAATTATTAAGAGTTACCTCCCCCTTTTATAAGTCTAACATAGTTAATTGCTAATTTCTTATTTGCTATATAATTAATAAAAATTAAAAATCAAGAGCAATAACTCTCTAAATAAGTATTAAGTTACCCCCCCCCCCCGTTTTATAAGTCTGAAAGTTAAATGCTAATTTCTAATTTGCTAAATAATTAATAATTATTTAGAGAGTTATTGCTCTTGATTTTTATTAATTATTTAGCAAATTACAAATTAGCAATTAACTTTCAGACTTATAAAACGGGGGGGGGGCGTAACTTAAAAATTATTTAGAGTTATTGCTCTTTATTTTAAATTTTTAAGTTACGCCCTCCCCCGTTTTATAAGTCTGGAAGTTAATTGCTAATTTGTAATTTGCTATATAATTAATTAAAATTAAAAATCAAGAATAATAACTCTCTAACTTATTGAGAGTTCACTCCTACTTGATAAGTCTAACATATTTAATTTCTAATTTGCTATATAATTAATTAAAATTAAATATTAAAAAAAATAATATAAACCATTGTTTCATTTTAAGAAATTAATATTTTAAAATTTATTTATGCTCTTTTGTCGGGCGTTTTTTTAGTAATATTTTTTTTATTGCAATTATCCCAAATATCCCTAGAATATTAATTTCAGACCCAATCAATTTATTTTAGTATTGGTATTATTTCAACAGTTATGCATTTATAATTTTCATTATAAATTATTAACAATCTTATTGCCTATATAATTAATAAAAATTTTGTAAATACCTTATTCAACCTAAGGATTTACTATTTTAATAGCTTTTTAAAATTGGATTATACATTTACCAAAAACCGGGAAATAGCCTAAACACATAGAACCCACAAAAAGCCATAAAAGCACAATCTTTTAAATCTATAGGCTAAGCCTTTTGATTAGTTTCTAATCCAGTATGTATTCTTTATAATAACAATTATCTACCTCTTTGTACTACGTTCTTTTTAATTAAAAATATAAACATTCTGTTATATTTTGCTGTTAATTACCCTGAAAAATAATTAGTCCGTAATTCAAGTTTCACAAGTAAATTTTAAGAATCTTTACATACTAATTCACCATAAATTTAAACATAACTCTGTAGTTTGCACCAATATATAAATTACTTGTAATTTTTTTAAATGTATTTATAGATTTATTCAAGTATAGATCTATATATGTGCCAATCTATCCATCCACCTATAAGGTATTATATGTATTCTCTTTTACTGTACATTTACTCTATTCGATTATTAATCAGGCCTAAAACAGCAAAGTGTGTCTCTAGAGCAGTGCATACAATTTTGTAGAACTTCTTGCTTTTAATTAATTAAGTTATCCTTATATGGTAAGATTACAGGGTGCATAAGTTACATTTGTAAAACTTACCAGGGTGTGTATTTATTTTCTTTACCCATTTCAATTCGAATGGTACGTTATTTTTTTGTAATCTTTTAACCCATTTATAATCCACATTGGGCCTTATTTTGAAAGTGGATATTTGGTTTCTATACCTATCTTTAAAATTACATCAGTGGATCCTATGTATGTCCTAGTATTATTTCCCTCTACAACATTACATTCATAAACTATGTTTGAAGTTAAACACTTTCCTCCTAATGAGCATTTATTCAAATGTCTATACATTAAGGTTCTAATTGAGAGTTTGGATGGTTATTAGATCGTCCATTATTTATTTTCCAATTCATAATGCATTTTCAGATTCCACATTATGTATATGTGAGTTGTTAGTCGAATTTGTTTATTTTTTATTTATTGTTACGCATAGGCATATTATATAAAAAAATTTGGTGTGGTATTATATTTACAAATTTTCTATTTGCATTTTTTCCGATGCACTCTTAACTAAATTAATTTCCTTATTTTATCCAAATTTTATTAATTCTTCATTATAATTTGCTTGTTTCTATTAAATATCTGCTCGTTAGAAGATAGTTTAGATATTCTCTTAGAAATACTTGGCATAAGAGCGTTTTTTACAGACTGGATTGTTAAAATTATTATCTATATAATATATAGTATGGTTTGCTTTATGATAGGGTGCAAATTTATTATTTAAATTTAGTGTTATATCCCTCAAACTAACTATTTTATTATTTATGTCTTAAGATCTAATTTCTTAAAGAACTGAGGTAAAGTTTCTTTAGTTTTCTCTAAATTTATATTACAAGAATTAACAAAGAATAATGCACCATCCCTATATAAAACCTCCCAGCATGCCTGGTATATCTTTATGGATTTCTTTCAGAATATAGAGGCCAACTAGATCAGTAACTTATGCAGAGTCTGGAGGACCCATAGTAATGTCAAAATTAAGCTCCCTATTTTTTCTGGTCCATAATTTCTTGACATATTGTATTACTGTTCGTCTAGCTAGCTAGCACAAGTTACTGATCTAGTTGACCTCTATGTTCTGATTTTTTTTATTTGCCTTCCTTTTTGATCCTTTTTATTTTTTAACTTATTTTAACATTTATTTATTTACTTAAATATTTTCTTATGTCACTTTATAATTCTCTTTATTCACCTACGGTTTTTTTTACATTAGACATTTCCAAGCTTTGTTAATAAAAAATGGTCATCTTTAGGACTGTATTCTATATCAATGTGTGTCCTGTTTATTTTTCCTTTTGTTTTTTTTCTAAATTTTCTGGGCACGATTTTTGGACTTCTGAAGGGTTGCATGTATGAAAAATCCACAATATATATATATATATATATATATATATATATATATTGTTGTTCATGTGTAGATGAAACGGTCCGTAAAGTCATATGTATCTTTTGAAAAATGAATAAAGTAGTTATTGGAATTTAGCATTTTATTGTTTATTTTTATATGCACTGTTGTTAAAAAATGAACGCCTATCAAGATTTTATCTTGAAAGTTTAACAAATATATATATATATATATATATATATATATATATATATATATATATATAAATACTTGTTTAGGATACTTTAATGAAGAAAAAAATTATTCTAAGTCCAAGTCAATTTGGAAATATTGTGTTAATCTTTTATGTTTAGAAAGGCACGTTTGAGTGATGTCAGATACAGTAACATGCTAAACACATGCTTTTTATAGGCCAGCTCAATTGGTGTGCCGAATCTACATTTGTTCCAATTAATCTGGTAACTAACTTTTTCTTTTTTTTTTTTAGATTTCAGAAAATCTTTCTGGTAAAATCCAATTATCGCACCTAAGATGGCGGCAAAATGTGACGTTAATGTGTCTAAAACGCCCCCTAGTTTACAGAAAACAAATTACTATTCACTCATCTATTTAGTAATTTGTTTTCTGACTGAGGGGGTAAAAATACTATATTAAAAAATATTTCTTTTTTCATTTTTATTATGAAAATAAAATCAGTGTTTTTTATAAATGGATTTGAAATATAACAAACAGTTTTTTTTTTCAGTTTTTTTTCAAATAATAAAATTAGTTTTTTGTATTTTACAATTTAACAAACAATAAGTTTTCTTTTAAATTTTTCAAATAATAAAATCTCTGGTTTTATAAACAATATTTTTTTGTTTTTTCAGATTACAAATTTACAATTTAACAAACAAACATCTTTTTTTCGGAATTAACAGATAGAGAAAGGGACTTTTTTACCGTAAGACCAGCGGCAACGTTCTTACGAAACATTGACGTCACATTCTGCCGCCATCTTGGATGCGAAAATTCAATTTTATCAATTTTCTCGACTTACAATTTATCAAACATGAAAAAGGAAAAAAAAAATAAAGTCATTTGAGTTTTTCTTTGTTTTAGATTTTCAAATGTTGGAAAGTCTGCGATCATCATTTCGAAAATGATTGCATAAAAGTCAATATTTTTTTAAATCTGAAGGATTGCGTCCAAAAAAAGAAAGTCTTTAATGACAAAATCGATCACTAAACTTTTTTATCACTAAACTTTTTTATAGACCAAACCAATCCACTTAAAATATTTTGAACAAAAACAAAAACAAAAACCAGATCTTATTTCTATCATGCACCCCCTCCCCGCCCTTCCGAGGTTCTGGATATGATTTTAAAGTGCAATGGATGGGGAGGGGCCAATTTGAGAGCTTTGGGGGAGTGTGGAGTCACCCCTTAGTTACCATTAATCCCAGGTCCACTCTGATCCGGAGTGGTAGTAGATGTCAGGGTCCCATATATGGGTCAAATAGAAATTGTCCCTGGCACGACACCCTTGGACAAGGTGTTCGCTTTTACTCCACTCCACTCCACTCCCTCGAAATGCATCTTTCCCGGCAGATGAAATCCATTGTATAAATATGTAATACGATGGTTTGTTCTTTGATTTCCACGGTGCATTCTCCTTGATCTCCACTGTTTGTCCACTTTGTTGACGGGATTCACTGGTCGCGTTTTGCTGATGATGTGCCACTCAAGACTTTCATCTTCTCTTTGTCACTGTCCTCCTCCTCCTCCTCCTCCTCCTCCTCTTCTTCTCAGTAACCATTTTTACAGAAGGTTCTTAAAAAAACAAAAACATCCACGAATACAATTGGGCTTTAAAATATTTTGGGTTTTTATTTATTTTCCAGAGCATACATTTACCTTTTATGAAACAAGCCCCACCTCCTCTCCAAACCCAACCACCTTATCTGGTGGCACAGACGATAGAGACTGGGTATTTATTTATTTCCCATCGCAGGAAGATGTGGCACAAGGCCGGAAGGTGGAGAGAATCAAATCAGTGCCCTTAAATAGCTTGGGCACCCCCGTCGGCATTCCCCGATCAGGGTACATCGGGCAGTTAGCAATGGACTAACTCCACCCCAAAGAGGGGAGGCAATGCCTGGGAGGATGGACCTCCTAAGACTATCCAAGACTAATACCGTAGCCCCATGAATAAAATGCCACCGAAATGGCCCAGTTTCTACTAGACTGATTGTCGAGAACGGATCCTCGACTAGTATCTTCCAGTCAAACGTCTCTTAGGCAACAGAAGTCACGAAGAGACGGCGTCGCGAAAGATACTGATCCACTCTACCAATTTGCCACATCCACTTACTATGTCCATGACGTCACAGTCAGGATACGTAACGTTGTTCTAATCTTAAATGGAAAATTATGAAACCCTCGTGTAAATTTACCTTATTAATGCGATTCTTACACCTCCGTCTCTAATCTTGCTACAAATAAAGTACCTAAATCGTTATTAGTTGACTATTACAAACGAAAAACTCAAATCATCTTTAAAAACACGTGACAAACTAAGGAAGAATTGTGACTAAAGTAACGGTGTAGTTTCAGTTATTAAAACTGAATCTATTGAATATCTCGTTACGGAAAAGAAATTATTTACTCCCGGTCAGCTACTTTTTTTTATTTCAAATTTTCAAAGTTTCTGATTATCTAGAGTATTTATTTACCTCAAGGTCAGATGGGGTTTTGAAAAGTCAGCGCATGAGGTGAAGTCCACTCTAGCGATTAGCATTGACTAACTGCTTTGGGAAGGTGAATCTCTGAGGACTGAACAGAAGCATAACTTAGCCGACAGCAACAAAGTCACTGTCGGACTGAAGGTCAGCGATGTCTCCTCAACTAGTATGAACGACATTTGAACCCCGGGTTCCACGTTCAAAATACGATTATTTGAAAACTAAGGAAGTGTTTATTGAATTTGTTATTTATTATGTCGGAGTTATTTTTAAAAAGAAAAAACACAGGAAAATAAAAACAAATATGAAAAAACTGGGGGTAAAACACTGAAAGTATTTAGTCCGAGACAACGCCAGATGTTGGATTATAGCAGACCCTGCGTTTCCAGAAGGTGTGTAGATCAACTAGTATTAGTTGTGCACCGAGTGAAAGAAATAGAATTCAGGTAAACTAAGTACAAAACTTGAGGGCATTGATAAATGGGGACGCATGTATGGACGCACGAAAGATCGCCTGAATTGCGCGGATTGTGACGGTGTCACCGCGTTCAAAGTGAGTGCAAAAGAGGTTCTCACATTTACGATGAGGTCAAAAGGTGATGAGGTCAAAAGGTGAAATACAGAGGTAATCTAGTGCAGTTATGAGATCCGTTGAAAGGTCAAAGGTCTGATACACAGATCCGTTGTGTGAAGATTTAGTTTGCGAGTGAGTTAGTTCCCGATCTTCGAAGCGACAGGATCGATAGTCTCAGCCATGTAACTTTGTGTGAAAGTTTGGTTATGAGTCGAGTTCCCGATTTTGGCGGAGATAGGTCGTCACGCTTAGACTGGGTGGCTTGTGTGAAAAGTAGTTATGAGTTAGTTGGGGTTGGAAGCGACCCGGACGAATTGAGAATGTAACCGCTTACCGCGAAGGCTGTATCTCTCAGGAGATTCAGTACAATTAACGTAGCATTCCCCAGCGAGAAAGAAGATGTGAATGAAGAACCGATAATGGAACCCTCTCCAACCGAAGTATGAAAATAAATGTGATGGAATCTCTCTCAGAAAAAATCGTCTTCGAGTGTCTCTGTCCTCTGCTTAAAAACAAAATTTGCCCACAAAAAACAGATACTACACGACGATCACGAGCCAGCAACAAGATGAGGTGCCCACGAAGTCACGACCAGCGACGAACGAGAACTGCAGAGGTAACTTTCTTTTAAGGTAAAATATCCTGAAAATGTGTTTAACATGACTCTTACGAACTGTGTTTGATTAATAATTGTTTAAAAGGAACTTTGTTTAATGTCAGCAGTTAAAAGTCGCCTGCTTGAAATAGGTGTTTAAAGTGACTCTTGAAAATGTATTTAACATGACTCTTACGAACTGTGTTTGATTAATAATTGTCTAAAAGGAACTTTGTTTAAGGTCGGCAGTTTAAAGGCTTGGAGGCCGCCTGCTTAAAGATGTGTTAGAATGACTCTCTTAAAAATGTGTTTGACATGTTTGTTTAAAAATGTTTTACAGAAAATGTTTTACCAAAGCATTAAGAAAAAGATTGTAACCACTATTAATCCTCTCATAGACTTTTCGCAATGTTTTCGACCCGGAGAGGATTTAATTCGAACTGTTGAAGTGGTTTCGGAGAACTGCCTCAGTCGGAAGGATTAGTCCTATTAATAATAATTATAGTAAACCTCCCGTCTGTGGGTCTATCGTAACGTGTAGTTATTTTAAGTAATTATGCAACACAGACAGGCATAGCTATTTCAAAGTAAAAGCTTGATATTTATGATTGATGTTGTAAAAACTTATGGCTACTTAGATTAGCCACGGCAAAATTAGGTCTATTTAAAAAATAAAAAAGCGTTCAGTAAATTTTGAAAAATCGCACAAAACGCAATCCAAAAATGATTGAAAGGAATAAAATATGTGTTGAATGACAACCGGTGTATCTGCACGAAATGTCTCGTATTTAGTTTTGTTCCGTAACTTCAGGTATTAAAAACAATGCCAACTGGTTTCAGTTTAGATTATTTATTTAATTTTAAACACAAATTCTACCCACCCTGCTATTTGCGAGGGTTACGGTTGAGACACCCCCTCAAAGTTCACTAAAAATCAGGTGTTTGTACATTAGCATGTGTTTTTTTTGTGCATCAAAGACACCAAATAAGCGCAAATTAGCCCTTTCTGCTTGCAAGTTGGTTGATTTATTTTTTTAAATATTTAAGTTTCGTATAAAGTTTGCGAAAATTTGGAATACCAACACTTTTGTATAAGCCGCATTTAATATGAATCCTATGGAATAATTAGAATTTTTAATTGCGTTTTTTTTTTGTTGTTATATTGGCTTTAGTTGGATTTACAAATATGATAATCATTTAAGAAAATGTTAAGTCAATGCTGAAAATTCGCGAATTTGTGAAACCGCGAATGGCGAGAGGTTCGCTGTATATGTATTTATTATCTGTTCTGTTTCTCTTGTGCGATAATTTTGACTGATTGTCCGAAGAAACAAATCTAGCGATTAGAAAAAAAGAAAGAAGAGAAATGAAAAAGTAGAAATTTAATTTGTAATTATTCCATTATGAAGATCACCTTGTACTTTTGTGCCCAGCCGCTAAAAGAAACGTACAGTACACTAAAAATAATAAAAAAAATAATTTTAAAAAATAATTTAAAAAAATAATTAAAAAATAATTTTAAAAAATAATTTAAAAAATAATTAAAAAAAATAATAATAAAAAATAATTTAAAAAAATAATAAAAAAAATTTTTTTTTTAAATAATTAAAAAAATAATAAAAAAATAATTAAAAAAATAATTTAAAAAATAATTTAAAAAATAATAAAAAAATTAAAAAAAAAAATAATTAAAAAAAATAATAAAAAAAAATAATAAGCCAAGTAGAAGTTTAGGTAACTACCGAACGTTAACATAAACGTAATAAACGCACAAAATTTCGAACAATTTACACCTTTTTTTTTCTATTTGAAAAAAAAAACAACAACAAAAAACCAGAAAAACGTCATAATATTTCAATGCTATTTAACTGTAAAAATAAATAGAACGATGTTTATAGATTTAGTAATAATAGCTGAATTTGTTGCTGATTACCAATATGGCGTCTATTTTAATTTGTTGCTGATTACCAATATGGCGTCTATTTTAATTTGTTGCTGATTACCAATATGGCGTCTATTTTAATTTGCTGCTGCTGATAACCATGACATCCCCCTGAAAAATAGTACTAGTCGGATAAAGTAATATTAAAAAGGGGGGAACAAAGAAAGGAGCAATTTTCTATACGAAAGAACATAGTGGGAGGATAGAAACGAAACATTGGCTAGTCAAAAGCAAATAGCGATTCGTCACATGCACTGTTGATTTTATGGTAGAATATGTATTACACACACACACACACACACACAATAACGATAATATATATCATAATATAATAACGATAGATACATGATGTATATATATATATATATATATATACTAGAAGAATACCAGTCCCAGGACGGATAAAATTAATTCGTCGAACAGAACAGTTTTGCACCACTTTTATGCTCTCTTATGAATACATAGAATGCCACTAATCCTTATTCCAATTTTGATGAAAATTCATTACATGATTCTGATTCTAGAAAATGTATACAATTTAAGGCGAAAGCTTAAGGGATCTTGAGAAGAAATTGAAATTCAGGGAATATGGATCAAATTTAATGCAAATCTGAAATACTTGAATTATTAAATGGGAGGTTGTGCCCATATTATGACCCCTAAAATCCCTTTAAAATACTATAAAGAAACTGAAATTTGGGGATTTTTTTAGGAATATTTATTAATTGATATCTAATACCTATTGTTAAAATTCTACAAAAATCTGAGGTATCTGAATTTTCACGAAAAGTTTTCTACCCACT